>CM032446.1:4213011-4508479 GCA_019049505.1 Pachyrhynchus sulphureomaculatus | reverse complement strand
GAATTTGAAATTCTGGTTGGCAGAATAGGTTTCATTTATTATTTTATCTACAGTTGCGTGCGAGGGGTTGGGCCAAGAAATGTTTTTGTGATATAAAGGGGAGAGAAGAAAAAAAAACCAAATATACCATCATAAACTACTTTAATTATACTAACAACATATACAACTCAAAGATCTTCTGCTATAAATAACAATCATTTATAACAAAAATAACATTTTTCTGCTGTTTATAAATATTGGGCCAACTTCAAATTTCACAATAAAAAGGTATAACATCGCAAAATTCACTATAACTCAAAAAAAAGTGGCAGTAAAAGATACAGTCTTATCAATACTTTGTAGCCATACCCTTTGAAGTTAATATAGAGGCACATCATTGAGGCATCGATTCGATTAGTTTGAGAATTCTGTCTGGTGATACTGACCCACTTTTCTTGAACTGTTTTTTCAGAGAGCACCTTTTTTGGAACAATTCCGAGTTCCCACTTTCATTTTCAACTCTTCCCACAAATGTTCTATGGGGTTCAAATCCGGAGATTGACTTGGCCATTCTAAAACTCGAAGATCTTTCTTTCTAAAAAATTCTTGCAAAAGCTTGGATCGTTGTTTCGGATCTTTATCCTGTTTGGAAAATCCATCCTCGTGGCATATTTCGACGTCCATACGAAAGCATGTGTTCTGATAGAATATCTCTGTACATAACAACGTTCACAGTACCTTCAATTTTAACTATTGGACCAGCGCTCTGCCACGAAAATGCCCTCCAAAGCATAATAATACCATCACCATGCTTAACAGTCGGTAATTGATACCGAGAATCATGTCTAATGCCTTTTGGTCGTAAAGTATATCTTCTTCCATCATTTCCAAATAAAGTAACTTTAGTTTCGTCCGAAAACCGCACTTTTTTCCAATCTTCAACTGTCCAGTTTTGATGTATTTTTGCAAATTCTAATCATGCGCTCTCATTTTTTTTACTAATGAACGGTTTTTTTACTCCAAGTCCAACTTATGTTAGTCTACGACAAACAGTACTCCTACTGATGTCAGCTAAATTTTCTTCACGTGATTCACGTGCAATATTTGCAGCATTCTTTTTACGTCTTCAACTCATTTTCTTTTAATTTCTTTGTCGACACGAATAGTTATTTTCCTTGGTTTTCCAGAACATAGTTTCTCATTCAGAGTACTTCTAGTTTCCCATTTTTAGTGTTCCGTATGGACCACTTATAAGATCACTTCGATATCCGTCCGTCCGTCCGTCTGTTTGTCCGTTTATCACACCCGATTTTCTCCGAAACTCTTTGTCATAGAAAGTTGAAAATTGGTAATAATATAGGAATTGATGGCCTCATCAGAATCATGCAGTTTTGAAAGTTAAATTTTGACTTAAGAGGTTAGTTTTGGGGGGTGAAATCGGAAGTGAAAAAAAAAATGTTTTACTAGGTCATCGAGTGTATAAAATAAAGGCTTGTGAAAACACGAGTTATATATATATATATATATATATATATATATATATATATATATCATATATATATATATATATATATATATATATATATATATATATATATATATATATATATACTACAGGAGCAAGTTTAGACGAAAGAAACAGAAAAATAATTGAAACACTCAAGATCACCGCAGAAGAAATAGCTCCCCAACCTACTAGGCGAAAGAATAACAAGCTTAGTGAAGAAACAAAAAGAATGTTGGAACAACGAAGACAACTGATACACGAAGGAAAGAGATTAACCGTCGAATATGCAGAACTGAATAAGAGTACGAAAAGCGGCTAAACAAGACATAAACAAATACAAGGAAAACATGGTTAAAGATCTTATGGAGAAAAAACAAAGGATTAAAAGTTTTTAGAAGAGCAAACGCCTGTAAAAGTGAGATAATTAAATTAAAGGCCCAAGAAGGAAACATAATCAATGACAAAAAAAATATCCAAAACAGAATTACAACTTTCTACCAAGACCTCTACCGTTCAAAAGTCCAAAATGTAGTAGTCGAAAAGGACAACTCATCAACAGACAAAAGAGTAATTAATGTCAACTCAGAAGAAATTCCTGACATAGAAATGGATGAAGTTAGGGAAGCTTTACAACAGATGAAAAGTGGAAGAGCGGCTGGAGGGGATGATATTATACCTGAAATGCTAAAATGTGGAGGTGAAGCACTAATGAATGAATTAAAAGATCTTTTTAATGAATGCCTCAAATGTGGAAATATACCAGAAGACTGGGAAAACGCTATAGTCATCTTAATATACAAAAAACGTGAGCCCGAAAAACCTAGAAAACTACCGGCCAATTAGTTTACTTTCCCAAGTTTACAAGCTGTTTCTCACGAATCATAACAAACAGACTGGAACACAAAATGGAATTATACCAACGATAGAACAGGCTGGATTCAGATCAGGCTTCAGTACGATTGAACACTTGCACACATTGAGAATACTAATCGAGAAGGCCACCGAATATAATATACCAATGTGGCTCACATTTGTAGATTTTCGCAAGGCTTTCGACACAGTGGAAAAATGGGCGCTTATAAGAGCTCTTAGAAATGCTCGTATAGACCACAGATACAGCGATCTGATAGCCAGAATATATGAACGAGCAACACTCAAAGTTATGGTAAACCAAGAACTGACAAACAAGGTCCCAGTGAACAGAGGAGTAAGGCAGGGCGATGTAATATCGCCTAAGTTATTTACAATGATCTTAGAAGATGTATTCAAAGAACTGAATTAGGACGAAAATGGCCTTCTGATAGCTGGTGATCGGCTAAACAACCTGAGATTCGCAAATGACATTGTAATTATAGCAAACAATAAGAATGAAATAATCCAGATGATCACAGATCTCCACCACCAAGCAAGAAAAGTGGGACTTGACATAAGTACATGAGTAACGAAGACACCAATGATGAAAATATACTGATTGAACATTCAACAATAGAAAAAGTAAACACATACATATATCTGGGCCAAATAATAACGTTAGGAAAGGAAAACCAGCAGCTTGAAATAGAAAGAAGGATACGTATGGGATGGGCAGCATATGGAAAATTGAAATATGTACTGAATATGAACATTCCTCAAAGATCAAGAACCCAAATTTATAATCAATGTATCTTACCAGCTACAACGTATGGAGCCGAGACATGGGTTTTAACTAAAAGAACAATAGAAAAACTACAAGTCCACCAACGAGCAATCGAAAGGAAGATGTTGGGTGTTACTTTGAAGGACAAGAAAACTAATAAATGGATTAGACCACAAACAAAGGTGGATGATATCACCAAACGGATAACATCTCTGAAATGGAGCTGGGCCGGCCATGTAGCGAGAGCGACGTATAAGTGAAGTGGCAAGATCACTAGGTGGAGACCATGGGGTGAAAAGCGAAGCATAGGAAGGCCCCAACAGAGATGGAGTGACGATCTGAAGAGAATCGGAGGACTTAACTGGTATCAACAAGCACAACATAGAGAAAAAATGGAAAGATTTGAGAGAGGCCTATACCCGACAGTGGGTAGAGAACGGCTGAAGGAAGAAGGAGGATATATATATATATATATATATATATATATATATATATATATTATATATATATATATATATATATATATATTTGAGACAGGGAGACCCGCTGTTCCCGACACTGTTTGGTCTGACCTTGGAGGCCATTTTAAGGGAGAGTGGAGTGCAGACTAAAGGAATAATACCATAGGAAACAGCAGGTCGTTGCTTTCGCAGATGATTTAGAAAATGTTCAGAGACATAGAAGCAACAGCTAAACAATAGGTCTATATATAAATGAAGAAAAAACAAAGTATTTTGAAATGAGAGCTGAAGAAGGACCTAGGGGGGGAAAGATAAAAATTAAGAGCAAAAGAAGTAAAGAGTACAACTTCGAGAAAGTTAGCCATTTTGAATACCTGAGTGTGAGGTCACTGATAGAGCTGATGACGACATGGAGATTGAGAAACGAATATCGAAGGGTAGCAAAGCTATGGGAACCCTAAAAAAAACAATGATAAAGTCCAAACTAATAAGTAGAAGTAACCTGAACTAAAGAAAGGATTTACAAGACAGTAATTCAGCCAGCAGTGGTGTACGGTAGCGAAACATGGATGCTGAGCCGAAGAAATACAGATAAGCTGGAAAGATCGGAAAGGAGGATGCTCCGTAAGATATATGGTGGTACGAAAAAAAAGGCGGTGGTTGGAGAAGAAGGACTAACCAGAAAGTGAGGGAGCTATATGGACAGCCTAATATCATCCAGAAAATTCGAGCTCGAAGGGCTAGTTGGTTGGGTCACGTATATAGATTGCCGCTGTACAGACATGCAAAACAGGTGCTAACACTAGGCGAGGGCAGCAAACGCAGAAGAGGAAGACCCAAAAAGAGATGGTTAGAGGATGTAAAGGCTGACATAGTGGCACTGAGGATACCGGACTGGGAGCAGAAGACAAAGAATAGGAGAGAATAGAGAGCAATCATCAAAAAGATTGAAGTCATGGGCGCCCCGCGGCCTGAAGAGCTGTTATATATATATATATATATATATATATATATATATATATATATATATAGCAGCTCTTCAGGCCGCGGGGCCCATGACTTCAATCTTTTGATGATTGCTCTCTATTCCCTCCTATTCTTTGTCTTTTGCTCTGCTATATATATATATATATATATATATATATATATATATATATATATATATATATATATATATATATATATAAATATAACAATCCTAAGTTTAACTACTGGGAAACGCCCTTATAAGGAGAAGAGATGAGCAATCAAAGATCTAAAGGCTCTAGTATCTGCTTTTTATTTTTATTATCGAGCTTTCGCTGCCTAATGGAAGCTTCTTCTGGATTCTAAAAATGCAAACCAGGTACAGAAAATAAACCAAAACGTTCGTTTTTAGTGTTCCGTACGGAACACTTATAAGATCACTTCGGTGTCTGTCCGTCTGTCTGTCCGTCTGTCTGTCTGTCCGTCTGTCCGTCTGTCACACCCGATTTTCTCCGAAACTACTTGTCATAGAAAGTTGAAATTTGGTAGCAATATAGGAATTGATGGCCTCATCAGAGCCATGTAGTCTTGAAAATTAAATTTTGACTTAAGGGGTTAGTTTTAGGGGGTGAAATCGGAAATGAAAAAAAAAATTTTTTACTAGGTAATCGAGTGTGGTGTCAAATGAAAGCTTGTGAAAACACGAGTAAAAAATATATATATAATGTAATACTTGCGCTCACTTTTCTTTGTATTATTTTTAAAAAATCGCGAAAAATCGCTGTCCACCCGCCCTATCTCGGAAAGTACTTATCAAAAAATTTTGAAAAAAAATTCTGGAATATTCTCCACGGGGTGTAGATTGAACGAAAATTATCACGAGTGCATTACCTGTAATAATTTATCTGTTATATAAAAAAAACAGAAATTTCAAGGTCATCAATTTTCAGTAAAGATTGGAATAAACTTTGTTGAAAACTTATTTGGGGTGTGTTTTGTGAAGTCACTGATCATTTTATATCACCGTAACATAAATTTTGACTTAAGGGATTCGTTTTGAGGAGTGAAATCGGAAGAGAAAAAAAAAATTTTTACTAGGTCATCTAGTGTGGTGTCAAATGAAAGCTTGTGAAAACACGTAGTAAAAAATATATATATAATGTAATATTTGCGCACACTTTTCTTCGTATTACTTTTAAAAAATCGCTGTCCCCTACCTTATCTCGAAAAGTACTGATCAAAAAATTTTGAAAAAATCCTGGAATATTCTCCACGGGGTATAGATTAAACGAAAATTTTCGTTTAATTTAATAATCTATCTGGTATATAAAAAAACAAAATTTCAAGGTCACCAGTTTTCAGTAAAGATTGGAAACAAACTTTGTTGAAAACTCATTTGGGGTGTATTTTGTGAAGTCACTGATCATTTTATACCACCCTAACAAAACTTTTTATTTCAAAAAAACAATCAACGTACGGAACACTAATTGTGCAAGTTCAACTTGCACTTGACCGGTTATTTAAAATGTGATTAAATGAATTGTACGACTGTATGTGAAAATTACTTACAAAAATGTCAGCAGTTAGTTCATCTCTGGTGAAGACAATGAAATTTGCATTTTTGTTGGCCAGGTAGTATGAATGATTACACAAACATGATTAAAAGACATTAAGAGAGTTACACAAATATTAAAAATAAAACTTTGTCAATAAACATTAGTTAAAAACACTTTTTGAAGACCGAAATATACTGCAAGAAACACCATGATGTTGAAACGGTACTCCATTTTAAAATTTTTGACGTCGAGTTTAGTAACTATTTAGTGATATTTAAGTCCGAACCGGATATTGTTGGTAGTCTATGTCGTCATCAGGTCGACAAAAAACCATAAAAAGCATTGAAGTTAGGGATGTGGTAAATTTTTTAGGTGGATGCTAATTTTAGATAAATTATTAATTATTAATGATATCTATTTTTTAGTTTTAATTTTATAAAAAAGGGGGGGACTTAAATTTGATGAATGTTACTCTTCGACGAGTTATCTATTATTAATTATATTAATTCTTTAATTTTATAATCAAGAGATTCATAGACCAATTTAAAAATCTGAAAGAGAAAATTAATACTGGACATTATTTATTATTTGTCATATTTAATTTTTTAATTATTTAATTTTAACAAGAATACATAGAAAAGTAATTGAAAATAAATAGCAAAAATGACAGAAAGAGAAAAAAGAGAAACGTCAACTTTACTAGAAACTAATTTTTTCATATAAATCGTTCTTTTTTATTGGTTTGGTATAGTTTTGTGTTAGTAAATAAGTATACATGGAGCTGAATCCTTCTATGTCTTTTTTGTGATTGAGATTATTTTTACAGGTTTTTATGTAACACATTTCCAAGAAACTTCTTCTGAACATCCAGAATGAAGCTGTTGTTATATTGTACTCTGTGATCTGTATTATTTACGTGTAAGCTCAAGCTAGTTGCGTTAGGTTTGTGTTTACTATCACTTTTGTGTAACGCTAATCTCTTAGAGAGCTTTTGTGAAGTTTGTCCAACGTAGACCAAACCACATTGACAGGGAATGCCATAGATTATATTAGATCTTTGTAAAGTATCGGTTTTATCTTTTAAATTGGTATAAAAACAATTCATTCTTTTTATGTTGTAATTAGCAATTTTAATGTTTGTATTTTTAAAAAGAGAAGACAAGGACTGGGAAAGGCCTTCAATGTATTGTAACTTTCCTACTTTAATATCGACATTAGTGGTGACAGTTGGATTAATTTGAAGGGGAGGTCTTTGAAAATTCTTTTTAATTAGAGCTTTAGGATAGTAATTGTCCAACAAAATGTTTTCCAACAGTTTTTACATTTTTTTTCTTTAAATGAGGGGTGGCAAATCTTATCTATTCTGTTCTTTAGTCCTCTGATGATGTTCAGTTTCTGTTTCATAGGGTGATAAGAACGGAATGGGATATATCTACCAGAACTTGATTTTTTCCTATACCAGTCCAGTTTGACTGTATTATTTTCTGAGCGTACAACCCTAGTATCCAGAAACGGAACAGCACCGTCAGTCTCCTCCTCAACAGTAAATACTAATTTATGATTGAAAGAATTGTAAATGTTAAGAGTGTCCTGTACACTTCCGGCCGGTAAAGCGACTAACAAGTCATCTACATATTGAAAAAGAAGGGGAAATTCAAATTCAGCCCTTGAAATAACAAAATAAAGAAGTTTATTCATAACAATTTCGGCCAGGATTGGTGAAATAGCACTTCCCATTGGGACGCCAATTTTTTGTCTGTAGAATGTACTATTGAAGGAGAAAAATGTATTTTCATATAAAAAAGTAATGATTAGTAGAAACTGTTCTTTAGGAATATTACATATTTCTTCTATTAATGTGAAATGTTCATTTAATATTGATATAATAAGGTCTAGAGAAATGTTAGTAAACAGTGAAACTACGCGTTTCCCAGTAGTTTAAACTTAGGATTGTTTGTTGCCAGTGCCCTGTTACTGTCCTTCCTCTTTCTTATATATATATATATATATATATATATATATATATATATATATATATATATATAACTTTTTCCTTTACCGTACAATCTTATAACAGTTTTCCGAATGTCTAATGACTTGCGTTTCGGCATCTTCCCTCTATGATACTGATACATAATTATGAAGTGAAATAAATTCTTGATGTGTACCAGGATCGCGATCAGAAATATAAAAATCACAGTTTGCCCGATACTTATAAATAACCGAAAAATGTTATTTTTGTTAGAAATGATTGTTATTTATAGTAGAAGATTTTTTAGTTGTACAGTCCCTGACCAAATTATTAGACGCACTGCAAGATTTCATGTAAAATATTAATTACCGAGTGATATTGTACCGTTTTATTATTTTAAATTGATTTGTTTTTTATTTTTTATATTGTCCAATCAATTACCTATTTATTTGACATAAATAAAACAGCATTAATTTAGAAAAGCATAAGTTCATTAAGTTTTAAAGAAAAGTGAAATTAATGTTAGTAAAAGTCAATATTTAGTTGAGCCACCTTTAGCCGCTATCAAAGCTTTAATTCTGCGCGGCATGCTATCAATGCAAGATTGTACTGTCTCCTGCATTTGAGGATGATGATTCCACACATGAATAATCTTTTCTAGGAGCTGGGTTTTATTGGTAATCACATCTTTAGCCTCTTCTCTTTTCATCAGCTCCCACACATTTTCAATGGACTATTACCCGGCCAATCCAACAGAGGGATATTTTTTTCTGCCAAAAAAGCTTTGACAGACCGAGCAGTGTGGCAGGGAGCTCCATCTTGCATGAAAGTGAATGGTTCCCCATTTGGAAACCATTCTCTGAGCTGCGGAATCAACCGATTTTGTAATACTTCTTTGTACTGATCTTGCCTCATTATACCTTTGACGACGTACAGACGTCCAGTGCCCTTGCCGCTGATGACTGACCAAATCATCACTTTGGTGGGATGTTTAACCGTTGGGACGACACAATCAGGATGAAACTTTTCTCCATGACGACGACGCACATACTGAGCTTTATTCTGCAAAATTTCGAATGTGCTTTCGTCACTGAAGCAGACCTGTCAAAAATAGGAAAAATATATAAACTTCCATGTTTATTTGCTTTATTTAACTGAAAATGATAATAATGTATCAATTATTGATTAAATTGCTGTATCTTACCGATTTCCAGAAGTCCACATCTTTGTCTTGCCATTGTTTGGCCCACTTCAGGCGCTTTGCTTTCATTGCAGCTGTTAACTTGGGCTTCCTGGCGGGGCGACAGGCCTTGAAATCTAATTCTTTCAATTTTCTTCGAACAGTGCGCTCAGAAGCATTTACGCTAGCATCCTGGAGTTGTGATTTTATTACCTTTGTGGTAGCAAATCTGTTTTCTACACAAATTTTCTTCAAACATCTCTCTGACCGTGGAGTGAAAATTGGTTTTCTACCGCATCTTTTTCTTTCTTTTCGGGCTTAATTCCTTCCCTGACTCAATTTTCTTTTTTATGCGTCGTACACTAGCTTCAGAAACCTCCAATCTTCGTGATATTTCTCGGTTTGTAAATGTTTTTCGCAATCACAAGGGCCTTCACTTCAGCTTTTTTACGTGGTGAAAGATTGCCTTTTCTACCCATAATGAAAATAGTCCAATTACTTTTTTTTTTTTTAAAACACTGCATACAAAATAAACTAATAACTGAGTAGTATAAAACTGTTAAACAAACAATCACAGTCCATAAAGCCACAGAAACACGTCCGTACCTGACTCGATTCCGATCGTGACTGATACAGGTTTGTACTTATTTACGTTCATGTATCACTTTGTCAACACAGTGTTGCCATATGTTAAAAATAAATACAAATATGTAGTCTACAACAATTCTTTTAAATAAAAATCAATAATATTGTAGTTTAAATATACCATTATTGCATTAAGAAACATAAAATTACTAAAAAAAATACAGTGCGTCTAATAATTTGGCTAGGGACTGTATATGTTGTTAGTATAATTAAAGTAATTTATGATGGTGTATTTGGTTTTTTCTCTTCTCCCTTTACAACTCAATTAATCACAAAAATATTTTTGGCTCAAAACTTTTGCACGCACCTGTATATTTAAAATACTATATTTTTACTCGTATGTTACTAGTTATTTCAATTATAATGTGCATGCTGTAACCAAACAACAGAATAAGTGGTTTAAACTAAATAATGTGTAACATTTCCAGGGCCAAGATACTACTGCATCTACGCTTTGCTGGACGTTCTTAGCTTTAGGAAATAACCCAGAGATACAGGTATTTTATGTGCTATTTTATTTATTTTCCTACTGATTGCTCTATGTTTAAAATATTTCTTTTACAACCGTAAACAATAACGATGTTGGCCACTGTGCAAGTGACAATATGTGAAATAGAAATGAAACCTATAGTTTTTGAACGATATCGCCTTAGAGGAAGGGAGTGAAAGGATATGTAATCGGGTTTTAACTGTATTATGAAAATTTCCCTTTCCTTTATTTGTGAAAGTCAAATTCGTTACTTATTTTAGAACTGCGTGTTTGCAAGAAAAATACTGGGTATATCACTTTGCCGATTTTTTATTTATAAGCCTCTAAAAATTAAACAATAATCTTATTTAGCATATATCTTATCATAAGTTGCTTTCTTTTCAAATAACAATTTAGCTCTGAATTGCAATTAATTAGTTGTTTCTTAAAATACTCGTATTAGTGCACTAATACAAACATTTGAAATTGCGCTGTCTAGTTACAGCAGGGTCATTCCATGCCAAATCGACCACTTTCGACCCCGACCCCTTTCGATTTGGCAGAAAGTTTTTTTTATCTTTTTTCTACCCTATGAAAAACGGTTCTCAGAATTTTTTCAAATTTTTTTACCCACCTCACAAAAAGTTTTTTAAATTGCCATAACTTTGTTAAAAATTGGCCGATCGAGATGGTTTTTTTTTTTTTTTTTTCAAAATTTTCGTAATTAAATGTACTTTGAAAAAAAAATACAAAAAATTTTTAGATAATAAAATCTATGAAATTTTTGCCTTTTTTGAGAAAAACTGTCAATTTTTTTTATTTATTTATTTGTTTTTTAAAAAAACTTCAATCAATTCTGCAGTTATCCCCGCCAATGCCAGAGTGAGCCAAATTTTTATTCTATTTTTTTTACTTTAAAAAAAAAAATCAGTTTTTCACAATTTTTTTTATTTTTTTTTTTAGAAACTTTGTTTATATAATAAAATAAATGCAAGTAAATGATTTCACGGTATATTATACTTCATTCATAGTCTAAACTTACAACTAATGACTAGGATTCTACGTTTGATACGATTAACATTCACTGTTTTTAATACTAATTCAACAAATAATTTATTTCATTTGTCTTTGACGTTTGAATCATTTTGTTCACTATACGAGGCTGGTTTGAAAAGTCCGTGCAAAAATAAAAACTACTTATGTGTTTGGGGTAAACCATTTTTATTTTTCGACATAGTCTCCTTTTAGGCTTATACACTTCGTCCAACGATGTTCTAGTTTGTTGATTCCTTCCGAATAATAGGATTTGTCCAAGTCTGCAAAATATCCATTAGTGTCTGCAATCACCTCCTCGTTTGAATAAAATCTTTGTCCCGCCAGCCATTTCTTCAAATTGGGGAACAAATAGTAGTCCAAGGGAGCCAAGTCTGGAGAATAGCGGGGATGTGAAACGAGTTGGAATCCTATTTCCATTAATTTTGCGACCACAACTGCTGAGGTGTGCGCTGGTGCGTTGTCGTGATGGAAAAGGACTTTCTTGTTGGCCAATCGCGGGCGTTTTTCTTGCAGCTCGGTTTTCAGACGGTCCAATAACGATGAATAATATTCACCTGTAATAGTTTTACCCTTTTCCAGATAGTCGATGAGGATTATCCCTTGCGAATCCCAAAAGACAGTCGCCATAACCTTTCCGGCCGAAGGAACGGTCTTCGACTTTTTTGGTGCAGATTCCCCCTTGGTAACCCATTGTTTAGATTGTTGTTTGGTCTCAGGAGTATAGTAATGTATCCATGTTTCATCCACAGTGACGAAACGACGCTTAAAGTCCTCCGGATTCTTCTGGAACAGCTGCAAACCATCCTTGCAACACTTCACACGATTCCGTTTTTGGTCAAGCGTGAGCAATTGCGGCACCCATCTTGCGGATAGCTTTCTCATGTCCAAATGTTTATGCAAAATATTATGTACCCGTTCAGTCGAGGTGCCCACAGCACTAGCAATCTCACGCACCTTAACTCTTCTGTCATCCATCACCATATCATGGATTTGATCAATGATTTCTGGAGTCGTAACCTCCACAGGCCGTCCAGAACGTTCAGCGTCACTTGTGCCCATATGGCCAGTCCGAAAATTTTGAAACCACTTATAAACTGTTCTAATCGAAGGTGCAGAGTCACCATAATGTTTATCAAGCTTCTCTTTAGTCTCCTGAGGCGTTTTGCCTTTCATAAAGTAATGTTTAATCACCACACGAAATTCTTTTTCGTCCATTTCTTGAAAATCACTCTACTTCCTTGATTCACACGAATGCCAAACACAAAGAAATAGACCAATATGGCTGAAACTTGGTGTGCGTTCATTCAAGAGATGCTACTAACTAAACATGACCTCGATACGCGCCGGTGGTACCATCTCTCGGACTTTGCAAGGACTTTTCAAACCAGCCTCGTAAGTCGGATCGAAACAAAAAGAAAACCAAACTCTTCGTAATGAAATTTTCGACAAATTCTCGTTAGTTTTAAGTCGCTCAAGTGTGTACGTAACCTACAATGCTAAAAAAAGGGGCAAAAGCTGTTTTTTTTTCGTTTTATTTTACAGGTTGACTAAGTGAACCGATCTACTTGAAACTTTCAGAAAATATGTCTTTTGTTGTAGTAAAAATAGCCTGAAATTTTGGTACCAAAAAATATTGAACCCTGTGGGCATAGAATTTGTTATTTAAAATTTAAATTACCAACCATTTTATCCAATTTGGTCGAAAACGGATCTTTTTTTTTCGAAATTTAGGTCTCGATGCTCTTAAAGAATTTTTTTTGGAGCCATTTTAACCATTTTTATTAAACAAATAACAACAAATGCGTTTTTTTCGGTCATTTTGAAAAAAAAATTGTTAACGAAAATTATTTTTTTTTCTTTTTAGTGTTCCAGACGGAACACTTATAAGATCACTTCGGTGTCTGTCTGTCCGTCTGTCATACCCGATTTTCTCCGAAACTATTTACTACTCAATATATATCACCACTACACCAAACACTTTATTTTTACACTCGACGCGCGTTTCGCTAACCATGTTAGCTTCATCAGGAGCGATGATTGACTAAAACTAAACTACAAATCAACCCTATTTATACTTAGCCTAACCCTTGAATTACTCAAGCGGAACTAATGACATAGGCAAGGCCCTCAGTTCCGGTCAAGTACCCAGTAGAGAGGACTATAAGGAATAGGCCCCCTGTTTTTATTTAAACTACTTTTACATTTTATGATTTCCATACTTTCGTATGCGTTCAACAATCTCCTATCAGATACATTTTTTATTAATCTTAGATTATCTAATGTTACAGTATGATCAGCTTCAAGGGCATGTTCGGCAATGCTAGACTTTTCTGTTCTATTGTATCTTAAGTGTGCTAAATGTTCTTTAAATCGTGTTTTAATTGACCTTTTAGTTTGCCCAACATACTTTTTGTCACAATCATTACAACTAATTTCATAAATTCCACTTTTCTCACAATTAGGAATCTTATCTTTGGGATTTCCTAAGATATTCCTCAGATTGTCTGATGACTTATAGACTAAGGTGAGGCCTACCTTATTAAATACCTTATTGAGTCCCTTGCTATATTTCGGATTATATGGTATGGAGACATATTTGGTGTTATTTTCTTCGCGTGTAAAAAAGGTGGAATTCTGAATATTAAACCTAAATTTATGTTTATTTATTAGCTTATTTACTAAGTCATCGTCGTAACCATTAACTCTAGTTATATTTCTAATACGATTCCTTTCTTTATGGAAGTTTACTCTATTCAGAGGGAAAGTGACCAAACGATGAACTAAAAAATGTAATGAGGCTAATTTATGTTGTTTGCAATGAAGTGAATCATTAGGAATATATCTATCTGTTACTGTATCCTTCCTATAGATATCAAATTCTAATCTATTATTATTTTTAATAATTAAAATATCTAGAAAAGGCAATTGTCCTTTGTTCTCAACTTCGTAAGTGAATTTAATGGAATCATACCGGCTATTTAATTTAGAAACAAAATCATTAATATTTGCTCTCTTTGTATCAAAAATCGCGAAAATATCATCCACATACCTATACCATACCCTTGGGAAATATTCGAATTCTTGACTGGCTTCGATTTCAAACTTACTCATGAATTCGAATATTTCCCAAGGGTGTGGTATAGGTATGTGGATGATATTTTCGCGATTTTTGATACAAAGAGAGCAAATATTAATGATTTTGTTTCTAAATTAAATAGCCGATATGATTCCATTAAATTCACTTACGAAGTTGAGAGCAAAGGACAATTGCCTTTTCTAGATATTTTAATTATTAAAAATAATAATAGATTAAAATTTGATATCTATAGGAAGGATACAGTAACAGATAGATACATCCCTAATGATTCATTTTATTACAAACAACATAAATTAGCCTCATTACATTTTTTAGTTCATCGTTTGGTCACTTTCCCTCTGAACAGAGTAAACTTCAATAAAGAAAGGAATCGTATTAGAAATATAACTAGAGTTAATGGTTACGACGATGACTTAGTAAATAAGCTAATAAATAGACATAAATTTAGGTTTAATATTCAGAATTTCACCTTTTTTACACGCGAAGAAAATAACACCAAATATGTCTCCATACCATATAATCCGAAATATAGCAAGGGACTCAATAAGGTATTTAATAAAGTAGGCCTCACCTTAGTCTATAAGTCATCAGACAATCTGAGGAATATCTTAGGAAATCCCAAAGATAAGATTCCTAATTGTGAGAAAAGTGGAATTTATGAAATTAGTTGTAATGATTGTGACAAAAAGTATGTTGGGCAAACTAAAAGGTCAATTAAAACACGATTTAAAGAACATTTAGCACACTTAAGATACAATAGAACAGAAAAGTCTAGCATTGCCGAACATGCCCTTGAAGCTGATCATACTGTAACATTAGATAATCTAAGATTAATAAAAAATGTATCTGATAGGAGATTGTTGAACGCATACGAAAGTATGGAAATCATAAAATGTAAAAGTAGTTTAAATAAAGACAGAGGGCCTATTCGTTATAGTCCCCTCTACTGGGTACTTGACCGGAACTGAGGGCCTTGCCTATGTCATTAGTTCCGCTTGAGTAATTCAAGGGTTAGGCTAAGTATAAATAGGGTAGATTTGTAGTTTAGCTTTAGTCAATCATCGCTCCTGATGAAGCTAACATGGTTAGCGAAACGCGCGTCGAGGGTAAAAATAAAGTGTTTGGTGTAGTGGTGATATATACTGAGTAGTATAATTGTGCCAAAGATTCCACATTCCCAACTAAGCCGAAACTATTTGTCATAGAAAGTTGAAATTTGGTAATAATATAGGAATTGATGACCTCATCAGAGCTATGTAGTTCTGAAAGTTAAATTTTGACTTAAGGTGTTAGTTTTGGGGGGTGAAATCGGAAGTGAAAAAAAAAAATTTTACTAGGTAATCGAGTGTGGTGTCAAATAAAAGCTTGTGAAAGCACGAGTAAAAAATATATATATAATGTAATACTTGTGCGCACTTTTCTTTGTATTATTTTTAAAAAATCGCGAAAAATCGCTGTCTACTCGCCTTATCTCGAAAAGTACTTATCAAAAAATTTTGAAAAAATTCTGGAATATTCTCCACGGGGTGTAGATTGAATGAAAATTATTACGAGTGCATTACCAGTAATAATTTATCTTCCAACTCAAATGGGACTTGGAAGATCCCAATAACAAATTATGGTCCATCAAAACCAATGTATTTCCTCCCCTTAACTCCACAGAATTGAACCGAAGACATAATGTAATAATGAGAAGACTGGCATTGGGACACACCTACTCCACGCATGTACATCTATTAAAGAGAGATCCCCCTCCACTCTGTCCTAAATGTGACTCCCCCTTATCCGTGTTTCATCTAATCGAATCCATTCAACATCAAAACTTGAGAGACACCCACGGCATCCCATCCAACATCACCATAATCATAAAATCTTTAGTCCCACTTAAAGAAAACATAACCAATTACTTAAAAGAATTCAACTTCATAGTCTAACCTATTTATACCAAACTAACTCTAGTGGGCGCTAAATGATCTTAGCTGTCGATGCGCCCTGCCCAACAGAAACAAACAAACAAATATTTCGTTGGTTAGATTCAAAAGGATGTAAATGTAAACAACTTTTTTTTTTTAAGAAAAAAGTTCAAGAAGAATTGGACGATATTTTGAAGATGATCCAGAGAGAAAAATAACAGCACAAGATTTACCAAAAATGGAATATTTAGAGAGAGTAATTAAAGAGGTATTGAGATGTTATACGTTTGTGCCAGTCATAACCAGAGAACTGTTGGAAGATGTTGAAATAGGTAAGGAAAAAGGATTTAATTTTGCGACAAGACATTAATATTCCAAGTAGTAGTATTGTTCATTTATTTTAAACCGCAAGGGCGAGTTGTTTCATAAAAGGGTTATGTTTAGTTAGGTCTCCTAAATAATTTCCATCCTGCCGATGTGGCATACGAGGGTGGATTATTAACGCTGGCAAATTTTTACGAAACGGTGGAATGAATGGTAAGCGTAACTACTGTAACTGGTGTGTTCAAAGTTTCACAAACAGATGCAACGCGTAGTTGTTTGTTGGCAGCTATCGTAAGTGAGCGATGTTACACCTTTCGTAGAAACAAGTAAACCCAGAAACTCCACAGAAGGAAATTTATGGGGCTCTGCACCAGCACTCCAGACCATTTATTATTTATATAAGTAAATTTAAGTGTAGCCGTATGTAACATACGCCGATGATACTGTGTTGTTGGCAGATAGTGATGAGAATCTTATCAATAGTGTAGTTACTGTCAGTAAAAACTGTGAAATAAAACTTTACAGCAAGTAAAACCAAATTATGATTATAAACAAAAGTCGAAACATCAACGCATATTTCGTTGCGGCTACTGACCCGTGAAAGCGAATTGACAAGATTACATATTTGGGTTGCTTGCTCGATCGTCGACAATTAGGACCATTCGCACCAAATCAAGTGCCGCACAGAGAAGGCAAGAAGTGCTTTTAATCAGCTTACGAAAGTACTGTGTAATTCGAAGCTTAATGTCCAACTGCGGCTCCGGATTCTTAGATGTTATGTTTTCTCAGGGCTTTTATACGGAGCAGAGGTTCGAACTCTTATTGAAAGCTCCTGTAAGCGATTGCGAGCATTCGAGATGTGATATTATCGTCGCATATTTAGGATTTTCTGGATACACCACGTAACAAACGATACTGTTATAGACTGCTTGCAAAAAGAACCAGAAATTCTTAACAAGAACAAAAAAAGAAAACTAGCATATTTTGAAGAGTTGATTGATTGGTCCGTTACTCTGTGACAGTAAATTTTAACAATAAAATTACTTAATTACTTTGTTAACTGTCACTAAATATATTTGTAAAGATTTTACAATTGCGTTATCGCGATTTCTTAGTACCACTACATTGTCAAACGTGGGTCTATTGGTATTAAAACATTTGGAACAGGACGGAATTTGCTACGTCTAATTGACTATTTAGTAAATATATATTATGGATTCTAGGAAATTGAGTTTTTTGTAAACAATTAATATTGGGAAAAGTATGGTCTGTTTCTAAGAAATGTTTAGCAAAGTGTGATTTTTCATTTTTTAGCCTATAAGAGGCATTGTGTACTGCGAATCTTGTTTTGAAATTCCGTCCCGTTTTGGCCTACGTAACAGCTATTGCACTCTTGACAATTAAGTTTATAAACTCCTGATTTATCATGTTTATTAGTTTTATCTTTGGCATTGAAAAATATATTGGATAATTTTTGAGCGGGTTTTAAAGCTATTCTTGTTTTTTCGGCCGTGAGAACTTGAGATATTTTATCAGAGATGGGATCAAAATATGTCAGAGGTATGAATGTTTTCTTTACTCAGTATTCTTTTACGGGTAGATTAAGCTGAAAGTGATTTGTTTTCGTTTACGGCTTATTAAGGTATTAATTATTTTACGTTGCGTGCATCGTGGCTTAAAAATCTCAGGCAATGGGGCGGTATGACAACAGTGGATCTGTGTAGATCGGCAGCCAATAGGATTAGATGGGCCAATGTGATACCAAGCATCCATATAGGATAAGTACTTTGAGAAGAAGAAGGTCATACGAGCTCTGTAGATACTACACGTTCAGGAAGCCCGATTGAGCTTCCTTCTAAAGAAATACTCGATAAAAATGCATTGTTTCATGATAGAAGAGTGTCGTATTAAGCTTCGTAGGATTGCTGAGACGGTAGACATCTGATATGAATGGTTTCATAACATCCTGCATGAGGTTCTAAAAATGAAAAAGCTGAGTTCGCGACGGATGCCGCTTTTGTGGACTCCAGACCAAAAACGTTTGAGGAAGGACATGTTAAAATTATGTTTGGAAAAGTTTCTGGCATCGATTTGTGACTATAGACGAAATGTGGATCCACTACCCCGGAGACAAAACTGTAGTTAAAACAGCGCGAAAAAAACGAAAACAGTTATATCTAGGGGAAAAGAGATGGCAACAATTTTTTGGGACTCACAGGTTATCATCATGATTGACTATTTGGAATAGGGTAAATCGTGGATTGATCTTATTACGCAACATTATTGGATCGTTTTCATAGTGAGTTGAAGCAGAAGCGACCAAGATTAGCGCGCAAACAGTGTTTTTTTTTACCGGGAGGATGCGCCTGCTTAAATATCGGCCTATTCCTCAGATTTACCCCAAAAATTGGTTTGAGAAGAAAGAAATTCTCGTCAAAAGAAGAGATTATCTGTAGTGTCAACGAGTATCATGTATAGTTCGAAACATTTTTCTTTCTGAGAATAAAAAAAGTGGAATATCCTGGACCAAATATCTTCAGCTCAATTGAGATTACGTCGAGAATTAATTTTTCCTAAAAAAATGTTATTTACCTTGATTTTCAGGTCACCCTCGTAGCTGCATATGTATTCTGGGGACTTACCGGTTTGAATTTAAAGTAATATAAAGTAATGCCTCCATAAAATATAGTTTAAATGAAAGTTTTCTTTTTATATTATTAGTACGAGGCTGGTTTGAAAAGTCCGTGCAAAAATAAAAACTACTTATGTGTTTGGGGTAAACCTTTTTTATTTTTCGACATAGTCTCCTTTTAGGCTTATACACTTCGTCCAACGATGTTCTAGTTTGTTGATCCCTTCCGAATAATAGGATTTGTCCAACTCTGCAAAATATCCATTAGTGTCTGCAATTACCTCCTCGTTTGAATAAAATCTTTGTCCCGCCAGCCATTTCTTCAAATTGAGGAACAAATAGTAGTCCGAGGGAGCCAAGACTAGAGAATAGGGGGGATGTGAAACGAGTTGGAATCCTATTTCCATTAATTTTGCGACCACAACTGCTGAGGTGTGTGCTGGTGCGTTGTCGTGATGAAAAAGGACTTTCTTGTGGGCCAATCGCGGGCGTTTTTCTTGCAGCTCGGTTTTCAAACGGTCCAATAACGATGAATAATATTCACCTGTAATAGTTTTATACCCCTTTTTCACATAATCGATAAGGATTATCCCTTGCGAATCCCAAAAGACAGTCGCCGTAACCTTTCCGGCCGAAGGAACGGTCTTCGCCTTTTTTGGTACAGATTCCCCCTTGGTAACCCATTGTTTAGATTGTTGTTTGATCTCAGGAGTATAGTAATGTATCCATATTTCATCCACAGTGACGAAACGACGCTTAAAGTCCTCCGGATTCTTCTGGAACAGCTGCAAAGCATCCTTGCAACACTTCACATGATTCCGTTTTTGGTCAAGCGTGAGCAATCGCGGCACCCATCTTGCGGATAGCTTTCTCATGTCCAAATGTTTATGCAAAATATTATGTACCCGTTCAGTCGAGATGCCCACAGCACTAGCAATCTCACGCACCTTAACTCTTCTGTCATCCATCACCATATCATGGATTTGATCAATGATTTCTGGAGTCGTAACCTCCACAGGCCGTCCAAAACGTTCAGCGTCACTTGTGCCCATATGGCCAGTCCGAAAATTTTGAAACCACTTATAAACTGTTCTAATCGAAGGTGCAGAGTCACCATAATATTTATCAAGCTCCTTTTTAGTCTCCTGAGGCGTTTTGCCTTTCATAAAGTAATCTTTAATCACCCACACGAAATTCTTTTTCGTCCATTTCTTGAAAATCACTCGACTTCCTTGATTCACACGAATGCCAAACACAAAGAAATAGACCAATATGGCTGAAACTTGGTGTGCGTTCATTCAAGAGATGCTACTAACTAAACATGACCTCGATACGCGCCGGTGGTGCCATCTCTCGGACTTTGCACGGACTTTTCAAACCAGCCTCGTATACATTAACTATGTATAAGAATAGATAGATGGAAAGAATATACAGGGGAAATGTATAATGACACAACTAGACAACATAATACAAATAAGCTAAATACAACGGGCCCCCCAATAAATAAAGACGAAATATTAGCAGCAGCAAATCAGTTTAAAAACAAAAAGGCAGTAGGAGACGATAATATACCTACAGAAATCATTAAAATATTTCTTGAAAAACATATGGACCTTATACAGGACCTCTTCAACAGCGTATATAACATAGGTGATGTACCTCATGATTGGTCGACGTCAATTTTTTATACCATTGCCAGAAAACCCTAGAAAGTGCGAGGAATACCGGAATATAAGTCTAATGAACGACATCTTGAAACTCTTCCTTAAAATAATCCACCAAAGAGTATACAAAAAACTAGATGAACATACTGGATAAAGATAGTTAGGCTTTAGGAACGGACTAGGAACGAGAGACGCACTATTCTCCAACCGCGTTCTGATCGAAAGATGTAGGGATGTCAACTTTGATGTTTATTTATGCTTCATAGATTTCCAAAAAGCCTTTGATATGGTAAATCATAAGAACATGATGGAATACTACAATCGTATAACATTGATGACAAAGACTTACAAATAATATCAAGTTTATAGTGGAACCAGACTGCCAAAATGAAAGTTGAGAGTCGCATGTCCAAAGAAATAAAAATAAACAAAGGCGTACGTCAGGATTGTATTTTGTCACAACTGTTATTCGGTGTTTATTCGGAGGAAATCTTCAATAAAGAATTTTCTGATAAAAAAGATAGAATTACAATTAATGATGTGTGTGTCCTCTCTCGCTACGCTAATGATACTGCCATTCTAGCGGACAGTGAAGAAGGCCTACAGAGACTCATGAATGGAATTGTTGATGCATGTAAGGAATATGGAAAGGAAATTCAAGTCTTATTGATGTAATCGTTACAAATAAGAATACTCCTTACTTGGTTACTAAATCAATGCCAATTTCACAAACCTTTTCTGATCATAACTTAATATATTTTACTTTGAACCTTCCTAAAAAACATAACAACAAAAGAATTATTCATTACCGCGATTATAAAAATATTGATTTTAACGAATTTCATAATGATGCACTTCGGCTGGATTGGGATTCAATTTTTTATATTGGTAATATTGAAACCAAATTGGAAGTGCTTAACTCTTTCATTTTATACCTAATAAATAGGCATGTGCCCTATAGGCATACAAAGGTCAAAGAAAGGAATAGTGCCCCTTGGATTACTGATAATATAAAGCTTTTAATGCGGTTAAGAGACAAAGCTCATTCCAAATATCTAAAGAATAGATCACCAGAGCGTCTCCAGTATTACCGGGAGCTTAGAAATTTTGCCAAGCACGCTATTATAAGGGAAAAAATTTCATATTTTAATCATTTTTCTCGAAAAAATGGTCAAGCCTTCTGGAAAGAAGCAGCGCAGCTAAACTTGACACGTAACAAGTTGAGTCATATTCCGGATAATTTGTGCGATCCTGTCTTATTGAATAATTATTTTTCTTCGTGTACTAGAGGATTGAATAACGTATCAGCAAATAAAATGATTTATTATAAATCTAATACTCATCCAAAGGTAACAAATGAAAGGAAATTCAGTTTTAATCTAATTACCGAGGAAGAGTTGTTAGCCATCATAAATAAAATCTCTACTAATGCCATAGGAGAGAATGGTATTTCTGTTAAAGATCTTAGACTCTGTCTTCAATACTGCACGCGTCCGCTAATAAATATAATTAATTGCTGTATACTGGAAGGGTACTTTCCGAATATCTGGAAAAAGGCTATTATTAAACCGTGTGCCAGAGTGACAAACCCCATGGAACCAAAGGACCTACGACCAATTAGTATACTCCCTGCTTTATCAAAAATTCTGGAGCGACATGTATATCAGCAAATGTTTTTATATGTAAATAGTAAACAAATAATACCCAATTGTCAGTCGGGATTTCGACCTTATTTTAGTACTACTACCAGCTTGCTTAATTTACTGAACGATATTCGTTTCAATGAAGATAAGAATGAAACCACCTGCTTAGCTCTTTTGGATTTTAGTAAGGCGTTCGACACCCTAAATCATGATCTGCTCTTGGCAAAGCTTTACTATTTTGGATTCTCAAACCAGTCAGTTATTTTTATGGAACATTTTATAAAAAATCGATCACACTGTGTAGAAATTAGAAAAGATTTTAAATCCATTAAATCTAATTACATACCGCTTACTAAAGGAGTGCCTCAGGGCTCCATCTTGGGTCCACTATTGTTTTCTCTTTATGTGGCAGATATTGATAAGGCGATAGAATATTCCAAAATGCAACAGTATGCCGATGATTCTCAAGTATATATGCCATTTCCTTTAAATAAGTTACGCACTTCTTTAGTATATTTTAATAGGGACCTAAATAACATATATAATTTTTGTAATGATCATAGCCTTAAGCTTAATGCACAGAAGTCCTGTTTTATGCTGTTTAACGGTAATAAAAATGCAGAGGGTATACTTTTTGATACCTTCAGACCTTCAATTGACAATACTTTTTTGCCTTTAATTCATGAGGCCAAAGTATTAGTAGTAATTTTTGACAAATCTCTTTCATTCCAATCACATATTAATATTAAATTAAAGGCAGCTTATATTCGTTTAAAAAAACTATATAATCTAAGGAATCTTCTGCCATCAAAAACCAAATATTATTTATGCAACAGCTTGATCTTATCTTTATTTGATTATGCTGATGTTGTGTATCGCGATTCTTTGTCAGCCCAGTATGTTAGATTAATCCAGAAAATACAAAACTCTTGTATGCGCTTTTCTTTTAACATTCCATTCAGAAATCGAATCACACCCTATTTAAATAACAGCTATATTTTAAGTATGGAAAATCGTAGAAAGTGTCATTTGTATAATTTCGTCTATCGGATTTTTAAATTTGGACAACTCCAATACCTCAGAGAACAATTTAGTGTTTTTCTGCATCCGCATGATACGAGAAACATTAATTCTTTTAGAGTTCCTCAACACAGGAAGGCAGCCTTTCAAAAGTCCTTTATTTTTGTTGCTGTGCATTTGTGGAATTCTTTGTCACAAGAGGTTAAACAATTATCACCAGGCAAATTTTCTTCCTATGTAAAACACCCACTTATTAACCAGCAAAAGAATTCTAATTTAACGTAATATTTACCTATTTTGTATATAATTTTTTGGGATCCTTTTAGTGGTGGTACCACTTGCCCACCATATCATATTATGTAAGATTTACTCTGTTTATGCATATACATCTCCCCGCGTCTCCGCCACCCGTTTCGCTGCGTGCTCGCCGATCCCTCTTTACGCTCTGCTATTTTTTAGAATTTTTATTTTTAGAATTTTTTCATTTAGTTTTTTATTTATTTTTAAGTTATAGGTTCGCCACTGGGTGGCACTACACATGCCCAAATAGTGAAGGGCTTGTGGTATCGGCTATTTATAGTCGCTGCGCCATCCTTTTTGTCGTATTTCGAGCAAATTTAATTTTTGTCACATTATGAATTTGTAGATATTGGCAAATAAACTGATTTTGATTTGATTTGATTTGAATGAAACTGAATACGAACAAGACAAAAATAATCCTAATACAAACATGAATATTAAAGTACATCAACAAACAGTTGAAAGGGTAACAAAAATAGCGTACTTAGGAAGCGTAATTAGTGAAGATTGGGACCACTCTATTGAAATAAGTTCAAGAATTGAAAAAGCACGAAGCTTCTTTAATAAAATGCACAAACAAGAACCAGAGTGTTAAGATGCTATGTGTTCTCGGTCATATTACATGATATAGAAGCTGCAACAATCACAGAGACAACACAACAAAGAATGGAGTCATTCGAGATGTGATGTTATCGCCAAATGTTGCTTGTTCCTTGGACAGCGCATACCATAAACGTGGAAATACTTGATCGATTGGGAAAAGAACGAGAGTTGATTCCAGCTGTTAAAGAAAGAAAAGGCACTTACTTTGACCATGCTATGAGAAGCCAAAAGTATGAACTGTTGCGACTTATAATTGAAGAAAAAATAAACGGTAGGCGAGGACCAGGAAGACGCCGCAACTCCTGGTTGAAAAACTTACTACAGTGGACAAGACATCTACTGAACTGTTTAGAGCGGCAACAGATAAAATCAGATCGGTAAATGTGATCGCCAACGTCCTTAGAAGATAAGGCACACTAAGTAGAAGAAGATGTATAAGATGCCTTCAAATACTGACGCAGAATTGCTAAACTCAAATAACAAGGAAACTCAGCTAAAGGTTTCTTCCATTGTACTCTCCAAAGGGATTAGCTTCTCCATATAAAAGACTACTTGAAAAGGATTGTACAATGAGTGATAGGCTGAACTTCATATGGGTGTGAAGTATAGTGTGACGTGTATTCCAGATGTTCAAGCGTTCAAAATGAATGAAGCAAAAAGCATACTGTCGTCTGCAAAGCTGTAGATCGAGTTCCTGGTCCTTTCCCGCCGATCGTTAATGTAAATGAAAAAGAGATTAGGAGATAGTATGGAGCCTTGGGGCATACCGACGTTGATAGTGAAGGTGTTAGAAAGACATCCGTCGACCGCCACTCGTAAAAAACGATCTCTGAGAAAACACAAGAGTCATAAGCAGAACTTTTCAGACATACCGTAAGAGCGTAGCTTAGCCATCGTATCAATCACGATCGAATGCCTTGGTTATATCAAGTGCACCCGCTCGAGATTCTCCAAAGTGTTCAATTGCGATTTTCCAAACATATCTTACATAAGTTAAAAGATCTGCTGTTGATCTTTGCTTACGAAAGCCATATTGAAGCCTTGAAGATAGTTTAGAAGATGCCTTTTCCATGGCTTTCGATATTATTGAAAGCAGTGCGACTGCTCGGTAATTGTTTGACAGGGTCTTCTTGCCTTTCTTGAGTATCGGCTGAACCGTGGAGCATTTTCAGCTGGAAGAAAATATTCCCTTTCTGTAGGATATGTTGAAAAGTCTATGGAAAAGTGGTGTTAGCTTCCTAGAGCATTGTTTTTCGGTCAGCGCCAGAAGCATTTTTTGTGTCTGGCTTGAATAATTGCTTCAAATGTTATTCTTTAATTGGCATTAAAAAAAGCTAATAAATATTCAATAAATGGCGATTGAAAATCTGCCTACACGAAAAACGTTTAACAAAGATAAAGTCACGTAACTTGAGAGGTAATAGTAAAAGGGACAAAAAAGGTGTCAAGATATAATATCACATTTTTTTATATCTCTTTCAGACGGCCACGCTATTCCCAAGGGATGCAATATAGCGATGTCTATTTATGATACGCACCATGACCCTGAGTACTGGCCTGATCCTTATAAATTTGATCCTGACAGGTTCCTTCCAGAAAATGTAGCCAAAAGACATCCATATGCTTTTGTACCGTTTAGTGCTGGACCTCGAAATTGCATAGGTAATAACTAGTATAAAATATAATGTTTTTTTACTGTTCCGTATCGTACCAAAATTGAAGAAAGTTCAGATTTGTTACAAATATAGGAAATGATGATCTAATCATAGCTGTGTAATTTTAAAAGTTAAATTTTGACTTAGGGGAATAGTTTTGGGGATGAAATCGAAAGTAAAAAAAAAATTTCAAGGACATCAAGTGGGGTGTCAAATGAAAGCTTGTGAAAACACGATTTCAAAACTATATACGATGTAATACGAATGCCAAAAATCGCTGTCCCCTACCCTATCTCTGAGAATAGTAATCAAAAAAAGTCGAAAAAATTCTAGAATATTCTCCCACTCACAATAGTGGAGCTTAATTTCGATGAGTCCTTCCGCCACTCAACATCGAAGTGCTTTATTTCGGTGAGTTTCGAGTTCTTGGTGTAAAGTTCTTTTATTAGGTTATGTTAGGTTTGGAAATAATGAAGAGATGTGGAACAAAGTGAAAACATCGATAAAAGATGCCCACGAAGAAATAGCATCCCGAAGAGTAAGAAAAGGTATTAAAAAATCTTGGATGTCTGCAGAAACATGGCAACTTATAGAGCATAGGTAAAACGTAAAGAAAACTGGACTAAACGATGATCAGCAGATAAAAGAGTACCAAGATTTAAATCGACTTATACAGAAGAACTGTAGACAAGATAAGAATACATATCTCAATAACCAATGTAAAGAAGTACAAGCATATGCAGAGAAAAATCAAGTTAAAGATCTTTTTAAAAAAATTAAAGAGATAGATAAGGATTTCAAACCTCAAACTTGGGCAATCGAGGATAAAAATGTAACACTGCTTACAGAGAAAGAAAGAATAATAGACAGATGGAGAGAATATTGTGAAGATCTTTATTATGATGCACAAGAAGAAGACATACACCAACAGATCATACCATGCAGCAAGAACCTGAAATAATGAGGCGTGAAGTAGAGGATGTTGTTAAGAAACTGAAAAGCAATAAGGCACCTGGCTACGATGACATCACGGGAGATATTCTTAAGGAACTAGATCATGACACAGTGGGGATGATCTATAAAATATGTAATACCATCTGGAAAACTGGAATATGGCCGAAAGATTGGACGACCTCTATAATAATACCACTACATAAGAAAGGCTCTACCCGTAAATGTAGTAAATAAGTACATTATCTCTATTATTACATCCAAGTAAGGTAATGCTACATATCATAAATAATCGTTTAAGATATTATGTTGACCAACAAATCCCTAGAGAACAAGCGGGATTCGTTAAAGGACGAGGCACAAGAAATCAGATTGTTAACATAAGACAATTGATAGAGAAATGTAGAGAGTATAATGTGTCTATGGTAATGTGCTTCATAGACTATAATAAGGCTTTTGATTTTGTCAACTGGAAAAAGCTTTGGGAGGTACTAGAGCAAATGGGTGTTCCTTATCATCTGATTAAACTGATTAAAACCCTCTACTTAGACAGCACTGCAGTGGTGAGAATAGACAATACAATATCCGATCAGTTTCATCCTCGCCGAGGTGTAAGACAGGGCTGTGTTCTGTCTCCTACATTATTTAATGTTTATGGTGAATTTATAATGAGAAATGCGCTGAATGAATGGGATGGTGGAATCCTAATAGGAGGTGAGCGAATAAACAACTTGCGTTACGCTGATGATACCACCATATTTGCAGCGACCGAGGAAGAGATGGCTACACTTTTAAATCGAATAGAGCAAGAAAGTGAGAAACTAGGTCTGACCATAAATAAGGACAAAACGAAGCTGATGATAGTCGATAAGTCTGACCAAATAGTAAGATCCGACTTACTCAATGGCATTGAGAGAGTAACAACCTTTGTATATCTAGGATCATCCGTAAGTAGTATGGGAGGATGCGAGAATGAAATAAAAAGAAGAATATCTCTAGCAAAAAATGCTATGACGAGACTTACTAAGATATGGAAAAGTCCATACATAACTAAAGGAACGAAATTAAATCTCGAGTATTTCCAATATTTTCGTATGGTGTAGAATCCTGGACACTTAGAGTAAAGGAACGTAAATCTATTGATTCCTTTGAAATGTGGTGTTATAGGAGGATGTTGAGAATATCCTGGACCGCCAGAAGAACTAATCAATCTATACTGAATGAACTAAATGTAACTGTAAGGTTATCATCACTATGCATGAAAAGAATTTTTCAGTATTTTGGACATGTAGCTAGAAGGCCAGGCAATAATGTAGACCGGCTAATAATAATGGGAGAGGTCCAGGGTAAAAGGAGGAGAGGCCGTTCGCCAACAAGATCAGGTCAGATCAAATAAAACAAGTTATGGATCAACCACTCCATGTATCGTTGCACTTGGCAGAGGATCGAGAGAAATGGAGAGAAATAGTGAACAGAACAGTGAAGTCATTCCATAGAGATCACGACCCTCAAGACTGAGGAAACGAATAGAGAGAGTTAGGTTTGGAGTTCTTGGTGTAAAGCTTTTAGGATTAGGTTCGCCGGTATTCCCGCCATAAGAATGAAGATATTCACTAATTTTGAACTTTTTTAGAAAAAAATGACGAACTAGTAGGGAAATTCTGACGTCAGATTCAGATTCAGCATCTTCAAGTACATAGACATATATGATTTTAGACATCTTTTATCAGTTTCGCAGTGTTCCCGTTATAAGAATGAATATTCTTCTGATTTTGTGCTATTTTTTGAGGTTGGATAAAAATGGTGATGTGTTATAGGGATTCCAACGTCAGATTCAGTTTCAAAATACATATAAATATATTTTTACACATCTTTTGCCAGTTTTCATTATTTCTGTCATAAAAATGAAGATATTCCCTAATTTTGAACTATTTTTTGAAGGTTCTATCGACCGAAATTAAATATATAGAATGCAGATTCATAGCATATTACTTCTCATGTATTTACCAAAAGAAAATTGTGCGCCTGTAATTATGTTAACACGTGGGCTAAAAAGTTTTTGGTCTAGCTACTTAAAACACATTTTCTCTGCAAAATTCGACTTTATTCATCAATATAGTCTCCTTCAAGAGCGATACAATCAGTCTAACGCTTTTCTAACATTTCTATACCTTTCTTGTGGAGGGATTTGTATTTGCCTTCAAAATAGGCCTCAGTTTCGACGATAACTTGTTGATTGGAGCCATTCGAACTTCAATTCATGCAATTTTGCCATCGTAACCATAGACTTGTGACATGGTGCATTGTTTCGATGAAAGATCACTTTTTTATTGTTCATTTGGCCGCTTCTTTACGATTTCTGCCTTCAAACGCACGAATAACTTTATATAATCTTCTCTACTGATGGTTTTTTCCTTCTCAGCATTACCGATGAAAATTATTCCATGCCCATCCCAAAATACAGAGTTCAAAAACTTCTCAGCCGACTGTTGTGTCTTTCGTCTCTTTGGACGGCTTTCACCGGCTGCTGTCCACTCAGCTGACTGCCGATTTGATTCCGATGTGTAGTGCTGGATTCATGTTTCAACCATTGTCACATATTGCATGAAAAAATCCTTGTTATTGCGCTTAAGCAAGCCCAAACAGCGTTCAGAATCATCAACACGTTGTTGTTTTTTGTCCACTGTGAGCAAACGCGGTACCCATTTCGAACAGAGCTTTCTCATGCCCGAATGTTTATGCAAAATATGACCGACACGTTCTTTTGACATGTTTAGTGTGTCAGCTATCTCACGCAATTTCACTTTACAGTCATCCAAAACAATTTTGTGGATTTTTTTTATGTTTTCCTGTGTAACCACCATTTGGGCGTCCAGAGCATTCAGTATCATTTGTGTCTGTAAGACCGAGTTTAAATTCAGCGTACCAGTAAACGATGAGTGATTTTCCAGTGGCAGAGTCCCCGTAACAATTATCAAGCCATTGCTTTGCTTGAACGGTATTTTTTTTCCCATCAAAAAACAGTATTTAATCAACACACGAAACTATTTTTTTTCATTGTTTTGAAAATATCAAAAATAGCGTCACTAAAATCATTGTAACTTCTAAAGTAATCGTCGAAATGTCATGAAATTTTGACAGGTATCGTTTGAAGGCTAGTACTTCCTAAAAATGATATAGATTTTTTAAAGAGGGCGACATCTATGTGTCAGACACATAGATGTCAGCCTACATGTTAGGTTAGGTTTTGTGGGTTTTGTTAGAAGTGCAAGCATATTTTTTATCAATAAAGTTATGTTAGGTTTGAATCTTGATATTTATTTTGATGATTTTACTTATATAGTTTTTGGGATTATATTTCTTTCATTAACGCAAAAACTAGACGTTCTGGGTCGAAACGGACAATAGATTCGTTTTCAGCGACCTGAAATACATTTATCTTAAATTTTGTGGGGTTAGCGTACAATCAAATTTTAGCAAGCTTTTTTTTTATTGTATAAATATAACCTTATAAATAAACTTTGGCTAAAAAAATATATAAATAAATGTTCGTTGTAGTCTCCTATTTTATAATGTCCAGATTTTTCCATAAATTATAATGAGAACTGTAGTACTTCAGCTTAAAGCATTTTTAGCTCGTACAGGATCTTTTTAGGTCAGAACAACCATTCGAAAATCATACATTCGATGTTAGACTATCCATGTATCGTGCCTGAATATTTCTCTTCATTTTCCAGACATAATTTTTGCTAAAAATATGTAAAAAACACTTGTTGCACTGATGAAAATTCACGAAAATTTGGTGACGGTAACACCAAAATGGACAATGTAATAAGCACTAAAATTAAAAATGGCGCAGGTGCCAGGAAGGGCTGTCTGCAGTTGTGTTTTGAGGTGCATTCGGAAATGTATGGTTGAAACCGAAATTTAAGACGATTTTTAGCGAGAGCTCTCACAATATGTTTGGTTTCCTTTATTTTCTAAATAAATGTTAAGTCTCAACTATTGCTATGTGGTATTCGAGTTGAATTAATAATACTTCAGCGAACTTAAAGTAATTTGCAATTAGATGCTTTACAAATTAAAAGCAATATCGATTCTCGCAACACATCTGAAATCTAGTAACTCTTCGTATTTCTTCCGTCAGATTGGTAATAAAATTTTGTTTAGTATTTGTGTGGCGTCTAAAAAAATATTTTTTATTTTCTGCTGGAGTACAAAAACAGAGTTTTCGTAAAAAAAAATGAAACATAAAAGTTCAAAAAGAAATTCACAAGCTGACGAAGAGGAAAATGGGTTCGACGAACCCCAAGACCACGACAGCAGCGACGAGTCGAAAGAGAAGAAATCAAGAAAATCTAAGGGCAGAAAATCCAAATCTAAAGACGAATCCGAGGACAGCGAACAAGAAGAAGTTGTCCAAAAAAACTACCTGTGTACCAAAATGCAGCCTGTTAACATTTAATGAGAGCTCAAAACCCCTGGCGACTAGGCTAAATAACATTGGACTTATTTAAATGATAAAAGATACTAATTCTACTACAGGCAGAGCCTCAAATAGACAATGTGTTTTGCAATTTTCCTAATGATATAAAAGTTTACGTTGTAGAAAATTTTTACCCATCACAAGCTTGAGAAGCTTGATAAACATTATGGTGACTCTGCACCTTCGATTAGAACAGTTTATAAGTGGTTTCAAAATTTTCGAACTGGCCATATGGGCACAAGTGACGCTGAACGTTCTGGACGGCCTGTGGAGGTTACGACTCCAGAAATCATTGATCAAATCCATGATATGGTGATGGATGACAGAAGAGTTAAGGTGCGTGAGATTGCTAGTGCTGTTGGCATCTCGACTGAACGGGTACATAATATTTTGCATAAACATTTGGACATGAGAAAGCTATCCGCATGATGGGTGCCGGGATTGTTCACGCTTGACCAAAAACGGAATCGTGTGAAGTGTTGCAAGGATGGTTTGCAGCTGTTCCAGAAGAATCCAGAGGACTTTAAGCGTCGTTTCGTCACTGTGGATGAAACATGGATACATTACTATACTCCTGAGACCAAACAACAATCTAAACAATGGGTTACCAAGGGGAAATCTGCACCAAAAAAGGCGAAGACCGTTCCTTCGGCCGGAAAGGTTATGGCGACTGTCTTTTGGGTCTCGCAAGGGATAATCCTCATCGACTATCTGGAAAAGGGTAAAACTATTACAGGTGAATATTATTCATCGTTATTGGACCGTTTGAAAACCGAGCTGCAAGAAAAACGCCAGCGATTGGCCCACAAGAAAGTCCTTTTCCATCACGACAACGCACCAGCACACACCTCAGCAGTTGTGGTCGCAAAATTAATGGAAATAGGATTCCAACTCGTTTCACATCCCCCCTATTCTCCAGACTTGTCTCCCTCGGACTACTACTTGTTCCTCAATTTGAAGAAATGGCTGGCGGGACAAAGATTTTATTCAAACGAGGAGGTGATTGCAGACACTAATGGATATTTTGCAGACTTGGACAAATCCTATTATTCGGAAGGGATCAACAAACTAGAACATCGTTGGACGAAGTGTATAAGCCTAAAAGGAGACTATGTCGAAAAATAAAAAAGGTTTACTCCAAACACATAAGTAGTTTTTATTTTTGCACGGACTTTTCAAACCAGCCTCGTAAATCCGTAACAACATTTTTTTTACTCATTGGATCTTATAAAAAATGTCCTTGTTCTTAGTTAAAACAACAAACTAATCACGTAACTTATTTTTTTAGGTCAGAAATTCGGCATGCAAAACTCAAAAGTGCTATTAGCGCATATCTTCAGAAGACACAATGTCAAATGCAGGGAGAAGCCAGAAGATCTCAAATATTTCTTAGAAGTCGTTCTGAAATCACAAAACGGACTCCACATCGCTGTTGAACCGAGGAGAAAATCATAATTTTTTCATCAATTAATTCAATCTAGTTTGGGATTTTGGAATCTTTGGCACCCACACAATATTTATCACCATTTCGCTAACCATATTAACATCACCAGGACCGATAATTGAATATACTTCCACCATACATTTTCTTCTTCTTTAGCTCGTAGAAGTCCACTGCTGGACATAGGCCTCTTCCAGAGATTTCCATGCCGATCTTTGTTGGGCGGTCTGAATCCAGTTCTTCCCCGCATGTCGTCGGATGTCGTCTCTCCGTCGCGCCTGCGGTGGTCCAACACTTATCTTTTGGTCTCCACTGCATTACAGCTTTGGTCTATTTAGAATCACTTCTGGTCATACTTCTACCATACTATGAATGAAATATTCTTTAAATCTTGCCGTAATTTCAAGTTAGATAAAAATGGCGGCGATAGCGTAGTGTGTGAAGTATCAGCCTTTTACTCTAGAGATCCGAGTTCGAATCTGGGCTGGGAAAACAATAAATTAAAAAAAAAAAACGTTTACAAAGTCACGGTCGCATCTCTCGGGCAGGCAATGAAAAACCACCCGTAGTATATCATGCCTAGTAAAGCCCTGTTACTTTCGTCGTTCGGAACCGGCATTAAACTGTGGGTCGCCTTGCTCTGTCTAACATTTAAAACAAAAAGCATCAACCTCAGGCAAACGCACTACGTCCGTATTGGATACGATACTTCAAGAATAAAAGGAAAGTTTTATTAAAGTACTGAAATTTTAAAAGGCAAAAGTAGTCTAGATAAAGACTGATGGCCTATTCGTCACAAGTATCTTTACTAGTTACTCAATCGGCATTAAACCATCCCACCCGAGTAAATTATAATTTTAGTATAAATAAAACAGCTTTTAATCTTAGAATTAGTCAATCATCGCATCTAATGATACGAACACGGTTAGCAAAACGCGCGTCAGGTGCCAAAATATAGTGTTTGATGAAGCGATGATTAGTATTGTGTAGCAAATATTTCAAAGTTTAATATAGAACTATAAGAAACCAAAGAAGCTCAAAAAAATCACCACAATCCCAAAATAGAATTGATAAATAGTACACAATAAAAGCAACAAAAATGTACTACTCAGTATATATCACCACTACACCAAACACTTTATTTTTGCAAGAGTGCAAAAATAAAGTGTTTGGTGAAGTGGTGATATATACTGAGTAGTATCATTGTGCCAAAGATTCCACATTCCCAACTTAGTTAACAAAAATGTATACATAGAATAGGTTTATTTGGTGTTATAGAACGCACCGTTTCAGTAGATTCCAAACTAGTTCTTTTATTTTTTTTACTGCTAAGATTATATTGGTATATAACTATTGATTTTTCAATTCCAAAACATTACTTTCTAGTTCGGTTTTTAAAATATAACGACGAATCTAACGATGTTGTCTAGAAAACCGCTTCAAGTATTAAAGTAAATTAAAACTCATATATAGCCAACCGTTAATTTTATCGAAATTAATGACGATCAATAAATTATTAAAAATTTTGGACATTTGTAATCAATTTTATCACTCCAGATTCAGATAAAGTTACGAAGATATATAAAAAATACAATGAATAAATAATGATAATAAATATATATATATATATATATATATATATATATATATATATATATATATATATATATATATATATATATATATATATTACCGTCAAAATACAACAGAGTGTACATTGGTTCGGTTTGTCAGATAAATTAAATAAAATAAAATAAGATGAAAACAAGTAAAAATGAACAACAATACAGTTTATACGTGCACAGAAATACATACATAAATTCATACAAACTAATGTACAAAAGTCAAGGTTAAATTAAACAAACACACGTAAGCAATTCAATCAGACTGGTGTAGTGTTCCAGGCTTGTCAAATACCAATTTAAAAACAAAACGAATAAATAGATGTGCAAATAAAAATTTCACAAAAATTTCACAACCAAAACCTCCTTTCTCCAACATGAGCTCTTGTAAAAATAACTTACTGAGTAAAAAGCATTGTCCAGTAAAAGAGACTTGTCTCGCTGTCCTGCAGGCAATCTATTGTAGATGCTAATGCAACCGTAGCACAGTGTGTCTACTAGTACAAGTTAGCTGGACAAAATTATTTTTTCACTTATTTCAATTGTTTATGTATATTCTAGGCATATTAAGTTATTTTAAGAAAATATTCATCGCGTTGGTTTTTTTTTATGGGCGTGGCTAATTTTTTCCCCTAAATTAGTCAGCTACGCAGACATATTTAACGATAACTCGGGAACAGCTTGTCAGATTTTTATAAATAAAAACATTAAAAAATGCGTAACAAAATTTAATTAAAGTTGATTGAATATTATTTTATTCTATCTTTTATCGTTTTGGAGTTATTTAGAAATTAATGGAGAGAAAAAAAATTTTTTCGTGTAAAATTCATTATTTTTTTCGGTAAAAAAGCGCAATAACAAAAGAAAAACAAAATATTATACATTTTTCTGACAGCTGCGTATCTGGAAAATAAAATAAGGTATTAATCATGAAAATCGGTTAATAAATGTGGGTTTTATTCACAATTTACCGCAAGTACTCAATATCGATAAAATTTGTGTAATACAGCCACACTTGCATATCGCGGTAGGATTGCATCAGCTTAGCAGGTAGATAACGGAACTAAAGGGCAAGGGTATTTTGTATGGTTATTAGAATTAAAAATTATAATACAGTGTCTTTCATTTAGCTGCATTTCGTTTACCTGTATTTTTTGTCCAGCTGCACAAAACATTGTATAACAAAAACAAAATATTCTGCGTATATGCACGAATTTTTCTACAAACTTGAATGTGCAACTAAATGAAAGACACTGTATTATTATTTTTAATAATAACCAGATGAAAAATCATTTATTGCATTTGTCAATTAAAAATAAAACAATTAATCCATATTACTTGGTTTTATTGACACAAAAAGGATAAACTCAAATAATACCTGCCTTTCAGGTAGGTAACTTGTGCATTATACATACATAAGTAGTTGGTATTTTAAGATGTTTTTGATTTTTTTAAGGTACATATTTCTTGCTGTTCGGTTCAAAAAAAAATTGTTTTTGAAAATTCCAGTCAAAAATTGTTTTTGTTTAATCTTAAAATAAATGTTATAAATGCTCTGTAATAAATTTAGCATAATGACACTGACTGTAATTATATGTAAAATAAAAATACTCATTTATTGATAAAGAAAAATTTACAAGTCAAGGTTTACATGCTTAGTACAAGCACTACATAACTAAAAATAGTAGCTGAACCTAATAATCATCATCAGAGTCTTCTGATGAGTCGTTTACTGTATAATCGTCATCATTTTGTGGTATTGTGCGACAATATGATGACGATTCCAATCTTGACTCTTCTATGCTAGGGCTTACAATTAACTTTAATACATCTGTACATATTTTTTCCGGCTTTTTTTTGGGAATCTCTCGAAGGCTATTGATCAAAGGATCAGATGTTATAATTAACATGCACAGTAAGTCTCTATTCGTGGCAACACGCGTGCACTTGCGGGTGTTGTACTCCCTAAATCTGCGGCAATCTTTGTTCTGTGCTTCTTGAGCCTCTTCGGAAAGCTGCCCAATTGGAAGCAATGCCGCTTTGATGACTTCTGTGCTGTGAATTAATATTTTATGCACAGTAGCAGGCATACAGTACCACGAATAGAGCCTAAGATAATGTTTTCTGGTTTCAAGACAAAATTTTTTGAATTCAACTAAGTTTATCTCGAATCCAGAAAAAAAAAGTTCTCAAAATAACATCAAACTTTTTTATAATTGTAACATCCAACCCTGTGATCTGAGCACTCATCTCAGCATTCTTAAAAAAGCGACGGGCTGTATTTCCATCATTTGAAGAACCAAATCCTGGCTTTGGTTTATCTACAATGAGTCCCATCTCGTTCTTAAATTTCACCTTGATATCTGCTTTGTCTTCGTTGCTTCTAGCCTGCCATTTCTTAATATTCAATTTGTAACTGATATGTAAAAGACATTCGAAGCAACGAATCCAAGCATGAAGTGTAGATAAGCCAAAGCCAAAATGTTCTTGATTGCTGTTAAACATCGCGGGGTCATCGTTTATCGTCTTGGGGGTGGCGCCACAGATGAAACACTTTTGGGATGAACTAGTTCCGTTAAGGCGTTACACACCTTTCCGTCTGTCATTGTCAGCAAAACTTCGTGTTTTACAGAGATTTGAGAATCACCAAAGTTAATAAGTGTTGGAAGAAGAGCATTAACTTCTTCCCACAATCTATTTGTCTCCACTAACGTGAAGTCGTTCGTTTCTTTGGCAAATATAAATTTGATTGGGCAGCAATACAAAGTTGATGAAGGCCGAGGATTTTGCCAAATAATTTTCGACCCACCATATAACTTAAGGGGAACTAAAGAAAATGCGAAAAGAAACTCGTCCGTATATTCAGTGTTCTCAAATCTCTGTTTGTATGTGCTGTGCCCAGAACTTCCATCACATCCTCATTTACTAACAAGTGTAAACGATGAACTTGTTGGGAGCACACTGCTGATAACTTCATTTTGTGCTAATACTAGACGTTCCACTGTTTTATTTAATAGGGCTTGCAAATTTATTTCACCACGAGTTTCTGTTATAGCAATGTGCTCCTCTGCAGGGTAACAGGCCTGTTTGGACTTTTTTAAATTAAAATATGACGGAAACACATTATGCCCCGCCTTCATGGACCACTTCCTAGTTTGTTTGTAAGAATGCGTTGTTGACTTAGAATCTATATAGTAAGCTAAGGCTTCATCACTACTTAATTGCCTAGGATTAACGGAACTGGTATTTTTAGACTTAATAATATTATCTGGGCTCTCACTAATGTCTCTAATCACATTGGCAATTTTCCTTTGCCCTGCTGAACGCACAGCAATTTCGGCAGCAGTCACCAATTCACTGACACTTCGGGATTCTACGAGATCCACTACGCGACGTTTTTCTTCGTCTTAAACGACGATTCCTCGAAATCTTTGCGAGGTCTTCCGGCAGGAGTCACATTCCACTTGATGTTGAAGGTTGTGGCGCAAAAGAACTCGCAGTAAACTGTATGTCTGCTTCATCCAACCAATTCTTGTTTTTAATTAAAAAACGCTCCTTCGACTTTCCTGAAGCCAACCATTTGGCACCAAACTTATTAGATAAGTTGGATATCTTCAACTTTATTTCTTTTTGGCTGCTTTCAGTAATGTCACCAAAGTGAAATTTTGAAGAAAGAAAGTCATATACACGCGAGTTTTTTTCATTCTTCGTGTGTTTCAACCACTCCTCAAAAAAGGCTACCCTTGAAATAGAGTAAACGTGTTCTGGAAAAAAAGAAAAAAAAAACATGTTGTACTGAAGTGTGCTAAACAATATGTGTATTTTTACGAAGAATAAAGTTATTTCTGTGTAATATCTAAAAACTAGCCCGGATAGAGGTGAATGTCTGTTTATTCTGAACTTTCAAAGTTTTTTTTTTAAAAAAAACACGCTAAAATATATAGGCTATTTAAAAAAAATACTAAAAATTCAAATTAATTCTGATTAAAAAAATACATTAAAAAATAGTACTTACCCTCAGTATTAATATTCATCACAAAAACTTTCACAATATTACAATATGTCACTATAAGATGTGCACGAAAGTGTCGCTAAATTGCAACTGATTGATTGAAAGAGCTGCATTAAACTCATTACCTGACTTCTGACGCTTATGACTCGCCACTTGCAAATTTGATAAACAACCTTTTCTCGGAATTCGCGGTTTGGTGGTGTTGTTTACGTTTTGCAAATAAGATTTCCTGGAAATCATAACATGAATTTTGTCCACCTAGCATGTTCTACGCGACACACTGTGCGTAGAGGGGAGAGTTTTCAAAGGTAAAGTTGATTTGTGACTGGGTATAACCAGCAAACTATTACTTCTGGTGTTATATATATATTTGTAGATCCCAGTAACTCAAAAAAGTGTCTATTTTTGTTTACAAAAGTTAATCAGCTCAATATGTACAGACATGAAAAGGTTAGGATTCGATTATTTATAAATATATCTCTACAGCTTTGACGAAAGTAGAGATTAAAAATTATACGAATTATTTTCTTCTGGCTCACACAAACACGCTTACATTTTTCACCAGCAGGACCCCAGGACACAACATCGGTATACAGATGGCTGCAAGCCAAAGCATAATACACAGCCAAGAGTCCCTCATAAATGAGTGTACTTTTTAACCTTTTTTGACCTCAAAATTGCAAAGTACGGTCAATTTAATTTTGAGCATACATAGTCTATATGATCCCTAAAAGAAAGCTGACTATCCACAAAAGAGTCCAAGAAAGCCTTCTCCACAAAATACACCCGAAGGGAATCGTCAAATCCCGCCGTTAGGGTTTTCTCTTGAATATATTCGTACAGACTGTTTTTTCAATATTTAATATTAGTCCATTTCTTCTACACCATACCTTCATATCCCTGCATAAACCTGTAACAGCATCAAACAGACCATCCACAGTTTCAGATGCTGTCTCAATCCTAGTGTTATCCGCATACATAGTTACATAACCTGTATTGATGTTTAATGGCAGGTCATTTACATATAAGATAAATAACAGAGGACCCAAGACAGATCCTTGTGGGACTCCGAGATCTAAATTGTGATAGTTTAAAGATCAGGCAACATATATTAGCCCACTAAGCATCGTAGTATATAGACTACCCAGCAACTTTTAAAAATGCAAGTAGCAGGTTAGCAAAACGCACGTCGGGTGCCAAAACATAGTGTTTGGTGTAGCGGTGATAACTATTGTGTAGCAAATACTTCAGATATATAATAAAAGACTGTTTTTAGTCAATTTCCACTGGTTTATTTAAATTGCGATGACGCGTTTCGCTGTCGATGCAGCTTCTTCAGATCTACATTTTACACTGTCAAGTTAGGTTTAATATTCACAGTTTTATATAATTTCTTAATTATAATATTACACATAATTAAATTACATTGATAGTATTGGGAAATCCACACAGATTTGGAGTTATTAGAATAAATTCAATAATGGTGAATTGCTTAAATCTACCTGGTCGTTGAGTAAGGTACCTGTAGTCCTTAATCGATTTATTTGCATTGTCTCTAAAAGGTTTAGTTTTAAACCATTTTGTTAGGTGTGTAAAATTTTGAAATTCTTGTTAAATGTGTGATTTTCTGTTAAAAGATGATTAGCATATGTTGAATTAGATTTTCTATGGATGAAACTTTTTTCGTGTTCTGTAATTCTTTGTCTAAATGTACGTCCAGTTTGTCCGATGTATGTTTTAGGACATGACCCACATGTTAATTGATAAACCCCCGATTTATTGTCTTTATTGATTTGTGGTTTGTAGTTTTTTTTTTTTTTTTTCAAATCAATAAAGACAATAAATCGGGGGTTTATCAATTAACATGTGGGTCATGTCCTAAAACATACATCGGACAAACTGGACGTACATTTAGACAAAGAATTACAGAACACGAAAAAAGTTTCATCCATAGAAAATCTAATTCAACATATGCTAATCATATTTTAACAGAAAATCACACATTTAACAAGAATTTCAAAATTTGACACACCCAACAAAAAGGTTTAAAACTAAACCTTTTAGAGACTATGCAAATAAATCGATTAAGGACTACAGGTACTTTACTCAACGACCAGGTAGATTTAAGCAATTCACCATTATTGAATTTGTTCTCTTAACTCCAAATCTGTGTGGATTTTCCAATACTATCAATGTAATTTAATTAGGTGTAATATTATAATTAAGAAATTATATAAAACTGTGAATATTAAACCTAACTTGACAGTGTAAAATGTAGATCTGAAGAAGCTGCATCGACAGCGAAACGCGTCATCGCAATTTAAATAAACCAGTGGAAATTGACTAAAAACAGTCTTTTATTATATATTTATAATGAATTTCCATCAAATAGAAGCTACAACCATCCAAAATACTTCAGAGTTTAAATATAGAACCTTAAGAAACTAAAGGAGCTCAAAAAAATCGCCACAGTCTCAAAATAGAATTGATAAACAGTACACAATAAATCAAACCTTTAAAAAAAAAAACAGCAAAAATGTATACATAGAATAAGTTTATTTGGCGTTGTAGAACGCAACATTCCAGTAAATTCCAAACTAGTTCTTTTAATTTTTTTGCTGCGAAGATCATATTGGTATATAGATTTTAATTCTTCAATTCAAAAACATTACTTTCTAATGGGTTTTTAGACTATAACGATGTTGTCTAGAAAACCGCTTGAAATAGATTAAATTAAAACTCCAACTATAATCAACCGTTAATTTTATCGAAATTAATGACGATCGATATAGTATTAGAAATTTTCGAGATTTTTAATCAATTTTATCACTCCTGTCAAAGTTTTAAACATGAATATGTAGGTGTCAAACTCTTCTTCCAGTTTCTGACAAAGTTACGAAGATATAGAAAAAATACAATGAATAAATTGTGATAGTTTAAAAACAAAACAGAAGATATTAGCCCAATAAGCATCGTATTAAATAAACTACCCGACAACTCTTAAATATGCAGGTAGTAATTATCAAGGAACAACGCAATTGAACACTTTGGAGAATATCGAGCGGTTGCTCTTGACATATCCAAGGCATTTGACCGTGTTTGGCACGATGGGCTGTTGGCTAAGCTACGTTCTTGTGGTATGTCTGAAAAGTTCTGTTTGTGGCTCTCACGTTTCCTCAGAGAGCGTTCTTTACGAGTGGCGGTTGACGGATTTCTTTCTAACACCTTCACTATCAACGCCGGTGTGCCCCAAGGTTCCATACTGTCTCCTACTCTCTTCCTCATTTATATTAATGATCTGCTGGAAAAGACCGAGAATCCAATCTACAGCTTTGCAGATGACAGTACACTTATCTCTTCATTCACTTTGAACGCTCGGACATCGACTACTCAGACGAATATCCGCAGACAGCAGGAAGTCATTCAACTTAACAAAGACCTGGAAGAAATTCTATCTTGGGGTGACAATAACCAAATGGAATTTAACGCTACAAAAACTCAGGCAGCAGTTTTTTCTAAAAAAGTTAACGTTGCAGAACCCGACATAGTTATGTCGGGGCACTCCATCCCTCTAACATCGTCACTCAATCTGTTAGGCATTAATTTGGGAGCAAATATGTCCTGGCATGAACATGTTGCAGGCATAGCAAGAAGAGCTTCTCAAAAGTTGGGAATATTGTTTCGAACCAGAAAGCTTTACACTCCACAACAACTGTTAATTCTTTACAAAGCTCAAATTCGACCAACTATGGAATACTGCTCCCATGTTTGGAGCTCCGCTCCCAAACATACACTGCATTTGTTGGATTCTATCCAGAGAAGAGCTGTTCGTCTGATTGGACACCCGGAACTGACCGACGGCCTTGATTCGCTGGAACATCGAAGAACGGTTGGCTTGAGCCTATTCTACAAGTACTTTCATGGAAAGTGTTCGAAAGATGTGGCCCGTTTAATTCCTCCCAGAGCGGTGCATATTAGAAGTACACGTCGCGCTAATGCTTCACATCCGTATGAGGTTCAGCTTGTTACTCCTCGTACAACGCTTTTCAATCAGTCTTTTATATGGAGAACATCATACCTTTGGAATGGTTTACCCAGGACTGTGTTTCCCATCGAGTACAATCTACAGCGATTCAAGGACAACGTGAATCGCTTTCTCCGCACACGTGTCGCTCCTGTAGCGCTTTAGGGATTTCCCTGTAGCACGTGTGCTAGACCCATAAAAAAAAAAAAAGGAAGTAAATTAGACAACGCAGAACAATTTGCCTATCATTTACTTTCTTTAGCTGTCCCATGTGTTCCATTTACTATACTTACACTAGCTATATATTCTATAAAATTAAAGGTAGTCACTCACTATTTCAGTATTAGCCTATTTCTGTCCAATGTTGTATGCAGGCCTTCCGCTTGAAATTCCATTTTAATCTATTTGCAGCTGTTGTCATCCATCCAATACCAGCAACGTTCTGTATATCGTACCGTCATCTTGTTTTGGGATGTCCTACATGTCCAGCCCATTGCCACTTTCTTTCTGCTACATGCTCCATAATAATACTTAATAATAATAATATTTTCCTTTGTTCACGTATCCACTTGTTTCTTTCTCTATCTTTATCTACCGTAATCTTCTGTGACAATCATTATAAGAACTAAGTTGTCTGATGACTTATAGACTAACGTGAAGTCTACCTTAATAAAAGTATTATTAAGTCTCATGCTATATTTTTATTATAAAATATTATATAAAAGCATATTTCGTCTCGTTTTGCTTATGTGTAAAAATGTGGAATTATGAATATTTAGCCTAAACTTACTTACTTACTTACTTACTTAATTCTTAGCCATAATACCTCTCGGTGTACGCTGGTGTGAGTGGGTTGTTTTAGGTTGGGGTCTTCCATATTTCTCTCCTTCTTTCTCTATTTTGTGCTAGCCTTGTTGCCTCTTCCCACCTCACTCCCCTCTTCTCTATTGCTCCCCTTACTTCCTCCCTCCATGTTCTTCGTGGTCTTCCTCGACTTCGTTTTCTATTCTTTTTTGCTTCATACACTCTTCTTACCAGTCTTTCCTGTCCCATTCTTTGTATATGTCCAAACCACCTCAACTGACTGTCTTCTATTTTCTCCTGTATCGGCTTCATCTCTAGTATTTCCCGTATATTAACGTTTTTCATCCTATCCTGTCTTATCTTTCCTTCAATCTTTCTGAGGAATCTCATTTCGAGGCTTTGTATCTTACTTCTGTTACTTTGTATTGTTGTCCACACTTCAGATCCGTATGTAATTATTGGTGTCGTTCAGGTTTTTCTCGTTTTTTGCGATCTGTATCACATCGTCAGCGTATGTTATCTCTGTTATTCCAACTCTCTCCATGTTCCGGAACCCTATCCAGTATTTCTTCATTTGCCTTTTTGCTGTTTTTATGACCTCATCTATCACTACCGAGAACAGCAGTGGACTCAATATACACCTCTGTCTGTTTCGAAACACTCTGACTTCTCATATCTTACTCTAATATAATTTGTTGTTTGTCTATAGAAACATTTTATTCCATTTATTGTCTTTTCATTAATTCCTCTATTCTCCAGGGTCCTCCAGATGTCTTCTCTGTCTATTCTGTCGAAAGCCTTTTCCAGGTCTATGAAACATAGGTGTAATTCTCCTGCTTCTCTTAGGACTTTTTCGCTCACATGCCTGACTATGAAGTTGGCATCTGTCACCCCTCTGTTTGGTCTGAAACCAAATTGTCTTCTAGTGTTTCCTCCAGTCTTTCTCTTAGCCTTTTCTCCATCACTCGTATAATTTTCCTACTACGCTGAGCAGTATATTTCCTCGGAAGTTATTACCGTCTTTTGTGTCTCCCTTTTGTGTATGGGTACTATGATTCCCACTTGCCATTCATTTGGCGCGGTTCCCTCCGTGTATCTTTTGTTCATCAATATTTGCAATATTCTTACCATTTCTTCGTTTCCGGCTTTTATCATGTCCGCTGTTATGTTATCCTGTCCTGATGCTTTGCCTGCTTTCATTTTGCTTATTGCCGCTTTGATTTCTTTTTTGGTTATCTCTTCTTCATGTTCATCTCTCTCTCTTCCTTGTCTGCTTCAGGTAGTTTGCTCTGTTTATTTGTTGTGTTATATCTCTCCCTTCTAAAAGGTTCTTGAAGTACTACCTCCATCTTTCCATGATTTCTTGTTCTTCTGTTAATATTGTCCCTTGTTCATCCTTTATATTTCTTCGTATGGTTTGTTTGTTTTTTCTTTTATTTCTCATCACTCTATAGAACAGTTTTTGATTTCCGTTGTACGCCTTCTTCATTTTTTCTCCAAACTCTATCCACATTGCTCTCTTTCCATCTTTTACCAGGTCCTTAACCACCTTCCTTTCTCTTTTGTATTCTTCGTAATCCTGTTGCTTCTTCTTGCTTAGGTAGTTCTTCCATTTTCTCCTTTTTACTTTAGTTTCGTTCTTTATTTTTTCATTCCACCACTGTGTCCTTTTGTATTCTTTGTTTACAATCCTTGAAGTCCCACACACCCCTTCGGCTGCTTTTAGTATTGCCTCCTTTATCTTCGTCCACATATCTTCTATTGTTTCCCGCCCCGTTACGCCTTGCATATCTTGTTGTATCTGCCTTGGTATTTGTCCTGTTTTCAAGTCTATAGCACCTTATCTTTCTATTTTCCACTTTTCTTCTCTTCTCTTCATTCATTTCCACTGTTTCTTTTTGCCACTTCATAACCACTACCAATTTCTGCTCGTCTCCTGACTTTTATCTCTCTCACCTTTTTCCATATATCTTTGGTTACCAAGAAGTAATCTATTATTGACTTTTCTTTTCTGCTCGCGATTTCTCTTGCATATTTGTGTATGTCCCTATGTTTGAAGTGGTTATTTATTATAATCAGTTCGTTTTCTATGTAGAAGTTTATTATTTTTTACCCATTTGTGTTTTTAGCATTTTCCCCTTCCTTTCCTAGGCACCACTCGATATCTCTATTTACGTTTCCTACTCTCTCATTTAGGTCTCCTAGGATAATTGTGCTGTTCTTACTATCACCTATTTATTTTTATAAATCCTCGAAGAATTTATCCTTTTCCTTTTTTTGCATCCTCTATTGGCCCATACGCCACAACCAATGTATATTCTTCATTCTTCTCCCCAATTGTAGTATTCTCTCACTTATGTATCTTTATTTTTGATATTCCCCATGTTTTTGTCCTTAATGATTAAAGCAACCCCCGCTCTCGCGAATTCCTCCTTAAACCTAAACGTATATCTATTTATGAACTTGTTTATTAAATTTTCATCATAGACATTGATGATTCTTAATAAGATTCCTTTCATTTTTGACTCTGGCTTCAGACAAAACGAAAATGACTCACCGATGAACCAAAAAGTGGAATTCGGCAAGGTTATGTTGTTTACAATAAAATGAATTCTAAGAAATACATCTTTTGCTTACGATACCTTCTCTATAGACATTAAATTCTAATCTATATTTATTTTTAATAACTAAAATGTTCAGAAATGGTAATTCTCCTTGTTCTGAATTTCACAAATAAATTTGACAGAGTCGTAACGGTTATTTAATTTAGAAACAAAATTATCTACATTTGTTTTTGTTGTATCTAAAATCGTAGCTCAATATACAATAGCAGTATTATTAATTTTTTCTTCTAGCATAAATATTTTAAAATTAACTTTTTCGTTAGGACACCTTGTACATGTATTATTTAGCTTTATTATACATTATTATTATTCTATTCGTTTGGCTAGATTAAATACAAATTTCGATCATTTAATAACAATAAATTCATTTATAAACAATCAAACTTGTTTTCAATTAATGTCCTGTGGGAAAATCCCAAATTCATTATACTACGGGGAAGCTTGCCAAAATTTCCCGCTGCTAAACAGAACTTAATTTCAGTTTAGGAAATTAGAGGTGAAATATTACGATGTCCAACAGTTTGAAAGCCTTATCGATAGCGTAGTTAATGGATTTGAAATGAGCCGCAAACTTTCTCGATTATTATTAAGAAAAAAATAAAAAAAATAGCCTAAATTATTATATGAAGACTATGGATCGTCCTCCTTTACTTTGCAATGTACCTGCATTAACTGTCATAACTAGTTTTATTATTAGTGTTCCGTACGGAACACTTATAAAATGACTTCGGTGTCTGTCCGTCTGTCTGTCCGTCTGTCATACCCGATTTTCTCCGAAGGTATTTGTCATAGAAAGTTGAAATTTGGTAATAATATAGGAATTGATGGTCTCATCAGAGCCATGTAGTTTTGAAAGTTAAATTTTGACTTAAGGGGTTAGTTTTGGGGGTGAAATAGTAAGTGAAAAAATTTTTTTTTTACTAGGTAAACGAGTGTGGTGTCAAATGAAAGCTTGTGAAAACGCGAGTAAAAAATATATATATAATGTAATACTTGCGCTCACTTTTCTTTGTATTATTTGTAAAAAATCGCGAGAAATTGCTGTCCACTCGCCTTATCTCGAAAAGTACTTATCAAAAAATTTTGAAAAAATTCCGGAATATTCTCCACGGGGTGTAGATTGAACGAAAATTATCACGTGTGTATTACCTTTCAGGATTTATCTGGTATATAAAAAAAAACAAAAATTTCAAGGTCATCAGTTTTCAGTAAAGATTAGAAATAAACTTTGTTGAAAACTCATTTGAGGTGTGTTTTGTGAAGTGACCGATCATTTTATACCTCCGTAACAAAATTTTTTATTTTAAAAGCAATCAACGTACGGGACACTAATTGCGCAAGTTCAACTTGCACTTAACCGGTTATTTTATTATCTAAAAAAACTGGCCAAGTGCAAGTCGGACCAGTACTTTTCGAAATAAAGGGGGGGTCAGCGATTTTTCGCAATTTTTCAAAATAATTCAAATTTGCACAAGAGTTACATTATATATATGTTTTTACAAGTTTTCATTTGACACCCCACTCAATGACCTTGAACTTTTTTTTTTCACTTCCAATTTCACCCCCCAAAACTTACCCCTTAGGTCAAAATTTAACTTTCAAAACTACACCGCTGTGATGTGGCCATCAATTTCTATATTAGTGCCAAATTTTAACTTTTTATGTCGAGTAGTTTCGGAGGTAATCAGGTGTGACAGACGGACAGACACCGATGTGATCTTATAATTATTCTGTACGGAACACTAAAAAATAGGCAAAAGACAAAATTTTTCTTGAAGGGAAGAAGGGAAAGAAACAGCAACCGGAAATACCAGAGAAAGTAATAAACAATAAAGCTTCAACACCTCTTTTTAAACTAACCTCTCTCTTTCCGACCATATATATATATATATATATATATATATATATATATATATATATATATATATATATATATATATATATATATATATATATGGGTTACAGGGAAAGTCGTCCTAGATAATTAATATATATATATATATATATATATATATATATATATATATATATATATATATATATATATATATACATATGGGTTACAGGGAAAGTCGTCCTAGATAATTAAGGACGTTATAGTTTAGGTCGTTTATGACCGATTTGACTCTATGACATGATGTCCTAAACTTAATATATAACCGTTTTCGAGATATTGAAGTTTAAAGATTTTCTAAAAAAAAACATGTTTTTTTTGCTTTTATATCGATTTTTTTTTTATTAGAGGTTCTCGAGTGCGATTTTCTAGTTATTTTTGGTCAGTCTGTATGTCAAGTATTAAAAATCATCAAAAAAATTTGAACAGTTTCAAATGGCGGCTTGTTAATATTTTTAAATTACGAATTTTTACCAAGTGTTTACTACTTTAAATCAATAAAGAGAAAAAAAAAATGTATGGAAGTTATTCTACAAATTATTTTAAAAAACTTCTACGTCTTTTTAGCTATCAAAAAAGGTATAATACTAGGAGTTTAATAGGAAAACTGTACACAGAATGACATCTAAAGCGGGCTCGGGTAACAAAAGGTAAATTTTTAGTTCTAGGTGAAAATACGAAAAATACACAAATAAAACAAAAAACCTTACAATTTAATATTTTTTATTAATTATAATTCATGTTCTATATGGTCGCCCCTATTTCTTACACAAATTCTCATTCTTTTTCTTAAATTACTTTTCACAACGCTGGTTGTGAGGTGCCGCCTCATTTCGTCAGCCGCATCAATTATTTTTTGTCTTAGGACATCCACGTTTTCAATAGGAGTCATCTGGTCGTATACGAGACTTTTCATGTGACTCCATACATAAAAATCCATCGGTGTTAGGTCTGGGCTTCTCGCCGGCCAAGGTATGGGTCCGCCTCTTCCAATCCATTTGTTGGGATAATTGTCATTGAGCCATGCACGAACACTTCCTCTGTAGTGAGCTGGGCAGCCATCGTGTTGAAAGTACATGTTTTGTCTCAAACCAATAGGTAGGTCTTCCATCAAATTAGGTAAATCGTTCCGCAAAAAATTGTCGTATTCCTCGCCGTTCAAATTATCTGGCAGGAAGAATGGCCCAACCAAATAATTTGAAATTATACCCATCCAAACATTTAAGCTGAATCTTGTTTGTGATCCATTCGTTCTTTTTTTGTTTCGGTTGCCTTCCTCTTTAGAAGCCCAATAGTGGGATTGTGGTAGTTTGTAAGACCGTCTTTGTCGAATTTCGACTCGTCAGTCCATAGTATTTTCTTAAAAAACGATGCATCTTCGACATCGGTATTGAGCATAAATCTGCAGAATTCTAATCGTCGCAACGGATCCCCTTCTTCAATGACTTGCACGGGCGTATAGTGGTAAGGGTGTTGCCCAACAGTATGCATTACAAACCATACCTTCCACTGCGAAATACCAAGCTGTTGTGCGACAACATTTGTAGATGTGGTTGGGTCCACCTCAAAGAGACGTCGTATTTCGTTTTCTTCGTCTTCGTCAAAGATACGTGGTCGTCCCATGTCAGTCCGCCGACTTTGTACGGAACCAGTTTCTCGTAGTCTTCAATAAGTTCCATCAAATATGCTAACATCAGGTACACGACGAGTAGGATATCGCAGTATGTATTCATCACGTGCACGCGACGACACTCCTTCGCAAAATCCGTAACACATTAGGATGTCAGCATATTCCTCGTTGCCATATTCACAAGTAGAGATCAAAATCCAGTTACGAGCCAATTCACACAGTCAGAAGATGAAACACAGATATTTTTGAAAAGCACGGTATAGCACATCTACCACGGACGAATCGCATGAGCAGACTAAAAATCATTCAATAATGTTTAATGAACAGAAAATGTCACTCGCACAGAGAGTTCCCCGACCGGAAAAAATGCTTACCCACCCTTTTTATTGTTTGAAGGTGCAGGTAGTAAACCGGTAATTGGTAGTATCTAAATTCTATTACTATGTTACTCTACATTTGGGCCTATTGAAATCTCATTTTCTTAGAATTTTCAATAGATCCAGTAGATATTATTCCGTTTTAGATAGCTAAAAAGACGTAAAAGTTTTTAAAATAATTTGCAGAATAACTTCCATACATTTTTTTTTCTCTTTATTGATTTAAAGTAGGAAACACTTGGTAAAAATTCGTAATTTAGAAACATTAACAAGCCGCCATTTGAAACTGTTAGTAACTAGTTCAAATTTTTTTGATGATTTTTGATACTTGACATACAGACTAATTAAAAATAACCAAAAAATCGCACTCGAGAACCTCTAATAAAAAAAATCGATATAAAAGCAAAAAAAACATGTTTTTTTTTTTAGAAAATCTTTAAACTTCAATATCTGGAAAACGGTTAAGTTTAGAACATCATGTCATAGAGTCAAATCGGTCAGAAACGACCTAAACTATAACGTCCTTAATTATCTAGGACGACTTTCCCTGTAACCCTGTATATATATATATATATATATATATATATATATATATATATATATATATATATTTATATATATATATATATATATATATATATATATATATATATATATATATATATATATATATATATACCACTGTGATCAAAAAATAGTAAGACTTTTGAAATTAAACGCAAACGGCTTATTTATTTTTCCAAATTTATTTCGTCCCCTTGGATACAACGTATTTATGCCAATGTTTTTTTCCAGTCTTCGAAACAGTTGTTGAATTCAATTTATGGAATGGCCTTCAGAGCCTTCTTCGATTCGGTTTAATCTCCCCAATCGACTCAAAACGATGTCCTCGAAGCGGTTTTTTGAGTTTAGGGAATAGCCAGAAGTCCGACGGAGCTAAATCAGGTGAATAGGGCGATTGCGGAACGATATGAGTTGAATTTTTGATGAAAAAGTCGCGAAGAACCAATACTGTGTGAGAAGGCGCATTGTGGTGATAAAAAAAAACCAAGAGTTATCGGCTCATAATTCCGGCCTCTTGAGACAAATTCGAGAGAAGCCGCAAAACCATTTTTAAAACAAAATTTATTGCAAGTTTGCTGAATTTTTTCACTCATGTTCATCATTTATGCTAAATCATTTTTACTGCAATTACAACATAATTATGGTGACACAACTTTTCCACTTTACATTTTTACTATTTCATTTCACTTTTTTAAAAATATAATTTTTAATTGTTGGTAGAGGTAGTTGAGTCTTCTATCTTCCATTCCATGAAACCTGGCCTTCATTGTTGAAGAAATTACAATAGGTATCTCTAACCACCTTAGCACTTTGAAGCATTTCTGAAGTTAGTTGGCTGAAACGGTGTTGTCTCATTGACAACATCCCTCCATGTTCCGCTTGTGACAACGCCGGCCTGCAAATCCTCACTACCTCCATAATTCCTGGTAACGTAAGCTCGCGGCTGGCGTTTTCGTAAAAAGTTGTGTAAATAACAACACGCCACGACAATTGTTCGAGCCTTTTCTGGATACAATCGTATAGTATTCTGTAGTACACCAAATCTGCTGACCAAAATGCCAAAGGTATTTTCGACCGCACGACTTAATCGATAGTTTAGAACTTTCCTCTCCAAATTTAATCTTGCTTGAGGATAGGGTTTCATTAAATTTTCTGTCATTGCAAAAGCGTCATCGCCCTAGAAAACGAATGGCAATACTTTCTGACTATTCGGCAGTTGTGCAGGTTCTGGAATTCCAATTGTATTATGTGAAAGTGGTTTCCCGAACTTCGTGTAACTAAGTACACCGCCGTCTGATATTCGCCCATTGATACCCACATCAACCATGATGAACTCATAATTCGCATTTGCTACTGCCATCATCACAATACTGAAAAATTTTTTATAGTTGAAGTTAAGTGCTCCTGATCTGTAGGGTTTCTTTATTGCAATATGTTTCCCATCAATCGCTCACAGGCAATTTGGAAAGTTCCACTGATCACGCAATTTCTTTCCATTCTTCTTCTGACTTTGGTATCTGCAAAACAGAAAATAAAAATATTTCAAGGCGACGGAAAATTTCATGGTTTTCATTTTCTTCCAGGCTCAAAATGAGCTTCCCAAGAAAAAGGACAAAAAAGGCGATCCGCATGAAGAGTTGGTGAAACTGGCTTGCAAGAGCCTTAAATAACCACCAGATGACTACGATAAAATACGAGTAGCTGCAACTTGGAAAGTCGAACTCCAAATAATGGATTCGCAACAGCAGTTGTTTGCAAAGAAGGCCATTAATAATATTATATTCGAGGGATAAATGGGGACCTTACATCCTAATTCGGTGGAAATTAATGCCACACGTGCGTCCACCCCATACACTGTTCAGTCCCTCCCTACAATCCCTCTCAATATCCCTCCATACGATCAGTATGATTCCATGACAGAATCCCCTTCGCAAAACACAAGCACCTACTTTGCCACTTTTCATTAATGAAGTTATTTTCCAATTATTTTCCAAATTCATGCCAAATAAATTGTCAAATAAATTGCTACAATAAATTGTCAATATAAATGTCAAAATAAATAAATTTTGTCAAATAAAGTGCTTACCTTTATGTATTCCTTAAGGCAGTTGATCAGAGCAGTGCAAGTTTCCATAACAAAGCAACCTGTTGACTAAACAGCAGTTAAAAACTACTCGGTATATATATCACCACTACACCAAAAACTTTATTTTTGCACTCGACGCGCGTTTCGCTAACCATGTTAGCTTCATCAGGAGCGATGATTGACTAAAGCTAAACTACAAATCTACCCTATTTATACTTAGCCTAACCCTTGAATTACTCAAGCGAAACTGATGACATAGGCAAGGCCATTAGTTCCGGTCAAGTAACCAGCAGAGGGGACTATAAGGAATAGGCCCTCTGTCTTTATTTAAACTACTTTTACATTTTATGATTTCGATACTTTCGTATGCTTTCAACATTCTTCTATCAGATACATTTTTTATTAATCTTAGATTATCTAATGTTACAGTATGATCAGCTTCAAGGGCATGTTTGGCATTGCTAGACTTTTCTGTTCTATTGTATTTTAAGTGTGCTAAGTATTCTTTAAATCTTGTTTTAATTGACCTTTTAGTTTGCCCAACATACTTTTTGTCACAATCATTAAAACTAATTTCATAAATTCTACTTTTCTTTCAATTAGGAATCTTATCTTTGGGATTTCCTAAGATATTCTTCAGATTGTCTGATCACTTATAGACTAAGGTGAGGCCTACCTTATTAAATACCTTATTGAGGGTGCTATATTTCGGATTATATGGTATGGAGACATACTTGTTATTTTCTTGGCTTATAAAAAAGGTGGAATTCTGAATATTAAACCTAAACTTATGTCTATTTATTAGCTTATTTACTAAGTCATCGTCATAACCATTAACTCTAGTTATATTTCTAATACGATTCCTTTCTATTAAAGTTTACTATATTCAGAGGGAAAGTGGCCAAACGATGAACTAAAAAATGTAATTTATGTTGTTTGCAATGAAATGAATCATTAGGAATATATCTATCTGTTACTGTGTCCTTCCTATAGATAGCAAATTCTAATCTATTATTATTTTTAATAATAATTATTAAAAATAATAATATTATAATCTATTATTAAAAATAATAATAGATTAGAATTTGATATCTATAGGAAGGACACAGTAACAGATAGATATATTCCTAATGATTCATTTCATTGCAGACAACATAAATTAGCCTCATTACATTTTTTAGTTCATCGTTTGGTCACTTTCCCTCTGAATAGAGTAAACTTTAATAAAGAAAGGAATCGTATTAGAAATATAACTAGAGTTAATGGTTATGACGATGACTTAGTAAATAAGCTAATCAATAGACATAAGTTTAGAATTCCACCTTTTTTACACGCGAAGAAAATAACACCAAGTATGTCTCCATACCATAAAATCCGAAATATAGCAAGGGACTCAATAAGGTATTTAATAAGGTATGCCTCACCTTAGTCTATAAGTCATCAGACAATCTGAAGAATATCTTAGGAAATCCCAAAGATAAGATTCCTTATTGTGAGAAAAGTGGAATTCATGAAATTAGTTGTAATGATTGTGACAAAAAGTATTTTGGACAGACTAAAAGGTCAATTAAAACAAGATTTAAAGAACACTTAGCACACTTAAAATACAATAGAACAGAAAAGTCTAGCATTGCCGAACATGCTCTTGAAGCTGATCATACTGTAACATTAGATAATCTAAGATTAATAAAAAATGTATCTGATAGGAGATTGTTGAACGCATACAAAAGTATGGAAATCATAAAATGTAAAAGTAGTTTAAATAAAGACAGAGAGTCTATTTCTTATAGTCCCCTCTACTGGTTACTTGATCGGAACTAATGGACTTGCCTATGTCATTAGTTCCGCTTGAGTAATTCAAGGGTTAGGCTAAGTATAAATAGGGTAGATTTGTAGTTTAGCTTTAGTCAATCATCGCTCCTGATGAAGCTAACATGGTTAGCGAAACGCGTGTCGAGTGCAAAAATAAAGTTTTTGGTGTAGTGGTGATATATACTGAGTAGTATCATTGTGCCAAAGATTCCACATTCCCAATTTAGCAGTTAAAAACTTCATGTCTTCAAAGGTATTCCCGGTTGCGAGATACTGTAAGGTTATAGACAAACGTTGACTTGCAGGAATAGCATCGCGCATGGCAGTGTCCTGTTTCTCGATTTTAGGAATAACCAAAGCAAGGAGTTCATCGAATAATTCACAGTCCATGCGTCAAAAGTTGCGAAAAATCATTCGGTTCACAGATTCTGAGTTCATTGAGTAATTTTTCGTGGGTGTACTTCTCCCAATCAATAAACCACTGTTTGGCCCATTTCCTTCGTGTCTTCTTTTTCTTTCTTTTCGCACTAATAACGCCCACGGCAATTAAACAACAGAGTTCAGTGTCACTCAACATGACTTCACATCACAATACCGGCGGGGACTGACAATATTGCCAAGCACATTGTACGTCTGTATTGGTGATTGCGCAAAATGTTGCACAACCATCATTATAGTCTCCATATGATTCTATTTATTGTACAAACCCAATTATTGTGCAATAATATTGAACGCCATTGATATCACAGCCCCACAAAAAAAAAGTGGGGTATACTTTTGATGCGATATATCAGATCCGTAGTATTTTTGCCCGCTGATCACGAATCTGACGTCAGAATATCGCCACCACATCTCAATTTTTTTCTAACCTCAAAAAATAGGTAAAAATTAGTAAAAATTAAGAAAAATATACTCCTAAAAAATTGATTCAAGCTTTTTCATGAATCCAAAGATGTATTAATATGTATTCGGACTCGCTAAGCTAATATTCATCGGTTGAATTAAGCCATACAGTTCTGTTTTCTTTCTAACCTCAATAAATCAGGCAGATATAGTGCTTCTAGAATGCAAAAACGAATTCAAATTAAAATTCAACCGATTCTTACCAAATTTGGTACACGGGGGTTTTTTGGGTTGCTGATCATGAATCTGAGGTCGGATTTGCAAAATTCAAAATGGCGGATCCAAGATGGCGGGCAAAATTTTTGAAAACCAACCGATTCCTACCAAATTTGGTATACAGTTGGGGAATCCTCAAACCTGATACTGTTAAACCCTAAACCCTGAAATCTTAGACTCCCACACCCTGTAACCTCAAAAAATAGACCTCAATAACCCAGTAACTTTAAAAATGAGACCCAATAAACTCAAAACCAGGACTTTTAAACCATATACTCTCAAATAGTAGACCCTTAAGCCCTAGAATTGCGAAGGTTAGACCCGCGCCTAACTTTCCTTTTTTTGGCTGTATCTTGTTCTTTTTTCCGCGAATGACCTATTTAAAGGCTTTCTGCCCAAACGCTTTTGAGGACTTGTTTCTCTTTTTAGCGACCAGCAATAGTCCGCTAGCATATGGTCATCCCATCGTCCTTGATACCGATTTTCTATGATTTTCAGATCTTGGTGAAAACGTTCCCCTTGCTCCTCACTGTAGTCACCAAGATTATCTGGGAAATCATCGATGTGGGAGTCCAGGAAATGTAATTTTAGATTCATTAAGCAACCTAATGTTTGAAAATTTGTTACCATTTTCTCGACTATTTCTTTGTACTTAGGACTTTTATTATTTCCCAAAAAGTTTGTTGCGACTTCTTTAAAACTAAGCCAAGCAGCTTTTTCAACTTTATTCATTTTAGTAACAAATAATGAATCTTGAAACAATTTTCTTATTTGTGGCCCGTCAAATACGCCTGCCTTAATTTTAGCTTCAGAAAATTTCGGAAATTTTTTATACAAATATTTGAAACATGGGCCGTTTGTATCTAATGCTCTCGTGAATTGCTTCATAAGTCCAAGCTTAATGTGAAGCGGGGGAATAAGAACTTTTCCTGGATCTACCAATGGTGGAAACAATACATTATTTTCACCAGGAGTGAACGATTCTCTTGTTGGCCAAATTTTTTTCTTATAATGACGTTCCCTGTCTCTGCTATTCCACAGACATTTATAACAGGGATAAAGTGTAAACCCTGACTGTTGGCCAAGCAATATTGTTACAATTTTCAGATCTCCACAAATTTTCCAGTTATGATCAGCATATTTTATTTTTATCAAAAGCTACTTCATTTTTTCATATTGCTCTTCCATAACTGTGGAATGAGCAATCGGAATGGGAGCGTAAACGTTGGTATTATGCAGCAAAACTGCCTTAATGCTCCGTTTAGAAGAATCAATGAACAGTCTCCATTCTTCAGGATCGTATGAGTTATTTTGAAATTCATCCATTAGACCTTTTACATCGGTACGATATGAAAGTGACAATTCCTCGTCCATTGTGAAATATTTTCGAAATTCTTTATCTCTGTTTCTATAATAAGAAATCGTAGCTTCTGGCTTAAGTAAATGTCTTTTCTTTAAAAAGGAAGCCAGATGCTCTGAACCATCTTTGGATAAGCCTAAATCTCTGACTAGATCACTAAGTTCTGACTGTGATACGAGTAATGGTTCTGGTTTACGGTTGTATGGTAGAAATTCTTTATCTGTGTCGCTAGTATATGATAGGTTGTCACTAGAACATTCATTAGTAACAGTGTTTGAATGTTTTTCGACAGTCTCAATGTTTTCGGCATGAACTGATAAGGTGAAATCATTTGTTTCCATAACATCAGCATCAAGTGGTTCAGGAGGCGGAATTAGTTTAGTTGGTCTTGTTACTGTCGAAACATCGTTATAAGTAATAGTGCTTTTATTTTTTTCCGTTATGCCTAGATACAACATTCATACAAAAGTAGCAATCATTTTCACTGTATGGTCTATTCCATATTGCTGGTCTGGAATATTTAATCGCCTTCTTATTGATGTACAACATTATTTTGCAAGAACTGCAAATGATGTGGGGAACCCAATCTGTATCCTGGTGCTGTATTTCAATGTTAAAACAATCCTTATATAAGGTTTTTAATCTTATCCGTTATCGGTGACCCCATTTTACTCAATACGTGTTGACAGCAAATATAACAAAATGAATCACTGTTTTTATCGCACTTATGAAAAGTCCTTGTACCGTGAGACCGTTTTCTTGTAGCATTATACTCTACATGAGCCAAGTCACCCACACATGAAGAGCTACGGTCGCTGGATGACGACGGCTGTGGGCCCGCTTTCCCACCCTGACCAACCGCCGATACTGGGTTTCCGAGTCCCTGCATCGTAATTCTCTTTCTTCTACCTGCCATGACGGCATCTAAGCCGTTATCCAGGGACTCTGCCGGCTAGTGGAGTAACACCGTTGCCCACCGTCACCACGTGGAGGTGCCCTGGATGCAGGTAGAAGAATAAAAATCGACCGATGAATTTTCTCGGCGTTCAAAATGGCGCGAAAACATCTGCCATCTTGAATTTTGCAAATCCAACCTCAGATTCGTGATCAGCGACCCAAAAAATCCCCGTGTACCAAATTTGGTAAGGATCGGTTGAATTTTAATTTGAATTCGTTTTTGCATTCGAGAAGCACTATATCTGTCTGATTTATTGAGGTTAGAAAGAAAACAGAACTGTATGGCTCAATCCAACCGATGAATATTAGCTTAGCGTGTCCGAATACATATTAATACATCTTTGGATTCATGAAAAAGCTTGAATCAATTTTTTAGGAGTATATTTTTCTTAATTTTTACTAATTTTTACCTATTTTTTTGAGGTTAGAAAAAAATTGAGATGTGATGGCGATATTCTGACGTCAGATTCGTGATCAGCGGGCAAAAATACTACGGATCTGATATATCGCATCAAAAGTATACCCCACTTTTTTTTTGTGGGGCTGTGTATTCTTTAAATAAATCACCTTTCAACATCTTTGGGGATGAAGAAGAAATTCACTCCCGGCGTACTTTTTAAATTATTTTTACAATTATCAACGGCACAGAAATAACCGCCTTTCAACATGATTATATAAATTGTTTGTCAACCTTTTCGGTTCTCTTCACTTACAAACGTTTTTAATTCTCTCTCTCTTCCTTCTGTTTTTAAATTCATATAAACTGCAGTCACATCAAGAAACGATCAACAGTACATTTCAAAAGACACATTTCGAGATTAGAGTAAACATTGAGTGGCCATTTTGAAAGAGGGACCCGTCGACGCACGCGCTGTCAACCTCTCGTCACCAACTTGGAGCTCATTTTCGCTACTGTATTGGGTTTAATGTGGTATTACATGAATTTTGTCAAATTCAGTATATATTTATTATCTCTTTTGGCAATCTTAATCAGGGCCTGTAATATTTTTTAACTAATAAGATCGAAATACTATATTTAGCTACAAAGAAGCCGTGTTCTACTACTTGAACTTAATCAAAGTTAATCTATTATTTGAGGGCATATCATCCTTGAATTTGACGTGATTAAAAGGAATACTTAGAGGAACCGCAAAGGATAACTAGGGTTACAGTAAGGTATGTAATTTGCGCTTTCAGAGGACTGCCTACGCCGCCCTAGGCGCCGTGTTACCTTCGTCTTCATAATGTTAGCGAAACTCGAGGAATTTCGCGGGCGGCATCATGAAAGGAATTATTATACATTCATTTGTTGTTTTATATAGGATGTTATCACTTAAAACTTTATATATTCGTTTTTTAAGAATCAGTATACGGTTTACATCAAATTATGCATATAACTGAGACTTTGAAACAATTTAAAATGTTTAGATTATTTAGCAAGCACTGGAATTCTTGCGTGATAAGCGTACTAACGGACAGACAGACAGAGAGACGTTGCATTTTTTATACATTATATTCTTTGCTACATAAATATTGTTCCATCAGTTTAGGCAGCGTATTGCAAGAGAGCTCGCTAGCGGCAAACTTTTTCCCGACTTGATTCACTATTATCGTCACTACTTATTCCTTACTAGCCGTGCCCGCGGCTCCGCTCGCGTAGACTTGATTCACTACTATTGCCACTGATTATTCCTTATGTTACTTAAGGTAATAAAATATCTGCCATTATTTCCCCTTATCTTCCATTATTTCTTCTTATCTCCCATTGTCTCTACATAATTTCCATTATCTAGGCTTATCTCTGCTCATCTTCCATTATTTCTCCTTATCTCCTATTATTTCTCCTTATCTCCCATTATTTCTACTTATCTCACCTTATCTTCCATTATCTAGGTTTATCTCGACTTATCTCCCAATATTTCTCCTTATCTCCCATTATTTATACTTATTTCCCATTATCTCACCTTATCTTCCATTATCTAGGCTTATATCGAATTATATAGAATATATGTATAAATTTATAAAAACACGTAAACGGATAAGCGGTTCTCAAGTGATAACTAACGGGCAGACAGACAGACAGAGAGACGTTGCATTTTATATATATTATATTCTTTGCAACATGATATTGTTTCATATTTAAAGGTTAAGGCAGTGTATTGCAACGCGCTGACGGTAACCTTTTTTCCCACTTGATTCACTATTATCGTCACTGCTTATTCTTTATGTTACCTAACGCAATAAAATATATCCTATAACCTGGCCAGAGAAAATATGTGTATTTTAAAAAAAAAGCACGTAAATCGTTCTCGTACGTTCTCCAGTGATAAGCGCACTAACGGACAGACAGACAGACAGGCAGAGAGACAGGCAGACAGACAGACAGAGAGACGTTGCATTTTATATATATTATAGATGTAATAAAATATATATCTATAACCTGGTCAGAGACCATATGTATGAATTTAAAAAATCACGTAAATCGGATAAGTGGTTCTCGAGGGATAAACGCACTAACGGACAGACAGACAGAAAGAGAGACGTTGCATTTTATATATATTATAGATATAGATTATTATTATTATTATATAACCTGGCCAAAGAATATATGTATGAATTTAAAAAAAGACACGTAAATCGTGATTCTCGCCTGATAAACGCACTAATGTACAGACAGGCATTGCATTTTATATATATTATAGATTGTAGATATTCTCTGCTACATAATATTGTTCCATATTTAATGGTTTTGACTGTGTATTGCAAGGGAACGCGCTAGTGGCAAACTTTTTTCTGACTTCATTCACTATTATCGTCACTGCTCATTCCTTATGCTACCTATCGTAATAAAATATAGCCTATAACCTGGCCAGAGAACATATGTATGTTAAAAAAAAAGTAAGTAAATCGGATAAGTGGTTCTCCAGTGATAAGCGCACTAACGGACAGACAGACAGACGGAGAGACGTTGCATTTTATATATATCATAGATGTTACCTAACATTAAAATATATATATATCTTTTAATCTGACCAGAGAACATATATATGAATTTAAAAAAAAAAATCACGTAAATCAGATAAGTGGTTCTCGAGTGATAAGCGCAATAACGGACAGACAGACAGAGAGACGTTTCATTTTATATAGATTATAGATATTGTCTGCTACATAATATTGTTCCATATTTATTTAATGATTTAGGCTGTGTATTGCCCGAGAACGCGCTAGCGGCAAACTTTTTTCCGACTTAATTCACTATTATCGTCACTGCTCATTCCTTATGCTTCCTAACGTAATAAAATATAGCCTATAACCTGGCCAGAGAACATATGTCTGTTTTAAAAAAAAAAGTACGTAAATCAGATAAGTGGTTCTCCAGTGATAAGCGCACTAACGGACAGACAGACAGACAGTCAGAGAGATGTTGCATTTTATACTATATATATTATAGATAAACTTTCAAAAAATTTTTCCTGAATTATATTTTTTTAAATCTATCTGTTAACATAAAGGTATATTGTTTTAGTTGTTTTGTTCATAACTCTTTTTTTTTATAATCACCAATATACTTGCAGATAACAGCTGGTCGTTATTAAAGGTTCGTCGTGGTTACTTGCTACCGACGACTCTGTTCAAAATTATAAATAATGATATACGAGGCATGTTTTTTAAGTAAGTACCGTTTTGCGATTCCGCCGCCGCAGCGATACGGTCGGCGTTCCGCGCATGCGCGCTGGTAACCTACATCTCATGTCTACGCACTGACGCCATTACAGTCTGATTCTTCATTGTATACGTTGTTTACTGAGTGTTTAAGATGCCTCCGACAATCGTGAGTCCCGCCGATTGTGAAGTACGGGCTGTTATACGATTTCTTAGTGCTAAAGGCGTAAAACCGATCGATATTCATCGTGAGATCTGTGAAGTTTACGGACAAAACATTATGAGTGATGGAATGGTAAGGAAATGGGTGAGAGCATTTAAAGATGGCCGCACAAATGTGCATGATGAAGAACGGAGTGGGCGTCCTTCGGTCGTTAATGAAGATTTGGTGCAGAAAGTGGACGAAAAGGTGAGAGAAAACAGACGCTTTACAATTTCATCATTGTGCGACTGCTTTCCTCAATATTCTCGTAGTGTTTTGTATCGCATTGTGACCGAGAACTTGAATTACCGGAAATTGTGTTCACGTTGGGTTCCAAAAATTTTGACGGATTTGCACAAAACCCAACGTTTAGGCAGTGCATTGACTTTCCTTGAGCGGTACCACAATGAAGGTGAACATTTTTTAGACCAAATTGTTACTGGTGACGAAACATGGGTGGCCTACGTCACACCAGAATCGAAACAACAATCCATGGAATGGCGACATTCATCATCACCCAAAAAAGTGAAGTTTAAGCAAACAATTTCTGCCCGCAAAATCATGTGCACAGTTTTTTGGGACAGAAAAGGAGTATTGCTAGTGGAGTTTCTGCCTCGTAATGAGACAATCAATGCAGCGTCTTATTGTGAGACATTGAACAATCTGCGTCGTGCAATCCAGAACAAAAGACGTGGCAAGTTGAGTAAGGGTATCGTTTTGCTGCATGACAATGCCCGTCCACATGTGGCTAATCGGACCAAAGATCTCATCAAATCTTTTAAATGGGAAACTCTAGATCATCCTCCATACAGCCCTGATCTGGCGCCCAGCGACTACCATTTGTTCCTGCACTTGAAGAAGCACCTGGGTGGTCAGCGTGATACAGTGGTTAACAAGTCAGGCGGCAGAATTTTATGAGGAGGGTATTCAAAAACTGGTGCCACGTTATGACAAGTGCCTCAATATTCACGGAAATTATGTAGAAAAGTAGATTAAGGTACAGGCTTTCATGTAAAAATAAAATTATAGCGATATCTTTGCACGTCTTTTTTTAATTCCAAAACGGTACTTACTTAAAAAACATGCCTCGTAGATTCTCCCGCTATTCTGTCAAGAATAAATTTTAGTGTGCCGCCTATAACTAGCAAACAATATAACACTTTTTAGTGTTCCGTACGGAACACTTATAAGATCACTTCGGTGTCTGTCCGTCTGTCTGTTCGTCTGTCCGTCTGTCACACCCGATTTTTCTCCGAAACTATTTGTCGTAGAAAGTTGAAATTTGGTAACAATATAGGAATTGATGGTCTTATCAGAGCCATGTAGTTTTGAAAGTTAAATTTTGACTTAAGTGGTTAGTTTTGGGGGGTGAAATCGGAAGTGAAAAAAAAAATTTTTTACTAGGTAATCGAGTGTGGTGTCAAATGAAAGCTTGTAAAAACACGAGTAAAAAATATATATATATAATATTATACTTGCGCGCACTTTCTTTGTATTATTTTTAAAAAATCTCGAAAAGTACTTATCACAAAATTTTGAAAAAATTCTGGAATATTCTCCACGGGGTGTAGATTGAACGAAAATTATCACGAGTGCATTCCCTTTAATAATTTATCTGGTATATAAAAAAAAAACAAAAATTTCAAGGTCATCAGATTTCAGTAAAGATTGGAAACAAACTTTTTTGAAAACTGATTTGGGGTGTGTTTTCTGAAGTCACTGATCATTTTATACCTCTGTAACAAAATTTTTTATTTGAAAAGCAATCAACGTACGGAACACTAATTGCGCAAGTTCAACTTGCACTTGACCGGTTATTATCTACCTATTCCAAGAACAAATATATTAAAATTTTCCCCGCTTTTTTCAATGTGTAGCATGTATAATCAAGAAATAAGCATCGACTTTTTCATCACATCTATGTTAACGATCAGTAAAATATTGCAACACTGAGGGGCTGTGGCATCTTTCTTTTCTTATTGTTTTCATATCTAATTGTTTTTATTATTATTATTATTGTGATTGGAATTCGTATCTGCTTAATACTCTATTATTGTATTACATTTCTATGTATAGTGGCTCTTATCTGTATCTTCGGCCTTGTAGTTGGGTCTTGTAACCTATAAGGCATGTATGATAAATAAATAAATAAATATGTGCATTCTAGGGAATTTTTTACAGGTTATATTAGTTTCAACCTTCTTCACCGCATTACTATCTTAAAGTACAGTATTTTTCCGTTACATTTATTCAAATCGGAAGAAATGCCCACTGTCAACAGATTTTTGTCCAAAAAATTGAACTTTTCTCACACTGTGCGTCCCCTTCAAAAACTATTTGGTTATTTTCGATTTCTGTTTGTTATTTCTCTTACTTTCTTGTGTAAATTAAAGGTATCGTGCTTTGCTTGCAGTAGTATGATTTCGCTACATTTTTCAAGTATCCATTTTTCTTTTACGTTCCTGCACCGATAGCGTTACCAGTAAAAATACAATCCTAAAAATCCCAAGTCCTCAAGGTACCCTGTTTTAGTTTCTACGTAATTAGTATTTACCTTCTATCTGCGTACCCACTTACGCACTCATCTTAAGAATTATCTTATTCTCTACGCATATCTTAACTAACCCCGCATAGAAATACCTTAAGACCGTGTCCGACATTCCACTATGGTCAATTAAACTTGACCCAAACGGGGTGAAACGGCCGTTTAGGCAATTTCGCCCCCATTAGTGTCGGCGGAGATGGTTTATTTGACCACTGCGGTAGACCGTAGGAGCTGTGTTACTCAGTTGGGCATTTCATATGCTTGTGGTTTCCTAAATGGTCATCGATATTATTAAAAATTTATAAGGATTGTCGATCTGGTTAGCTAATTATTATTATTTTAAATTATTACAATTTAGTGATATTTATATATCCGGAAACACCATACAATATCTTGGCGTTTCTGGAAATAAAAGTTTTATAAATTTATATCAACCATATTTCTTTATCGTCCCGCACCCCCTTCGCCTGAAGCGATAGCTTTTAAAAACCATAATCATTAGGTATTATATACACCAAGTTTGAAATTTGTATCTCATTTCGTTCGAAAGTTATCCTGCCGACCGACAAGCGGACCAACGGAAGTTAGTGACTTTGTTTCTCGTGATCTATAGAACGTGAAGAGAAGCAAAAATCTCGGAATGTGTTTTTTTTCACGAATACAATACCTTTTTTAGCAAGGAAAGTAAAGCTCCATCACGCTGGAAACCGGATTGTATAAAACTTCATTTTTTTTCGGCATTTTAGACTACAAACGATGCTAATCAATGTAGTGACCTCATTTCTTGTAGTTTTAATGTTTATTAGGAAAAAAAATGATAATTAAGATTCTAGATCGTGACTGATAAATCAACGTCCACAAGGCTTTAAAAATTGTATATAGTTGAATGTAGTAATAAAAAAAAACTCTGATTCAAAACTCTAGTGAAACAAAAAATAGAAATGAAATATAATTTTGGAAAAATGGCAATACAATTTCAAGAACTACAAACGATTTACATATTTGTAGTAGAAAAAATTGATTGTAGCGTCTATAAAAAGACGGTAGTAGATATTAGAAAAGTATAGCTCCAATAAGGAAAAAATTATGGGAAGAGGTGTGCAGTGTGACATTGTGGCTACATGCAAGTGAAAAAACAGACAAATAAATATCTATCTATATATATATATATATATATATATATATATATATATATATATATATATATATATATACATACATATATATATATATATATATATATATATATATATATATATATATATATATATACATATATATATATATATATATATATATATATATATATATATATATATATATATATATATATGTATATATATATATAATAATTTTTTTCTGTTGAACCTTTTGTTTACATAAACTTGATTGGTTTTTCTTGGGTACTTAGGTTCTTTTGGAAACACAAACTAGTCTATTTGACGTTTCGCCTTATTTTTTTTAGGCATTTTCAAAAATTCTTTATTTTTTAATATTCATTGTGTATATACCCTGAAAGTCACACACAAATAGTTGACTTTCAAGGTATATACACAATGAATATTAAAAAATAAAGAATTTTTGAAAATGCCTAAAAAAAATAAGGCGAAACGTCAAATAGACTAGTTTGTGTTTTCCAAAAGAACCTAAGTACCCAAGAAAAACCAATCAAGTTTTATATATATATATATATATATATATATATATATATATATATATATATTATATATATATATATATATATATATATATATATATATATATATATATATATATATATATATATATATATATATACCAGGTGTACAAGTAGGAAATGCGTTTTTTTTTCTAAAAAAACATGTTAAATTCGGAAGAATGCTAAAAGGTGCTTTATTCAAAGTATGCTCCATCGCGAGAAGGGAATCACTCGCCGCCTAGACCCACCACCATCAATCCCAAACGCAACCGACGAAGTATTTAATCAAAAACTCCCGCAACGACAAAGAAATCCCAACAGCACAAAACCAAAATTTAAACGGCAAATAAGAATAGAAAACCAAATCAACAACATCAGGAGATATCTAGGACACCTTACCCAGTTTATCAACGGGAACGTGTCCAAACGAGTCACGCAGAGTATAAACAAGATCAAGTCCGGGTCTACCAACAGAACACTGCCAGAAATCCTGGATACTCTGAAACAAAAATTATCCGTATATGCCGCAAGACTTCGTAGATACAAAGAACCAAATGAGAGGAAAGATACCAACAACCTCTTCCGAAGAAGCCAAACACAGTTCTACCGGAAAACTATGCACAGCAAACAGACAGCGGTGACCGAACCATCAAACAAACAAGAACTCGCAGATTATTGGAAAAGTATCTGGTCAGAACCCAAACTACCCAATAATAACACCCCCTGGATCAAAGCCAAAGAAGGCAAAGATAAACATGTGACAGAACAGGAAAATTCCACATTAACTACTGTGGGACCAAAGAGCATGATGAGGCACCTGGATGCAAGAAGTTCCGGAGGTAGAATGGCCCCCCGTTCGGATCTCCGGGTAGGGGCTGGTTCGGAGGCGTCGACTTGCAGACATCATAATTTTAAGATAGATTTTTGCAACATACGAGGTATAAACTCGAACATAAATTCAGTGCATCAACACCTGCAATCAGATAAACCTCATGTACTCGCTCTATGTGAAACCAAGGTCAGTCCATCGACCAGCACGGTCAACTATCTTTATCCTGGGTACGACTTCTATTCCCGATTTAGGCGTAACTTTGGAATCTGTCTTTTTGTCAGAAGCGACCTCTCTTGTCAACGAGAAGAAGCTCTGGAGCCCCCAAACTTTGATGTTATGTGGTTAAAAATAACGACTCAACAAACCACAAGGTTCATCTGTATCCTGTATCGACCACCAAGTGATACCAATTTTCGAACACTTTTCGCTTCTCTTGCAGACACCATCGATCATTTACAAAGTAACTATTCAAGTGCCGAAATTGCCATCCTGGGCGACTTTAATGTCCACAATATCAACTGGCTCAAATATTCAAATACTACCGACGAACAAGGTCGTGAAGCTGAATCATTCTCAATCAGTTATGGCTTAACTCAGCTTATTGACGAACCAACACGGATCCCTGATCGAGACGGGGAGTTCGCCAGTCTTCTTGATCTGTTTTTAACCACCAATCCGGAGATTTACACGGTCACCGTAAATCCGCCGTTAGGTTCTTCCGACCATAAACTGCTTTCGACATCGAGTATCCTGCCAATCAGTGACAGAGAGGCGCCTAGGGCCGCGCAAGATTTGGCACTACAAATCTGCTAAATGGGAAGATCTCATGGAATACTTTCGAACTTTCCCTTGGATGGACGTTTGTTTTCGATCCGATAACCCATCTGACTGCGCCAGGGAGGTCTCCGATGTTATTTTGGCTGGTATGGAAGCTTACATCCCTTTTTCGAAGAAATGCTCCTCCAACGGCAAGCCTTGGTTCGACCGAAAATGCAAAGAAGCTGTTGCTTCTAAACATATTGCCTACCGACAATGGCGTGAAAATCCTAACACACCTTAAATCGAAACATCTTTGTTCATGCCCGGAACAGATGCAAGGGAATTATCGACGAAACCAAGGAGGCACACAATCAACGAATTAGAAACTAACTTCTCGCTTGTCCCAACAATTCCAGGTCCTTTTGGGCAGTCGCTAAGGCAGTTAGTCAAAACTTTACCAAATCCACGATACCACCACTCACACGGCCAGATAATTCCATTGCAACCACACCTGTTGAGAGAGCGAACTTGTTGGCTGAACTCTTTGCTTCACATTCTACTGTCGATTTCCAAGGAAAAACACCACCTACTATTCCCATATTGCAGTCAAGGATGCTCGATGTTGTCTTCAGACAGCGCATCATAAAGCGTATTTTAATGAAGCTAGACACCAAGAAGGCTTCTGGCGCTGACGGAATACCTGCCATAGTTCTCAAAAACTGTGCAAGGGAACTAACACCAGTTTTCTGTAGACTTTTTAACCTATCCTACAGAAAGGGAATATTTCCGTCTTGCTGGAAATGTGCCACGGTTCAGCCGATACCTAAAAAAGGTAAGAAGTCCTTGCCAAATAACTACCGACCAGTTGCACTGCTTTCAATAATATCGAAAGTCATGGAAAAGGTTAGCAATGAGCATCTTCTAAAATATCTTGAACGATTCAATATTATTAGCGATCACCAATATGGTTTTCGTAAACATAGATCAACAGGAGATCTTCTGACTTATGTAACACATGTTTGGAACAACGCAATTGAACACTTTGGAGAATCTCGAGCGGTTGCTCTTGACATATCCAAGGCATTCGACCGTGTTTGGCACGATGGACTGTTGGCTAAGTTGCGCTCTTATGGTATGTCTGAAAGGTTCTGTTTGTGGCTCTCATGTTTCCTCAGAGAGCGTTCTTTACGAGTGGCGGTCGACGGATTTCTTTCTAACACCCTCACTATCAACGCCGGTGTGCCCCAGGGCTCCATACTGTCTCCTACTCTCTTTCTCATTTACATTAACGATCTGCTGGAAAAGACCGGGAATCCAATCTATAGCTTTGCAGATGACAGTACGCTTGTCTCTTCATTCACCTTGAAGGCTCGGACATCGGCTGCTCAGGCGAATATCCGCAGACAGCAGGAGGTCGTTCAACTTAACAAAGACCTGGAAGAAATTCTATCTTGGGGTGACAGTAACCAAGTGGAATTTAACGCTACAAAAACCCAAGCGGCAGTTTTTTCTAAAAAAGTTAACGTTGCTGAACCCGACATAGTTATGTCGGGGCACTCCATTCCCCTAGCATCGTCGCTCAATTTGTTGGGCGTTAGTTTGGGAGCAAATATGTCTTGGCATGAACATGTTGCAGGCATAGCAAGGAGAGCTTCTCAAAAATTGGGAATATTATTTCGAACCAGAAAGCTTTACACCCCACAGCAACTGTTAATTTTTTACAAAGCCCAAATTCGACCAACTATGGAATACTGCTCCCATGTTTGGGGCTCCGCTCCCAAACATACACTGCATTTGTTGGATTCTGTTCAGAGAAGAGCGGTCCGTCTGATTGGGGACCCGGAATTGACCGGCGGCCTTGATTCGCTGGAACATCGAAGAACGGTTGGCGACTTGAGTCTGTTCTACAAGTATTTTCATGGAAAGTGTTCGAAGGATGTAGCCCGCTTAATTCCTCCCAAAGCGGTGCATGTTAGAAATACACGTCGCGCTGGTGCTTCGCATCCGTATGAGGTTCAGCTTGTTACTCCGCGTACGACGCTTTTCAAGCAATCTTTTATATGGAGAACATCATCCCTTTGGAATAATTTGCCCAGCGCTGTGTTCCCACCGAGTACAATTTACAGCGATTCAAGAACAACGTGAATCGCTTTTTCCGCACTCGTGCCGCTCCTGGAGCGTTTTAGGGACTTCCCTGCAGCACGTGTGTTAGACCAATAAAAAAAAAAAAAAATCGCTTGTTATACATTCTTCCCATCTTTCGGGCAATTTGTGAATACCACAGTAAAAATCTTCCCCTTTTGCTGCGAACCATTCATCGAGCCATTTTTTCACATCTTCGTACAAACTAGAGTGCTGCTCAGCCAGTGCGGGACTCTTCGATGCAAACAAGTGGTAATCGGAAGGAGCTAAGTCTGGTGAATAAGCCGCATGGGGTAGAACTTCCCAGCTGAGTGCTTCCAGCGTGTCGCGAACTGGTTTTACCGTATGTGATGGAGCATTGTCATGAAAAAAAATGACTTTGTGTTGCCTCTTTCGGTATTCTGGCTTTTTTTCAAGCAGCGAACGGTTCAATTCGGTCAATTGTTGTTGGTAACATTTAGTATTAACCGTTTCTCCAGGTTTTAACAGCTCATAATAGACCCCGCCCCTCTGGTCCCACCAAACACAGAGCGTCTTTCTGCCAAAGCGATCTGGTCTTGCGGTCGATGTGGATGGTGCGCCTGGGTCTACCCATGATTTTTTGCGCTTGGGATTCTCAGAATAAATCCACTTTTCATCCCCTGTAACTATACGATGCAAAAACGACTTCCTTTTGTAGCGAGTGAGCAAAATGTCACACGTGTTTTTGTGGTACCCATCTACCGGTCTTCTGAATCTTTCCTATCTCTCGTAGCCGATTGGAAACAGCTTGTTGACTAAAGCCCAATTGCTCGGCGAGTTGTTTTTGTGTTTGCGAATCATCTTCGTCCAACAATGCTTGCAATTCCACATCTTCGTATTTTTTTGGCAGTTTTCCATTTTCCTTGTCTGCAACATCGAAGTCACCACTTTTGAAACGCCGAAACCATCGTTAAAACGTATCTTGCGATGGAGCATGTTCACCATAAGCTTCTCGAAGTAATCGGTATGATTCAACAGCAGTTTTCTTCAAATGTAAATAAAAAATTAATGCTGTCCGCGAATGCTCTTTGTTAGGTATAAATTTTGACATATTGAACTATGCACACACTTTTCCAATTTATCACTCATGCGCGTCTGGCACTTGTTGATGACACAACAAAATGGCGCAGTGTCAAATCTTTATAGCACAAACTGCATTGGTGCACCATCTGTTGTCTGAAATCCGCATTTTATACTTGTACACCTGGTATATATATATATATATATATATATATATATATATATATATATATATATATATATATATATATATGTATATAAGAAATGATACTGGTAAAGTTTCAGCTCAAGTGGATAACATTAACCCGTGCCTCATCAAAGTTGAAGTTTTGACTCTATGGAAATTGATTTTTTATGAAAATGTCTAAAAACATTGCAAGATTCAATTACATCGGTTCTGTAGATTTTACTTAATTTATTTTTTCAATATGTACATAAAAAAGGGTTTAGTTAAAACTGTTTTCAAAAGTAAATAGAACAAAATCCAAATTGAAAATGAAAAGAAAAGCAAAAGGGTATAAAAATGAGAAGAAATATTGTTCAAATGCATTTTGTTATTTAAAGTTTAGTTATAAAAAAGGAAGCAATATAAGGGAAAGAAGCTATTATTACTAATTACATTTAGAATTTATTATCAGATCAAGATTGCCTTTGAAGAGTCAGGACAAATTTTCCTACATTCAGATACAACTTGTAACAAAAACTGCCGTTGTTGTTTATCTTTCGTCAAAAAGGAATTGAAGTCTTGAATTAATATTACACCTCTTTCAGCTGTGTCATTGATAACCTTAAAACTGTTTACTATTTTTAAGCTTTTAAATAGTGTGAATTGTCACACCATTCATCGGGATCAGTATTTAAAAAGTTTGTATCAATTTCAAATCTCCTGAAAAAATTTTAGAGTTTGATGGGAAACAAAATAATCAATTTTTTTGTCAAATAAATCATCCACTTCATCTGTTTAAAATGAAGTTAGTTGATAGTCCCCGATGTTCATGTAACAATGAGAGTATAGACGATATAAACCATAGACTTTTTGAATGTCCAATTAATGCAACAGCACTTACATATATGTGTTCTGATCTCGGTAAAATAAACTTACTTCCAATGAACCATAGTGCGCTGATGCATAGTATTCGATCAAATGCTCAAATAAAAGACGTATTTTTAAATTATTTAAGGACTAGCCGGGCCCGCGGCCCCACTCGCGTGGACTTGATTCACTACTATCGTCACTACTTATTCCTTATGTTACCTAACGTAATAAAATATATCCTATTATTTCCTCTTACCTCCCAATATTTCTCCTTATCTCTCATTATCTCTACATAATTTCCATTATCTAGGCTTATCTCTGCTCATCTCCCATTAGTCCTCCTTATCTCCCATTATTTCTCCTTATCTCCCATTATTTATACTTATTTCCCATTATCTCACCTTATCTCCCATTATCGAGGCTTACCTCGACTTATCTCCCATTATTTCTGCTTATCTCCCATTATCTCACCTTATTTCCCATTATCTAGGCTTATGTCGAATTATATAGAACATATGTATTAATTTATAAAAACACGTAAATCGGGATAAGTGGTTCTGGAGTGATAAGCGCACTAACGGACAGACAGACAGACAGAGAGACGTTACATTTTATATATATTATATTCTTTGCTACATGATATTGTTCCATATTTAATGTTTTAAGCAGTGTATTGCAAGAGAACGCGCTAGCGGTAAACTTTTCTACGACTTGATTCACTATTATCGTCATTGCTTATTCCTTATGTCACCTAACGTAATAAAATATTTCCTATAACCTGGCCAGAAAAGATACGTATGTTTAAAAAAAGCACGTAAATCGGATAAGTGGTTCTCTAGTGATAAACGCACTAACGGACAGACAGGCAGACAGACAGAAAGACGTTGCATTTTATATTTGTTTTTATATATATTATACGAGGCTGGTTTGAAAAGTCCGTGCAAAAATAAAAACTACTTATGTGTTTGGGGTAAACCTTTTTCATTTTTCAACATAGTCTCCTTTTAGGCTTATACACTTCGTCCAACGATGTTCTAGTTTGTTGATCCCTTCCGAATAATAGGATTTGTCCAAGTCTGCAAAATATCCATTAGTGTCTGCAATCACCTCCTCGTTTGAATAAAATCTTTGTCCCGCCAGCCATTTCTTCAATTTGGGAACAAATAGTAGTCCGAGGGAGCCAAGTCTGGAGAATAGGGGGGATGTGAAACGAGTTGGAATCCTATTTCCATTAATTTTGCGACCACAACTGCTGAGGTGTGTGCTGGTGCGTTGTCGTGATGGAAAAGGACTTTCTTGTGGGCCAATCGCGGGCGTTTTTCTTGCAGCTCGGTTTTCAAACGGTCCAATAACAATGAATAATATTCACCTGTAATAGTTTTACCCTTTTCCAGATAGTCGATGAGGATTATCCCTTGCGAATCCCAAAAGACAGTCGCCATAACCTTTCCGGCCAAAGGAACGGTCTTCGCCTTTTTTGGTGCAGATTCCCCTTTGGTAACCCATTGTTTAGATTGTTGTTTGGTCTCAGGAGTATAGTAATGTATCAATGTTTCATCCACAGTGACGAAACGACGCTTAAAGTCCTCCGGATTCTTCTGGAACAGCTGCACACCATCCTTGCAACACTTCACACGATTCCGTTTTTGGTCAAGCGTGAGCAATCGCGGCACCCATCTTGCGGATAGCTTTCTCATGTCCAAATGTTTATGCAAAATATTATGTACCCGTTCAGTCGAGATGCCCACAGCACTAGCAATCTCACGCACCTTAACTCTTCTATCATCCATCACCATATCATGGATTTGATCAATGATTTCTGGAGTCGTAACCTCCACAGGCCGTCCAGAACGTTCAGCGTCACTTGTGCCCATATGGCTAGTCCGAAAATTTTGAAACCACTTATAAACTGTTCTAATCGAAGGTGCAGAGTCACCATAATGTTTATCGAGCTTTTCTTTAGTCTCCTGAGGCGTTTTGCCTTTCATAAAGTAATGTTTAATCACCACACGAAATTCTTTTTCGTCCATTTCTTGAAAATCACTCGACTTCCTTGTTTCACACGAATGCCAAACACAAAGAAATAGACCAATATGGCTGAAACTTGGTGTGCGTTCATTCAAGAGATGCTACTAACTAAACATGACCTCGATACGCACCGGTGGTGCCATCTCTCGGACTTTGCATGGACTTTTCAAACCAGCCTCGTAGATATAGATTATTATTATTATTATATAACCTGGCCAAAGAATATATGTATAAATTTAAAAAAAGACAGGTAAATTGGATAAGTGGTTCTCTCGTGATAAACGCACTAATGGACAGACAGAGAGACATTGCATTTTATATATATTATAGATTATAGATATTTTCTGCTACATAATATTGTTCCATATTTAATGGTTTAGGCTGTGGATTGCAAACGAACGCGCTAGCGGCAAACTTTTTTCCGACTTCATTCACTATTTTACGTCACTGCTCATTCCTTATGCTACCTATCGTAATAAAATATAGCCTATAACCCTGGCCAGAGAACATATGTATGTTTTTAAAAAAAGTACGTAAATCGGATAAGTGGTTCTCCAGTGATAAGCGCACAAACGGACAGACATACAGACAGACAGACAGAGAGACGTTGCATTTCATATATATTATAGAAGTGTGTAAATAGGATTTAAGTTATAGTTAATATAGTTAGATTTGTCTCCTTCGTAAAATTCCTATTATTGTACCTAACCTTGCCGGGCCTCCCTGTGTCGTGTACTAGTAAAATCGTCCTGCGTTGGTCCTAGGACGTGAAGCGAGTGACCCCGTCTCAATCCCTTGAGCCTTTATCCACAGGGGTTATATAGGTAGTGAGGGAGAGTCCAATCCCCCCTCAAGGATATTAGTAATAAGTAATTTAGTTATAATTCTGTTTATAAAGTAATCCAATATAATAAGTTAATATAGGTAATTATGTAGTTGTAGATTAATTAAGTGATTATTTATAGAAAATAAAAGTATACAATGTGACAATTTAAGTCCGCATCATATGGATTTTTTTTTAAATAATCACTTTAGTCCAGATCTGGTTATGGCATAATATCAGAAATAAAGTATAGTAAGTCACTTTTACGCATGACTTCGCCTGTCAAAAATGACCATTTTGGTAAATTTTTTTTTAAAAAAACGTATAATTTGGCCATATTTTAAAAAAAGTTATTAGACAAAATGGTTTATTTGGTAATTCTAGATCTGTTTATCAAATTTCAACGGACTACTACAATTTTGAATTTTTGGCAGTTTTTTGACATTTCGGCAATTGTTTTTCATCTTGATTTATTGCAATCTTATTTAAATCATTTAATTTGTCAAAAACTAGGCACCTATAATCTATTTAAGAACAAAATGAAGTCGAGTTCATAATTTTTTTATAGAATATTAAAATTCACACATTATGATGAATCATATTTGATGCAAAATTCGATTTTTGTTTTTAAATAGAAAAATATTTCTCGCTTACGTAGTCTGATAGTGAACACACTTGAACGTTTGTAAATTAACACAAATCTTACATTTTGAACTTTTTAGTAATGTATTTAAAGTTTCAATATTGTAATGTTTCTTTCTATAAACGCTAAATTAACAATTGGCTATTTTAACCTATTTAATAAATACTTTGTATCAAATACACGCAATTCACCATCGAAACAGAACAAAACAACCCCATAAACTTCCTAGATCTAACTCCAATAAGAGAAAAAAACAAAATGGTACACAAAACCAACAAGTTCTGGAAAATATCTAAATTACCATCCACACCATCCTTTAAATTTTAAGAAAAATACCGTTATAAATTTAATTGACAGAGGCTTAAAACTAACAAGTCCTAAATATAGAGCAGAAATAATAGAAAAAATAAAAACTATCTTAACCAATAACCGGTTCCGATTAATTTAATTAACAAAGTTTTAAAAACCAGAATTCATAAATTATATAAAACTCTAGATAAATAACCAAAACAAAGAACAACTACAACATACATATCCATGCCATATATTCAAGGACTTTCAGAAAAAATTAAGGCAGTCCTCAAAAAACATAATTTAACATAATTTCCACAAAACGGAAAACTCATTGAAACACCTTTTTACCCCCCTAAAATCCAAAACACCCCTATTGAAACAATAAAACCTGATATATTCCATTCCTTGTCAAAACTGCAACGGCTGTTATATCGGCATGACTAAACAACATCTAGAAACTAGACTGAATATAAGAGTATAATAAGAATAACCAAACAGCTCTATCAAAACACGTTCAATAAACCAAACACTCTTTTGATTTTAAAAATACAAGAATCTTAAAAAAAGAATCAAATTATTTTAAAAGATCAATCCATGAGATGATTTGTATTAATAAAGAGAAAAACAATATAAACGACAAAAGCGACGTTAGGGGTCTGAGTCATATTTATTTCGAACTCTTCTCATAACAACTCAATAACAGTTAATAAATAAAAACACATAAATAAACCAAAAAATGACTTTCGTTCCCTATACATGTCTAAAGTTAGTTTTAAAGATGTGATAGTAATACCTTTTAAAGAATTTTTTTTTTTTTTTTATGAGTCTAGCTCACCTGCTGCAGGGAAGTCCCTAAAGCGCTCCAGGAGCGGCACGAGTGCGGAAAAAGCGATTCACGTTGTTCTTGAATCGCTGTAAATTGTACTCGGTGGGAAACACAGCGCTGAGCAAATTATTCCAAAGGGATGACGTTCTCCATATAAAAGATTGCTTGAAAAGCGTTGTACGCGGAGTAACAAGCTGAACCTCATACGAATGCGAAGCACCAGCGCGACGTGTATTTCTAACATGCACCGCTTTGGGAGGAATTAAGCGGGCTACATCCTTCGAACACTTTCCATGAAAATACTTGTAGAACAGACTCAAGTCGCCAACCGTTCTTCGATGTTCCAGCGAATCAAGGCCGCCGGTCAATTCCGGGTCCCCAATCAGACGGACCGCTCTTCTCTGAACAGAATATGTTTGGGAGCGGATCCCCAAACGTGGGAGCAGTATTCCATAGTTGGTCGAATTTGGGCTTTGTAAAGAATTAACAGTTGTTGTGGGGTGTAAAGCTTTCTGGTTCTAAATATTATTCCCAACTTTTGAGAAGCTCTCCTTGCTATGCCTGCAACATGTTCATGCCAAGACATATTTGCTCCCAAACTAACGCCCAACAAATTGAGCGACGATGCTAGGGGAATGGAGTGCCCCTACATAACTATGTCGGGTTCAGCAACGTTAACTTTTTTAGAAAAAACTGCCGCTTGGGTTTTTGTAGCGTTAAATTCCACTTGGTTACTATCACCCCAAGATAAAATTTCTTCCAGGTCTTTGTTAAGTTGAACGACCTCCTGCTGTCTGCGGATATTCGCCTGAGCAGCCGATGTCCGAGCGTTCAAGGTGAATGAAGAGACAAGCGTACTGTCATCTGCAAAGCTATAGATTGGATTCCCGGTCTTTTCCAGCAGATCGTTAATGTAAATGAGAAAGAGAGTAGGAGACAGTATGGAGCCCTGGGGCACACCGGCATTGTTAGTGAAGTTGTTAGCAAGAAATCCGTCGACTACCACTCGTATAGAACGCTCTTTGAGGAGAAATGAGAGCCACAAACAGAACTTTTCAGACATACCAAAAAAGCGTAGCTTAGCCAACAGTCCATCGTGCCAAACACGGTCGAATGCCTTGGATATGTCAAGAGCAACCGCTCGAGATTCTCCAAAGTGTTCAATTGCGTTGTTCCAAACATGTGTTACATAAGTCAGAAGATCTCCTGTTGATCTATGTTTACGAAAACCATATTGGTGATCGCTAATAATATTGAATCGTTCAAGATATTTTAGAAGATGCTCATCGATAACCTTTTCTATGACTTTCGATATTATTGAAAGCAGTGCAACTGGTCGGTAGTTATTTGGCAAGGTCTTCTTACCTTTTTTAGGTATCGGCTGAACCGTGGCACATTTCCAGCAGGACGGAAATATTCCCTTTCTGTAGGATAGGTTAAAAAGTCTACAGAAAACTGCTGTTAGTTCCCTTGCACAGTTTTTGAGAACTATGGCAGGTATAGCTTCATTAAAATACGCTTTATGATGCGCTGTCTGAAGACAACATCGGGCATCCTTGACTGCAATATGGGAATAGTAGGTGGTGTTTTTCCTTGGAAATCGACAGTAGAATGTGAAGCAAAGAGTTTCAGCCAACAAGTTCGCTCTCTCAACAGGTGTGGTTGCAATGGAATTATCTAGCCGTGTGAGTGGTGATATGGTGGATTTGGTAAAATTTTGACTAACTGCCTTAGCGACTGCCCATTGTTAAGTGTGCCTTCGTTTCAACCCCCACATGTAAGTTTTTATGTATATTTTTATGTGAATTTTTATTATTTCACCTTCTACATTGTATTATAAGTGTAACAATTTTATATATTCATAATAAAAAAATTTGAGCATCCTATTGAACATCCAAAACAATCCTGTAAAATCAAAAATTTAAAATCATAAAAAAAGTAAAAAAGGGAGGAAATGTAATTGATAGATGAACTGAAGAAGCCTACAAATTAGGCGAAACGTTTTCCATAAACTTCTAACTAGAACATGATGTAATTTCTCTAACCTTATAACAAAAGAACCATAAAGCCCAAAAAATTGAACAAATATATATATATATATATATATATATATATATATATATATATATATATATATATATATATAGTATAATTAAAATGCATCCCCGCAGGCTTTCTGTTTTATTATATTGATCGAATATAACAAAGTCGACCTACTATTCTGGATATAGCTTGTTGCTGTCAAAAGATGGGTACGTCATTTAAAATTGAACGCGCTTTGGACATTAAATAGCAACACTAAGAGATATCCCGAAGGATTTATGTGCCAGAATCGGACATTAGTTTCCAGATTTAGCTGCGGGATTACTTGTCCGATGCAACGGAGAAATGCCTTAGTGCAGATTAAAACGAATTTTCATTTTGACAATTACATCGAAGGTGCTCAGTTGAAATAAAATATACAGTATGTCCGATATTGGGTGGGCTGTTCGCAAACTTGACAACTATGAATAACATAAATATTCGGTTCGAAAAATAGAATTTTATGTAATTGATCATAAAAGTGAACTAAAAACTATAACAATTCCTTTTATTTTCGGAAAAATTCTTTAAGAACGTTCCTAATAAAATAAATTTTCTAATGATTATGTAGACAATTTCAATATACATATTTATTAGTGTCTTTTATATGTAGAAAAACATTTCAATATTCCTTACGGCCCTAACCTTGTAAATATTGGCTGTTGAAATTTACATTTTTAACATACGAACTCTATCCCGACCTATGTTGAAATGGATCTTTTATTATATAACAATGAAAATTTTCTTACGATTGTTTTGAAAAACTTAGAATCATTACTAAGTTGGGAATGTGGAATCTTTGGCACAATTATACTATTCAGTATATATCACCACTACACCAAACACTTTATTTTTGCGCTCGACGCGCGTTTCGCTAACCATGTTAGCTTCATCAGGAGCGATCATCGCTAACATGGTTAGCGAAACGCGCGTCGAGTGCAAAAATAAAGTGTTTGGTGTAGTGGTGATATATACTGAGTAGTTAGAATCATTCATTAAAGATATAACAAATATTTTTCTGTAAAGAATATTATACAAGCGGTATTCGTTTTTTTTAGAAAAAATGTTGAAAGTGAGCTACTTTTGATCGTTTTCAGTTTTCCTCGCATAACTTAATAATAGTTAGCGACTTGGCAGCGTCGCACAGCGTAGGAAATTTGAAATACCGTCAACGCGCAGCTTGTGTTACATCTGGATTTCAAGGAAAATCTTTTTATAATGTACTCCGAAATTCATTATTAATAATTTTCCAATAAGTAAATGACTCGTTTGACTTTATAATTGTAAATAATTATAAAAAAGATGTCAAGAGGAAGTTTTTGTTGTGCGGTTAGTGCTTGTAAAAATATATGTAGTATTCCCAAGAGAGATAGTTTTTTTAGACTTTCTAAAGATCCTAAAAGGTAATTTATTCATAATAGACCCAGGGGCTGACCCGAAATTTTGACCTGTCGACTAACCGTCTGCCTAGTTGTTCATCCTATCGGGCGAGTTGCATAAAAGCCTTTAACTTTGATTTTGCGGCCCTCGTGCCCTGCAATGCCCAAAATGCTACATCGAGAAATGGACTCTCGTTTAACCACTTGAATCAAGTACCATAATACGAGGCTGGTTTGAAAAGTCCGTGCAAAAATAAAAACTACTTATGTGTTTGAGGTAAACCCTTTTTATTTTTCGACATAGTCTCCTTTTAGGCTTATACACTTCGTCCAACGATGTTCTAGTTTGTTGATCCCTTCCGAATAATAGGATTTGTCCAAGTCTGCAAAATATCCATTAGTGTCTGCAATCACCTCCTCGTTTGAATAAAATCTTTGTCCCGCCAGCCATTTCTTCAAATTGGGGAACAAATAGTAGTCCGAGGGAGCCAAGTCTGGAGAATAGGGGGGATGTGAAACGAGTTGGAATCCTATTTCCATTAATTTTGCGACCACAACTGCTGAGGTCTGTGCTGGTGCGTTGTCGTGATGGAAAAGGACTTTCTTGTGGGCCAATCGCGGGCGTTTTTCTTGCAGCTCGGTTTTCAAACGGTCCAATAACGATGAGTAATATTCACCTGTAATAGTTTTACCCTCTTCCAGATAGTCGATGAGGATTATCCCTTGCGAATCCCAAAAGACAGTCGCCATAACCTTTCCGGCCGAAGGAACGGTCTTCGCCTTTTTTGGTGCAGATTCCCCCTTGGTAACTCATTGTTTAGATTGTTGTTTGGTCTCAGGAGTATAGTAATGTATCCATGTTTCATCCACAGTGACGAAACGATGCTTAAAGTCCTCCGGATTCTTCTGGATCAGCTGCAAACCATCCTTGCAACACTTCACACGATTCCGTTTTTGGTTAAGCGTGAGCAATTGCGGCACCCATCTTGCGGATAGCTTTCTCATGTCCAAATGTTTATGCAAAATATTATGTACCCGTTCAGTCGAGATGCCCACAGCACTAGCAATCTCACGCACCTTAACTCTTCTGTCATCCATCACCATATCATGGATTTGATCAATGATTTCTGGAGTCGTAACCTCCACAGGCCGTCCAGAACGTTCAGCGTCACTTGTGCCCATATGGCCAGTCCGAAATTTTGAAACCACTTATAAACTGTTCTAATCGAATATGCAGAGTCACCATAATGTTTATCAAGCTTCTCTTTAGTCTCCTGAGGCGTTTTGCCTTCATAAAGTAATGTTTAATTACCACACGAAATTCTTTTTCGTCCATTTCTTGAAAATCACTCGACTTCCTTGATTCACACGAATGCCAAACACAAAGAAATAGACCAATATGGCTAAAACTTGGTGTGCGTTCATTCAAGAGATGCTATTAACTAAACATGACCTCGATACGCGCCGGTGGTGCCATCTCTCGGACTTTGCACGGACTTTTCAAACCAGCCTCGTATTTATTGACGCTAAAAAACTACAGCACCCTAAAGGGAAGACACCACCGCAACCGAAGCTTAAGGGCAGAAAAAAAGTCGATCTAAAAATTTAACCATATAAAATCAATAAATTTAGTTTGTTCTTGATAAAATAAGAGGGAACCTACAAAAAGCAGACACCGCCAATACTGGAAGACGAAGCTGAACCCGCTTTTTCCAGCCAAAAATAGTTGTTTTTCCGAGTTTCGAGCGGGTCCACCTTCGTTCTCCGGTATTGGCTGCGTATGCCTTTTGCAGGTTCCAGCATATTTTATAAAGAAAAAAATAAATTTATTGATTTTATATAGTTAAATGTTTTTGGATGTAGCATTTTGGACCTTATCTGGGCATTCCAAGGCACGGGGGCTTTTATTCACTCGCCTGACAGAATGAACAACTAGACAGACGATTAGTAGACAGGTCAATATTTTGGATGGACGCCTTCTTGGTCTATAACTCTTTATTTCTATTATGCAATATATTATATAAAGATTATCTTTCATATTAAAATGGTTTGCTAGAGTTAAGTTATATTATCTGCTAAAATTTACTAACCAAACTTTCAGAACTCAATCTGGGCATGCAAAAGTAGTAATTCTCCAACAAGAATGAGTTTGAATAAATCAGTGCATGGATTTAAATTTTCTATATAAATAGTATATAGCAGGGCTGTCAAGGTCATGCACAGTTCGAGCCAATTTCGCAGGTAACGCCTCCCGCTGTCCCCACCACTGCTGCTGCCGCCGTTCGCGCAGTCTCAGGAGCGGCTATGAGAGACATAGGAGAAGCGCATTGTGTTTGTTAAGCGGCCGAGCCGCGATTGGCGGCTCGGCCGCTTAACGTCTAGCAGTGGTGGGGGTAGCGGGAGGCGTTACCTCCGAAATTTGGCTCGAACTGTGCATAACCTTGACAGCCCTGGTATATAGGCACGAAAAGTCATTAGTTACATGAAGAAAATTATTATCTTAGATTTAATTAATGATAAAATGGAAGAGAAAGTGTGTTTACTTCAATTTTAAGTTCAGAAGAAAGAGAGAGAAGGAGAGAGGGAAACATAAATTAAACAATGAACAACGTGCAAAAAGCGTTAAAGCCAAATGTATTTTTCTTTGTATTTTTTTCCCTTCTTTTTTGTATATCTGTTTTAGTAAGAGCTTGATAAAAAAAAATGTGTCTAAAAAACTTTTCTCGTTTTTTCTTCCTTTCAATTAGCAAAATTCATTTTTATTCTACAGAATAGGATCTTTCTTGAAAGAAAGAACTTCAATATTTCAAAAACTCGCTCTCATCATACCAGCAATATGACGTTAGGTCATGTCATCATTACAAACTCGAACCCCTTGAGATCAAAGGTGCCGAATCGGACGGTCGCGACTGTGTTTATGTTTACTGTGGTGAAGACATCAAGAGAACGCGTGAGGCAGTTTTGTATGACAATTTGCATATAAAAAAGCCACACACCCGATGGGTGCCACGCACTTTCACGATTGATCAAAAATAGCAACCTGTCAAAGATTTCGAACACTGTTTGGCTCTGTTTCTGAGTAATCCAAAGGAGTTTTTGAGTCAACTCGTAATAATAGACGAAACATGAATCCATCACTACACGTCTTAGTTCAACAGGCAGTCTTCAGATTGGCCGATCCGCATGAAAACCGATCGAAGCGTCTAAAAGCACAAACATCAGTTGGAAAGGTCTTGTCAAGTAGTTTTTGGATGAGTATGAGATAATACTATTCTAAGAAGGAGCGAGTAATCACCGGAGACCATTACATACCGCATTTAGCGAGAAAAAAATATAAAAATCGATGATGAAATTGGACCAGATGGGCTGTAAATTGCTTGCTTATCCGACGTATTCATCAGATCTAGTCCCCAGCGATTTTTCCTTTCTTTCCAAACTGGAAAAAGTGGCTCCAAGAAAAGAGATTTGGTTCAAAAGGAGAAGTCGAATGAGAAACTGAGGCTTATTTTAGAAAGCTCGACCAATTGTACTATATGAAAGGTATCTAAATGTTGGAAGATCACTAAAATAAAGTGCATCGCTCTTGCCGAAAACTGTGCTGAAGAATAAAATCAATTTTTCAAAAAAATATTGTTTTTTCTTCAAAAGTCTCGGGACTTTTCAGGCCATGTATATTTAATCTCAAAATTTTTGTTCCGGAACACAGTGCGAAATTTAGGAAGTTTAGCGGAACTTTATTCAGTTTTTGAAATACGTAAAATGCATAAGATTATTCATTATTTTAGTAGGTTAATATCCCACCTCTAAAACCTCATACTCAGTTTGGGGATTAACCCTGCAAAACAACTGCAAAATGCACCTGAAAGTTGCATTACTTATTCAATCATACTTTTTGCCTACAGAAAGCTGTTCGATTTGTTTAAGTTAATAGAGTGGTACATACAAACGGCAAGTCAGTAGGCCATGATTTTTTCTTCATTTATTTTATAAGAGAATTGTCAATTATTGGCATTTAAATAATTGCAAAATCTTTTCTTACTCGTGTGTAATTTGTTCGTGAAAAAAGTGATTTTTAAGAAGTAAGTAAAATTTATATTTTTAACTTCAGTGGAGACTTTAAAAAGTGATACTACATAATACCAGCTTGAAACGCACAAAATTTGAAAGGTTTTTTTTCCTCTGTTGGAAACACAAGAGATCTTCTTCGATATTTTGCGATTTTCTTTTAAATTAAACATTTTCCAGAATGACTTTGCAAATTTCATATAACTGCATATTCCAAAAGTGGAAGGAAGAACCGACATCGGACGCCATCATTGGTTTTGTTTTGGAAAAAATAGGCTCACCAATGCTAACATCCGACGTAAAATACAAAAAAGGTGGATGGAATCCAGTCGAAATTTAGCATCATTTCTGAATAAAAATGCTACCTGGCTTGAAAATAATGTAAAATTTTCAAATGCTGTAAGGGATGCATTGCCTAGTGGATCGAGGACCAATGCAGGCAGACCTAAAAAAGAATTTAGGGATTGTCATCCTAAAGTGCAAAATAGAAAAGTGCATCATCTTTTGAAGTCCGGTAGTCAAGACGAGTTAGCCAAAGCAACTGCAACAAAGCTATACCAATCTGGAAAACGAAACTCTGCAGCGATTGCCAAGGAACTGGCATCTGGTTCTCCAGAAAGGGGTAGCAAAATCAAGAAGGCTCGCATATGTTCTTCAAACAGCCCACGAAAATTAACTCCAGACCAGGTTCTGGCGCTACTGATTGATGCAAACTTATCGTCAAATCAGTACAACATTGTTCGAGATCAAGCAAAAAATCACCGTTGCACTTTGTATCCACCTTATTATGTTGTAAAAGAGGCAACGAGGTTGTGCTATCCAAAGGACATAATAATAACTGAAGTTTCAGCTGAAGTATCAGTTCAGTCGCTTATAAATCATACCGTAGCAAGACTTTGTACAGGACTAGAAGGGATTCTTAAAACTTTATCAAACGTTAAAGCACTAAATATTATCGTAAAGTGGGGTTGTGATGGGGTGGAACAAGTTAATTATCGACAAAAGTATATGGACAAACATAGCTCTGATGATAGTATGTTTAGTGTATCAATGGTACCAATCCAAATGTGCTCCGTAAATGATAATGGTGATAATCAGTCAGTAATTTGGAAAAAACCCTGCTTCTTCTTCCACACGGTACTGTCGCCCCATTAAGTTAGTTTTTGCCAAAGAAACAGTCAATGTAATTACCTCAGAAGTAAACAAAGTGAAAGAACAAATATCTCAACTTACTCCAACCTATACTTGTAGATGGCAAGCAATTTCAGGTTACAGCAAATATGATCTTTTGTATGATTGACGGTAAAGTATGCAATGCTGTATCATCCTGTGCATCATCACAAACATGCAACTTATGTGGGGCTAAACCTAGTGAATTGAACAACATCTGCGATATACCTCAAAAAAATATAAATGAATCCTTTTTATCCCTTGGACTATCACCCCTCCATGCATGGATAAGGTTTTTGGAATGTATTTTACATATATCGTACAAACTGGATATTAAGGCACGGCAAGCTCGTGGAGCAGAAAATAAAAAAAAAGTTGCAGAGAAGAAAAAATACATTCAACAAAAATTCAAAGAGGAGCTTGGCTTGCTTATAGATGTGCCAAAACAGCAGACCGGAAACACAAACGATGGTAATACCGCTAGGAAATTCTTTAGAAACGCCGAAAAGTCTTCCGAAATAACTGGTGTTAATTTAGATTTGATCAAGCGTTTTCATGTGCTGTTAGAGTGCCTAAATTGTGGTCTTAAAATTGATTCAGAAAAGTTCGGCGAATATGCAAGAGAAACTTTGGAATTGTATCTGAAAGAATATTTTTGGTACTCAATGCCCGTAAATGTGCATAAAGTCCTTTGTCGCGGAAAGGATATTATAGCCTCTTGCATTCTTCCGATCGGACAATTATCTGAAGAAGCTCAGGAGGCAAGAAACAAAGACTGCAGAAAATATCGCGAACTTTTTACTAGAAAAACATCCCGAATTGACACAAATACGGATTTATTTAATCGACTGCTTATTTCATCGGATCCGTACATCGCTAGTCTTCGTAAAGCACCCAAAACCAAGCATAGTAAAGTTACGCCAGAAGTTTTAAAGTTGTTAGAAAGATTTGCAGACCCACGTAATGATTGCGAGTCTTCAGACGATTCCAGTGAGTCTTGTTCTGAATAGATGTTCGAAATGTTGTTACAAAATGTATGTTTTTTTAAATTGTTCTATAATTAAAAACACAAATAAACTGAAAAATTTTAAATAAAACACATTAATTTTTATTAAAAATTTAAAAAAACCAACAAATAGAACTGTTTTACTGGTTTAAATAATTAAGTTCCGGTAAACGCAAGAAATTTCGCACTGTGCGGAGGTTTAAAATGAACAAGGACTTCACAAGATACATCTCAAATGAGTTTTCAACAATTTTTTTTTTTTTTCGATCTTGACTGAAAAGTTATGACTAAGGAAACCCAAATATGCAAGTGAAAACTTTAAAATATGCGCATAAATATGCAAATAATTTTCTCAAAATATGCACATACATGTTGTAAATGTGCAGTAAAAAAATCGAAATAGACTTGAAAAATGTAAATTTATTGTTTCACATTACATGATACGAGTACTATACAAATGTAGCAATAAAAAAACCCATTTTAAATTTTCAACATACAGGACGAATGAACTAAATCTAAATATAATATTATACAAAGTAAAAAATAAATATAAATAATAATGTATTTTATTACTTTACTTAAAGATGAACATATAATAATAATAATAATGTAGGTACATATTATAAAAATTTATATACGTAGTAAACAGCATAATAAAACATACATTTTAAATTTGATACATACAGGGTGATGCAACTAAGTAAGCGGAAATATGCAAATATTGCAAAAGACAGGGTCGCCATTAGTTATAAAAACAATAAACTACTAAATATTTCTCAAAATTCTCCATTAAAAAGTTTGTCTTCTATCGTTGAATAAAAATTTATAAATTGAGAATCTCCTTTCCATATCGACTGATGTAATAGGGGCGTTTTTAAAATTATTTAACAGCATAGGATCTAAATCAATGGAATCAGTAAAATCCCCTTTAAAACATTAGCTACTTGGCTGACAAATTGAAACCCACTATTTTTTTCCATAACATTCCGAAATTTTTGAAAAATTTTGCTTCCAATTTTACCTGCGACATTTTCAAAAGCGACCTCACATTGTTTTATTAGTTGAACACTTCGGGTTAATGGCAAATTAGATTCCTCCATTTGAGTTATGGTTTTAGAAACAAAACTATAATTTGTTTTAAGAAAGGAAAATTGTTGTTTTATCTCCTTGTTTTTGAATAATCGTTTAAGTTCTGTAAGGGATTGGGAAGATTCGTCTGATAATTCTGCAATTAGACCATCTAGTTGACAGAAGTTGTCGCAATAAAAAAATGTTGCTTCCAACCAAGTGCCCCATCTTGTAATAATAGGCTGAGGTGGAAGAGGAGTGTTTGGTAGTTTTTCTTTGTAGAACTGAATCCTTAAAGGCGCTTTAAGGAAGATGTTCTTCATGATAGAAATTAAGCTATTCACAAGCGGAAAATGATTCCTAATGTCCTCAGCAATCCTATTTAACGCATGAGCGAGACATGTTACATGTATTAAGTTTGGTTAAAAAATTTTCAAATTTTGCCTGGCCTTTATCTTGTACGGTGCTGCATCTGACAAAATAAGCAAAAAATTATCTCCTGGAACAGGCGTAGAAAGAAAAAACTTCAATAGTTCCAACAAATCTGGCCACTGTCAATGCATTTGTTTTTTCTAACTGTTTGGAAGCAATCAGATTTTGCAATACTTCTAGAGGAAGGAAGTAAAGTTTTGATTACGTAGCTTCGATAACGGAATGTTTGATTGCACGGCATAGATCTCGGTTAAAGATGTCTTGTTCATTTAGCTCTTTATTTTTGTACGTTGTTTGGAAACATTGTTGTGGCCTATCTCCAGGTTTCGTCTTGCTCAATTTGGCAATATGGCAAGCGTGTTGCTCTATTTGAAATTTTTTTATCGCGTGATATCTGCAATAAAAAAAAGAAAATTTAATTAAAATCCCAAGGAAAAAATTCGTTAAATAGAAATTTCATTAAATAGAAAACTAAATGCTTAAGGCAGGCAAAAATTAAAATTCTGCTTTGTATCTTTTTTATTAGATTACCTAGAAATACATACGTTTACGTATGTATTTCTATTTCGTGGTTTCGTTAAATAGAAATTTTGTTCATTAAATGGAACAAAAATAACTTAAATAATATTGAAAATAGCATCAACGGCAAAATCCTGGCAAAAATTTCGTTATGTTTAAATATTAAACGAAAATCAAATACCCTGTATATTCAATAGGTATTCAAAAACTATACTTACAATTTTAACACATGTAGAACAGTAGATTTTTCCCATATCTATTCTTACTTCTTTGTTTGATTTAATCCACACTGACACATTACTGGCTTTGGGCATTTCACTGTAGTAAAATACGACTCACAAGATAAAAAGCACAAATCGACGTAACCACTTTAAAAGCACAACCAAAAAAGAAATTTAATAAATTAATAATACAGGTATGCTCTGATGGCCGTCTGGGGTTTATTGACTGGTTTTTACCTTACCATACCATTACCATAAAATAATAAAATTTATTTAGGGAAAACCACCGGCGCGGCGGCGGCGGCCTAAACATTGACCCTTATTCCGAAAAATGAATGAAAACGCCTGCCAAAGACCTACATTATTATAAATTCCTTCAAATATGCACATATATGCTATTTTTAAAGCATTTATGCAAATATTTAGAAAAATGCATATAATATGCAAAATATGCAATATATGCGCTTTGAATATTTGGGTGTCCTTAGTTATGACCTTGAAATTTTTGTTTTTTTTTATATACCAGTTAAATTACACAGGCCAACGAAAAAAATATTTGTAAAAACTTTTTAAACCAATACATCTAAGTGTTATGTATTTTTAGGTGCTGAAACAAACTGTTGAGCTCTTGTTCTATAATGGTAACCAGATGTACCAGATTCCAATAAATGTTTTTCTTTCAGCCTAGAACCAAGCAATTCTGCTTTTCCCTTAGTCAAACCCAAATCTCTCACTAAATCATTTAATTCACAGTTCTCTAAACAACTGTGGTTTTAAATTTTCTAGAGAACATTGAAACTCATCATCATCCGGTCGACTTTCATTAAATTCGGGACTGGACTGTAAAACGTCATCAATAGACTGAGGTGGCTCAGGGACAGGAAGTCCCCGTTCATGTCCTACCGGCCGATTAGCTGAAGTAAAATTAGGATAGACAATTACTTTCTTATTTTTGGAGTTATATCCAGAAACATCAACGCTGCAAAAATAACAATGTTCTCTCCATAGCATATACTGTAAATCTAAAAGCTTTCTTTTCTTTCTTATACCATTTCCTAAGATCCTCGACACAAACATAACATACTTTGTGAGGAGTCCAACATTTTTCTGGATTACCGATTTCTACACCAAAATATGCAAAATATACTTTTTTTACAAAGTCAGTGATGTTTCTTTGATGTTTTTTAACTGCAAACTCACCACATATATAACAAAAAGTGTTGGGAGAGTTTTACAACCACGATTAGCCATACTTTGAGTGTGAACTAAAGGACCTGGGTTAAACACTGTAATGCGAGGTTATATTAACTGAAAGAAAACCAAAAAACATCTGCGACATTTATCGGAACTGCCAACCTAATAACATTTGATTTTACTGCCAACCTAATAAAATTTTGATTTTATTGCACAACATTCAAATGATAAAAAATAAACTTGTCACATTTTGGTGGGTGATACGACTTTTTTATTATTATTTTCGGACTCAGCACCTCAAAAAAACATAGGAATCAGGTAAAATTATTAAAAAAGTTTTTTTATCGTTGGCCTGTGTTATTAAAAGTGATACACTCGTGATAATTTTCATTCAATCTAAACCCTGTAGAGAAAATTCCAGAATTTGTTCAAAACTTCTTAATCAGTACTTTTCGAGATAAGGGGGCAGCGATTTTTAGCAAATTTTTAAAAAAATAATAGAAAAGTCTGCGCAAGTATTACATTGTATATATTTTTGAATTTTCGTTTGACACTCCACACGATGACTTGATAAAAAAATTTTTTTTTTCATTTTCAATTTTACCCCCCCAAACTAACCCCTTAAGTCAACATTAAACTTTCAAAACTACACGGCTCTGATGAGACCATCAGTTTCTATATTAGTGCCAAATTTCAACTACCTATGTCAAATAGTTTCGGAGAAAATCGGGTGTGACAGACCGACAGACAGACGAATAAACAGCGAAGTGTTCCGTATGGGACATTAAAAGAATACTTTCAAATATAGAGAATTTGAAATTTCAGAGATGATACGACATAAAGACCGAATACACATTTTCTAAATGTCGCCCTTTTCTGTCCTCTTTTACTTGAAAGCGAGGCCATGTTTAAATTAAAAACTTCTGCGGAATTCAAAGGATTAACTTAACGACAACGTTTGGGATTAATTTAAGAGTTCTGAGAATGAGGAGGGGTGTTAATGTTGGTTAGGGTGTCGGAAGTGGTGGATTTAGACTTTCGGGGAGACCTAAGTTAAAGAGAGCATTATCAAGATATTAAAGTTTAAACTGTAAGTTTGAAAAATTGGTAAATTTGTTGTTTCAGTGTTTACGTCGCAAATATAAGTTGTTAAATAGACACCGACAAGTATTATCACCACTTTAAGCAAAAATATTTAAAAAAACTGCACGTTTTAATTTTAATTCTTCCACACATTTGACAACAAATTTTTAATGAAATAATACTAATTATCGTAATTTGTTCATTATCATCAGCGCGCAACATTCAGCTAACAATTTATGATTATGCATGTAGGCTCCCATGACACCGGCAGGCTTTTATATTTAACGAAATTACAAAATTATTGTTAATAACCAATAGAGCGATGCTATAACTCCACCTGGGTGCATAATCCGCTTTTATGAACGAGCAGAGTTGCAATTTACTACAAATTGTATCCCAAGTGTTGTTTTGAAATTATTTAAAAATGTTGTTAAGTCTCTTTATTGTAATAGTAAAAACCTGCATGCTATAACTCGTCTTTCAATTCCTTAAAGAAAAGCACGTCAGTTCAGTGGCTTTTATGGTGGGCGCAGGTAATTTCCACACCACTAATCCCTTTATGACCTAGACATATTTAAGGGATTGTAATTGCAGAAGTAAATTCCACACCAAGTACTTTCAGGTAGAGGATGAGAGTTGATAAATGGGTGGTGGTATGCACCGGCCTGTTCAATTAAATCATTATTAAACCCTTCTACATATCAGTTTAGTACATATTATTAATTTGTGATTACTACTTGATTGTGCGTATATTTTTTAAAGTGTTGCTAATATGGAAGCAAAGTTAATAAAAAGTAATCGAGGAAAGGACATGTTATGTGTGAATTACTACGCTTACTTTCGACAAAATGTGCTAAAATGTGGAGAAACATTTTGGAGATGTTCAAAAAAAGATTGCAAATCAAAAATCTTCTCCGTTGGGCCCGAGAATTTAGTTACCAGAAGTGAAGGACTCCATACACACGAAGCCGATACCAAGAAGCTGAATCGGCAAATAATTAGTAATTCCTGCATAAGAAAAGCCGGAGAGCATATGAGTGAAAGGCCATCTAAAATTATCCGACAAGAACTACAAAACACGCTGCCTGAAACAGTAACAGAAAAAGGTATCGAATATATTAGAAAAAACATTTATAACCATAGACGAAAATTTTTGCCAGGACGTAATCCAAGAAGTGCTGAGGAGGTGCATAGTGTTTTAAAGACATTTGAAATCAAAACTAGCAAGGGTGAAAATTTTCTATATATTAATGAACTCGAAAGTGGCATTATTATTTTTTCTTGCACTACAAATGGCAATATGTTGTGTAAAATATCCAATATATATATATGGACGGCACCTTTTCATACTGCACTAAATATTTTACACAGTTATTTACAGTGCATGGTTTTGCAAACGGTCATTACATTCTATTATTATTTTGCTTATTGCGTGATAAGAGAGCTGAAACATACAAAAACCTCTTCACATTATTAAAATGTAAGATTTGATTGACTTCGAAAAATCTATTCATAAGGCAGTATCTGAAATTTGGCCAAATGCTAAAGTGTAAGGATGTAGATTTCATTTACACCAATCTTGGTTTCGCAAGATACAGAATCTAGGTCTAGCTAAAGAATATTGCGACAAAAATTCTGAAACTGGTCGTTGGTTAAAGCATTGTTTCGGCTTGTCCTATTTAGCACCCGAAGAATTAGGTGACAGTTTTGCATACGATTTATATTCTATAAAACCTGAGGATGAACGTTTAAATAAATTCTGTGATTACCTACTAGAAACGTATATAGAGAAGGGAGCCGATTTTCCAGTTGAAATATGGGCAGAATCGAGTCCATCTTTAACTCGAACGACTAACTGTTGTGAGTCCTTCCATTCCCGTTTAAATAATTCTTTTTATTCTACACATCCGTCTCTGTATACTTTTATCGACAGGCTGAAAGAATTTCAGATTAACGTATATATAAAAATACAAAGTGTCGACGAGTCTAAAATAAGTAATAATCATAATAATCAAAAATTAAAACATTTAAAAAGTCTTTATGAACAAAGACAATTAGAAAATATTAATCGTTTCCATTTTTAGTGTTCCGTACGGAACACTTATAAGATCACTTCGGTGTCTGTCTGTCTGTATATCTGTCTGTCACACCCGATTTTCTCCGAAACTATTTGACATAGAAAGGTGAAATTTGGTAATAATATAGGAATTGATGGCCTCATCAGAGCCATGTAGTTTTGAAAATTAAATTTTGATTTAAGGGGTTAGTTTTGGGGGGTGAATTCGGAAGTGAACAAAAAATTTTTTTACTAGGTCATCGAGTGTGGTGTCAAATGAAAGCTTGTGAAAACACGAGTAAAAAATATATATATAATATTATACTTGCGCGCACTTTTCTTTGTATTATTTTTAAAAATTCGCGAAAAATCGCTGTCCCGGGCCTTATCTCGAAAAGTACTTTTCAAAAAATTTCGAAAAAATTCTGGAATATTCTTCACGGGGTGTAGATTGAACAAAAATTATCACGAGTGCATTACCTTTAATAATTTATATGGTATATAAAAAAAAAAAAAAAAATTCAAGGTCATCAGATTTCAGTAAAGATTGGAAACAAACTTTGTTGAAAACTCATTTGTGGTGTATTTTGTGAAGTCACTGATCATTTTATACCTCTGTAACAAAATTTTTTTATTTTAAAAGCAATCAACGTACGGAACACTAATTGCGCAAGTTTAACTTGCACTTGACCGGTTTTTTATTTAAAATGTATCTCCTATTTTTCTCAACCTGTTTTGTAAATATATATAAATAGATATGTATAGGTTTGTAGCATTATCTAGTATATGTAAGGAAATTTGTCCAACTGTATTTTATGTATTTAGCAAAAACTTCATGTTTTATCAATATTACCATAAGGGTGCCCCAGAGTGCTCCAGTTATGTGGGGCTCTCCAACCTGAAGGGTTGGCGTACCCACTAAAACTCCTTGTGAGCCGGGAAAACTCTTTACTCCTTTTACATGACTGACTTATTCTAATCACTAGATTGTTTAAGTTTGGGCTTAACACTAAGCTAATTCACTCACTAACACTAATGTTAAATTTCACTCACTAGACTTAACCTAACTTAACCTACCTAATCCTAACCTAACCTATTTCCTCAATGATGGAGTGTTGTGTTACAATTGCTTTGTGTACTAATTCTATTCAGAAGCAGTGGCTCAACTAACCTACGGCCTTAACTTTATACTAAGTCAAGGTTGGTCAGTTGTGTCATGAGTTAGTCTAACGTAAGTCTGTGAGTCTCTTGTCGAACGCACGACATTTGCAGCCGACTGACCGAGCCGCCGCAGCAAACTAGAATGATATTACCATTAGTTTACGGACAACAACTCCAATTTTATTTAGATGAATAAAGCATAATTATATTTGCTTGGTGTGGAAATTACCTGTAAGATTTAAGCACCCTTATAAGGTTTGTGTGGAGTTTACCTGTTGTATTAAGGGGGCAGGTAGTCTTGGTGTTAAATTTACTAACGCCGGTTATGGTAGCGTAGCCTTTTTTAGAGCCATCCTGTATATATGGTAGCTGATCATTTACTTGAAGATTTAATTAATTTAATCAAGACTTCATGTTTACTTATAATTTTGATCAGTAGCGGCTCGTGATGGAATTTGGTGGAGGTCGCATACCTCACAAGGCTATGTTGTATGTAGCATTATGGCCAATAAGAGCGTGAAAACATGATTTCCAGATACCAACTTAATTTTAAATTTTACGAGGAGTCTAATCTACACCTTTTCAGATGACAGTACGCTTATTTCTTCATTCACTTTGAAGGCTCGAATAGCGGTTACCCATACAAATATCTGCAGATAAAAGGAAGTTATTTAACAATAAGAGCGTGAAAACACGATTTCCAGATACCTACTTAATTTTAAATTTTATGTATCTACTTGCAACCGGTCCCGGCTGCGCACAGGAGTTGTGGTTATGTTACTGATTAACTCTTCCTTATAATTTAGGGTAGACAAAAATAGCATGTCTAAAATATTTTTTTTAAGATACTTTAAAATATTTCTTTATAAAACACATTAAGTGTCTCTTCCCCGGATGCAAGAACAAACAGTCCTCGTGAAACACTCTATCCATTAGTGAAAACCGGAATAAAATCCGTTCAGTAGTGACTGAGAATATCGTGCACAGGCAGATAGGCAGACAGACAGGCCTCTTTCATCAACTTTATATCAAAATAACCGGTCAAGTGCCAGTTGAACTTGCACAGTTAGTGTTCCGTACGTTGATTGTTTTTAAAATAAAAAAAATTGTTAGGGTGGTATAAAATAATCAGTGACTTTACAAAACACACCCCAAATGAGTTTTCAACAAAGTTTGTTTCCAATCTTTACTGAAAACTGGTGACCTAGAATTTTTTTTTTATATACCAGATAGATTATTAAAGGTAATGATAATTTTCGTTCAATCTATACCCCGTGGAGAATATTCCAGGATTTTTTCAAAATTTTTTGATCAGTACTTTTCGAGATAAGGTAGGGGACAGCGATTTTTCACGATTTCTTAAAAGTAATACGAAGAAAAGTGTGCGCAAGTATTACATTATATATATATTTTTTAGTCGTGTTTTCACAAGCTTTCATTTGACACCACACTCGATGACCTAGTAAAAAAAAATTTTTTTTCACTTCCGAATTCACCCCTCAATACGAATCCCTTAAGTCAAAATTTATGTTACGGTGATATAAAATGATCAGTGACTTCACAAAACACACCCCAAATAAGTTTTCAACAAATTTTATTTCCAATCTTTACTGAAAATTGATGACCTTGAAATTTTTTATTAATTACCAGATAAATTATTACAGGTAATGCACTCGTGATAATTTTCGTTCAATCTACACCCCGTGGAGAATATTCCAGAATTTTTTCAAAATTTTTTTGATAAGTACTTTCCGAGGTAAGGCGGGTGGACAGCGATTTTTCGCGATTTTTTAAAAATAATACAAAGAAAAGTGCGCGCAAGTATTACATTATATATATATATATATGTATATATATATATATATATATATATATATATATATATATATATATATATATATATTACTCGTGTTTTCATAAGCTTTCATTTGACACCACACTCGATGACCTAGTAAAAAATTTTTTTTTTCACTTCCGATTTCACCCCTCAAAACGAATCCCTTAAGTCAAAATTTATGTTACGTCGATATAAAATGATCAGTGACTTCACAAAACACACCCCAAATAAGTTTTCAACAAAGTTTATTTCCAATCTTTACTGAAAATTGATGACCTTGAAATTTCTGTTTTTTTATATACCAGATAAATTATTACAGGTAATGCACTCGTGATAATTTTCGTTCAATCTACACCCTGTGGAGAATATTCCAGAATTTCAACTTTCTATGAAAAATAGTTTCGGAGGAAATCGGGTGTGACAGACGGACAGACAGACAGACAGACGGACAGACAGACACCGAAGTGATCTTATAAGTGTTCCGTACGGAACACTAAAAACAACCTCACTAACTTCATTAATGCCTTTTTCGCATCTACACTTGCACCCATCAAACCTCTTCTAATGCCTTTTTAACAACTTCACGCAGAGTTGACAACACTGTCTCACCCCTGGGCATGCGCAAATACACCGGAGTGGTTCCAGAATGGCACAAAAAAATGCAAATTTGAGAGCCATAAGAAAATACATGGGATTTTTCGGCAAAACACCATAATTTTGGTGGATTTAAATTACCTAGCAATATTACAGGAGCCCCTGCTTTTAAAATCAGTTTGTGGGCGGCGCGAGGTAAAAAACACCCTTGTAAAATCTAAACTATTCATCCAAATGTTACAATTTAAAGACAGTTTTAACGCACTTAATTTAATGAGGATTTATATTTTCCTGCCTAAATTACTATCTTGAAGTATTGTAAGACATCTATTTTTAATATCTTTCCTTCGATAATTTGGGTTAACCTTTGTAGGCAGACATATGCTGTCGCGGACTTTTTTGTAGAAATATTTGAGGTGAATAATATTGCCTTACATTGTTTTCACGGATCTCTAACTATTTACGCAGAGTAAGCGAAAACATCTCTTAGACGATTGATTTTTTTCCGACTTCATCGTCATAAGTCGATCAATTTAGAAAAAATATCCACAAATTATACACCTAAACCTTCCTCGACAAACACTCTATCCATTAATCAAAACCAAAATAAAATCCGTTGAGTAGGTACTGAGAAAATCGCGTACAGACAGACAGACGTGGAGGGGGACTTTGTTTTATAATATGTATTGATATGGTGTACAAGATTATAATAATGTGCATAAAATGCTTAAGGTAACTAACGTATTTACGAGGCTGGTTTGAAAAGTCCGTGCAAAAATAAAAACTACTTATGTGTTTGGGGTAAACCTTTTTTATTTTTCGACATAGTCTCCTTTTAGGCTTATACACTTCGTCCAACGATGTTCTAGTTTGTTGATCCCTTCCGAATAATAGGATTTGTCCAAGTCTGCAAAATATCCATTAGTGTCTGCAATCACCTCCTTGTTTGAATAAAATCTTTGTCCCGCCAGCCATTTCTTCAAATTGGGGAACAAATAGTAGTCCGAGGGAGCCAAGTCTGGAGAATAGGGGGCATATGAAACGAGTTGGAATCCTATTTCCATTAATTTTGCGACCATAACTGCTGAGGTGTGTGCTGGTGCGTTGTCGTGATGAAAAAGGACTTTCTTGTGGGCCAAACGCGGGCGTTTTTCTTGCAGCTCGGTTTTTAAACGGTCCAATAACGATGAATAATATTCATCTGTAATAGTTTTACCCTTTTCCAGATAGTCGATGAGGATTATCCCTTGCGAATCCCAAAAGACAGTCGCCATAACCTTTCCGGCCGAAGGAACGGTCTTCGCCTTTTTTGGTGCAGATTCCCCCTTGGTAACCCATTGTTTAGATTGTTGTTTGGTCTCAGGAGTATAGTAATGTATCCATGTTTCATCCACAGTGACGAAACGACGCTTAAAGTCCTCCGGATTCTTCTGGAATAGCTGCAAACCATCCTTGCAACATTTCACACGATTCCGTTTTTGGTCAAGCGTGAGCAATCGCGGCACCCATCATGCGGATAGCTTTCTCATGTCCAAATGTTTATGCAAAATATTATGTACCCGTTCAGTCAAGATGCCCACAGCACTAGCAATCTCACGCACCTTAACTCTTCTGTCATCCATCACCATATCATGGATTTGATCAATGATTTCTGGAGTCGTAACCTCCACAGGCCGTCCAGAACGTTCAGCGTCACTTGTGCCCATATGGCCAGTCCGAAAATTTTGAAACCACTTATAAACTGTTCTAATCGAAGGTGTAGAGTCTCCATAATGTTTATCAAGCTTCTCTTTAGTCTCCTGAGGCGTTTTGCCTTTCATAAAGTAATGTTTAATCACCACACGAAATTCTTTTTCGTCCATTTCTTGAAAATCACTCGACTTCCTTGATTCACACGAATGCCAAACACAAAGAAATAGACCAATATGGCTGAAACTTGGTGTGCGTTCATTCAAGAGATGCTACTAACTAAACATGACCTCGATACGCGCCGGTGGTGCCATCTCTAGGACTTTGCACGGACTTTTCAAACCAGCCTCGTAAGTTGATAAGGATTAATACTGTATCCGTCTAAATAGCTTTCCAATTACCGCATTGTACGTGACCATTTTTTTAGAAGATAGACTGGGTATAGTAAGCTAATCTTAAAAGATAGATATATGCCATCGCGGACTTTTTTGTAGATCTTTAAAAGAGGAATATCCCACCATGCATTGTTTTGTTATATCTCAAAGGGATTAGGCAGCGTTTTCGATGAAAGTTCCCAGGCGGCTTGACTTTTTCGACACTTCCAACAATTATCGTTATATTTCAACCAATTTACACAAAACCTTGACAAATTATATACTTAAACCTTCCTCATGAATCACTCTATCTATTGGTGAAAACCACATGAAAATCCGTTCAGTAGCTTTTGAGTTTAATTAATTGAAAATGCTAAATGTCAATAGGTTAAACATAATATCAAATATAAAATCACTTACCAATACAGAAGGTCCAACTATAACAGAAATGGGCGCGGTGTATTGACACATATGTGTAAACGCGAACATAAATAATATACAACATTTGAAAGAAAATGCAGTCCACATTAGAAATATAGCAAAATTCATTGTTTTTCTTTAAAACATCTAACTATAAGCTGAACATTCTAAACACAGTGTTTAAACGAAAAGTCCATACGGGGATTTTTTAAATTTGCAAATTTGTCAATCACTAATTGATTAAAATCACTAATATCTTCTATCATTTTCTTTTCTATTGACAGCATTCCCAATGCTGAAAGTCTTTCTTCATACATGGTACGACCTAATTCTTTTTAAAGTAGAGAAATTTCTTACAGCTTCAGCAGTTGTCATCGGAATGGTAGTAATTAGCTGCAGTGAAGTGTACGTTGCGGAAAATACATTTTGTAAATTATTTTCGATTATAAATCGCAAATAATGCACCCCTCCTGGCAAATTTCTAAAATCTGGACGTTTATAAATAAGTTCATGTTCAGTTTGTAATCTAATTTTGTGCAAAAATGGATATGCCTGAACTATATCATTTAAATAGTACGATGGGAATTTATTTTCAAACTCCGAGAACTTAGAAGACATAAGCAGAAGCGAACCACTTAGATGACTATTAAATGAAAACCTTTCCTTAATTTGAATTAATATGTAATCACATACTTCTTTTGCTGCAACTACTTTCGTTAAATAAGGATCTTCCTTACGTCTTTTATTCTGAAAATGAACTACATCTTCAATTAAAGTAGGAATTTTTTCAGCATTTTGTCTTTCAGTCGCTATACATTTTTCAAATATATTAGTTGCTGTGGTTACCTGTGCAGGATCAGAAGTCGATTTTTGCAAACTGTTATATAGGATATCGGCGCGTGATATAATTTTATGAAAAAACGTTAGCCAGAATACAAAATGTGCATCGTATAACATTCTACGGATTGCAGAGGCTTGATTAGTTATGGTAGATTGTTTCGAAGTATTTTCTACCCTCTCCATACATTCGATAAGTGCTTCTCTGTTCTCAAAAATAATGTTAATAACTCTACTTTTAAAAGGCCACCGTGTCGTAAAAGTTCTTGGAATATGACAGCGTACAACTTCATTTAATATTTCAACCCGCTGAACAGTGTGTCGCGTAGAACATGCTAGGTGGACAAAATTCATGTTATGATTTCCAGGAAATCTTATTTGCAAAACGTAAACAACACTACCAAACCCTGAATTCCGAAAAAAGGTTGTTTATCAAATTTGCAAGTGGCGAGTCAAAAGCGTCAGAAGTCAGGTAATGAGTTTAATGCAGCTCTTTCAATCAATCAGTTGCAATTTAGCGACACTTTCCTGCACATCTTATAGTGACATATTGTAATATTGTGAAAGTTTTTGTGATGAATATTAATACTGAGGGTAAGTACTATTTTTTAATGTATTTTTTTAATCAGAATCTATTAATTTGAATTTTTAGTATTTTTTTTAAATAGCCTATATATTTTAGCGTGTTTTTAAAAAAAAACTTTGAAAGTTCAGAATATACAGACATTCACCTCTATCCGGGCTAATTTTTAGATATTACACAGAAATAACTTTATTCTTCGTAAAAATACACATATTGTTTAGCACACTTCAGTACAACATGTTTTTTTTTCTTTTTTTCCAGAACACGTTTACTCTATTTCAAGGGTAGCCTTTTTTGAGTGGTTGAAACACACGAAGAATGAAAAAAACTCGCGTGTATATGACTTTCTTTCTTCAAAATTTCACTTTGGTGACATTGCTGAAAGCAGCCAAAAAGAAATAAAGTTGAAGATATCCAACTTGTCTAATAAGTTTGGTGCCAAATGGTTGGCTTCAGGAAAGTCGAAGGAGCGTTTTTTAATTAAAAATAAGAATTGGTTGGATGAAGCAGACATACAGTTTACTGCGAGTTCTTTTGCGCCACAACCTTCAACATCAAGTGAGAATGTGACTTCTGCAGGAAGACCTCGCAAAGATTTCGAGGAATCGTCGTTTAAGACGAAGAAACGTCACGTCGTGGATCTCGTAGAATCCCGAAGTGTCAGTGAATTGGTGACTGCTGCCGAAATTGCTGTGCGTTCAGCAGGGCAAAGGAAAATTGCCAATGTGATTAGAGACATTAGTGAGAGCCCAGATAATACTATTAAGTCTAAAAATACCAGTTCCGTTAATCCTAGGCAATTAAGTAGTGACGAAGCCTTAGCTTACTATATAGATTCTAAGTCAACAACGCATTCTTACAAACAAACTAGGAAGTGGTCCATGAAGGCGGGGCATAATGTGTTTCCGTCATATTTTAGTTTAAAAAAGTCCAAACAGGCCTGTTACCCTGCAGAGGAGCACATTGCTATAACAGAAACTCGTGCTGAAATAAATTTGCAAGCCTTATTAAATAAAACAGTGGAACGTCTAGTATTAGGACAGAATGAAGTTATCAGCAGTGTGCTCCCAACAAGTTCATCGTTTACACTTGTTAGTAAATGGGGATGTGATGGAAGTCCCGGGCACAGCACATACAAACAGAGATTTGAGAACATTGAATATACGGACGAGTTTCTTTTCGCATTTTCTTTAGTTCCCTTTAAGTTATATGATGGGTCCAAAATTATTTGGCAAAATCCTCGGCCTTCATCAACTTTGTATTGTCGCCCAATCAAATTTATATTTGCCAAAGAAACGAACGACTTCACGTTAGTGGAGACAAATAGATTGTGGGAAGAAGTTAATGCTCTTCTTCCAACACTTATCAACTTTGATGATTCTCAAATCTCTGTAAAACACGAACTTTTGCTGACAATGACAGACGGAAAGGTGTGTAACGCCTTAACGGAAACTAGTTCATCCCAAAAGTGTTTCATCTGTGGCGCCACCCCCAAGACGATGAACGATGACCCCGCGATGTTTAACAACAATCAAGAACATTTTGGCTTTGGTTTATCTACACTTCATGCTTGGATTCGTTGCTTCGCATGTCTTTTACATATCAGTTACAAGTTGAATATTAAGAAATGGCAGGCTAGAAGCAACGAAGACAGAGCAGATATCAAGGTTCGTTCCGAGGAAATCAAATTGAAATTTAAGAACGAGATGGGACTCATTGTAGATAAACCAAAGCCAGGATTTGGTTCTTCAAATGATGGAAATACAGCCCGTCACTTTTTTAAGAATGCTGAGATGAGTGCTCAGATCACAGGGTTGGATGTTACAATTATAAAAAAGTTTGATGTTATTTTGAGAACATTGTCTTCTGGATTCGAGATAAACTTAGCTGAATTCAAAAAATTTTGTCTTGAAACCAGAAAACATTATTTTAGTCTCTATTCGTGGTACTGTATGCCTGCTACTGTGCATAAAATATTAATTCACAGCACAGAAGTCATCAAAGCGGCATTGCTTCCAATTGGGCAGCTTTCCGAAGAGGCTCAAGAGGCACGGAACAAAGATTGCCGCAGATTTAGGGAGTACAACACCCGCAAGTGCTCGCGTGTTGCCACGAATAGAGACTTACTGTGCATGTTAATTATAACATCTGATCCTTTGATCAATAGCCTTCGAGAGATTCCCAAAAAAAAAGCCGGAAAAAATATGTACAGATGTATTAAAGTTAATTGTAAGCCTAGCATAGAAGAGTCAAGATTGGAATCGTCATCATATTGTCGCACAATGTCACAAAATGATGACGAGTATACAGTAAACGACTCATCAGAAGACTCTGATGATGATTATTAGGTTCAGCTACTATTTTTAGTTATGTAGTGCTTGTACTAAGCATGTAAACCTTGACTTGTAAATTTTTCTTTATCAATAAATGAGTATTTTTATTTTACATATAATTACAGTCAGTGTCATTATGCTAAATTTATTACAGAGCATTTATAACATTTATTTTAAAATTAAACAAAAACAATTTTTGACTGGAATTTTCGAAAACAATTTTTTTTTGAACCGAACAGCAAGAAATATGTACCTTAAAAAAATCAAAAACATTTTAAAATACCAACTACTTATGTATGTATAATGCACAAGTTACCTACCTGAAAGGTAGGTATTATTTGAGTTTATCCTTTTTGTGTCAATAAAACTAAGTAATATGGATTAATTGTTTTATTTTTAATTGACAAATGCAATAAATGATTTTTCATCTGGTTATTATTAAAAATAATAATACAGTGTCTTTCATTTAGTTGCACATTCAAGTTTGTAGAAAAATTCGTGCACATACGCAGAATATTTTGTTTTTGTTATACAATGTTTTGTGCAGCTGGACAAAAAATACAGGTAAGCGAAATGCAGCTAAATGAAAGACACTGTATTATAATTTTTAATTCTAATAACCATACAAAATACCCTTGCCCTTTAGTTCCGTTATCTACCTGCTAAGCTGATGCAATCCTACCGCGATATGCAAGGGTGGCTGTCTTACACAAATTTTATCGATATTGAGTACCTGCGGTAAATTGTGAATAAAACCCACATTTATTAACCGATTTTCATGATTAATACCTTATTTTATTTTCCAGATACGCAGCTGTCAGAAAAATGTTTAATATTTTGTTTTTCTTTTGTTATTGCGCTTTTTTACCGAAAAAAATAATGAATTTTACACGAAAAAAAATTTTTTCTCTCCATTAATTTCTAAAAACGATAAAAGATAGAATAAAATAATATTCAATCAACTTTAATCAAATTTTGTTACGCATTTTTTAATGTTTTATTTATAAAAATCTGACAAGTTGTTCCCGAGTTATCGTTAAATATGTCTGCGTAGCTGACTAATTTAGGGGAAAAAATTAGCCACGCCCATAAAAAAAACCAACGCGATGAATTTTTTCTTAAAATAACTTAATATGCCTAGAATATACATAAACAATTGAAATAAGTGAAAAAATAATTTTGTCCAGCTAACTTGTACTAGTCGACACACTGTGCGCTGAGGAGAATTTGAAAAAAAATTCGTAATATCTGTTATATTAGAAAAGAAAATACGTACTTCTGCATTCTGGCTAGTTGCATGAGCTAAAATTAAATTTAATTGATTAGAATAACAGTGAACATAATAGCCGTATTTATAAACATCTTGAATAATTCTGTTTACTCCACCATGGAGGCCACTCATTTGGTGTATCTGTATGATCTTGTGGATTCAAAAAAGCCCAAAATTGTTCAGTTAGGGTACCCTCTTTTAAAATGTATCTGAAAACTAGTACCATTTAAAACTTACAAGAAATATCTGTGGTCCCATCTGCTATAACAGAGAAGAATTGGGCGTTTGCTATTTCATTCTTTAAGTACCTATTGGTGGCATGCAATCTAATTATTCGTTCTGAATTATTTTTGAAGTACCTTTGAAGACTGTAGATTTTTCAAAATGCTCTTTTAAAGCCAGATCCAACTCTGCACTAAAATCGATTAGATCTTTGAAAATGCCCGGATTTTGCGAACCAGTTGTTGTCTTATATCAACTTTTCCCCACCTGCATCAAATTCTCCCATGGCTAAAAAAGTGGAAAATGTGTGTGGAGAGAGATATCCGTCCGATGGTCCTTTAAGATGCCCATCATCTATCATTGGAGGTTGGGTTGCATCGATCTGTTACAGAGAGTGTAAGGTTTGCAGCTAATGAAACTGCGAATAAACCATAGAATTTAAGAAACAACTTTCAAGCCCCCTACTCTGATCTGGATAGTACCGATTATTGGACAGCTTCACGAATGTTGTTAGCTTCTATGATAATTTTTATGCCTTCCTGTCGACAATAATTGACAGATCTGTACCGCTATAAAAATATGAATTGAATATATAATAAAAGACTATTTTTAGTCAATTTCCAGTGGTTTATTTAAGTTGCGATGACGCGTTTCGCTGTCGATGCAGCTTCTTCAGATCTACATTTTACACTGTCAAGTTAGGTTTAATATTCACAGTTTTATATAATTTCTTAATTATAATATTACACCTAATTAAATTACATTGATAGTATTGGAAAATCCACACAGATTTGGAGCTAAGAGAATAAATTCAATAATGGTGAATTGCTTAAATCTACCTGGTCGTTAAGTAAAGTACCTGTAGTCCTTAATCGATTTATTTGCATAGTCTCTAAAAGGTTTAGTTTTAAACCTTTTTGTTGGGTGTGTAAAATTTTGAAATTCTTGTTAAATGTGTGATTTTCTGTTAATAGATGATTAGCATATGTTGAATTAGATTTTCTATGGATGAAACTTTTTTCGTGTTCTGTAATTCTTTGTCTAAATGTACGTCCAGTTTGTCCGATGTATGTTTTAGGACATGACCCACATGTTAATTGATAAACCCCTGATTTATTGTCTTTATTGATTTGTGGTTTGTAGTTTTTAAGGTATTTCCCTATAGTATTGTTTGTCTTGTAAGCTATGTTGATATTTTTTTGATTTAAAAATTTCCCCCAGTTTTTCCGTTAGTTTGCCGAAATAGTTTAAGCATTTAAAAGTGGTATTTCTGTCCTTAAAACGTGGGTATATTTCTGAGATAGCCTTGTTTCTAAGTTTTTTCTTAACAATACTATTGATTAAAGTAACCGAATAACCGTTGTTAACGGCTACTTGTTTTATGTAGTTTAATTCTTTAGTAAAATTTTCTTCTGATAAGGGGATATTAGTTAGTCTATGTATAAAACTATGATAAGCGGCAAGTTTATGATGGTTAGGGTGGTGAGAACTATTGTGAACCACTTTTAAATGCTTAAACTATTTCGGCAAACCAACGGAAAAACTAGGGAAATTTTTAAATCAAAAAAATATCAACATAGCTTACAAGACAAACAATACTATAGGGAAATACCTTAAAAACTACAAACCACAAATCAATAAAGACAATAAATCAGGGGTTTATCAATTAACATGTGGGTCATGTCCTAAAACATACATCGGACAAACTGGACGTACATTTAGACAAAGAATTACAGAACACGAAAAAAGTTTCATCCATAGAAAATCTAATTCAACATATGCTAATCATCTATTAACAGAAAATCACACATTTAACAAGAATTTCAAAATTTTACACACCCAACAAAAAGGTTTAAAACTAAACCTTTTAGAGACTATGCAAATAAATCGATTAAGGACTACAGGTACTTTACTCAACGACCAGGTAGATTTAAGCAATTCACCATTATTGAATTTATCCTCTTAGCTCCAAATCTGTGTGGATTTTCCAATACTATCAATGTAATTTAATTAGGTGTAATATTATAATTAAGAAATTATATAAAACTGTGAATATTAAACCTAACTTGACAGTGTAAAATGTAGATCTGAAGAAGCTGCATCGACAGCGAAACGCGTCATCGCAATTTAAATAAACCAGTGGAAATTGACTAAAAATAGTCTTTTATTATATATTTATAATGAATTTCCATCAAGTAGAAGCTACAACAATCCAAAATATGAATTGAAGTTCGAGTTACTACTCAGTATATATCACCACTACACCAAACACTTTATTTTTGCACTCGACGCGCGTTTCGCTAACCATGTTAGCTTCATCAGGAGCGATGATGAAGCTAACATGGTTAGCGAAACGCGCGTCGAGTGCAAAAATAAAGTGTTTGGTGTAGTGGTAATATATACTGAGTAGTATCATTGTGCCAAGATTCCACATTCCCAACTTAGTGAAGTTCGAGTTGCTTTCTCATCCACCATATTCTCCAAATTTGGCCCCCAGAGACTATTATCTATTCGCAGACCTCAAGTCAGTCTTAGTTCTAACTGCGAATTTATATGAACCTGCGAACTTTCATGCTTTTTAATTTTTTGTGATAAGTGAGCCAGATCGACTGCCCCACTTTTCACCCAACTCGCTTCAGCACTTTCAGATGTAAATAGGAAACATGCAAAACAAAACAAGCTGTTTTTAACACTGCATCCACATAGTCATTCATGTTTTTCATAAAATTCACGTTTAAAACTTCTTTTGAACTCGCGTTTCTGTCCCTTACTTACTTGAGTAATACTAAGATTCGGAATCAGTTTTCCCGCAGCTTTCACTTTAAGTTTGTCTTCTGAAGGTAACTTCGAAAAATTTTGTTTTAAATAATTTTAAATAACTCAAAGTTTCTTTTAACGCCTAACAATTTACTACACCCCGGCTGTGCATCCATTTTTTCATTCATTACATCAATTATAATCAGTTTATGTCTGTATGTAATTGCATTCATGACTTAATACTAACAATACACCCTTTGCAAAATATTGAGCGCCAAAACCAAATTTAACTACTCTGACTGGAACCGCTTAAATTAGATGTAAAATATAAGAATCCAAATCCGCAGATATTTTCATTTGTGACCATGGACCTTAGAAAATTTTAAAATGTCTTCTAGTTATGAATAGATACAGAAAATTTAAAATTAAGTGGGTATCTGGAAATCGTGTTTTCACGCTCTTATTGGCTCATAATGCTAGATACATTAGTCTTGTGAGGTATGTGAACCTCCACCAAATTCCATCACGAGCCGCCACTGTTTAACAATAACCCGGAGGAAGCTCTATCTTGAAGTGACAGTAACCAAGTAGAGTTTAACACTACAAAAGCCCAGGCAGCAGTTTATTTTAGAAAAGTTAATGTTGCTGAGCCCGGCAGGGTTATGTCGGAGCGTTCCATTCATCTAGCATGTGCTGGGCGTTAATTTGGGAATAAATAAGCCTTGACATCAACATGTTGCAAGCATAGCAAAGAGAGCTTCTCAAAAGCTAAAAATACTTTTCCCTCTAGAATGTTTTATATGCTACAACGTTCCGTCCAAAACTCAAATTTGACCAACGATGTATACTTCTTCCATCTTTGTACCTTTGCTATCAAACTCACGCTGCATTTGTTGGATTTTATTCAGAAGAAAACTAAGTTGGAAATGTGGAATCTTTGGCACAATGATACTACTCAGTATATATCACCACTACTCCAAACACTTTATTTTTGCACTCGACGCGCGTTTCGCTAAGCATGTTAGCTTCATCAGGAGCGATGATTGACTAAAGCTAAACTACAAATCTACCCTATTTATACTTAGCCTAACCCTTGAATTACTCAAGCGGAACTAATGACATAGGCAAGGCCCTCAGTTCCGGTCAAGTAACCAGTAGAGGGGACTATAAGGAATAGGCCCTCTGTCTTTATTTAAACTACTTTTACATTTTATGATTTCCATACTTTCGTATGCGTTCAACAATCTCCTATCAGATACATTTTTTATTAATCTTAGATTATCTAATGTTACAGTATGATCAGCTTCAAGGGCATGTTCGGCATTGCTAGACTTTTCTGTTCTATTGTATCTTAAGTGTGCTAAATGTTCTTTAAATCGTGTTTTATTTGACCTTTTAGTTTGCCCGACATACTTTTTGTCGCAATCATTACAACTAATTCCACTTTTCTTACAATTAGGAATCTTATCTTTGGGATTTCCTAAGATATTCCTCGGATTGTCTGATGACCTATAGACTAAGGTGAGGCCTACCTTATTAAATACCTTATTGAGTCCCTTGCTTTATTTCGGATTATATGGTATGGAGACATACTTGGTGTTATTTTCTTCGCGTGTAAAAAAGGTGGAATTCTGAATATTAAATCTAAATTTATGTCTATTTATTAGCTTATTTACTAAGTCATCGTCATAACCATTAACTCTAGTTATATTTCTAATACGATTTCTTTCTTTATTAAAGTTTACTCTGTTCAGAGTTAGTTCATCGTTTGGTCACTTTCCCTCTGAACAGAGTAAACTTTAATAAAGAAAGGAATCGTATTAGAAATATAACTAGAGTTAATCGTTATGACGATGACTTAGTAAATAAGCTAAAAAATAGACATAAATTTAGGTTTAATATTCAGAATTCCACTTTTTTTACAAGCGAAGAAAATAACACCAAGTATGTCTCCATACCATATAATCCAAAATATAGCAAGGGACTCAATAAGGTATTTAATAAGGTAGGCCTCACCTTAGTCTATAAGTCATCAGACAATCTGAGGAATATCTTAGGAAATCCCAAAGATAAGATTCCTAATTGTGAGAAAAGTGGAATTTATGAAATTAGTTGTAATGATTGTGACAAAAAGTATGTTGGGCAAACTAAAATGTCAATTAAAACACGATTTAAAGAACATTTAGCACACTTAAGATACAATAGAACAGAAAAGTCTAGCATTGCCGAACATGCCCTTGAAGCTGATCATACTGTAACATTAGATAATCTAAGATTAATAAAAAATGTATCTGATAGAAGATTGTTGAACGCATACGAAAGTATGGAAATCATAAAATGTAAAAGTAGTTTAAATAAAGACAGAGGGCCTATTCCTTATAGTCCCCTCTACTGGTTACTTGACCGGAACTGAGGGCCTTGTCTATGTCATTAGTTCCGCTTGAGTAATTCAAGGGTTAGGCTAAGTATAAATAGGGCAGATTTGTAGTTTAGCTTTAGTCAATCATCGCTCCTGATGAAGCTAACATGGTTAGCGAAACGCGTGTCGAGTGCAAAAATAAAGTGTTTGGTGTAGTGGTGATATATACTGAGTAGCAGAAGAAAACTTTTCACCTGATGAAGAGCGAGAACTCACCAAAATATTTATTCCTTGAAATATCGAAGAACAGTTAGCCACGTGAGTGTATTCTAAAAGTACTTTCATAAAAAGAGTTCGGTGGATGTAGCCTGCTTAATTCCACCCAGAGCGGTGCATGCACAACGCGCTAAAACGTACGTATACTACAACTTGTCGCTCTTCTTACAACCGTTTTCAAGGCTTCTTTTATATGAAGAACCTTATTTCTTTAAGATGATTTGAAAATTACCGTAACGTAATACCTGCCTAATTAGTTTTTAATGTCCCCTTTCCAATCACCTTTGTAAACCCCTAAAAAAAGCAAAAGTAATTTTACCTAAATGAAACATAATTTTTCCCACGACCCCAAAACTTTCCATTCTTACTTTTTCACGTAAAGGGGGCCTAATATTATGAAAAAGGATGATTGATGTAAGGAGGTTTCCAAAACAAAATTAGTGGAAAGTCGGGGAATAACGATCACAAAAAGAACGAAATGATATATTTTGGCAAATTTGCACTGTAAAGAAAAACAGTGAGTGGTTACCATCTAATGGACCTATTTTAACAAAGAGAGTTATTATAATATGCGAGGGTGTTTTTCTCGGTTAGATACCTAGTCATGAAAATGACATCAGGCAAAAGTTGTTTAACGAAAATTTTGTACGAGTTTTTTTTTATGGGTCTAGCACACGTGCTGCAGGGAAGTCCCTAAAGCGCTCCTGGAGCGGCATGTGTGCGGAAGAAGCGATTCACGTTGTTCTTGAATCGCTGTAAATTGTACTCGGTGGGAAACAACGCTGGGCGAATTATTCCCAAGGGATGAAGTTCCCATATAAAAGACTGCTTGAAAAGCGTTGTACGCGGAGTAACAAGCTGAACTTCATATGGATGTGAAGCACCAGCGCGACGTGTATTTCTAACATGCACCGCTTTGGGAGGAATTAAGCGGGCTACATCCTTCGAACACTTTCCATGAAAATACTTGCACAAGTGGCCAACCGTTCTTCGTTGTTCCAGCGAATCAAGGCCGCCGGTCAGTTCCGGGTCTCCAATCAGACGAACAGCTCTTCTCTGAACAGAATCCAATAAATGCAGTGTATGTTTGAGAGCGGAGCCCAAATATGGGAGCAGTATTCCATAGTTGGTCGAATTTGAGCTTTGTAAAGAATTAACAGTTGTTGTGGAGTGTAAAGCTTTCTGGTTCGAAATATTATTCCCAACTTTTGAGAAGCTCTCCTTGCTATGCCTGCATCATATTCATGCCAGGACATATTTGCTCCCAAACTAACGCCCAACAAATTGAGCGCCGATGCTAGGGGAATGGAGTGCCCCGACATAATTTTGTCGGGTTCAGCAACGTTAACTAATCTAAGCTCAACAAAATTAACTTTTTGAGAACAAACAACAACTTTTACGTTTACATTTAACGTTACGACAACGAAATACGGTAAAAGGCTAGGCTCATTTAAAATTTTACTATTATTACAAACCAACGAGTTCAAACCATTGAATCCAAACTGGTTTGAGATTCATTTAAGCTCATTTCGTACTTATTTTACTACTCTTGACAAATATGTCTGTTTTATTTAACTTTTGCTTTCATATAACAAACGAGTTCACACAACATTTCAACGAGGCCCAACTAGACTAATTTAAGCTCATTTCATACTATATATAATAATAGTAGGAACTTTTTGAGAACAAACAACAACTTTTACGTTTACATTTAACGTTACGACAACCAAATACCGTAAATTTCTTGGTCTTTCAATTATTTGCATTCTCAATACATTTTACTCAACTCCTTATCAGCAATTTTTGACCTTTCTTATCTATTGTGTGTGACCAAACAGACCATTTAGACAACAACATTTCAATCGAATCCAAATATCATCGTTTTAAACTATTTTAAGCTCATTTCATACTTATTTTACTATTCTTGACAAATATAACCAATTTTACTACACTTGTATGCATTCAAAGCAACTCCTTATCAGCTATTTTTGACCTTTCTTATCTATTGTGTGACCTATCAGACCATTTAAGACACTTTGGCTATCACGTCATTTCTATTTTTAGAATAATTCTGCCGCCTGGTTTTTTGTAGCGTTAAATTCCACTTGGTTACTGTCACCCCAAGATAGAATTTCTTCCAGGTCTTTGTTAAGTTGAACGATCTCCTGCTGTCTGCGGATATTCGCCTGAGCAGCCGATGTCCGAGAGTTCAAAGTGAATGAAGAGACAAGCGTACTGTCCTCTGCAAAGCTGTAAATTGGATTCCTGATCTTTTCCAGCAGATCGTTAATGTAAATGAGAAAGAGAGTAGGAGACAGTATGGAGCCTTGGGGCACACCGGCGTTGATTGTGAAGGTGTTAGAAAGAAATCTGTCGACCGCCATTCGTAAAGAACGCTCTTTGAGGTAACATGAGAGCCACGAACAGAACTTCTCAGACATACCACAAGAGCTAGCTTAGCCAACAGTCCATCGTGCCAAACACGGTCGAATGCCTTGGTTATGTCAAGAGCAACCGCTCGAGATTCTCCAAAGTGTTCAATTGCGTTGTTCCAAACATGTGTTACATAAGTTAGAAGATCTCCTGTTGATCTATGTTTACGAAAGCCATATTGATGATCACTAATAATATTGAATCGTTCAAGATATTTTAGAAGATGCTGATTGATAACCTTTTCCATGACTTTCGATATTATTGAAAGCAGTGCTACTGGTCGGTAGTTATTTGGCAAGGTGTTCTTGCCTTTTTTAGGTATCGGCTGAACCGTGGCACATTTCCAGTAGGACGGAAATATTCCCTTTCTGTAGGATAGGTTGCAAAGTCTACAGAAAACTGGTGTTAGTTCCCTTGCACAGTTTTTGAGAACTATGGCAGGTACTCCGTTAGCGCCAGAAGCCTTGTTGGTGTCTAAGCCTTTTTGGTGGAGTTTGATGCGTTTTGCAGTTTTTACGTGTTTTTTCCTTCTGACAGATATGATAAATAACATGGATTCGTTAAGAATGCTTCGGCAATTACTCGAACAACTAGGATGTGAGTGGGTTGAACGCGACCAAAGTAAACCGGTCTGATTACATTTGAAGACACGGTATCACGAATGTTCCTAATCAAATAGCAGTAGGGACTACAGTGTATTTGTTTAGAGTTGATAGCAGCAGTCTCTCATTGTAGATGCAAATACATGTTGGGGTGCGCCCAAAAAAAAAGAAATTTCTCATGCATTTTACTGGATTTTGCTACCTGTTTCGAATTATTTTTAAGGATTCACCCTATTTTAGGCAGAAAACCTCTGCTATACCATAGAGTCATAAAATGTAAATGATTGTTCATCGGTAGCATAGCCGTCCGAGCGTAACCTGCTTTTAGTGTTTAATAAATAAAATCATCTTAAAAATAAAGTTATAGAAATATAAGATTTAATCTATAGATCTATGTATATATACAAATTCACAATTCACCATATATAAGTACCGTCAAACGGGGTGAAATCGATCAAAAAAATACGTTTTTTTGAGATAACTGAATAACAAATAATTATATTTTAATGCAATTAAAAATATAACTTCCTTGATACTTACGTTGTCGATTGGTGACTGGAGTAAGGTCATAGATGCAAATTTTTTTTTTTTTTTATTTTGAATTAAAAGGTGATCGACTTCACCCCAGGATTCGGGGTGAAGTCGATCACCCATTTTAAAATGCATATTTCCCACTTTAGGATTGTTCGGGATGAAGTCAATCAGTAAAAAATTATATGTAGGTACCAAGGTACCACCTACATTTGCAGAATTTTGCAATAAAACACAAATTAAGGAAATATAAACGTTTATTCTTTGGACAAGCTTTACACAGCGATTGATTTCTTAATGACATAAACCTTAAATAAACAAACTATACTGAAAAATAAAAATACAGGCGAAAATAAAACTAAAAAGCAGAATTCAAAAAAATTACGAAATGAATGAACACACAAAAATTTCTCACTGGAGTGTTTCCATTTCGTTTTTTTCTAAGCGAGAAGAAATGTTTGCCCCGCTTTAGTGATTTTAAATTAACTAGACGGACAATTTGTTCCCTGTTTGTGACAGACTCATCCGGAATATTTGGATAAATGAAAAACAAAGATTTCATGGATGGATGTTTACGCAGTGTACTTACAACTATCTCAGTCCCTGATATTTCAATAATTTTCGCGATCCCCAAGTCCTTCAACCGTGGTTTTCAACATCCTAGGAAATATAGTTCTTGGTAATGGTATTCTTTAGTTTCCATTCCTCCAGTGCTCTTTTCCATGATGCTTTGAGAGGACGAAAATACGCCACGTCCAGTGGCTGGAGCATGTGGGTCGAATTGGGGGGAGTAAGACAAACTTAATGTTGTTATTTTCGCACTCTTGAATGATACTGATAGTAATATGACTTTGCAAGTTATCTCCAATAAGCAACTTGGTTCCTTCTAATTTTCGGAAAAATGGAAGTGCTACGGTCTTGAACCAATCGTCCAACAATTCAGAATCAAACCATCCCTTTGGAGACCTGTTGTAAATTGCTCCTGGTAATCCGCCCTCCTTCCAACCTTCATAAATATGTTTGACTTTGTACACTGTATAAGTAGGGAGACGAGTTCCATCAGCAGCTATTGCGAACATAACTGTTGTGCTGCTTTTGGTGGTGTCAAGTGTCCTGTAGGCGTGTTTGCTTCCTTTCTTCATTACCACTTTAACCGCTCCGGGATCGTCAACGAAGTTTGTTTCGTCATCGTTTACAACGTTTTATGGTGGGATATCTCTGATTATATCCGCCACATTTCGGAAATATTCCTCAACAATCTCGTATGTTACAGCGGCTCTCACTCGCTTTGTATTCTCCGCAAGCTTGACTGTAAGCTGAGGATGCCTCTTCATCAGACCATTAAACCACCCTTCTCCTGGCATATTATTTTTAAATCGCTTTTCAGTGATGCCGCGACTATTTAAATATTGCTGCGTGATTCGCCTAATATCAATGGGCTTTAATGGGAAACCCCACTCAGCACAGGTTTGCAAAGCATTCACTAACAAAGTTTCAGAATGCTCGTCAAGAGCAGGTTAACTACCATATGTCAAGAGAGCTGCCGCATGATAGTGATTGTTAAGTGTCGTATATGGCACTGCAAACCTTTCTGACGCTTTTCGCATGCTCAGTCTTTTTTTGCGCACTGCATCCAGCGCTCTCTCTAAATACACGGGATCGTAGTTTTTTTTGCCATAAGCACCCAGCTTCTTTATGTATTTTCGTGGCATCTATAAAAAAAGAAAATAATAAAATACGATTCGCCCCCACCCTGCCCGACACCCCTCATATGCTAGCACACAATATATAAGAAAATCATACAAAAACGAATTGCTTTAAACATAATCTCAAAACCTAACAAAATACAGCGAAAACCAAGTGATCCATTTCATCCCGTTGTTTTGTTTCTACACACAAAAATTGCAATTGAAACCACACAAAAAATAAATTAGCATGTCTGATTGTGAATACTTTTTCTTGAATATATCCCTTATCACCTAGAGGAGCTCGGACGGGCTTAGTTTACACTGATTTGGCTGTGCAACTATTTGATTTCACATATTTTAGAGATTGAGAAATTTTGCTCTTTTACTATTTAATTATTTTTGGAAAACTCACTTTACACGATTAACCAACAACACCGGTATAATAGATGTTCATCTGTTCGCCACACGAATGTAAATAAGAATCAGCTGATTGCAGTGTTGCCATTATGCTTAAACACAAATGAAAATACTGGTTTAATCGACTTCACCCCTGCCGATCGACTTCACCCCGTTTGACGGTACTTTAATTACAATCGAAAACAGTCATTATCTTCAAAATCTGAAGACTCGACGTCTCTTAAATTGATAATTAAGGGTTCTATTTACACAGTTTCTTCGATGTATTCGTCAAGTTTCCACATTTTATTTTCTTCTTCTTTAACATGTCGAATGGCATTTTTCCAATTATTCTCCTTGATCCTCTCTATTCCGGCGAGTAATAATTGCCTTACGTCTTGAAGTTTGAACGTAGTGTTTTCCCTTGCAACGAAACCTTTCATTTGTGCCCAAATTAGCTCTATGGAATTCAAATCGCAATGATATGGAGGTAATCTAAGCACTGTGATATTCCGTTCCTTTGCCATCTCATCGAAAGCGTATTTCTTGAACTGTGCCTTATTTTGTTGAGATTTTTGTCTCTTATCCATTGAATAATATCCGCTTTCTTCCATGAATTTATCATTTGTTGAAAGTACTCCTCAAAAACATCGGCAGTCATCTCCTCATGGTATTCTTTAATTGATTTTGATTCGAATTCCACGAAGGCACCGTCGAGAAATCCGTTCTTACTACCAATATGTGCTATAATTAGCCTGCGATCTTTTCCTGAAGGGGGTATTGTAATCCAGTTGACTATGTATTTACTGTGTGTCCCTCATTAACCCAAGTCTCATCTAAGTAAAAAGTATTTCTTTCTTCAGCTCAAAATTTTCTGATTGCTCGTAGATATTCTCTTCTGCAAATTATTTCTGTTTTATCGATAAGAACAGATTTTCTATTGTGTTTTACCCAACAAAAATTCACGTTATGAATGATTTTCCATAATTTCCATTTTTTTTTTTAAATCTTCTCTATGGTCTTCTCTGATTTCTTGCAAAACTTGAATAATATATATAAATAACCGGTCAAGCGCAAGTTGAACTTGCGCAATTAGTGTTCCGTACGTTGATTGCTTTTAAAATAAAAAATGTTGTAACGGAAGTATAAAATGATCAATGACTGCACAAAACACACCCCAAATGAGTTTTCAACAAAGTTTATTTCCAATCTTTACTGAAAATTGATGACCTTGAAATTTCTGATTTTTTTTTATATACCAGATAAATTATTACAGGTAATGCACTCGTGATAATTTTAGTTCAATCTACACCCAGTGGAGAATATTCCAGAATTTTTTCAAAATTTTTTGAAAAGTACTTTTCGAGATAAGGCGGGTGGACAGCGATTTTTTAAAAGTAATACAAAGAAAAGTGCGCGTAAGTATTACATTATATATATATTTTTTACTCGTGTTTTCACAAGCTTTCATTTGACACCACACTCGTTTATCTAGTAAATTTTTTTTTTCACTTCCGATTTCACCCCCCAAAACTAACCCCTTAAGTCGAAATTTAACTTTAAAACTACATAGCTCTGATGAGGCCATCAATTCCTATATTATTACCAAATTTTAACTTTCTATGACAAATAGTTTCGGAGAAAATCGGGTGTGACAGACGGACAGACAGACACCGAAGTGATCTTATAAGTGTTCCGTACGGAACACTAAAAAATGGTGTACTTTTCTTGTTATTGCGTTTTTAAAGTCTTCATCGACCTACCTCTAAGGGCTCCTTTTCTTTGTGATTTTGAGGTTCGATGCAAGGAACGCGTTTTCTTTCTTTTAGAAATCTATAATAGTTGCTGATCCAACTCCCGTCATATTGACACAGGTTTCCACAATTTCACGGACTTCGCTTGTTGACTGTTGATGCACTAGGGCATCGTGGACGTTAAGTATCATTGTTTTTTCACGTAGGAAAAATGCAGATTTACAGACTCCGCCAAGTTTGACCGGGGCAAAGCTGAAAGTTGAAGCCATCGCTGTTCTGATTCGAACTAAGCATATTATAGGTTTTTGCTTTATTTTTATACTTACACAGAATATTTTTTTACATACTTAGGCACCTACCTACCGATAAGTACTTTAGTTAATTATATTCCAATAACTGCTATGATCCCAAATAATTTTATTGTACCTATTATCATTAAGTTTTATAACATTGTAGATTTCTAGTTTTTAGTAATTGTTAATTGTACTCGTTTAGGCCTTTATCATACAAATAAGATATTTAGTTTCATCATTTGCTCATTAAAATCAACTTTGAAAGGCGTTGATTTATATTGCTTTTTGTAAGGTTTGGAAGGCATGTAATAAAATATTTTTTAGAAAAGGATCGCATTGTTATATAGAGGTTAAAAATAAAGGTAATTAAAAATTATCAGTATAGTAGAGTGTGTCGTGAGTATCGGATGTCGACGGACCAACAGACGTACTAGACTAGATTGACACAACTGACTAATCTCGACTTAGTATAGGTTAAGGTCGTAGGTTAGTTGAGCCACTCCTTCTGATAAGTGTAACAACTCACACCACTAATTAAATTGTAACTCAACACTCACAGCAATGGGCACTTAGGTTAGGTTAGATTTAAGGTAGGATAAGTTAGGTTAAGTTAGGTTAGATCTAGCCATTAGAAAATTAACCTTAGTGTTAAAACTCAACAAAACAACCTAGACACATAACACGGTCAGTCATGTACAAGGAGTAAAGGGTCTTCCCGGCTCACAAAGAGTTTTAGTGGGTATGCCAACCCTTCAGGTTGGAGAGCCCCACATATCTGGAGCACTTTGGGGCACCCTTATGGTGACGCAGACTGCTCCTGAATCCATAAGGCAGATTTCTCCCTGTAAAAAAAGGTAATCAAAACTAAAAATGCAAATAATTGGTAGAGAAATTTCGGACGCTTATGATTTATGACATTTTAATGTTTATAACCCATGTTGTATGCTGTCAACTCCAAACAAACGAACTTTAAGCTTAGAAAACAAGCTCTCAATATGAGTAATCCAAATGAGCTTCTGATCTATATGGACCCCTAAAAACTTAGTTCTGAAAGCACGTTCTATACATTTTCCTTCGATTCTGATCAACAAGCTATAATCAATCTTTTTATTCTTTGTTCCAAATTAAACAAATATTGTTTCGTCAATACTAAGGTGAAAACCATTTAATTTACACGAAGATCTTCAGGATTATTTCTCTGTATAAGAATGTTACTATCATCAGCCTATAGTGTGTTCCGCAATACTCCAGGATTATGAGGAGGTTTGTAGAAGGACGATTCAGAACCTGAAACAGCATTAGGAAAAAACGTACGAATTCATGGAAAATAAAGACTTAAGTGTAGCACGACAATCGTTGTGTGCTCAGGGCTCGTACAGTTCAGACCATTCACCGAGTTACAACATCGACCCTATAGTCCTTATTTAGTGACCCTCGAAATTTTATTCAAACATCTGAATCTGAATCGAATGATGAGCTGAAAGCTGCTGTATCGTTTTTGCATGACATGGAACAACTCGAGAAATGCTAGACTAAATTAAGTTGTAAAGTCAACATTTTCCTTTTATTGAGATCACTACCAATAACGTCCCAATTCCCTTTACATATTATTTCTGTTAAGATTGGAAGTTATTTATTTCATATTTCTTGATTATTTCATCCATGTATACAGTGAACAATGTTGGGTTCAAGATTCCTCCCCGTCTTAAACTCTCCTATGTTGTAAATCCCTCGTACTTCATATTGTTAGTGTTCCGTACGGAACACTTATAAGATCACTTCGGTGTCTGTCCGTCTGTCTGTCCGTCTGTCCGTCTGTCCGTCTGTCCGTCTGTCCGTCTGTCCGTCTGTCACACCCGATTTTCTCCGAAACTATTTGTCATAGAAAGTTGAAATTTGGTAGTAATATAGGAATTGATGGCCTTATCAGAGCCATGTAGTTTTGAAAGTTAAATTTTGACTTAAGGGGTTAGTTTTGGGGGTGAAATCGGAAGTGAAAAAAAAATTTTTTTACTAGGTAATCGAGTGTGGTGTCAAATGAAAGCTTGTGAAAACACTAGTAAAATATATATATATAATGTAATACTTGCGCGCACTTTTCTTTGTATTATTTTTAAAAAATCGCGAAAAATCGCTGTCCACCCGCCTTATCTCGGAAAGTACTTATCAAAAAATTTTGAAAAAATTCTGGAATATTCCCCACGGGGGTGTAGATTGAACGAAAATTATCACGAGTGCATTACCTGTAATAATTTATCTGATATATAAAAAAAACAGAAATTTCAAGGTCATCAATTTTCAGTAAAGATTGGAAATAAACTTTGTTGCAACTTATTTGGGGTGTATTTTGTGAAGTCACTGATCATTTTATATCACCATAACATAAATTTTCACTTAAGGGATTCGTTTTGAGGGGTGAAATCGGAAGTGAAAAAAAAAAAATTGTTTACTAGCTCATCGAGTGTGGTGTCAAATGAAAGTTTGTGAAAACACGAGTAAAAAATATATATATAATGTAATACTTGCGCACACTTTTCTTCGTATTACTTTTTAAAAATCGTGAAAAATCGCTGTCCCCTACCTTATCTCGAAAAGTACTGATCAAAAAATTTTGAAAAAACCCTGAAATATTCTCCACGGGGTATAGATTGAACGAAAATTATCATTACCTTTAATAATTTATCTGGTATAGAAAAAAACCAAAATTTCAAGGTCACCAGTTTTCAGTAAAGATTGGAAATAAACTTTGTTGAAAACTTATTTGGGGTGTGCTTTGTGAAGTCACTGATCATTTTATATTACCATAACATGAATTTTGACTTAAGGGATTCGTTTTGAGGGGTGAAATCGGAAGTGAAAAAAAAAATTTTTTACTAGGTCATCGACTGTGGTGTCAAATGAAAGCTTGTGAAAACACGAGTAAAAAATATATATATATAATGCAATACTTGCGCACACTTTTCTTCGTATTACTTTTAAAAAATCGTGAAAAATCGCTATCCCCTATCTTATCTCGAAAAGTACTGACCAAAAAATTTTGAAAAAATCCTGGGATATTCTCCACGGGGTATAGATTGAACGAAAATTATCATTACCTTTAATAATTTATCTGGTATAGAAAAAAAAAAACAAAATTTCGAGGTCACCAGTTTTCAGTGAAGATTGGAAACAAACTTTGTTGAAAACTCATTTGGGGTCTGTTTTGTGAAGTCACTGATCATTTTATACCACCCTAACAAAATTTTTTATTTTAAAAATAATCAACGTACGGAACACTAATTGTGCAAGTTCAACTTGCACTTGACCGGTTTTTTATTTTTTATTACATACTGCACATTGTTGTTGTATACTCTCTTTATGATTCTTATTGTATGTTTGTTGAGATTAAAAATAGACGAGTTATTCTCTTCTGGCTCACAAACACGCTTACATTTTTCACCAGCAAGACCCCAGGACACAACATTATTACACAGATGGCTGAAAGCCAAAGCATAATTCACATCCAAGAGTCCCTCACAATTGAAGGTACGTTTTAAGCTCAAAATTGCAAAGTATGCTGAATTTAATTTTGAGCATACATGGTCAACACAAAGTCTAAAAGAACTCTGAGCATCCACAAAAGTGCCCAAGGACTTAGCCCTCACCACAAAATTTCCCCCAAAGGAATCGTCAAATCCCACCACAGATTTTCTATTGAATATATTCATATAGACTGTTTTTTTCAATATTTAATATTAGTCCATTTCTTCTACACCATACCTTCATATCCCTGCATGCACCTGTAACTGCATCAAACAGACCATCCACAGTTTCGAATGCTGGCACAGTAGTATCAGCCGCATACATAGCCACATGACCACTGTATTGATGTTTAATAGCAGGCCATTTAGATAAATAACAGAGGATCCAAGACAGATCCTTCTGGGACACCGAGATCTACCGCTCTCTTATCCGAAAAATTGCACCATCATATTTAACCACCATTTCCCTGTCAGTCATATAACACATGGGCTGAAAAGTCCCGGGCCTAACACATAGATGGCGCTAGTTTTATTGCAGTCACCTTTTTTTCAGTTAATACTAACCTTCAAAAGACAGCTGTTAAAATTTCATGATATTCTATTCATTAGTTTGTGAGTTATTGTGCTAAGAGTGACGCTACTTTTGTTATTTTCAAAACAATGGATCAAAAACAATTTCGTGTTTTAATTTTACACTGCTTCTTGATGGGAAAAAATACCGTTCAAGCGAAGCAATGGCTTGAAAAGTGTTATGGGGACTCCGCTTCATCAGAAACAACAATAAAACGTTGGTTTGTTGACTTCAAACGTGGTCGTAGAGACACCGATGATGCAGAACGCAGTGGACGTCCAAATGAGGCGGTAACACCAGAAAACATCAAAAAAATCCATAAAATCGTTTTGAATGATCGAAAAGTGAAGTTGCGTGAGTTAGCTGACATCGTAAAGATATCAAAAGAACGTGTTGGCTTTATATTGCATGAGCATTTGACTATGAGAAAGCTCTGTTCAAAGTGGGTGCCGCGTTTGCTCACTGTTGATCAAAAACAAGAACGTGTTGATGATTCTGAGCAGTGTTTGGCCATGTTTAAACGTAACAAACCGGAATTTTTGCGTCGATATGTGACAATGGATGAAACATGGATCCATCACTTCACTCCGGAATCAAAACGATCGTCATCTGAGTGGACAGCAACTGGTGAACCTCGTCCAAAGCGCCCGAAAGCACAACAATCGGCTGGAAAGGTTATGGCCTCGGTATTTTGGGATGTGCGTGGTGTAATATTCATCGACTATCTTGAGAAAGAAAATATCATCAACAGTGAATATTATATAGCGTTATTGGAGCCTTTGAAGGCCGAAATTGCAAAGAAACGACCGCATATGGCAAAGAAAAAAATTTTGTTTCATCAAGACAACGCACCGTGTCACAAGTCAATCAAAACAATGGCAAAACTACATGAATTGAACTTCGAATTGCTCCCACATCCACCGTATTCGCCAGATTTGGCTCCCAGCGACTACTGGCTGTTCGCAGACCTGAAAAATATGCTCGCCGGTAAGAAATTTCGCACGAATGAAGAGGTTATCGCTGAAACTGAGGCCTATTTTGAGGCAAAAGATAAATCGTTCTACAAAAGTGGTATTGAAATGTTAGAGCGGCGCTGGAATGATTGCGTTGCTCTTGATGGAGATTACGTTGATGAATAAAGCTAATTTTGAACCAAAAAAACCGTGTTTTCTTTGTTAGGCCCGGGACTTTTCAGCCCATGTGTTATGATCCTATCCATTCCAGCAAACTACCTCGGACACCAATATTGTACAATTTTTTCATCAAAAATGTTTTGTTAACTATGTCAAATGCTATAGATAGATCGAAAAACAATGTAACAACATATTTATCTTCATTAGCACTGCTGTAGAACTGATTTAGATAGTAGAAAGAGACAGATTCAGTTGACTTATTGGGTAAACTTATTACTCGGTCATAGAAAATTCTTTCAATAATTTTTTAAATAGAACTAAGAATAGATACTTGTCTATAATTTCCCACATAACTGTGCTCACCTCTCTTATAAACAGGGATAAAGTTAGCAGTTTTAAGAACTTTGGAAAGATTCCCTCATTTAAACTACGATTTATTAAAAATGCAAGCGGTTGAGCAATTGTATTCCTAATGCTTTTTATTATTTCAGTATTTAGATCATCGGATCCTGCCGTTTGGTTCTTTTTTAATTTAGAAATGTTTTAAAGTACCTCTTCCTTGGTCATAGCTTCCATAACCATAGTATTAGATGTTATTAGTAAGAGGGTGCACTCATCTATATTATTTGGACCATATTTATTGCGCAGCTTCTTAGCAGAGCGAGTACTAAAGAAATTTGCAAACGCATTTGCGACCACAATAGGCTCAGAAGTAAGTTCTGAATCTATTAGCGGAGTCCTATCTTTTTGATATTTTTATTTAAGTTATTATTAACTATTGTCTAAATGGTTTTAGACTTATTATCACAATTAGTTATTTTGTTTATAAAATAATGCTCTTTTGTCATCTTTATTTTAATTCTATATGTTTTCTTAAAATTGCGGTATTCTATCAGCGTTTTACTGTCATTATTTCTGCGCTGTAACTAATATAAGTGATTTAATTTTTCCTTTAGGCATTTATATTCTCAATGAAAAACCTGAAATTACTATAACACCACTGAAGGCTGCGATAATACCACTGCGACTCCACAAAACTTACTAACGCAGAACCATTTCACTTAACATATTATCTTGATGTAGGTAGGCAAAAGGCACATTTCGAACCACCTACCTCAACTCCATAAAGCATGTCGCATATTTTCATTAGACTAACCCCCAATTGCACACAAGTCAAGTCTGGTACATATTTTACTTTGGGACAGTAGCGGCGAAATTTCCTTATTCCTCGAACCCCCGCGAATTAACATATTCTTCTTGCCTTAGTAGTTGGCACGCCTGAAAATTTCCATTATCTGTGACTAAAGCGTAATGTTAACCCTCGATTAATATTAACCGAACATCAATATTATCCTTCTATCCCCTACCTGATATTTATAGGGTTTTGACTTTTTGCTAACAATTGACGATATTAGATTTCGGAAAGTTGTTCATTTTTCTTGTCAAATTGGGGCAATGGGGGATTCCATATTGAAGGGTAGACATTTATATTTTTAAGTATTATTGGTATTACGTTCATTTATATTTCAAGACAAGTGACGTAGATAAGTTATTTTTGGTCGTTTATAATAAATAGTTTCATATAACTGTGGTAAAAATATAGCGACTCTAAGATTATTATTACGAGTATTTTTATATAGCTCAAGAAATGTGGTTAAATGAGAAATGTCGAGAAATACAGGAACTGCAAAAAACACGACACATTCAACTCACATAGGAAGGTGAAAGAATTGGCAGGAAAAAAGCAAAAAAAAAAAACAGAAATATTATGAGACATGGATGTAATAAAATTGTATTAGATACGAAAGACAAAATAAAGACATGGTACCAATACACAGAACAACTTTTCGATGGACATAGATAGATAGATTGTTGAGTTTCGGATCGCGAAGTGTGTGCATGTGAATCGAACGCCCGGCAATCGTCAACTCGTTCAACGAGCATTATTACGGTAGTGTTTCTATCTATTTAATTATTTTGTAGATTGCAAACAAGAGGGACTAGAAATAAAACAGAGTGTAGTGTTGGGGGTTTAAAGGGTAGTGATGCGTCTCAAATAGCCTCTCCTATCAATTCCTACTCGTACCTCCACGATGGTGAACCCTGGTAATCGATGTAGTGTAACCAAGATCGGGTACCCAATCCCGGTGGCGGAAACACGAAACCGAGCTGACACGAGAGGGAGTCAATCCTCCAGATCAAGGTAGCGTCTGACCCAGAGTGGGCGGCTGCTTAATATTCATGGTAGGGACCGAATATCCGTCGGAATAAGCGGTGTACCTCTAATTAACCAACAGCTACGGGTGGATGAGCTAGTTAGAGTAAAGGGGCACTCTTTTGTCCTGAGGTCAAGAAACTGGCCCCGAAGGCGGATGAACAAGCAATTGTCAACGGCATAAGGATGTGGAAGGCTGAGAGCAACCACCGCATTAAAGATCCATATGGATGCGCTCTAGTACAATCATGGCTATGTTCATTGCTAAACAAAATTCCGGAGTAAGTCCCCCGATCGGATCTCGGGGGGGACAGTTGTGAATGTCGCCAGGAAAACAAAAAATGATATGAGATTTCAGATTAAGATTTGCACATGGAATGCAAAAACAATGTCACAGGCTGGAAAGATATTTAATGTTATCCAAGAGATGAAACGTCTGAATATCAAGATTATGGGAATAAGCGAAATGCGTTGGCCAGGAGCGAATTATGTAGATATCAATAAACATCGTGTATACTACTCTGGAACATCAAATAACGAACATAAGCATGGTGTGGGAATTATACTGTGTAGATCTGTCGCAGAATCAGTTATCAACTTCATACCAGTTTCAGAGAAAATTCTACTTCTTCAGATTAATGTTAGTCCTGCTCGATTGAACATCATACAGATTTACGCCCCAACAACGGATTATGATGACAACGTAATTAAAGAATTCTACGCCCAGGTAATTGAAGTAAAGAAACAACTACCAAAAAAGGACGTAACAATAGTAATGAGAGATTTCAATGCGAAAATAGGAAGGGGACGAGAAGATGACTTTGTCGGTCCCTGTGGACTAGGCGAAAGAAACGATAGAGGTGAACAACTCAGCACCTTTGCAAACGAGCAAGGATTGGTAGTGCTGAACACATTCTTCACTCTTCCTCCACGTAGGCTGTATACATGGAAGTCGCCTATGGATTCTGTTGATAACATAGTAAGGAATCAAATTGACTACATCCTTATAAATAAAAGATACAGGAATAGCTGTACGGCCATAAAAACATATCCAGGAGCTGACTTGCAGTCGGATCATGTTCCCTTAGTGGGCTCATTTAGAGTAAAACTAAAGAGAATCAGAAAGCAATCAAAAAAGAGATATGACCTAGGGAAGTTAAAAATATCAACGATAAGAGAATAAGTAGAACAGAGTATCAATAACGAATTAACTAGAATGACGAACTCCTCCACTGTGGAAGAGCAGATCGAAAAATTAAATATGGCAGTTCAAGACGTCAAGGATGATCTATTAAAACCTGAAACAATAAAGAAAAACTCGTGGATGACAGATGAAATTCTCCAACTGATGGAAAAAAGACGGCTTTATAAAAGTAATCCAGGAGAATATGGGAGGATTAACAAAGAAATCCTCAGGAAGATCAGAATTGCAAAGAAGAACAAACTAAAAGAACAGTGCGTTGAAATAGAAACTCTTCAGAGAAAACACGACCATCTGAATGTTTATCGTAAAGTGAGAGAAGTAACAAGACAAAATAAAGCTAATAGAACAAATAAGCTGGTAGATGAGGAGGGATCGGTCATAGTGGATAGGGACGAAATTATGAACGCGTGGAAAACATACATGGAGCAACTGTTCTATGACAATCGACCAGAACCTAGCATGATAGATGGGAATACGGGTCCGATCATTATCGAAGAAGAGGTCAAGAGTGCAATAAGAACAATGAAAGAGGGCAAGACACCAGGCCCAGACAACACAGAAATAGAATTTCTTAAGCTTTTAAATGACGAGAACGTGAAATGGCTGACATCAGTGTTCAACCGTGTCTACAATTCTGGAATCATTCCCTCTCAATGGATAAAGGCCGAATTCATAACTCTACCAAAAAAACCTGGGGCTAAAACATGTGGAGAGTATAGGACAATTAGTTTGATGAGCCACCTTTTGAAAGTGTTCCTTAAAGTAATTCATAGAAGAATATATAAACTATGTGAAGATCCGATATCTCCTACACAGTTCGGTTTTAGGAACGCTGTTGGTACACGTGAAGCTTTATTTAGTGTACAAGTATTATTTCAACGCTGTAGAGACGTGAACGTTGACATCTATGCATGCTTTGTGGATTACCAAAAGGCGTTTGACAGAGTACAACACCACAAGATGATAAACATCCTGAAGAACATAGGACTGGATGATAAGGATATAAGAATCATTGAAAACCTGTATTGGAATCAATCGGCGTATGTGAGAATAGGAGAAGACCGTACGGATGATATAAAAATCCGTCGAGGTGTCAGACAAGGATGCATATTATCTCCACTATTATTTAATAATTATTCCCAACAGATATTTGAAGAGGCTCTGGCAGATCTTGATGTCGGAATTCTACTGAATGGTGAGAGAATGAATAATATTCGATACGCTGATGACACTGTCATATTCACCGATAACCTAGACGACCTAAATTTACTAATGAACAGAGTAACGAACTGCAGTCAGAGATACGGTCTTGATATTAACATAAGTAAAACAAAACTAATGGTGATTAGTAAGAACAAGTTACCTAATTGCCAACTAAAAATCAATCAGATAAACATTGAAAGAGTAAATAAGTACACATACTTGGGCACCAACATCAATGACCAGTGGGACCACTCGCAAGAAATAAGAAGTCGTATCGAAAAGGCTAGAGCAGTATTCACCAAAATGAACTTTATATTTAGAAATCATAACTTGACAATGGAAACAAAAGTAAGGTTTCTACGCTGCTATGTGTTCTCCATTTTATTTTATGGAGTGGAGGCATGGACTCTGACAGAGGCAGTAAGTAAAAGGCTGAAATGTGGCTGTATCGAAGGATGTTGGGAGTGTCATGGACGGATCGGGTCACAAACGAAAGAATTCTTCAAAGAATGAATAAAGAAAAAGAAGTTCTAGTTACCATCAAGCAACGTAAACTACAATATCTCGGCCACATTATGAGGAATGAGGACAGATTTTGTCTATTACAAAATATACTTCAGGGCAAGGTGTGTGGAAGGAGGAGTGTTGGAAGAAGGAGAATTTCATGGCTCAAAAATCTTCGCACTTGGTTTTCAATGACCACAACGCAGCTGTTTAGAGCTGCAATCAATAAAGTAATGATAGCTAATATGGTTGCCAACATCCGGAACGGATAGGAACTAAGAGAAGAAGTAGTGTTAGAATTAAGACAATAATTAAAAAATTAGAGGTATATGAGAATAATTCTATGAAATTGTATGAAGCTAACGAAACAATAAGAGACGACCTTGATCGTTTTACTTAGTATAAGGTGAGCGAACCACCGGAGAACGGTGATAAGAAGTATAAACAGCAGTTTTTTTTTCTTTTTCTCGCGTGTTTGAAAATGGAATATACGAGGAGCACACGTAAAGTTTTTATAACAGAAAGAACAATGGATAGCGATGATTATACATCAGGAGACTCGGAAAGAGGAAGAGTCGAAGAAAAAGAAAAGCCAGTGGGATTATTCAAGAAGAGTAAAAAGCTGATAAGAATACCACAGAAAGAGAAAAACGAAAGAGTAGATAAGATAGACAATTTGATAGAAATGATCAGAGAGCTAATGTCAGATATAAAGGATATAAAACAAGATCAGAAGAGATACTAACAAGAGTTGAAGGAACTAAGAAAGGAGAATGAAGTATTGAAGGAGGAAAATAAGATAATTAGAGAAAACATGAAAAGTATGGATTTGAAGATGAGTAGGGTGGAAAAAGACAACGTAAGGAATAATATTGTAATATCGGGAATGAGATTTGAAGCGAATAGCCAAACAGATCTGAAAATGGGTGTAGAACATTTTATGGAGAAGAGTATGGACACAAAAATACAGATTAAAGATGTGATAAAAATAGGAGCGACTATACAAGATAGAACTTGGAAACACGGGAGATAAAGAAGCTGTGATGAAAAATAAAAACAAACTGAGAAATCTAAGAGAGAGAGAGTTTACATAAACAACGATTTAACAAAAGATGAACGGGAAATTCAAAAGAGATTGAAGCATATAACAGAGAACGAGAGAAACAATGGAAAAATTGTGAAAATAAGATATCAAAAAATCATAATCGAAGGAAGAGAATATAAATGGGATATTGAGGAAGAAAAACTGAAAGAACAAACAAAGAATACTACGACCATCAAGTCAAAAAAAACTGAGAAAAAGGAGAGAGAGATAGGTAGATTGACGACGACCCTGACAAAGATAAAGGATACGGAAGAGAGGACTAGTAAAAGGAATACAAATAAGAAGATAATCAAAGAAATAGATAGGAAAAAAGAAATAGGAAATAATTATCGAGTTATTAGATTGAGAACACGGAATAATAGGGGTATAAACGGAAAAGAGAATGAACTGACAGAAGAACAACAAATGCACTATGTAGGAATCACAGAAACAGAAAGGAAAGGAAATGGATGCAAAAAATTAGAAGGAAATGTCATAAAAGAAGAAGACAAAATTATGGAAATATGGAGGAAATACTATAAAGATCTATAAATTAAATTAATAAGATAAAAATGGGAACAAATACCCTTTTCTGATAAATAACTTGTTGTTTTCCTTGAAGCACAGCACAACTTAAATCACCCAATAAATAATAGGAAACAGAAAACTTGTGTAAATATTTTGGGACGCTACCAACTTCTAACAACACGAGCAAGACTAATAACTTAAATTCCTTTGTAGAAGGACTCAAACAACAGCGTCGGGCTAGAGGTTAAGACGGCACCGCGCATGGTGAATATGCGATACATTGAGTTTAAATTGATTATTGACTTATTTACAGATTTTATAATGTAAATATTACATATATTCCATTATGGAAAGTTATAATAATACACATCAAGAATTCTTGGATTAAAGCTATAAAATCTGAAGTAATTTCTTTTAAGCATCATGACACACTTTCAAAGTAGTTCCCCTGCACCCGGATATAATGCTCACACCATTTTTGCCACTAGCTACTGCTGCCACGACCTCCAGGGTCACCCAAAATTCACGTTTGTATCTCTTCTACTGTCTCAAGACGACGACTTTTTAACTTCATCTTTATATGGGGGAACAGCCAGAAGTCACAGGGTGGTAACTCAGGCGAATAGAGATGGTGGGGAATGACATGGTCTTCTTCGCCAAAAACTGTGGGCCAGTGTACTGTCCTGATATTGATATATTTCATAATCAATAGCAAGTCTTTCATAGATGCCCAGAATTAGCCGACCACGATCCTCACGAATGCTTTGTTAAAGTTTCGTGATGATTTCATAATATATATGTAAACCTAAAGCCAAAATTTCAATATATTATTTAACAAAGGACCTTTTAAAAAACTTCACATGCAAATTTCAAAAGAATCAGGACTTAACTCAACAAGTTTCAATGCCAATGAAATAAATATTAAACTTCACATTTTGTGAATTTAACTCCCATAAATAAACAAATCTAAAGGCTTATACAGACGATCGATTATTTGTACTCTCCTTGAAAGATAGTCCTAAAAATATATTATCAAAATTTCAAACAGCCGAAGTTATTAAAAAATAATTCATATCTAATAACAACAACATCAACCAAGATTTAAGGACAATAAAAACCATTCAGAATAAAGCAAAACAAAATGATGTAATCTTTACCAAAGCAGATAAAGGTAACACAGTAATAGCAATATACAAAATCGAATATATTAATAAAACGTTAGATTTTTTCAAAACAGGAAAGTACGAAATTTTAAATAAAGACCCAAGAAATATTTTTCGAAAAGAAATAAAACAACAAATTGAACAGGCTAAAGGTATCATTCACGATAAAGATAAATTTAAATTGATAAATATGAATCCCCAAATCCCACAACTTCATTCGCTTATTAGCAAGACTAATTACTTAAATTCCTTTGCAGAAGGACTCAAACAACAGCGTCGGACTAGAAGTTAAAAAGGCGCCGCACAATGGTGAATATGCGATACACTGCCTCTAAATTGATTATTGTCTTATTTACAGATTTTATAATGTAAATATTACATATATTCCATTATGGAAACTTTTTACAGTACCTTAATTCTTTACATAGAAATATCAGTTTTACCATGGAAGAAGAAGTCAAAGGGAAAATCAACTTCCTAGACTCAACAATCAGTAAAACCATGAAAAAACATGAATTCACAATATATCACAAACCTTATCACACAGATACCACAATTCACAATAGTTCTTACCATCCTAACTATCATAAACTCGCGGCTTATCATAGCTTTATACATGGACTAACTAATATCCCCTTATCAGAGGACAATTTTACTAAAGAATTAAACTACATAAAACAAGTAGCCGTTAACAACGGTTATTCAGTTACTTTAATCGATAACATCGTTAGGAAAAAAAACTAAGAAACAAGGCTATCTCAGAAATATACCCATGTTTTAAGGACAGAAAAACTACATTTAAATGCTTAACCTATTTCGGCAAACCAACAGACAACCTGGCAAAATTTTTAAATCAAAAAAATATCAACAGAGCTTACAAAACTAACAATACTATAATCTAGAGCCAATAATTTATTGGCCCTAGATATCATTAAATTATTAAACTCTTTAAAAAGAGTATGTGGATAACTCGGCTAAGAAGGGATTTTAAATTGGAGATCTCCCTAATAGCAAAAGAAATCTCATATGAAAGAATTTTGGAAGATACCTTACTCTGGAAGCGCTGGATCTTCCTATTGTTGTTTGGTCTATCTAACATCAGGTTGTTCATGCATCCAAAGTTTTGTACAATGTGTTTAGTCTATTTAGGCCAATCCCAAGCTTTACTCACTGGTCTCTTCATGGAAAATGGATACAATAAGAAACTCCTGCTCAAAACAAAGGATGAAGTCAATAAGCTCTTCCACACCAATAATATTCTACCAGAATCTCCTCCTCCATGCACACCTCATTCTCCCCCTACCCTTACTTCCCTCGTTATTCTTACAGAAACAATTTTTTTCTTTACTTACTTTGCCCTTGATTCCTGGTCTTACAAGTAAATTGGTCAACGTCTTGCGTCTTATTCCAAAGTTAAAAACTCCCTCACCCATTCTATCAATGCCAGATGTAGTGTATTCACTCCCTTGCCTTAATTGCCCCTGAATTTATATTGGACAGACCTCACAATCCCTCAATCGTCGTATTACACAAAAGTGATACAAAATACTATCCATAGAGATGTGCATTGGCAAGCCACTCTGTTGATAATGGTCACTATTTTAACTTCAATGAACCTAAAATTCTTCATTTTTCAAAAAACCTATCTAAAAGAGCATTTCTTGACTGAATACATTCAAAAACTACAAACCACAAATCAATAAAGATTATAAATCAGGGGTATATCAATTAACATGTGGGTCATGTCCTAAAATAAGACAAACTAGACGTACATTTATACAAAGAATTACAGAACACGAAAAAAGTGTCATCCATAGAAAGTCTAATTCAACATATGCTAATCATCTTTTAACAGAGAAGCAAACGTTTAATAAGAATTTCAAAATTTTACATACCCCACCAAAAGTTTTAAAACTAAACCTTTTTGAGACAACGCAAATAAATCGATTATGTACTATAGGTACTTTACTCAACGACCAGGTAAATTTAAACAATTCACCATTATTGAATTTATTCTCCTAATTCCATGTCTGTGTGGGTTGTCCAATACTATCAATATGGAGCCCCTCAACTTTGATGTTATGTGGTTAAAAATAACGACTCAAATAACCACAAGGTTCATCTGTATCCTCTATCGACCACCAAGTGATACTAACTTTAGAACACTTTTCGCTTCTCTTGCAGACACCATCGATCATTTACAAATTAACTATCCAAATGCCGAAATTGCCATCCTGGGCGACTTTAATGTCCACAACATCAACTGGCTTAAATATTCAAATACTACCGATGAACAAGGTCGTGAAGCCGAATTATTTTCAATCAGTTGTGGCTTGACTCAGCTTATTGATGAACCAACACGGATCCCTGATCGAGACGGAGAGTTCGCCAGTCTTCTTGATCTGTTTTTAACCACCAATCCGGAGATTTACACGGTCAGCGTAAATCCGCCGTTAGGTTCTTCCGACCATAGACTACTCTCGACATCGAGTATTCTACCAATCAGTGATAGAGAGGCGCCCAAACCGCGCAAGATTTGGCACTACAAATCTGCTAAATGGGAAGATCTCATGGAATATTTTCGAACTTTCCCTTGGTTGGACGTTTGTTTTCGATCCGACGACCCATCTGACTGCGCCAGGGAGGTTTCCAATGTTATTTTGGCCGGTATGGAGGCTTACATTCCTTTTTCGAAGAAATGCCCTTCCAACAGCAAGCCTTGGTTTGACCTAAAATGCAAAGAAGCTGTTGCTTCTAAACATCTTGCATACGGACAGTGGCGTGAAGATCCTAACACCATAAATCGTAACATCTTTGTTTGTGCCAGGAACAGATGCAAAGAAATTATCGACGAAACCAAGGAGGTACACAATCAACGGATTAGAAGCAAACTTCTCGCTTGTCCCTGCAATTCTAGGTCCTTTTGGTCAGTCGCTAAGGCAGTTAGTCAAAATTTCACCAAATCCACCATACCACCACTCAGACGGCCAGATAATTCTATTGCAACGACACCTGTTGAGAAAGCGAACTTGTTGGCTGAACTCTTTGCTTTACATTCTACTGTCGATTTCCAAGGAGAAACACCACCTACTATTCCCATAGTGCAGTCAAGGATGCCCGATATTGTCTTCAGACAGCGTATCGTAAAACGTATTTTGATGAAGCTAGACACCAAAAAGGCTTCTGGCGCTGACGGAATACCTGCCATAGTTCTCAAGAACGGTGCAAGGGAACTAACACCAGTTTTCTGTAGACTTTTCAACCTATCCCACAGAAAGGGAATATTTCCTTCCTGCTGGAAATGTGCCACCTATCAATCAGCATCTTCTAAAATATCTTGAAGGATTCAACATTATTAGTGATCATCAATATGGCTTTCGTAAAAATAGATCAACAGGAGATCTTCTCACTTATGTAACACATGTTTGGAACAACGCAATTGAACACTTTGGAGAATCTCGAGCGGTTGCTCTTGACATATCCAAGGCATTTGACCGTGTTTGGCACGATGGGCTGTTGGCTAAGTTACGTTCTTATGGTATGTCTGAAAAGTTCTGTTTGTGGCTCTCATGTTTCCTCAGAGAGCGTTCTTTATGAGTGGCAGTCGACGGATTTCTTTCTAACACCTTCACTATCAACGCCGGTGTGCCCCAAGGTTCCATACTATCTCCTACTCTCTTCCTTATTTATATTAACGATCTGCTGAAAAAGACCGAGAATCCAATCTACAGCTTTGCAGATGACAGTACACTTATCTCTTCATTCACTTTGAATGCTCGGACATCGACTACTCAGACGAATATTCGCAGACAGCAGGAAGTCATTCAACTTAACAAAGACCTGGAAGAAATTCTATCTTGGGGTGACAGTAACCAAGTGGAATTTAACGCTACAAAAACCCAGGCGGCAGTTTTTTCTAAAAAAGTTAACGTTGCAGAACCCGACATAGTTATGTCGGGGCACTCCATCCCTCTAACATCGTCACTCAATCTGTTAGGCGTTAATTTGGGAGCAAATATGTCCTGGCATGAACATGTTGCAGGCATAGCAAGGAGAGCTTCTCAAAAGTTGGGAATATTGTTTCGAACCAGAAAGCTTTACACTCCACAACAACTGTTAATTCTTTACAAAGCTCAAATTCGACCAACTATGGAATACTGCTCCCATGTTTGGAGCTCCGCTCCCAAACATACACTGCATTTGTTGGATTCTATCCAAAGAAGAGCTGTTTGTCTGATTGGACACCCGGAACTGACCGACGGCCTTGATTCGCTGGAGCATCGAACGGTTGGCGGCTCGAGCCTATTCTACAAGTACTTTCATGGAAAGTGTTCGAAGGATGTGGCCCGCTTAATTCCTCCCAGAGCGGTGCATGTTAGGAGTACACGTCGCGCTAATACGTCACATTCGTATGAGGTTCAGCTTGTTACTCCTCGTACAACGCTTTTCAAGCAGTCTTTTATATGGAGAACATCATATCCTTGGAATAGTTTGCCCAGGACTGTGTTTCCCATCGAGTACAATCCAAAGCGATTCAAGAACAACGTGAATCGCTTTCTCTCCGCACACGTGTCGCTCCTGTAGCGCTTTAGGGATTTCCCTGTAGCACGTGTGCTAGACCCATAAAAAAAATATATAATTAGGTGTAATATTATAATTAAGAAATAATATAAAATTGTAAACATTAAACGCGTAATCAGAATTATAAATAAACTAGTGGAAATTGACTAAAAACAGGCTTTTATTATATATTTATAATGAATTTCCATCAAGTAGAAGCTACAACCATCCGATATTTGTACTCCCATTATTTATTTTAAAGTGTATTGAATTCGTAAAATTCAAAGTTTGTCAATTACACTCTTCCCTCCCAAATTTCCTACAAACGTCAACAGTCCGTCAGATGTGTTAAACAAAACAACAAATTCAGTACTCTCATAACATATGCATGAATGTTTCCTAAATCATTTTAACTGTCTGAGGCTGCCTTAAATTTATGCCTCGGCCGGGCAGCGTAACCACTTTGTTGTCCTCAATTTTGTCAGCTCGCATGGGGTTTCTGTAAACACAAATAACGAGGCTTGCCTTTTTGAGAAGTTAGCTCTGTGGTATTAATTTAGGTGTCTTTGAAATGCTTTTTCATTTGGTGTAAAACCAAAACGATTATATTTTAGCGGAATAAATTATACTCATATTTTATTGAAGTGTCCGTTACATTATCATTAAAAATATAAAGGTATTGGGTGACTGCAGAAGTTCGTGACCGATTAGAAATCAAATTATAGCCTGTCCCAAAATATAAAGCCTGATTCTTGCCGTTTTACGAGGCTGATTTGAAAAGTCCGTGCAAAAATAAAAACTACTTATGTGTTTGGGGGGTAAACCTTTTTTATTTTTCGACATAGTCTCCTTTTAGGTTTATACACTTCGTCCAACGATGTTCTAGTTTGTTAATCCCTTCCAAGTCTGCAAAATATCCATTAGTGTCTGCAATCACCTCCTCGTTTGAATAAAATCTTTGTCCCGCCAGCCATTTCTTTAAATTGGGGAACAAATAGTAGTCCGAGGGAACCAAGTCTGGAGAATAGGGGGGATGTGAAACGAGTTGGAATCCTATTTCCATTAATTTTGCGACCACAACTGCTGAGGTGTGTGCTGGTGCGTTGTCGTGATGGAAAAGGACTTTCTTGTGGGCCAAGCGCGGGCGTTTTTCTTGCAGCTCGGTTTTCAGACGGTCCAATAACGATGAATAATATTCACCAAGATAGTCGATGAGGATTATCCCTTGCGAATCCCAAAAGACAGTCGCCATAACCTTTCCGGCCGAAGGAACGGTCTTCGCTTTTTTTGGTGCAGATTCCCCCTTGCTAACCCATTGTTTAGATTGTTGTTTGGTCTCAGGAGTATAGTAATGTATCCATGTTTCATCCACAGTGACGAAACGACGCTTAAAGTCCTCCGGATTCTTCTGGAATAGCTGCAAACCATCCTTGCAACACTTCACACGATTCCGTTTTTGGTCAAACGTGAGCAATCGCGGCACCCATTTTGCGGATAGCTTTCTCATGTCCAAATGTTTATGCAAAATATTATGTACCCGTTCAGTCGAGATGCCCACAGCACTAGCAATCTCACGCACCTTAACTCTTTTGTCATTCATCACCATATCATGGATTTGATCAATGATTTCTAGAGTCGTAACCTCCACAGGCCGTCCAGAACGTTCAGCGTCACTTGTGTCCATATGGCCAGTCCGAAAATTTTGAAACCACTTAGAAACTGTTCTAATCGAAGGTGCAGACTCACCATAATGTTTATCAAGCTTCTCTTTAGTCTCCTGAGGCGTTTTGCCTTTCATAAAGTAATGTTTAATCACCACACGAAATTCTTTTTCGTCCATTTCTTGAAAATCACTCGACTTCCTTGATTCACACGAATGCCAAACACAAAGAAATAGACCAATATGGCTGAAACTTGGTGTGCGTTCATTCAAGAGATGCTACTAACTAAACATGACCTCGATACGCGCCGGTGGTGCCATCTCTCGGACTTTGCACGGACTTTTCAAACCAGCCTCGTAAGTGGGTAACATAAAAATTCTGACCTTTTGTTTATGATAGGTTGCAGAGATGCAGAATTTTATTCATTAATGCAAATAAATAAAATTATAAGTGTTTTTGGAGATGTTTATTTATAGATGCATGTAAAAACAAATGGATAAGAAGATACAGTTTGAATGAATGGGGTTTACAGAGGGGACATATTGTATAAATAAAAATATATCTTAACTTAAGCCTAATTCGGTTTCACTATCACTGTCATCAGCTGAAGTAATTACCAGTGGTTTTATATTATTTATATAAATATATGAATCTTCACAAGGTATATCATTTATAACTTTTTTTACTAATTCAACCACTGACACGCTTAAAGTAGGAGAAACATTTTGGGCCCTTATTTTTGATTTAACTTGATGCCAAATTTGTTCAATTGGATTAAACACACAATAATACGGAGGAAGCCGCAAAACAGTGTGTCCCATTTTCTCAGCTATACTATCACAAACATATTTCTTTTTCAATTTATAGTCTTCAAACTTCATAGTCAACTTCCAAAAGATTACCATTTTTATACCTAAGGTCAAAATAAATGTCACTTTCTAACATATATTCCTGTATTTCCGATTTGGTGTTGGCTGCATTAGGAACCTTACTTAGTAGGCGACTAGGGTAACTTGCATTGTTCATAACTATAACACTCTGTTCGAGAACATTTAACAAAACGGAATTTTGAAACCAATTTTCAAAACTAGAATCTTTTATGTTTTTTGCAGATAATAGTAGACAATTTGAAACCCAGTCCTTTTCAGATCCAGCATGCAAAATTGTTATTCGTTTACTTTTATTTGAAGGTGCGTTAGTCTGACATTTTGTACTGCTGTCAACACACCCTTTTTGCACAGTGTCATGGGTATCGAACCATGATTCTTCAAAATAAATTATTGGCCACTTCTCTGATCGATACTTTTAAATTTTTTATGAATAAGTTTGTCGCAAGATTCGTAATCTTTGTGACTTCATCACTACTTGCCTTTTGTTGATTTTTCGGAACGTGAATCCCATTCTTAAGAGAATTCTTTGAAGGGTTGATCGGCCACAATGTATATTGGTCCCGTCCTGCACTAGTCTTAATTTTATTTTGTCTAGTGTCGGCACCAACTGCTCTTCATACATAGAATATATTTTTCTTCTGATGTCGTTTTTTCCACAATCGTCTACATCAGAGGTTCCCAAACTTTTTTTTCTCGTAGACCACTCTCAAAATTTTACAGGTTTCGGTGGACCCCCTGCTGCTACATTTCTACCATATTCCCAAAACTCGTCAAAAAATGTGAAGATTAGATCTAACGATGGAAATTTGCGTCGTGGCTGAGTTCCAACCCTAAATTCGGAGTGGTAAAAATAAAAAGAAAAATAATATATTTTCTTGTGTTCTATTTATTAAAATAATAAGATTACAGACTTAATAGAATTAAAATTAAATATTAATATAACTTCAACAATGCAAATCAACAATTAAAAAAAAATAGTCATAATTTTAATGGGAGGGATGTACTTGATGGATTGACAGCAAATTATCAATATTTGGCTTCAGTTTTGTAAGGAATAACCGCAAATCTTCCCGTTCTGTGATGTTCAATCTGCTCCTTTTTTTTTGTTAATAGGTTTGTAACGACACTAAAACTTTTTTCGACAAGGTATGACGAGGGAAACGCTATCAAAAGTTTTCTCGCAATTTCCCACAGCCCAGGATATTTTTCGGGTATTTCTGCCTGCAGCCAAAATGTTTGATAGCCTTTTTTAAATTTCACCTTCAGCTCTTCATTGGTGCTAAGCTTGAGTAGCTCCTCTTGTAGTACCACATTCGCCACTTCCGTTTCATCAAATGGATTTATGATCCATGGTGGTATTTCCATCGTCAGAATATCTTCAAATCTATTTTTGAAGTCATCATGCAGGGTATTTAAATGTTGAACGTATGTCTGAATATCCTCATCAAGTTTGGAAACTGGGAGAATTCGCGCCGACTAATATTTTGCTTCATAAATTTCAATTTTTCAAGAAAAGCCGAAATTACACCCTTTGTTTTTATTAAATTTAGGCTGTCCCCTTGTAACTGCAAGTTAATGTCATTAAATTTTTTGAACAAATCTGTCAAATACGCGACGCCAGCTTTCAATTTGATCAGGTTTTTTTTTAAATCTGGATCTTTACTTTCCAGAAATTCTAAAACTGATTCAAAAAGTGAGTAAAATCTTGTCAAACATGCACCTTTCTACAACCAGCGTACTTCAGTATGTAAGAGCAATCGTTGGAAGTCTTCATCATTGTGCACAATTGTGCAAATAAACGGGTATTCAACGCGTTGCTTCTTATTTTGTTAACTGCTTTAATCACAAATTAAAGCGATTGGTGCAATCTATCACTTAAATTTTTCGTTACCAGGTGTTGTCGGTGGATGACACAGTGAATTGTAGTTACTCCTGGTATAATTCTTTTAAGATGGCTTATAAAACCCACGATGTCGCGCGAAGATAGCAGGAGCTCGATCTCCGTACTTGAAAATAAAGATTACAAACTCTACTGGGACATCAGTATCCATACAGATAAAACAGTCTCCGCCAATAGATCCGATATTACTTTTCAGTGCAAAAAAGAAAAAGTCACCTATCTAATCGACATAGCTGTCCCCAACGATACAAACATCCAAACGAAATACACAGAAAAAATTTCCAAATACACAGACCTTGCAACGGAAATAAAAAGGCTATGGAAACAAGAAAAACTCATCATTGTCCCCCTCATATCAGCCACAGGCCTTACACCAACAACATTCACACCACACTTAGTACAATTAGGACTCAACACAAACATACACAAAAACATTCAGAAGTCAGTGATTTTGAAAACATGTAACATTGTCATGTCATTCCTTAATACACAATGGTAATGCGTTTGTGCTGCTGACTTGGTTTGCGCCCGTCAGCCAAACATGGAACCACATTGACCAAATGTGAGAAAGAAAAAATAATAATAATACTAGCTTTATTCCCAACAGTAAGAACCATTTACAGGGAAAACAAAAAAGAATATGAATGAAATTTTCTCTTAAAACTAAGGTACTAAAGTGACAACAATAATAGACAAAAACAACAAAAAAAAAGAAGAAAAAAGAAAGAAATAAAAATGAATACAGAAATTAAATGAATCAGTGCAGTACAAATTAGAATAAAAGTGAAATAAAACAAATATTAGTTACATACATCCAACAAGTAAAACAAGTTGCTAAAAGAATTTTTTATAAATGTCCTATCAAGTGAAATGATCTAAACATATTAACCGAATCTTATTTTCGGTGTCTGCAAAAATGTCACATTCATTACTAATTAAGTTAAATTTATTGCACATAACATTGATTGGTTCAATTAACCTGAGATTAGTCCTAGCACGTGAACAATAAAAAGTAGCAGTATTTCGTGAATTAATTCTAGGCACCAATATAGCCACCTCCGATAGCAGCTGAGGACAGTCGATGACTGCGTGCAACAATCTATACAAGAAAATTATAGACGAACACTCTCTGCGAGCCTCAAGTGATTGAAAATTAAATCTATCCAATAACAAAGAGTACTCTATTCCTCTCATTGGATAGACACCATCTGCCTTATATGATAAATATTTTAGAAATCTTTTTTGAACTCGTTCTAGCATTAGTTTGTAGCATAAATAATATGGGCTCCAAATAAGAGAGGCCTACTCTAGTTTGGATCTCACATAAGACTCATATAGCAGTATTAAAGATCGTTCACTATTAAAGCTTCTACAGTTGCGCACTATAAAACCATATAGACGATTGACTTCCAGCGTTACGTTATTAATGTGATTAGAAAAATTCATTTTGTTATCGAATACTACTCCCAAGTCCCTTACACTGTTGGTGCGCCCGAGAGTTGACGTTCCTAGTGAATATTCATATGTTATTATACGGTGCTTCCTCGTCACCGACATAATTTTACATTTAGAAATATTCAAGTCTAATTTATTGTGCTTACACCAATCCTCAAGCACGTAAAGCTCAGTTTGAAGCACTTTACAGTCCTGAATACATGAGACGGGAGCATACAGCTTGAGATCATCAGCAAAAAGCAGCCTGCCACAATTTAGAGTAACACAGAGGTCATTAATATATAGCAAAAATAGTAGGGGATCAAGATTGGATCCCTATGGCACGCCCGAGGTTGCAGTATAGGAATTGGAAATATATCCATTATAGTGTACTAAGAGCGGCCCCCCAAATATGAAGAAAACAAACTGCACGCATCCACATCAAAACCCATACGCCAAAGCTTCTGCAGCAAAACGAAATGAGATATTCTATCAAAGCCTTTAGAAAAGTCCGTGTATATTACGTCAACCTGCCCTCCTGCGTCTAATATGTTCTCTGTAAAGTTTATATAAACTCCCAAGTTTGTTACAGTGGATCTACCATCAATAAATCCATGTTGATGGGTTGACAGAATACCTCTAACCTGAGTATAAATGCGATTATACAGAATTACTTCGAATAGCTTCGAAAAAATTGTTGAGAATAGAAATAGGTCGATAATTGTTTACCTCGCTACGTTCACGGGACTTGAAAATGGGAACACCCTCGTTTCCTTCCAGCTCCCCGGAAATGTTAACGTCCTTAACGCCTGACACATGCCATCACATGACTACAATATACTAAATTTTCATCAAGAAAAAAATTGTAATAAGTTTTGTTCTCTCGTGCGATATGAAGAAATTTTTACATCAGAGGATAGTCAATTTTTTTCTTTTAATCTTGATGCTACAAATTCGCACACGCCCGCCCTGTTGAAAGATCTAAATCTCTGATGAGATCATTAAGCTCTTTTTGTGAAAATAAATTAGGATTCGATGTTTCTGCACAATATTTACTTCCTCGAGAAGCATTGGGTTCTTCAGTTTCTTCATCCTGAAATTGTGGTAGCTGATGAAAAACTGGTACTGGAACGTTTTCTGAATGGGGTATTGGTCTTCTTGCTGAAGAAATATTGGAATATTTCCATTTATGACGATTGGTTTTATTGATGCCCACTATATTTGTCATACCGAAGTAACAGTCGTTGTGGTGATTTTTTTGTTCTTTCCAAATCATGAGTACTCCAAATTTCAAAGATTTACGTGTACCTTTCTCCCATTATCGCAGATGTTCACGCTTTATCTTGATTGCGAATTTCTATACTGAAGTAAACAAAATACAAACGGGTCACAGTATCTGTTACCAATTTTCACTGATCTTTCAAAAAATATCCACCACAAATGTAACAAAACTTATCAGGATCCTTAACACGACGCCATAACTTACTAGCCATTGTAAAATAATAAGATTAATTTTATCAGTGTTATTGTAAAACTTGCTGTTTTCGAATAAAACGGCTAAAAATAAAAAACGGTAGTGAACTAGAGCTGACTTATCAACTATAAATAAAAACAGAGCTGCACCAAAACAACATATTTTTTTGTAAACTTGTGTAATGTACTCTCCACCATTTTACACAACTGTCTCCCATCGTTTTACAAGTTTCTAAATTTCTTCTTTATAGAAACTGCATGGTTTCTCTTCAAGGAAAGTCGTAAGGTAGTTTTTGACTTCTTCCATAGAATCAAATTTTTTGCCATTCAAATCATTTACTGGTGATAATGTTATTTCATGTTTCTCCGGGACCCAAAGACAGTTAAAAACCTTTTTAGATTACATAAACTCTCTACATAACAATATTAAATTTACCATGAAAAAAGAGACTCTAGAATCACTCAATTTCTTAGGCTTAAAAATTACCAGTATATCCAACAAACATACTTTCTCCATATACCATAAACCATCTCACACAGACACAACAATTCATAATACATCAACACACCCCTAACAACATAGGTACAGTGTATTCTTTAAATTGGTATCATATAACAATATGGACGTAATCTGACAACAGGATGGCACTCCGTCACACAACATTCAGACCGTACGTACCATTCTCACCGTAACCGATTTTTTAATGAAACTTTCCTTTATGGAATCGCAGATTTGGCAGATTAAGATGCCACTAAATAGCTTAGGTCTAACTGAATTGGATACTTTTTTACGAGGCTATTTATAAGATAAATCACAAGATAAAAGAAAAGTGGCCGAGAATCGTCTAATGGAGAAAATTACACAGAAAGTAGCAATTTTAAATGATCAGGGAAAAAAATCATTTAAGCACTCATAAAACCTAATTTACAGCAATGCACTGAAAAAATAGATGAATTGGAAGAGCATTAAGGATTAACCACAATCAATTTTAGTTTATTTATAATTATAATACCATATTTAGGATCAAATTAACAAATTTCTCTTTCGTAATTTTTGTTCTCGGCAGTTTAAATTGAGATTTAGTTATATGTCCTTGAAGATGAATTTAAGCTAAGGATTCTTCTGTGCCTTCCACAAAATCTTAGATATTTCGGTTGTTCTTACCTTTTGTTATAACTAGAGACCGGATTATATGCATTTGCATATTTTCAGATGCATTTGCATGTTTAGACCATTCCCTCCGATTATTGCATATTTTGCCCAAAATCTAGTAATGATGCATATTTTCCCTATATTTACAATATTTTTCGGTATTACTAGGCAATTGAATTGCTGAGGGTATTGTTAATGTCCCCGTCTGGAACCAATCTTATCGCCGGAACATTACCTGCAATAGTCTAAACATCGATTAGGTTATAGTGCCAAGGGAATGCCCAAAATTACGACGGTATTTGATTCCTTTGTTTCTTGGTCGGGATATTAAGTGATAAGTAGTTAGTTTCTAAAAATATTTCTTTGAGCGTGGATCAAATAAACAATTTTCTCGAAGACGAATTTTTATTTTAAAACAAGATATCAGTTTTAACATTATTGTTGACGCACTTGCATCAGTGTAGTCTTTTTGCAATTTTTAACGTGTTGTGTTAAAGTTTAACGTGTACCATGCCACCCCCGAAAAAAAGTGTCTCTTCGTGGGTAGCTGATTATCCTGGAACATCTACATACGGCGGAAATGTTTTATATTGTCGAGTTTGCGAGAAAAATGTATCGTGCACAAAAAGGTTTCAAATTGACCAGCTGTCAAGACAAGTCTTCATATCGCAGGATTGCAAAAGAAAGGCCCATGACAACAACTAATAACAGCAGCAAGTAGCAGTGATTCCACTTCTATAGGCAAACAAAAAAAACCACTTTAGCATGGATTTATGTGAAGCATTGCTTGCAAGTAATATTCCTCTCCACAAACTTACAAATCCTACATTCAAAGATTTTCTGCGAAAATATTGCTTGAATCAAAAAAATACCAGACGAATCAACACTGCGTAAAAATTACATACCAACAATTTACCAACGTGTTCTGGAAGAAATACGTATTGAACTTAAGGATGACATTATTTGGATTTCAGCTGATGAAACTACCGACTATTGTGGTGCATTAAGATTAGAGCCTTCTTCTTCCTATTTGGTAGCCTGCAAAGAACTTGACAAGACTAAATCATTCTACGATCGCCAGATTTGTGAATGAGGGCATTAAAAAAATATTTCCTGAATCTTCTGCAAATGAAAGAGTATTTATATTTCTCTCAGATGCTGGTCCCTATATGATCAAGGCAGCCAAAGTCCTCCAAGTATTTTATCCAAATTTAATTCATGTGACGTGCTTTGCTCACGGAGTCCATCAACACGCTGAAGAAGTACGATCCACGTTTGGAAATGTAAATAAACTGATTTCATCAGCAAAGAAAGTGTTTCTTAAGGCACCTGCTCGCAATAACGCCTATAAAGAAAAAAAACTGCCAAATGTGCCTTTACCTCCCGAACCAGTGGTAACTCGATGGGGAACATGGATTGAAACTGTACTATTTTACAATGAACATTTCGAGGCCATCAAAGGTGTAGTAAATGACTTCGATAGTGCAGAGGCTATGGCAGTTCGTCAATCCAAGGAAGCATATAACGATTCTGATATTAAAAAGAACATAGCTTTGATTAGCACTCACTTTTCCCACATACCTGCGGGTATTAAAAAGCTTGAAACTCGAGGTTTGGCGTTGACCGAATCAATTCAGTTAATGAATAAAATCCCTCAGATAAACTCCAAATTGCCAGATGTATTCCCGCGTAGAGTTAAAAAAAAGTTTGAAAACATTTTGTGGAATAACCCAGGCTTTGAACCTTTTTGTCAAATTGATAGTTTTATTAATGGGACAGGTGAACTTTTGCCAGAAACAATAAGTGCTAACATAGCACCCAAATTCAAATACTGCCCAGTTACCTCAGTGGATGTGGAACGGTCTTTTTTTCCACTTATAAAAATATTTTAAGTGATCGAAGACACAATCTTACTACCCAACATTTGGAACAATGCCTTATTGTTTACGTATACAAGAATACAAATGTTAAATAATTTTAAAAAATGTTAAATAATTGCTAATTAAATTTAAACATCGTCGATAACTTATTAATTTTATGCTGATTTTGAAATAAAAAACTAAAAATTACTACTTTTACTATTACACAGGTCTGCAACAAAAATGCTGTCTGGATGTTTTCAACTGATTTCTATGTATTTAGGTGTTCTGAAAACTAAAAAAAAATACTCAAAAAAATTCCAGAACGTCAGGTTATTTTGCAAAACGCAAAATTTTATTTAAAAAAGGGTTTTTTTGGGCTAACTTGAAGTCATAAATAAATAGGTACAATTTTATTTTGATTACTGTTTTTAAATGTATACAGGCCATAACTATCATTACTTTCTAAATAAAGAACGCCCTGTGTGACCGAAATTAATAAACATAAACGTTGTAACCAGAACGTGCGCGCTCCGATAGTGTAGAAAGTGGCGCGGTACAATTACGTGTTAACTCGTCATTGTTTTATAGATCTTGGTTCAATATAGTGCAATGTCATCTGTGCAGTGAATTCGTCTGACAGTTTCTGTTATATTTGTGGCGAATACATGGTATTAAAGCAACAACTTAATATTACGGACTTTGTAAAAAAAGTATACTTCACGTATTTTGGCTTAAAACTTGGAGATCAGGATAAAGTTTGAGCACCTCATAAAGTCTGCAAACGATGTGTTGAAGACCTTCGAAATTGGTTTAAGGGCAAGAAAAAAACTTTCCGATATGCGATTCCTATGGTATGGCGCGAGCAAAAGAACCATAGTGATGATTGTTACTTTTGTTCGTGTAATGTGAAAGGGTATAATTCAAAATGGAAGCAGTCCATTTCATACCCCAATCTGCAATCAGCTATTCGCCCCATCCCTCATGGGACCGAAATACCAGTGCCCCACGGCCCCTGCTACCTTGGAAGAGATTCCAAGTTCTGACGAAGATGGTGCTGTACCTGAACCCGATGACAAGTCAAGTTTTCAATTTGAAGATGACAGCAGTCCGAAATTGTTTTCCCAGGGCGAGCTAAATGATTTGGTAAGAGACTTGATTCTTCCCGAAAACGCTGCTGAGTTACTTGGATCAAGGCTCAAAAGCAGGAACTTACTTTTGCCGGGAGTGTCTTCATATCGTGAGAAGCAGTTCACTTCCTACTTTGCCCAAGAGGACGAGTTGGTTTATTGTACCAATATGGAAGGTTTGATGGATACATTTAAGATCTCATACGACCCAGCACAGTGGTGTATTTTCATAGATTCTTCAATAAGAAGCCTTAAAGCAGTTCTGCTTCACAATGGCGGTTTCTATGCTTCCATTCCTGTCGATCATTCCGTACACCTCAAGGAAACCTACAAGAACTTGGAATTGGTTCTTTGCAAATTAAAATATAAAGACCACGGTTGGCAAGTGAGCGGTGATTTAAAAATCTTGGGCATGTTGCTCGGACAACAATCTGGGTTTACCAAATTCCCTTGCTTTTTGTGTCTATGGGATAGTAGAGACCGAGCAAATCACTGGACAAAAAAAAGTGTTGGCCTCCGAGAGAGCTTAAAGTTGACGAAAAGAACGTCCTGCATGAAACTTTGGTGCCTCCTCATAAAGTTCTTCTACCACCGCTTCACATAAAGCTGGGATTGATGAAGCAATTTGTAAAGTCACTTCCAAGAGATGGAAATTGCTTCAAATACTTAATATCAAACTTTCCAGGCCTCTCGGAGGCAAAGTTGAAGGAAGGTGTTTTCGTTGGACCAGATATTAGACGGCTTATGGCTGATCCACAATTCATCACAACCATGACGGATCCTCAAAGAGAAGGGGGGATTGCCTCTAAAGAGGTCATAGAGAAATTTTTAGGCAATAACAAAGACCCTAACTACAAACAAATCGTCAAAAGAATGTTAAAAGCATTTCAAGATTTAGGTTGCCTAAGAAGTTTAAAAGAACATTTTCTTCATTCCCACCTCGACTACTTTCCAGAAAATTTAGGAGATCTGAGTGAAGAGATTTCACCAAGATATTAAGGAGATAGAAAAAAGATACCAGGGAAGATGGAGTGTCTCAATGATGGCAGACTACTGTTGGACGCTTCGGAGATGCTTCCTACAAGCGAAAATGTACCAAAAGGAGTCTCACTGGGAAAAAGAAATGTGTTTAGTGCTTACTAATGAATGTATTTTAGATAAAAAAATAAGTTTTGTTACGCAATTATAAATTAAAAAAAAAAATTTTTAGTCTTTTATCTTTTATTTTAAGATGATAACTTGTTTAACATAGATACCTACATTGTCAGAAAACGTGACGTTCTATGACAAAATGAAAGTCATTTTCGGATTCAGTACACCCAAAAACATAAGAATTACGCAAAAAAAAAACCAAAACAGCTCTCAATTTTTTTTTGCAGACTTGTGTTATTGAATATTGAATATTTTGACCCTTTTCATGCATATTTTAAGCATTTTTCATGCATATTTGCATGCATATTTCAAGATTTTTATGTTGCATATAATCCGGTCTCTCGTTATAACTATCTGTAATAAATATTTTGTGTATATCTAGTTTTCTACTTTCTGGAAAAAAAAATTTTTATAATTATTTTAAATTTATACTGTCAAAATTCTTAACACATGCAAACGTCATGTAATGCATGTATGTTGAGTAGGATAAGTTGAAAAGTCAATAGAAAAACTGGTGTTAGTTCGTTCCTGGATTAAATAAAATAAAATATAGGTTTTTAGGTAGAAAATCAAGTAAACTATAATACAACGAAGGGAAAAAATATAAATATACACAGAATATAGTTATCTAGGCGCAATAGATGTTTTTAGGTGAATTGAATAGTTGCCGCTATCAAACCTGAATGAAGCTGAAAGGTACTTCGGCTAAATTAGTCCTCTACCTGAAGTCAAACAAACTGCGGCTCTTTACGTAGAACCTACTAACGCGCTGAATTTATCTTAGAGTTTGAACCTCCTATGTTACAAGAAATTATTTTAAAATATCTATCTCTGCACGATAATGCTCCCAAACGAGCCCCTATCCCGAAGTACGCACGGGGGCCTGTTTCATGTCCGGAATTTTTCGATCCTAGTAACTACATCATGCTGTTACTTGCCCATCTCGAAATCTGAGAGCATTAGCATAGGTCACGAATACTTAGCTCGTAGGAGCAACTCACATCACATAAGTAAATGCGATGACAAGGAGTGATGTCTGGGATCTAGGCTTCTTCTATCCGAATTGTACTTTTGATCGCCTTCTCCGAGAGGTCAAACATACCGGGTATATATTCTCTTCCCCAATAGCATCAGGGAATTGTTTATGTTTTTCAAAATGTATACATAATTTAAACTGTTGTTTCCAAATTATTTAAATACACACACACATTTCTACGGATGGTCCTCGAAGTTATTACATTTCCACAATAGTGTCGGAGGTTTCAGAAATGGGGTCCCTTTTCGTAATAATTAATGAAGGTGGGTTTCGATAAGGATCTGTCAATATAATTTATGGGTGTTTTGGTCAGTCTGGCAATTATTAAACTCCGTTAAAACTATTATTTTAACGGAGAGCGAGAAGGGATGAAAATTATACGAGTCGTGTATCGGAGTTAGGGACTAAAAAGGTAATTATTCCAGAAACACGCAACCTGCACAGGCTATTTTATTGTTTGGCACATTTATGCGATTAAGTTAAAATGGTTTAGTGTAAATAAACCGGCCGAAAATCGACCTAACTCATTTTATAACGTGATAAATTAATGCCTATAAAAACTAAATAAATAAATAAATAAATAAATAAATATATATATGTATATATATATATATATATATATATATATATATATATATATATATATATATATATATTCAGTTTCTTGGGCTTTATGGTTCTTTTGTTTTAAGGATAGAGAAATTACATCATGTTCTAGTTAGAATTTATTGAAAACGTTTCGCCCGATTTTTCAGGCTTCTTCAGTTCATCTAAAAATTGAAATTTTCTGTTTTGGATATTCAATAGGACGCACAAATTTTTTTTAATTATGAATATATAAATTCTTAAACTTATAATACAATGTAGAAGGTAAAAATAATAAAAATACACACAAAATATATATAAAAACTTACATGTGTGGGTTGAAACGAAGACACACTTAACATTCTTTAAAAGGTGTTACTAAGACGGTCACATTTTTTAAAATAACTTTAGATTTGTATAGGGAACGAAACTCATCCTTTGGTTTGTTTATGTGTTTTTTATTTATTATCTGCTATTGAGTTACTATGAGAAGAGTCCGAAATAAATATGACTCAGATCCCTAACGTCGCTTTTGTCGTTTATATTGTTTTTCTCTTTATTAATACAGATCATTTCATGCATTGATCTTTTAAAATAATTTGACTCTTTTTTTAAGATTTTTGTATTTTTAAAATCAAACGAGTGTTTGGTTTGTTTAAACGTGTTTTGAGAGAGCTGTTGGGTTATTCTTATCATACTTATGGCCATTCAGTCTAGTTTCAAGATGCTGTTTAGTCATGCCGATATAACAGCCGTTGCAGTTTTGACATGGAATAGAATATATCAGGTTTGATTGTTTCAGTAGGGGTGTTTTGGATTTTAGAGGGGTAAAAAGGTGTTTTAATGAGTTATGAGTTTTGTGGCAAACAGTTTAAATTATGTTTTTTGAGGACTGCTTTAATTTTTTCTGAAAGTCCTTGAATATATGGCATGGATATGTATGTTGTAGCTGTTCTTTGTTTTGGTTGTTTATCTAGAGTATTATATAATTTGTGAATTCTGGTTTTTAAAATTTTGTTAATTAGCTTAACCGGATAATTGTTGTTGGTTAAGGTAGTTTTTATTTTTTCTATTATTTCTGCTCTATATTTAATTGACAGAGGCTTAAAACTAACTATAGAGCAGAAATAATAGAAAAAATAAAAACTACCTTAACCAACAACAATTATCCGGTTAAGCTAATTAACAAAATTTTTAAAAACCAGAATTCACAAATTATATAATACTCTAGATAAACAACCAAAACAAAGAACAGCTACAACATACATATCCATGCCATATATTCAAGGACTTTCAGAAAAAATTAAAGCAGTCCTCAAAAAACATAATTTAACTGTTTGCCACAAAACTCATAACTCATTAAAACACCTTTTTACCCCTCTAAAATCCAAAACACCCCTACTGAAACAATCAAACCTGATATATTCTATTCCATGTCAAAACTGCAACGGCTGTTATATCGGCATGACTAAACAGCATCTTGAAACTAGACTGAATGGTCATAAGTATGATAAGAATAACCCAACATTTTCATCATACATCCCCTCAGGGGCTAGGGGAATCCCAGGATTCTCCTAGTCGGGCATTGACGATCCCGAGGTACCTGAGTCATGTTGTGCTGTCTTGTGTTGTCCAGATTATATGTAACAAAAACGCAATCTTAAGGTGTTTACCGTGCCGAGAAGATGAATGGCTCAGCGTTTATGAGTCGCAAACGGTTCCCCCGGATACCGGGCGCCCTCCGGGTGTAAGTAGCCCTGCTGTGGCATCCAGGCTCTGCCGCAGTCGACCATTCTTTCCTAGGATACTCGTGGGAACACTATGTCACAAAATAATAATTATACTAGTGATAATGGCAGGGTGCTGAGGAGGCGGACCCCTGTCGTACAAACAGCTACAGCACCCCCACAACAACAACAACAACGACAAACGATCCAACCAACCGCCTCAGCTGAACTACTCCCGATAGTTTTACCAGATCCGACATTGTAGGTGATGGAAATTGCCTTTTCCGTGCAGTTAGCTTGCACTTATATGGCCACCAAAACCATCATGAAAGACTCCGAGAGGCTGCTCTAAGATATATACAACAAAACTGGTCGGAACTTAACACATTTTCATTAATTGGGGACGACGATATGAAAGACTTCAATAACTACTATAACTATATGAGGAAAAATGGCACCTATGGAATGAGCCTAGAGATACTTGCCCTCTCGGAAACCCAGAATAGCAACTTTCATATCTTCTCAAAACAACGAAGAACAAGAGATACAAAAATAACTTTTAGGGACAAGCCAACAATAATAAGCACAAGAAAACACACCGAAACTATTTACCTTCTACTAACAGGCAACCCAATGTCGGGACACTTTGAGCTTCTGACACCACAAAACACTAAAAACATCCCAAAAACAACAGTAGACAAATAAAAGAAGCATCGGGCGAGCGACGTAACGGTCGAGGACGTCGCGGGAAATGGCAGCTCGACCAAAACGATGAAGACCGGGCAACTGACAATGGACCTGCCGAAAGTGTTGTGCCGGCGAGTAAACCGACACCCACCAAGGCGGGGAAAGTCAAGGCAACGCATGAGTTATACTACAGGAACAAACGAACACACCACGCGTTTTGCTTTGATAAAAGCACAAGTCCTGACAAAGAAACCACTGAGAAGGGAATCACTTGCCGCCTAGACCCACCACCATCAATCCCAAACGCAACCGACGAAGTATTTAATCAAAAACTCCCGCAACGACAAAGAAATCCCAACAGCACAAAACCAAAATTCAAACGGCAAATAAGAATAGAAAACCAAATCAACAACATCAGGAGATATCTAGGACACCTTACCCAGTTTATCAACGTGTCCAAACGAGTCACGCAGAGTATAAACAAGATCAAGTCCGGGTCTCCCAACAGAACACTGCCAGAAATCCTGGATACTCTGAAACAAAAATTATCCGTATATGCCGCAAGACTTCGTAGATACAAAGAACCAAATGAGAGGAAAGATACCAACAACCTCTTCCGAAGAAGCCAAACACAGTTCTACCGGAAAACTATGCACAGCAAACAGACAACGGTGACCGAACCATCAAACAAACAAGAACTCGCAGATCATTGGAAAAGTATCTGGTCAGAACCCAAACTACCCAATAATAACACCCCCTGGATCAAAGCCAAAGAAGGCAAAGATAAACATGTGACAGAACAGGAAAATTCCACATTAACTACTGTGGGACCAAAGAGCATGATGAGGCGCCTGGATGCAAGAAGTTCCGGAGGTAGAATGGCCCCCCGTTCGGATCTCCGGGTAGGGGCTGGTTCGGAGGCGTCGACTTGCAGACATCATAATTTTAAGATAGATTTTTGCAACATACGAGGTATAAACTCGAACATAAATTCAGTGCATCAACACCTGCAATCAGATAAACCTCATGTACTCGCTCTATGTGAAACCAAGGTCAGTCCATCGACCAGCACGGTCAACTATCTTTATCCTGGGTACGACTTCTATTCCCGATTTAGGCGTAACTTTGGAATCTGTCTTTTTGTCAGAAGCGACCTCTCTTGTCAACGAGAAGAAGCTCTGGAGCCCCCAAACTTTGATGTTATATGGTTAAAAATAACGACTCAACAAACCACAAGGTTCATCTGTATCCTGTATCGACCACCAAGTGATACCAATTTTCGAACACTTTTCGCTTCTCTTGCAGACACCATCGATCATTTACAAAGTAACTATCCAAGTGCCGAAATTGCCATCCTAGGCGACTTTAATGTCCACAATATCAACTGGCTCAAATATTCAAATACTACCGACGAACAAGGTCGTGAAGCTGAATCATTCTCAATCAGTTATGGCTTAACTCAGCTTATTGACGAACCAACACGGATCCCTGATCGAGACGGGGAGTTCGCCAGTCTTCTTGATCTGTTTTTAACCACCAATCCGGAGATTTACACGGTCACCGTAAATCCGCCGTTAGGTTCTTCCGACCATAAACTGCTTTCGACATCGAGTATCCTGCCAATCAGTGACAGAGAGGCGCCTAGGCCGCGCAAGATTTGGCACTACAAATCTGCTAAATGGGAAGATCTCATGGAATACTTTCGAACTTTCCCTTGGATGGACGTTTGTTTTCGATCCGATAACCCATCTTACATCCCTTTTTCGAAGAAATGCTCCTCCAACGGCAAGCCTTGGTTCGACCGAAAATGCAAAGAAGCTGTTGCTTCTAAACATATTGCCTACCGACAATGGCGTGAAAATCCTAACACCTTAAATCGAAACATCTTTGTTCATGCCCGGAACAGATGCAAGGGAATTATCGACGAAACCAAGGAGGCACACAATCAACGAATTAGAAACAAACTTCTCGCTTGTCCCAACAATTCCAGGTCCTTTTGGGCAGTCGCTAAGGCAGTTAGTCAAAACTTTACCAAATCCACGATACCACCACTCACACGGCCAGATAATTCCATTGCAACCACACCTGTTGAGAGAGCGAACTTGTTGGCTGAACTCTTTGCTTCACATTCTACTGTCGATTTCCGAGGAAAAACACCACCTACTATTCCCATATTGCAGTCAAGGATGCCCGATGGTGTCTTCAGACAGCGCATCATAAAGCGTATTTTAATGAAGCTAGACACCAAGAAGGCTTCTGGCGCTGACGGAATACCTGCCATAGTTCTCAAAAACTGTGCAAGGGAACTAACACCAGTTTTCTGTAGACTTTTTAACCTATCCTACAGAAAGGGAATATTTCCGTCCTGCTGGAAATGTGCCACGGTTCAGCCGATACCTAAAAAAGGTAAGAAGACCTTGCCAAATAACTACCGACCAGTTGCACTGCTTTCAATAATATCGAAAGTCATGGAAAAGGTTATCAATGAGCATCTTCTAAAATATCTTGAACGATTCAATATTATTAGCGATCACCAATATGGTTTTCGTAAACATAGATCAACAGGAGATCTTCTGACTTATGTAACACATGTTTGGAACAACGCAATTGAACACTTTGGAGAATCTCGAGCGGTTGCTCTTGACATATCCAAGGCATTCGACCGTGTTTGGCACGATGGACTGTTGGCTAAGTTGCGCTCTTATGGTATGTCTGAAAGGTTCTGTTTGTGGCTCTCATGTTTTCTCAGAGAGCGTTCTTTACGAGTGGCGGTCGACGGATTTCTTTCTAACACCCTCACTATCAACGCCGGTGTGCCCCAGGGCTCCATACTGTCTCCTACTATCTTTCTCATTTACATTAACGATCTGCTGGAAAAGACCGGGAATCAAATCTATAGCTTTGCAGATGACAGTACGCTTGTCTCTTCATTCACCTTGAACGCTCGGACATCGGCTGCTCAGGCGAATATCCGCAGACAGCAGGAGGTCGTTCAACTTAACAAAGACCTGGAAGAAATTCTATCTTGGGGTAACAGTAACCAGGTGGAATTTAACGCTGCAAAAACCCAAGCGGCAGTTTTTTCTAAAAAAGTTAACGTTGCTGAACCCGACATAGTTATGTCGGGGCACTCCATTCCCCTAGCATCGTCGCTCAATTTGTTGGGCGTTAGTTTGGGAGCAAATATGTCTTGGCATGAACATGTTGCAGGCATAGCAAGGAGAGCTTCTCAAAAATTGGGAATATTATTTAGAACCAGAAAGCTTTACACCCCACAGCAACTGTTAATTCTTTACAAAGCCCAAATTCGACCAACTATGGAATACTGCTCCCACGTTTGGGGCTCCGCTCCCAAACATACACTGCATTTTTTGGATTCTGTTCAGAGAAGAGCGGTCCGTCTGATTGGGGACCCGGAATTGACCGGCGGCCTTGATTCGCTGGAACATCGAAGAACGGTTGGCGACTTGAGTCTGTTCTACAAGTATTTTCATGGAAAGTGTTCGAAGGATGTAGCCCGCTTAATTCCTCCCAAAGCGGTGCATGTTAGAAATACACGTCGCGCTGGTGCTTCGCATCCGTATGAGGTTCAGCTTGTTACTCCGCGTACGACGCTTTTCAAGCAATCTTTTATATGGAGAACGTCATCCCTTTGGAATAATTTGCCCAGCGCTGTGTTTCCCACCGAGTACAATTTACAGCGATTCAAGAACAACGTGAATCGCTTTTTTCCGCACTCGTGCCGCTCCTGGAGCGTTTTAGGGACTTCCCTGCAGCACGTGTGCTAGACCAATAAAAAAAAAAAAAAAAAAAAACAGCTCTCTCAAAACACGTTAAACAAACCAAACACTCGTTTGATTTTAAAAAATACAAAAATCTTAAAAAAAGAGTCAAATTATTTTAAAAGATCAATGCATGAAATGATCTGTATTAATAAAGAGAAAAACAATATAAACGACAAAAGCGACGTTAGGGGTCTGAGTCATATTTATTTCGGACTCTTCTCATAGTAACTCAATAGCAGATAATAAATAAAAAACACATAAACAAACCAAAGGATGACTTTCGTTCCCTATACAAATCTAAAGTTATTTTAAAAAATGTGACCGTCTTAGTAACACCTTTTAAAGAATGTTAAGTGTGTCTTCGTTTCAACCCACACATGTAAGTTTTTATATATATTTTGTGTGTATTTTTATTATTTTCACCTTCTACATTGTATTATAAGTTTAAGAATTTTATATATTCATAATTAAAAAAAAAAATTTGTGCGTCCTATTGAATATCCAAAACAGAAAATTTCAATTTTTAGATGAACTGAAGAAGGCTGAAAATCGGGCGAAACGTTTTCAATAAATTCTAACTAGAACATGATGTAATTTCTCTATCCTTAAAACAAAAGAACCATAAAGCCCAAGAAACTGAAAAAATATATATTCAATATTCCAAGGTTCAAGAAAGAATTCAATTCAACTTATATATATATATATATATATATATAATATATATATATATATATATATATATATATATAATCTTAGTTGGGGAACTCGGCAAAAAGGGGGCGTGATAAGAGATCACACAATTTTCATAAAGCCAATATTTCGGTCCTGAATTGGGACCTTCTTCAGGGCAGAACTGAAAAGAAGAAAAAAGCGTATTCACTGATAGTGTTTGGGACAAATTTAAATTAATGATGTTATCATTAGGTTGTTGTAATAAATAAAATTAGTGTAGAACAAGCATAAAATATTATTCATAATAAATCAAAAAAAACTCACATAAGAAGTGCAAAGATTTTGTTAGCCTGAATGGCCGTAGGTAGCTTATACATAAAAACCGGTCAAGTGCAAGTTGAACTTGCACAATTAGTGTTCCGTACGTTGATTGTTTTTAAAATAAAAATTTTTGTTAGGATGGTATAAAATGATCAGTGACTTCACAAAACACACCCCAAATGAGTTTTCAACAAAGTTTGTTTCCAATCTTTACTGAAAACTGGTGACCTCGAATTTTTTTTTATATACCAAATAAATTATTAAAGGTAATGCACTCGTGATAATTTTCGTTCAATCTATACCCCGTGGAGAATATTCCAGAATTTTTTTTCAAAATTTTTTGATCAGTACTTTTCGAGATAAGGTAGGGGTCAGCGATTTTTTAAAAGTAATACGAAGAAAAGTGTGCGCAAGTATTACATTACATATATATTTTTTACTCGTGTTTTTACAAGCTTTCATTTGACACCACACTCGATGACCTAGTAAAAAAAAAATTTTTTCACTTCTGATTTCACCCCTCAAAACGAACCCCTTAAGTCAAAATTTATGTTACGGTGGTATAAAATGATCAATAACTTCACAAAACACACCCCAAATGAGTTTTCAACAAAGTTTGTTTCCAATCTTTACTGAAATCGGATGACCTTGAAATTTTTGTTTTTTTATATACCATATAAATTATTAAAGGTAATGCACTCGTGATAATTTTCGTTCAATCTACACCCCGTGGAGAATATTCCAGAATTTTTTCGAAATTTTTTGATAAGTACTTTTCGAGATAAGGCCCGGGACAGCGATTTTTCGCGAATTTTTAAAAATAATACAAAGAAAAGTGCGCGCAAGTATAATATTATATATATATTTTTTACTCGTGTTTTCACAAGCTTTCATTTGACACCACACTCGATGACCTAGTAAAAAAAATTTTTTTTTCACTTCCGACTTCATCCCCCAAAATTAACCCCTTAAGTCAAAATTTAATTCTCAAAACTACATGGCTCTGATGAGGCCATCAATTCCTATATTGTTACCAAATTTCACCTTTCTATGTCAAATAGTTTCGGAGAAAATCGGGTGTGACAGACAGACAGACAGACAGACAGACAGACAGACAGACAGACAGACAGACAGACAGACAGACAGACAGACAGACAGACAGACAGACAGACAGACAGACAGACAGACACCGAAGTGATCTTATAAGTGTTCCGTACGGAACACTAAAAAAGTTGTTACATTGAAAGTTGGTCAATCCATAAAATATATAAAATACACACTAAAACACTGTAGACAAAATTATAAAAAAACCAAATTTAAAACATGGATGTCATTGGGAACCTTGGATGTTGAGAACGTTATTAATTATTTCACCTGTGACCACCATACATGGCCACCGCCATATAGGAAAGATGACAAGGACGACAGGAGACAGCTGACCGACAGAGATAAGGGGTTTAGTCAAGAAAACTCAATTAACTAGAATGCGGGGTCGACACCTGGAAGGAACCGATCAAAATTGGGACGTGCATATGTTGGACCTTTAAGTGAGAAGTGAAGACAGAGAATTATCGTGTGGAGTTGATTTATCACAGGAGAGTAGGAAACCATATATGCTACTAAGACCATCTAGGTCGGTTCTTTTATTGATATTAAGGTGATTTTCCTGGATGTAACACATTTCAAGGAATTCTCTCTTGGAAAGATTGTTAGAGAAATGAAGAATTTTGGGTTCCCTGAAATTAAAAGAATGACCATTGTCAACAGAATGGGTTGCCAAAGCACATCTGTGTGGATGGCATCTAGTATCGCTTTTATGGAGTGCAATACGACGATTCAAGGATTGAGAAGTTTGGCCAATATAGATTGATGGACAATTGAGGCAGGAAATTGAGTAAACTAAGTCTGACATGAAGAGAACTGGCAGCGGGGCCTTCAGCTTGCTGAAAACACGTCTGTTTTTGAAGAAGTAATATTTAGCAATTTTAATGTTCGGAATGACACGCAAAATGTGGACCAATTTATTTGTAAGGCCAGGAATGAACGGTAAAGAAAGCAGCGACCAATTTATTTCGACTGGGGGAGTTAGAGGGGGAGGGGAGATATGCGGTAGGTGGAGGGGAGGGGGTTCTGGCGGAATTTGGTGGATATGAGTAAACTTGTTGACTTCGTCGTTGGTTCTTAGTAAGAGTTTTCGGTTGTATCCATTATCTATGAAAAGGTTTGTGAGTGTTTCTTGTGACTGGAGTAAGAAATCAGGATGGACTATTATCTTCAGTCTTCTATATAGGCCTTTGATAACGTTGACCTTCACCTTCCAATCATGGCCAGAGTTTGCATGGATATATCTCCCAGAAGAAGTAGGTTTTCTATACCAATCAAGTTTGATGATGTTATGGGAGTCTCTAACGACTCTTGTGTCCAGAAATGGAACAGCATTGTTGGTTTCTTCTTCCATAGTGAATTGTAAATGTGGTCAAATGAATTGAAAACACGAAGAACTTCTTCTTTGCCATCAGCTGGTATGGATAGAATCAAATCGTCTACGTATTGATATAAGAATGGAAGTCGGAAGGATAATCTTTGAGTGCAGCTTTTTAAAACATACGACATAACGATTGAAGCAAGAACAGGACTGAGATTACTGCCCATAGGGCATCCGAGAATTTGAGAGTAGAAAGAGTCTTTGAATTTGAAGAAGGTTGAATGGAAAAGAAATTCTATTATTGATAAGAAGAAGGATTTGCTGATTTTTGTGTTGGGTGAGATTAATGCCCATTCAGAGTCGATTATTTGGCTGGTTAACTGCCATGAAATATTCGTGAAAAGACTGACTACATCAAGTGATATAATAACGTGGTCTTCTGGTAACTGGAAGTTATTGACCACTGCACTGAACGCAAAAGAGTCTTTAATAGCAAATGTATGATAATTGAGGAAGGACTTTTCAAGAAGATTAGTTTCAGGGAACCCAAAATTCTTCACTTCTCTCAATCTTTCCAAGAGAGAATTCCTTGAAATGTGTTACATCCAGGAAAATCACCTTAATATCAATAAAAGAACCGACCTAGATGGTCTTAGTAACATATATAGTTTTCTACACTCCTGTGATAAATCAACTCCACACGATAATTCCCTGTCTTCAAGTGTTTTATGATCCATCTGTATTGAAATGGTAGTCTTCTCTCTTTTAGCTTTGTAATTTCCAGGGTTTCTTTCCTCCTTCCTCTCGTTGTTTACGTTTCTCGTTGATCCTGGGTTCTACATATTCCTTCCACTTTATCTGGGCCATCTTGTGCATTTAGCGATTACTATCTTCCTTCCAATGACAGTGCCCTACGTCACCCCTTCATTACCTCCTGTTGCTTTCAATCTTCATTGGTTTTTGCAAACAATCTCTTCCTCCAATCATATTCCAACAAGAAATTAATAAATCAATAATTAATTTATTAGACAATATTCCTCTTCGTTGCTCCCATTATTTTCTCTCTCTCTCTCTCTCGCTCCCTCGCTCACCCTTTACCTATAATTAGGTTATGACTTATCCTTCCTCGGCTCCATACCGGGTTTTTTGGTCGCTCAATTGGGTATCTCCTTCTCACTTAAAGGTCCAACATATGCACTTCCCAATTTTGATCGCACCTTCCAGGTGTCGACCCCGCATTCTGGTTAATTGAGTTTTCTTGACTAAACCCCTTATCTCTGTCGGTCAGCTGTCTCCTGTCGTCCTTGTCATCTTTCCTATATGGCGGTGGCCATGTGTGGTGGTCACAGGTGAAATAATTAATAACGTTCTCAACATCCAAGGTTCCCAATGACATCCATGTTTTTTATAATTTTGTCTACAGTGTTTTAGTGTGTATTTTATATATTTTATGGATTGACCAACTTTTTATGTAACAAATTTTTTATGTATAAGCTACCTACGGCCATTCAGGCTAACGAAATCTTTGCACTTCTCATGTGAGTTTTTTTGATTTATTATGACTAATATTTTATTCTTGTTCTACACTAATTTTATTTATTACAACAACCTAATGATAACATCATTAATTTAAATTTGTCCCAAACACTATCAGTGAATACGCTTTGTTCTTCTTTTCAGTTCTGCCCTGAAGAAGGTCCCAATCCAGGACCGAAATATTAGCTTTATGAAAATTGTGTGATCTCGTATCATGCCCCCTTTTTGCCGAGTTCCCCAACTAAGATTGTATTTTTAAAAATTTTGGTAGATACGGCAATCTTTTGCTTTCTTTCTTTATTGCATATATACATATATATATATATATATATATATATATATATATATATATATATATATATATATATATATATACATATATATATATATATATATATATATATATATATATATATATATATATATATATATATATATGTGTGTGTGTGTGTGTGTCTGTCCAATATAACAAGCCTCATATTGCAAACAAGACAATCTATGAACTACGCAGTTATTGTACAAAATAGGCGTTCTATCCCTTATTTTTGAAAACAGTTCAGAACCTCGTATGCTGTTACATAACAGCATATGTTCATTTGAAATTCACGTCAGTACATATGCATCTAAGCTGTTTACTCTAAGTTTGTGTAGAAAAATCATTTTCGTACGATGTTTTACTTATTTATTCGTTTGTTCATATTATTTCAACATTTTAACACCTAGACGAAAAATAACATTTTTCTTAATATATCTAATCCGTGTGTTAAAATTGTAGTTACTCCTGAAGAAATTATTAAAGAAGAACGAAATATTGAGTACTAAAGACGAAAAGAGTTTTATTTCTACAGTCCAGATCGATTCACGATAATCATACATTTATGTACTGTATTGGAATAATTGGTTGGAAAGTAGTTGAGAGCATCATTTTAACACAGCGGTGGAACAAATCAGTAAATCGCAATAATATGTCATTAGTATAATTAAAAATGAAAAACGTGTTTACTTTGTTAAACAAATTAAACTATATTACGAAAGTAAATATTGGGTAATTGCAAAAGTTCATGCCCGATTTTTATAGATGGCAGAAGCAAGCACTCTTGACTGTGCTGATGTTTCTTTTATCATCATACTAGCCGGACCCGCAGCTCCGCTCGCGTGGACTTTATTCACTACTATCATCACTGCTTATTCCTTATGTTAACCAACGTAATAAAATATCTCCCATTATTTCCCGTTATCTCCCATTATTTCTCCTTATCTCCCATTATCTCTACATAATTTCCACTATCTAGGCTTATCTCTGCTCATCTCCCATTATTTCTCGTTATCTCCCATTATTTCTCCTTATCTCCCATTATCTCATCATAACTCCCATTATCTAGACTTATCTCTGCTTATCTCCCATTATTTCTCCTTATCTCCCACTATTTATACTTATCTCCCATTATCTCACCTTATCTCCCATTATTTCTCCTTATCTCCCATTATCTCACCTTATCTCCCATTATCTAGGCTTATATCAAATTATATAGAACATATGTATAAATTTATAAAAAACACGTAAATCGGATAAGTGGTTCTCGAGTGATAAGCGCACTAATGGACAGGCAGACGTTCTATTTTATATATTATATTCTTTGCTACATGATATTGTTCCAGATTTAATGCTTTAGGCTTTTTTCCGACTTCATTCACTATTATCGTCACTGCTCACCCTATCGTAATAAAATATAGCGTATAACCTGGCCGGAGAACATATGTATGTTTTAAAAAAAAAGTACGAAAATCGGATAAGTGGTCCTCTAGTGATAAGCGCACTAACGGACAGACAGGCAGATAGAGATACATTGCATTTTATATATATTATAGGTGTAATAAAATATATATCTATAACCTGGTCAGAGAACATATGTATGAATTTAAAAAATCACGTAAATCGGATAAGTGGTTCTCGAGGTATAAGCGTACAGACAGACAGACAGAGAGACGTTACATTTTATATATATTATAGGTATAGATTATTATTATTATTATTATATAACCTGGCCAAAGAATATATGAATGAATTTAAAAAAAAGACGGGTAAATCGGATAAGTGGTTCTCGCGTGATAAACGCACTAATGGACAGACAGACAGACAGAGATACATTGCATTTTATATATATTACAGATTATAGATTATGGATATTATCTGCTACATAATATTGTTCCATCTTTAATGTTTTAGGCTGTGTATTGCAAGGGAACGCGCTAGCGGCCAACTTTTTTCCATCTTCATTCACTATTTTACGTCACTGCTCATTCCTTATGCTACCTATCGTAATAAAATATAGCCTATAACCTGGCCGGAGAACATATGTATGTTTTAAAAAAAAAGTACGTAAATCGGATAAGTGGTTCTCCAGTGATAAGCGCACTAACGGACAGACAGACAGAGAGACGTTGCATTTTATATATGTTATAGATTATTAACTGACAGTGATTTAAATGCTTTGTGAGTTAACATAGCCTTAAAAAAAGTTTATTTAAATTAATGTGTTTGCAAGGTAAACATTCAAAATGGAAAGTTACATTTTCATCATGTTATGTTATATGAACTTAGTGTGGTAGAACTGCCACAAAAAATATTCAAGAAGTTTATTTGGGTCTTGATTCTACTCTTAGGAGAGTTAAAAAGTGGTTTGATTGATTTCGAAATGATGACTTCAGTCTAAACGATAAACTTCTCTCCGGCGATATTCCGGCATTGATAATGACTTTGTCCATGACTAAGTGAATAACAATACAGGGATTGAAGAATGTAGGCTTTCACGACCGGGTGACCTAATACGAGTTTCTTTCGGAAGTTGAGGCCGTGTTCTCCAGGTATTAACTTCCTAACCAGCCACTTATAGAAACCTCAACGTCGAGCATTCTGCGAAAAACATCCCAATTAATTAAGAAATCATCAATTGAACCAGCCCTGCAATCAAAAGTATGCAAAACTGAAGCTTTCCGTCCGCGGCTGTATGGACTACCAAAAATCCACAAACAGACCAATAGTCAGCGCAATTGTCTCACCTACATATGACGTCGTAAAATATTTGACAACACTATTGCAACCTTTCATCGGCCAATCGGACACCTACGTAAAAGATTCGATACATTTTCTAAAAAAAATCACAGACATATGTCTGATGACTTATAGACTAAGGTATTTAATGGATGAATAAGGTATTTAATAAGGTAAGCTTCACCTTAGTCTATAAGTCATCAGACAATTTGAGGAATATCTTAGGAAATCCCAAATATAAGATTCCTAATTGTGAGAAAAGTGGAATTTATGAAATTAGTTGTAATGATTGTGACAAAAAGTAACTAAAACGTCAATTAAAACACGATTTAAAGAACATTTAGCACACTTAAAATACAGTAGAACAGAAAAGTCGAGCATTGCCGAACATGCCCTTGAAGCTGATCATATTGTAACATTAGATAATCTAAGATTAATAAAAAATGTATTTGATAGGAGATTGTTGAACGCATACGAAAGTATGGAAATTATAAAATGTAAAAGTAGTTTAAATAAAGACAGAGGACCTATTTCTTATAGTCCCCTCTACTGGTTACTTGACCGGAACTGATGGCCTTGCCCCTGCCATTAGTTCCGCCTGAGTAATTCAAGGGTTAGGCTAAGTATAAATAGGGTAGATTTGTAGTTTAGCTTTAGTCAATCATCGCTCCTGATGAAGCTAACATGGTTAGCGAAACGCACGTCAAGTGCAAAAATAAAGTGTTTGGTATAGTGGTGATATATACTGAGTAATATAAATCATTGCTAAGCGAATAACACAGAGAAAAACATATATCGAGACCGGAGCAATGTAATTTTTTTTTCGATAAAGCTTCATCTTAGAGTTATGTTGTCACGCCACGAGCCTGGTCAATTTTCACTAACCAATTGGTTCAGCGCACTATAAAAATCCATGTTTGGGGATGTCTTTCTGAAAAGGGAAACTTTTCATCTTTACCTAAATAATGCTCTAGATTAACAAACAGGCGGTAGTACCGACTTCTAAACGATAATGTGTCGCTAAAAATGAGGCGTAGATCTTCAAGACAATAACGATCCCAACCATCGGAGTAAAACGTCTAGGCAGTGGAAAGGGGAATTGAGTATCCTCACACTAGATTGGCCATCCCAACGCACAGTGGGGAAAAAAAACGAAAAATCGTCTTTCAAAATTGTCTAGAGCCTTCAATTTTGGTTCGATTTGGACGATTTTTTTTTAAATTGAAGCTTATTAAATTCCGAACAAAGTTGTCGGAGCCGATTTTTCAATTAAACTTTTATTTCAAAATGGCGGACGTTGGTTTCTAATTATATAGCGTTAGCTGTTGTAGCCATTTTCTAGCTGTGTGAGCTGTCCTTTTCTGCGTGTATCGCTGTTTTTTGTATCTGCTAGAAAATTGTCTACGATACTTAAAATTTACAGCAGCAATATTCTAGCAATAACTGCATGAAAATTTAAATCCCGCAACTAAACTTGAATAACTTGAATGATCTGACTGCCACAGTCTAAATGCCACAGAGAAACTTTCTTGCTCGATTCAATTTTGGCATCCGCCATACTTGATTTGTCATTTTAAGTCAATTGTTGAAACATATTCATAATTAACAACCTTAAAGAAATTATTTATGCAAATGTTATGGATATAAAATAATAATGATACGTTTATTCATATTTATAATACTTTTATTGTTCATGGCAGCCATTTTGGGTTCGTTATTATTAATCTTATAACTGTGATATTAGATATATTATCTGCGACATAAAAAAACATACATACACGCATTTTAGCACAACTTGGTTTGAAACTGTAAGCGTTTTCTGTGTCTCAGTCGCTATATAATCAGAAACCGTCATTTTGAAGACGTCCGCCATTTTGAAACAAAAGTTTAATTGCAAAATCGGCTCCGACAACTTTGTTCGGAATTTAATAAGCTTCAATTTAAAAAAAAAATCGTCCAAATCGAACCAAAATTGAAGGCTCTAGACAATTTTGAAACACGATTTTTCGTTTTTCCCCACTGTGCAACGGCCCGATCCAATCTAATTGAGAAAGTGTAGTCATATATCGAGCAGAAGCTTCGTAGTAAAAAAGTGTACACAGTAAAGCAGGTGTCACGGTAAATTCGGACAATTTGGAAATCTTTGACCCAAGAATACTGGACGAACTACTGCACTAGCATTTTAATGGCAATGTCGAATGATGTAAAAACATCGCAAGAAGAAAAATGAAAAAATTGTGTTTTCAAAGGCATTAACACCTCTGATATAATTAATTAGGTATATCATTGATGGCGGAACATTACTTTATACTATGACAGTAATTATGAATCATTGCCAATATCTAGTATATCGGGAATTTTGGCTCTAATGAAAATAGATATTTCTAAAATTGATTTATCTAGTACTGTCAATCAAAGATTCGTAGTAAATTTATTATGTAACCTCTACTCTTGGGCATCAAATTATAATCATGAAATTCACGCTGTCGAAACCAAGGTCACATGCTCCTTCAATAAATTAATTGTCACCTTTTAAGACTCCTCAATCCAATTGAACCCTTATATTATTTTTTATCTTTGTCACGCTCATTAGAGCTACAATTTTAACAATGGATTTCGATGGCCAAAATGGCCGTAAATAATAACGAAGGATCGACCCTATCGAAAGTTCGTCCATTAATTACTAAAAGAGGCCCAATATTGGAAGTTCACCGCCGTTTTGGAGATTAGACAACTTCAGCGACCAGCAATTATATTATCCCTATTACGAATTGTATTTAATTATTGCCACACATTATTAAACTTCGGAAAAGTTAGCAAAATGTTTGATATGATTTTTTTCTTTTACGAGAAAAATGATGAGAGTTCCTTTTCAATATAAAAATTGGTAATGTTCTTTATAGCTGACTATGAAAGTAACAGCAGAGTCAACGTAAGATACCCAACTCTTCTTGAGTACATATATAATAGAAGACTGTTTTTAGTCAATTTCCACTGGTTTATTTAAATTGCGATGACGCGTTTCGCTGTCGATGCAGCTTCTTCAGATCTACATTTTACACTGTCAAATTAGGTTTAATATTCACAGTTTTATATAATTTCTTAATTATAATATTACACCTAATTAAATTACATTGATAGTTTTGGGAAATCCACACAGATTTGGAATTAGGAGAATAAATTCAATAATGGTGAATTGTTTAAATCTACCTGGTAGTTGAGTAAAGTACCTGTAGTCCTTAATCGATTTATTTGCATTGTCTATAAAAGGTTTAATTTTAAACCTTTTTGTTGGGTGTGTAAAATTTTGAAATTCTTGTTAAATGTGTGATTTTCTGTTAAAAGATGATTAGCATATGTTGAATTAGATTTTCTATGGATGAAACTTTTTTCGTATTCGGCAATTCTTTGTCTAAATGTACGTCCAGTTTGTCCGATGTATGTTTTAGGACATGACCCACATGTTAATTGATAAACCCCTGATTTATTGTCTTTATTGATTTGTGGTTTGTAGTTTTTAAGATGTTTCCCTATAGTATTGTTAGTCTTGTAAGCTATGTTGATATTTTTTTGATTTAAAAATTTCCCCAGTTTTTCCGTTGGTTTGCCGAAATAAGTTAAGCATTTAAAAGTGGTATTTCTGTCCTTAAAACGTGGGTATATTGCTGAGATTGTATCTTTTGTTACGACATCATCAATCAAATTATCACAAAAACTCATCCCGTTACTAGGAAAACATTGCCAATTTAAACCGAAATATAGTATATCCAACACTTATGAACTAATAGACAAAATTCTTCTTCTTTTTCTTCTTCTTCTTCTTCCTACGTTAGGACCATGTCCTGTGTTCACTTCAAAGGTTTCCCAGAAACAATTGCGATGATGAAGACCAGCTCTCATACCATCTTATTGGTGGTCTCCCAAGCGGTCGAGGTGTGTTTGGTCGGTTCTCTTTTGCAACCTTAGCCAACCGGTCATTTGGCATTCTGTCCACATGGTCTCTCCATTCTCGTCTCCTATTCCTTGCCCATCTCACCACATCCTGTATTTCACACATTTCCGTTATTTCTTCACATCTCTTCCGGTCAAATAAGGTATGTCCTGTTATCGATCTAAGTGTTCGCATTTCTGTTGTTCTTAGGAGTCGTTTTGTTATTGTGTTCTCCGCTCTGGTTTCTATCGCGTACATGATCGGTCTTACGCATGTTTTGTATATTCTTACTTTGCTCCTGGTGCTGATATATTTGTTTCTCCAAATTATATCTCTTAAGTATCCTGATATTAATGATGCCTTTGTTGTTTGAGTTTTTACTTCCTCCTTAAGGTTCCTGGTACTTGTTATGTTTGCCCCTAGATATCTAAAGGACATCACTTGTTCTACACTCTGATCATAAATCGCGAGTTTGCATCTTTTCGGCTCTTTAGATATTGTAAGGGATTTTGTTTTCTTTACAAATATTTGCATATTAAACACTTTTGCTGTTTGTTGGAACTTATGTAGGAGTCTCTGTAAGTTATCTTCGTCTTCTTATATAATTACTGCATCATCGGCGTAGCATATTATTTTTATTTCTTAGTCTCCCAATCAATATCCTCTCCCAGTTTTCTTTACTTCGTTTATTATTTCATCCATTATGATGTTAAATAAGATTGGGCTTAGGCTATCTCCTTGTCTGATTCCGGTTGTCATAGGTATTTTATTGCTTAATTTATTTGCCACTCTTACATATGTGTGGTTGTTGATATTCAACTCTTCGATATTTTTTATTATATTCGGGTGAATTCCCCTTTTTTGTAGTAGGGTTATGACATCAGTTAACCGTACCCTATCGAATGCCTGGGTAAGATCAATGAAACACATAAAGGCTATCTTATTAAACTCTATGGCTTTTTCGGTAATTTGGCGGATTATAAATATGGCTTCTATAGTAGACCTGTTCTTTCTGAATCCTTGCTGTTCTTCACAGATTCCGGTTAACATTATTTCGTCTGCTAAAATTTTAGTGAACAATTTTAGTACCGCACTCATTAAGCTGATACCTCGATAGTTTTTTGGATCTGTCCTTTCTCCTTTTTTGAAAATTGGTATCAAGATGCTTTCTTTCCATTCGGATGGTATAATCTTGGCTGTGAGTATTTTGTTAAAGAAAATCTGTAATTCTTCTAGTAATTTATCACCTCCATATTTAATCATTTCGTTCTTAATTTCGTCCATGCCCGGGGCTTTTATGTTTTTTAGTTTCGCTGCCATGTGCTGTATTTGATTCAAGGAAATGGTCCTATTTGGTTGGGCAACATTTTCATCTTCATGCTGTATTTCCTGTGTTAATGAATTGGTTTCTGATGGACTATAGAGTTTTTCGAATAGATAAAATTAAAAACATTAACTTACCAGAAAATTCTAGAATTATCTCATTTGATGTTCAAAACTTATTTCCTAGTATCGCACCATATGAAGTCGTAGAATTAGTAGATAGATTCTTAATTAAGAATAAAGTAAACGAAATTATTAAACGGGATATTTTAGATTTACTTACGACTTGCTTGGATTAAAACTGACAACCGGAACCAACCAGAAGCTGTTTACTTAGTTTAACTCTACTGAATTGAATAGGTGTGCAAACAAGAGCTATCAGATTAAAATATGATAGCTGCCTACTAAATAAATTATTTAAAAACGGCCAAACATGGCATACGATCCATAACAAATGCGATAACCAAAAAATAATATTTTAGAACTTTCTGCTGCATAACTTTGCAAAACAAATTAGAAAAAAATGTTGAAAAAAATTAGGGCTGTTTTAAAAAAGGTATGTCGATGGAAAAAAAAGTTGTTTGGCGTCGCGGCGCCCAGCGTCGTTTTCGTTACCAAATGTAAAATACTCAGTATACTCCTGGATATACACTATACCAGAGGTGTCAAACTCAATTTTGCAGAGGGCCATATATTAAATTTAGAATGTGTAGGCGGGCCAGATTCAAATAAAAAAAATGTACTGAATTATTATAACATTTTATTTATTTAATTATATAGTATATAATATACGGTTGTTAAAAATTATATCAAAGTTATAAAAGAGGGTAATTATTTTGAGCTCGAGGATTCAGATACCTGACTTCTCTTGTTTTTGACAAGCTCATTGATGTCAGGTATCATATTCGTTGTTTAGAATTGATTGGAGATGTTCATTCGAAAGTCTTGTGCGATGTTTGTTCTTATTTATTTTCATGACGGAAAACATCTGCTCACATAAATAGATGCTACCAAACATGCAGAGAATGCGTGCTGCATGCTTTTTTAATTCCGGGTAGTTATCCAAACTCTTGAAATATTATGTATAAAATGTAAGAGCGTTAATCTCTTTAAATTTTTCTTTCAAAATACTGTCCGATTGAAGATCTATCAACTCCATTTGCAAATGAACTGGTGCCTGTGAAGCTTCAAAATTGAATGGATTGTTTGAAAATTGGGAATTCCATTTCATTTATTTTGTGAAAGTCTTCAAAACGATTGTTGAATTCCGTGATCAAATTTTGCAGAAGTTGAGAATATTGATCCAATTTTTTTTGGTTCACTGTGCCAAATGATTTTAAATGAGGGAAATAATTCAAAGTTTGATTTTTTACCTGATTTTCCCACAGCCTCAACTTTGTTTCAAAGGCTTGAATACATGAATACATTTGAGTGACAATCAGATTTTTACCCTGTAACTTTACATTCATATCAGTCAAGTGTTTATCATCAGAAAACTTTTCGTCCAAATCTTGTAAAAACTGCCTGAACTGTCGGTGATTTAGTCCTCTGCTCCTTATAAAATATACTATTTTAATTATAGGTTGCATGACATGGTCCATTTTTAAATGTTTGGATGCCAATGAATCCTGATGAATTATACAGTGAAATCCCACAAAATTCCCTGATGTTTTCTGTTTTAATTTAGTTACAACGCCCGAATGTTTGCCAGCCATGGCAGGAGCGCCATCCGTAGTTGTGCTGCTAAGTATATTCCAGTCGAGTTCATATTCTGCTATCAAATGCTCAATTGCAGAATAAATATCATTTGTTGTTGTAGTACCTGTCAATGGAACGCACTTTAATAGTTCTTCAGTTATTTCAAAGTTACTGTTAATACCTCGTATAACAGTATCAGTGCTCTCGTCAACAGCCAGTGAAAAGTTTGTAAATTCCTTAATTTTCTCCTTCAGTTGAAGAACCAAATTTTGAGATAAATCATTTATTCTTGAAGAAACAGTGTTTCTTGACAGCGAAATATTTTGAATTATTGACTTTTGAAATGGAAATGAAACATCGGCAACTCTCAACATACAGTCTTTAATAAAATCACCATCAGTGAAAGGTTTTGATCTCTTCGCGATTTCTAATGCAATAATAAAACTTGATTTCAGGGCATCTTCGCTCTCAGTATTAGCTTTAGTAAACATCGATTGTTGACCTTGAAGTTTAGATTTTAAAGATGACAATGTGTCCATTCTTATTTTTTCAGTGTAACAATCGAATTTTGATTTATGATTCGTATCATAGTGTCGCTTCAAGTTAAACTCCTTACAAACAGCAACTGTTTGATTGCAAATCAAACACAGTGGTTTACCTTTCCAATCTATGAAAAAATAAGCAATTTCCCATTTAGACTGAAAAACTCTGCACTCACTATCAACTTTACGTGTTTGTGACATTATGCCAAAATCGTAACAATTATGGAACTCGACACAACAATTATGGATATCGCACGCGCACGACACAAACAAATGCACAATACCTTCACAATCACTACTTCGCAGTACAACTAAAAATCCTTCTCCGACCGTATCGCTCACACTCAACTGACTCACGTCGCGCCGACGCACTCCTTTTATAATATCGATAAGGAAGGTTCTAGTCTAGACTCGAAGCGCGTGGAAGATTCTATTGATCTCAACAAAAATAATAGGGTATTTCCGCTTGTTGCTAAGAGATGGCGTTACTGTCTATCTCTCTCGCTTGTCAAGGCACGCGCTGCCCTTGAAATTACTTATAAATGTAGTGTGCGCATTTTAAAACTTCCGTAGAGGAATCGAGTGAAGTCTAAAAGCTCTAAAAAACATGATTCTTCTTTCTGTGACACATTGCGATCGCAGGCCTTATTGATACGGCCCGCGGGCCGGATGCGGCCCGCGGGCCGTATCTTTGACATCCCTGCACTATACCATTCTACATTTAACAAAAATGTACAACAGTTTTCCATAAATTGGGGCCGTGCGTCTAAAAATGATCACCCTATACATATACAACTTGGAATGTGTTACGCAATAATCAGTCTCTGAATTTAAAACCTAACCTAAACTAACCTGATAATGCTGTGTTTCCTTCAGTTACCTTAAACATATCCTTCGGTTAACACAGGTTACAACACAGACAAGAAAAGTCCAATGCAATAATATGTCATTCAAAATAAAAGCGTACGTTTAAATCTCCTTTAAATTAACCGGACAAAAAAGTCAAGGGTTCTTAAATGAAATGTCAAAAGTAAAAGCCAACTTGATCTACAATTCGTTAAAACTCGGCACAGTTTCCGCAGGAATTTCCTCAGACAGATGACGTCGCGTCGGCCGTTGGGGCGAATGGTGGTCAAGGGAAAATTGAAACTTGGAAAAACTCACCACTTATCAGTTTAGTACGAGACTAAAATTCTATTTCTCAATTTTTTTATTCAAACACAAAACTTCAAAGCTTACCTAACAATTTTGATTCCCTAATCTTAAAAGCTGTAAGATGATTTACTTTACCTGCATTTCCCTTGTAAACAGTAACACAACTAGGTTCAAAAAGGACGTTTCTTCAAAAAAAAAACCGGTCAAGTGCAAGTTGAACTTGCACAATTAGTGTTCCGTACGTTGATTGTTTTTAAAATAAAAATTTTTGTTAGGGTGGTATAAAATGATCAGTGACTTCACAAAACACACCCCAAATGAGTTTTCAACAAAGTTTGTTTCCAATCTTTACTGAAAACTGGTGACCTAGAATTTTTTTTTTTTTTATATACCAAATAAATTATTAAAGGTAATGCACTCATGATAATTTTCGTTCAATCTATACCCCGTGGAGAATATTCCAGAATTTTTTCAAAATTTTTTGATCAGTACTTTTCGAGATAAGGTAGGGGACAGCGATTTTTTAAAAGTAATACGAAGAAAAGTGTGCGCAAGTATTACATTATATATATATTTTTTACTCGTGTTTTCACAAGCTTTCATTTGACACCACACTCGATGACCTAGTAAAAAAAATTTTTTTTCACTTCCGATTTCACCCCTCAAGACGAACCCCTTAAGTCAAAATTTATGTTACGGTGGTATAAAATGTACAAAACACACCCCAAATGAGTTTTCAACAAAGTTTGTTTCCAATCTTTACTGAAATCTGATGACCTTGAATTTTTTGTTTTTTTTTATATACCATATAAATTATTAAAGGTAATGCACTCGTGATAATTTTCGTTCAATCTACACCCCGTGGAGAATATTCCAGAATTTTTTCGAAATTTTTTGATAAGTACTTTTCGAGATAAGGCCCGGGACAGCGATTTTTTCCCGAATTTTTAAAAATAATACAAAGAAAAGTGCGCGGAAGTATAATATTATATATATATTTTTTACTCGTGTTTTCCCAAGCTTTCATTTGACATCACACTCGATGACCTAGTAAAAAAATTTTTTTTTCACTTCCGACTTCACCCCCCAAAACTAACCCCTTAGGTCAAAATTTAATTCTCAAAATTACATGGCTCTGATGAGGCCATCAATTCCTATATTATTACCAAATTTCACCTTTCTATGTCAAATAGTTTCGGAGAAAATCGGGTGTGACAGACAGACAAACAGACAGACAGACAGACACCGAAGTGATCTTATAAGTGTTCCGTACGGAACACTAAAAAGAAGGGAGACACTAAAAGTGAGTGAGAACAGAAGTAAAATTTCGTATATAAAGGGTGATTCATTTAGAGGTACTTTTTTTTAAATAAAAAAAAAATGAATAAAAACAATTTTATTTTATAATCTTTATTATCATATAAAGGAACCATTCTTTACAATTATTTCTTAAAGATAATTTCTTTCAAATGTTGTCCGCGACTACTGTTAACAACGTCCATTCTGAAGTTCCAATTTTCAATGACGCGTGTGAGTATTTCGAGTGGTATTTGGCCAATGACTCGAGTAATATTGGCCTCCAATGCCTCAATTGTAGCTGGCTTATCCATGTAGACTTTGGACTTTACATAGCCCCTAAGGAAAAAGTCAAGAGGTGTGATGTCACATGATCTAGCCGGCCAATTCACTGGTCCAAAGCGTGAAATGATCTGTTCGCCGAATTGCTCTCGCAGTAAAGCCATGGTTTCACGGGCTGTATGGCAAGTGGCGCCATCTTGTTGGAACCAAATTTCGTCGAGACCACGGGCTTCAATTTCTGGCATCAAATAGTCTGTTATCATGGCGCGATAACGGTCACCATTCACAGTAACATTCCGGCCGGCCTCTGTTTTGAAGAAATATGGACCGATTATTCCACCGGCCCATAAACCACACCAAACAGTTGTTTTTTCTGGATTTAATGGCAGCTCTTGAACCTCTTCAGGTTGTTCATCACCCCAAATACGGGAATTTTCTTTATTCACGAACCCATTAAGCCAAAAATGGGCCTCATCGGTGAACAAAATTTTTCTCGAAAACAGTGGATCTTCTGCAAGCTTGTCAAGAGCCCAACGACTAAAACGGAAACGATTCGGAAGGTCGGTCGGCTTCAGTTGTTGCACTAGTTCAATTTTGTATGCTTTTAAAGAAAGATCCTTACGTAAAATACGCCAAGTTGTTAAATATGACAGGCCAAGCTGTTGAGAACGGCGACGAATCGACACTTCACGGTCTTCGCGTACACTCTCCGCTACCGCCCCTATATTTTCTTCACTACGTGCTGGATGTGGTCTATTCGGTCGAGCATTATCCAATAATGAAAATTGGGTCTCAAACTTATTGATGGTAGAGCGAATTGTGCATTCGGTAGGCCGATTATGTGGACCATAAGTTGCTCTAAGCGCCCGATACACATTCCTCGTAGAACGCCCATCTTCGTAATAAAGTTGAACAATTTGTAGACGCTGTGCCGGGTTAAGTCTTTCCATTATGAATTGTCAAACACTACTGAACAGGAATGCCACTTCAGTTGACACGACGCATGCGCAATCTGCAATTAAATCCCCATCACAAAAAGTACCTCTAAATGAATCACCCTTTATAAATCTACAGTTCGACCAATTATGACCTACACAGCAGAGACAAGACCAGAAACAAGCAAAACTCAGAGATATTTACAAACAAGTAAAATGAAAATATTAAAAAGAATTGCAGGAAGAACACTTTACGATAGAGAAACAAATGACAACATATGTGAAGTAGAGGACATTAACACGTGGATAAGAAACAGAAAACAAGAATGGAACTTACACATAAATAAAATGTCCGAACGATGATTAGTGAAAATAGTTCGCGATAAATAACCGGTAGACCCAAGGAGTGTAGGATGTTCACAAAAAAGGTGGAACGATGACCTGTAGCGACGATACATTAAAGAAAAACTGGCAGGAATGCCTAATATAAAGAAGAAGAAGATTTTTCACTTCAACTAAAAGTTAGATTAGCCAAATGCTACGTATTTCCTGTTTTGCTATACGGTGTAGAATCGCAGACGATAACAGAAACACTAATCAAAAAAGTTGAAGCCTTTGAGATGTACCAGGTGTACAGTCCCTGGCCAAATTATTAGACGCACTGCAAGATTTCATGTAAAATATTAATTACCGAGTGATATTGTACCGTTTTATTATTTTAAATTGATTTTTATATTATCCAATCAATTACCTATTTATTTGACATAAATAAAACAGCATTAATTTAGAAAAGCATAAGTTTATTAAGTTTTAAAGAAAAGTGAAATTAATGTTAGTAAAAGTCAATATTTAGTTGAGCCACCTTTAGCCGCTATCAAAGCTTTAATTCTGCGCGGCATGCTATCAATGCAAGATTGTATTGTCTCCTGCATTTGAGGATGATGATTCCACACATGAATAATCTTTTCTAGGAGCTGGGTTTTGTTGGTAATCACATCTTTAGCCACTTCTCTTTTCATCAGCTCCCACACATTTTCAATGGGGGAGAGGGATATTTTTTTCTGCCAAAAAAGCTTTAACAGACCTAGCAGTGTGGCAGGGAGCTCCATCTTGCATGAAAGTGAATGGTTCCCCATTTGGAAACCATTCTCTGAGCTGCGGAATCAACCGATTTTGTAATACTTCTTTGTACTGATCTTGCCTCATTATTCCTTTGACGACGTACAGACGTCCAGTGCCCTTGCCGCTGATGACTGACCAAATCATCACTTTGGTGGGATGTTTAACCGTCGGGACGACACAATCAGGATGAAACTTTTCTCCATGACGACGACGCACATACTGAGCTTTATTCTGCAAAATTTCGAATGTGCTTTCGTCACTGAAGCAGACCTGTCAAAAATAGGAAAAATATATAAACTTCCATGTTTATTTGCTTTATTTAACTGAAAATGATAATAATGTATCAATTATTGATTAAATTGCTGTATCTTACCGATCTCCAGAAGTCCACATCTTTGTCTTGCCATTGTTTGGCCCACTTCAGGCGCCTTGCTTTCATTGCAGCTGTTAACTTGGGCTTCCTGGCGGGGCGACAGGCCTTAAAATCTAATTCTTTCAATTTTCTTCGAACAGTGCGCTCAGAAGCATTTACGCTAGCATCCTGGAATTGTGATTTTATTACCTTTGTGGTAGCAAATCTGTTTTCTACACAAATTTTCTTCAAACATCTCTCTGACCGTGGAGTGAAAATTGGTTTTCTACCGCATCTTTTCTTTCTTTTCGGGCTTAATTCCTTCCCTGACTCAATTTTTTTTTTTATGCGTCGTACACTAGCTTCAGAAACCTCCAATCTTCGTGATATTTCTCGGTTTGTAAATGTTTTCGCAATCACAAGGGCCTTCACTTCAGCTTTTTTACGTTTTGAAAGATCCCCTTTTCTACCCATAATGAAAATAGTCCAATTACTTTTTTAAAACACTGCATACAAAATAAACTAATAACTGAGTAGTATAAAACTGTTAAACAAACAATCACAGTCCATAAAGCCAGAGAAACACGTCCGTACCTGACTCGATTCCGATCGCGACTGATACAGGTTTGTACTTGTTTACGTTCATGTATCACTTTGTCAACACAGTGTTGCCATATGTTAAAAATAAATACAAATATGTAGTCTACAACAATTCTTTTAAATAAAAATCAATAATATTGTAGTTTAAATATACCATTATTGCATAAAAACTCTTAAGAAACATAAAATTACTAAAAAAAAATACAGTGCGTCTAATAATTTGGCCAGGGACTGTACAACTATGAAATGCGGATTTTTTTTCTAAAAAAACATGTTAAATTCGGTAGAATGATAAAAAGTGCTTTATTCAAAGTATGCTCCATCGCTTGTTATACATTTTTCTCATCTTTCGGGCAATTTATAAATACCACACCAGTAAAAATCTTCTCCTTTTGCTGCGAACCATTCATCGAGCCATTTTTTCACATATTCGTACGAACCAAAGCGCTGCTCGGTAAGTACGAATATCTCGGAAGAAGCCAAGTCTGGTGAGTAAGCCGCATGGGGTAGACTTCCCAGCTGAGTGCTTCCAACGTGTCGCGAACTGGTTTTGCCGTATGTGATGAAGCATTGTCATGAAGAAAAATGACTGCCTCTTTCGGTATTCTGGCCTTTTTTCAAGCAGCGAACCCACAGTGTGTCGCGTAGAACATGCTACACATCATGTTATGATTTCCAGGAAATCTTATTTGCAAAACGTAAACAACACCACCAAACCCCGAATTCCGAGAAAAGGTTGTTTATCAAATTTGCAAGTGGCGAGTCATAAGCGTCAGAAGTCAGGTAATGAGTTTAACGCAGCTCTTTCAATCAATCAGTTGCAATTTAGCGACACTTTCGTGCACATCTTATAGTGACATATTGTAATATTGTGAAAGTTTTTGTGATGAATATTAATACTGAGGGTAAGTACTATTTTTTAATGTATTTTTTTAATCAGAATCTATTAATTTGAATTTTTAGTATTTTTTTTAATAGCCTATATATTTTATCGTGTTTTTAAAAAGAAAAAAAACTTTGAAAGTTCAGAATATACAGACATTCACCTCTATCCGGGCTAGTTTTTAGATATTACACAGAAATAACTTTATTCTTCGTAAAAATACACATATTCTTTAGCACTCTTCAGTACATGTTTTTTTTTCTTTTTTTCCAGAACACGTTTACTCTCTTTCAAGGTAGCCTTTTTGAGGAGTGGTTGAAACACACAAAGAATGAAAAAAACTCGCGTGTATATGACTTTCTTTCTTCAAAATTTCACTTTGGTGACATTACTGAAAGCAGCCAAATAGAAATAAAGTTGAAGATATCCAACTTGTCTAATAAGTTTGGTGCCAAATGGTTGGCTTCAGGAAAGTCGAAGGAGCGTTTTTTAATTAAAAATAAGAATTGGTTGGATGAAGCAGACATACAGTTTACTGCGAGTTCTTTTGCGCCACAACCTTCAACATCAAGTGAGAATGTGACTCCTGCAGGCAGACCTCGCAAAGACTTCGAGGAATCGTCGCGTCGTTTAAGACGAAGAAACGTCGCGTCGTGGATCTCGTAGAATCCCGAAGTGTCAGTGAATTGGTGACTGCTGCCGAAATTGCTGTGCGTTCAGCAGGGCAAAGGAAAATTGCCAATGTGATTAGAGACATTAGTGAGAGCCCAGATAATATTATTAAGTCTAAAAAATACCAGTTCCGTTAATCCTAGGCAATTAAATAGTGACGAAGCCTTAGCTTACTATATAGATTCCAAGTCAACAACGCATTCTTACAAACAAACTAGGAAGTGGTCCATAAAGGCGGGGCATAATGTGTTTCCGTCATATTTTAGTTTAAAAAAAGTCCAAACAGGCCTGTTACCCTGCAGAAGAGCACATTACTATAACAGAAACTCGTGCTGAAATAAATTTGCAAGCCTTATTAAATAAAACAGTGGAACGTCTAGTATTAGCACAGAATGAAGTTATCAGCAGTGTGCTCCCAACAAGTTCATCGTTTACACTTGTTAGTAAATGGGGATGTGATGGAAGTTCTGGGCACAGCACATACAAACAGAGATTTGAGAACACTGAATATACGGACGAGTTTCTTTTCGCATTTTCTTTAATTCCCCTTAAGTTATATGATGGGTCCAAAATTATTTGGCAAAATCCTCGGCCTTCATCAGCTTTGTATTGTCGCCCAATCAAATTTATATTTGCCAAAGAAACGAACGACTTCACGTTAGTGGAGACAAATAGATTGTAGGAAGAAGTTAATGCTCTTCTTCCAACACTTATCAACTTTGGTGATTCTCAAATCTCTGTAAAACACGAACTTTTGCTGACAATGACAGACGGAAAGGTGTGTAACGCCTTAACGGAAACTAGTTCATCCCAAAAGTGTTTCATCTGTGGCGCCACTCCCAAGACGATGAACGATGACCCCGCGATGTTTAACAGCAATCAAGAACATTTTGGCTTTGGTTTATCTACACTTCATGCTTGGATTCGTTGCTTCGAATGTCTTTTACATATCAGTTACAAGTTGAATATTAAGAAATGGCTGGCTAGAAGCAACGAAGACAAAGCAGATATCAAGGTTCGTTCCGAGGAAATCAAATTGAAATTTAAGAACGAGATGGGACTCATTGTAGATAAACCAAAGCCAGGATTTGGTTCTTCAAATGATGGAAATACAGCCCGTCGCTTTTTCAAGAATGCTGAGATGAGTGCTCAGATCACAGGGTTGGATGTTACAATTATAAAAAAGTTTGATGTTATTTTGAGAACATTGTCTTCTGGATTCGAGAACTTAGTTGAATTCAAAAAATTTTGTCTTGAAACCAGAAAACATTATCTTAGTCTCTATTCGTGGTACTGTATGCCTTCTACTGTGCATAAAATATTAATTCACAGCACAGAAGCCATCAAAGCGGCATTGCTTCCAATTGGGCAGCTTTCCGCAGAGGCTCAAGAAGCACGGAACAAAGATTGCCGCAGATTTAGGGAGTACAACACCCGCAAGTGCTCGCGTGTTGCCACGAATAGAGACTTACTGTGCATGTTAATTATAACATCTGATCCTTTGATCAATAGCCTTCGAGAGATTCCCAAAAAAAAAAGCCGGAAAAAAAATATGTAGATGTATTAAAGTTAATTGTAAGCCCTAGCATAGAAGAGTCAAGATTGGAATCGTCATCATATTGTCGCACAATGCCCCCCATTTTTTTTTTTTTTTTTTTTTAAATTTTTTTTTTTTCCCACAAAATGATGACGATTATACAGTAAACGACTCATCAGAAGACTCTGATGATGATTATTAGGCTACTATTTTTAGTTATGTAGTGCTTGTACTAAGCATGTAAACCTTGACTTGTAAATTTTTCTTTATCAATAAATGAGTATTTTTATTTTACATATAATTACAGTCAGTGCCATTATGCTAAATTTATTACAGAGCATTTATAACATTTATTTTAAAATTAAACAAAAACAATTTTTGACTGGAATTTTCAGAAATATTTTTTTTTTGAACCGAACAGCAAGACATATGTACCTTAAAAAAATCAAAAACATTTTAAAATACCAACCACTTATGTATGTATAATGCACAAGTTACCTACCTGAAAGGCAGGTAATATTTGAGTTTATCCCTTTTGTGTCAATAAAACTAAGTAATATGGATTAATTGTTTTATTTTTAATTGACAAATGCAATAAATGATTTTTCATCTGGTTATTATTAAAAATAAGAATACAGTGTCTTTCATTTAGTTGCACATTCAAGTTTGTAGAAAAATTCGTGCACATGCGCAGAATTTTGTTTTTGTTATACAATGTTTTGTGCAGCTGGACAAAAAATACAGGTAAGCGAAATGCAGCTAAATGAAAGACACTGTATTATAATTTTTAATTCTAATAACCATACAAAATACCCTTGCCCTTTAGTTCCGTTATCTACCTGCTAAGCTGATGCAATCCTACCGCGATATGCAAGGGTGGCTGTATTACACAAATTTTATCGATATTGAGTACCTGCGGTAAATTGTGAATAAAACCCACATTTATTAACCGATTTTCATGATTAATACCTTATTTTATTTTCCAGATACGCAGCTGTCAGAAAAATGTATAATATTTTGTTTTTCTTATGTTATTGCGCTTTTTTACCGAAAAAAAATAATGAATTTTACACGAAAAAATTTTTTTTTCTCTCCATTAATTTCTAAATAACTCCAAAACGATAAAAGATAGAATAAAATAATATCAACTTTAATAAAATTTTGTTACGCATTTTTTAATGTTTTATTTATAAAAATCTGACAAGTTGTTCCCGAGTTATCGTTAAATATGTCTGCGTAGCTGACTAATTTAGGGGAAAAAATTAGCCACGCCCATAAAAAAAACCAACGCGATGATTTTTTTCTTAAAATAACTTAATATGCCTAGAATATACATAAACAATTGAAATAAGTGAAAAAATAATTTTGTCCAGCTAACTTGTACTAGTCGACACACTGTGGAACGGTTCAAATCGGTCAATTGTTGTTGGTAACGTTTAGTATTAACCGTTTCCCCAGGTTTTAACAGCTCATAAAATAAATCCACTTTTCATCTCCTGTAACTATACGATGCAAAAACGACTTCCTTTTGTACCGAGCGAGCAAAATGCCACACTTGTTTTTGCGCTTTTCAATTTGCCTGTCGTTCAACTCATGTGGTACCCATCTACCGGTCTTCTGAATCTTTCCCATCTCTCGTAGCCGATTGGAAACAGCTTGTTGACTAACGCCCAATTGCTCGGCGAGTTGTTTTTGTGTTTGCGAATCATCTTCGTCCAACAATGCTTGCAATTCCACATCTTCGTATTTCTTTGGCGGTTTTCCACGTACTTTGTCTGCAACATCGAAGTCATCACTTTTAAAACGCCGAAACCATCGTTCACACGTATCTTGCGATGGAGCATGTTCACCATAAGCTTCTCGAAGTTATCGGTATGATTCAACAGCAGTTTTCTTCAAATGAAAACAGACAAAGAAGAATTTCTTTGTCTCTTCTACCGACCTTATCTATTCTAGTTCCTAAATAGATGTACTTATTGCAGGCATCATCCACTTGCCCTTCATGTATAAATCATTCGAAGAGATGTCTTAACATTTCTATTAATTTTCAAGTACCAGTCTTTAGTAGTTCCGCCGGAATAACCTCCGGTCCGGCAGCTGCTCCTTTCTTCATTGATTTGACTTCCTTTCACACCATAGCTGCTGTTAGTTCTATTGTATGTATAACAAATAGATGCTTATACTGCACTCTGTCGGCGACTTACTAAGTCTATTCAAGCAGAGCGGCACAGCACGGCTGGCACTTATTGCAGAAACGCACCTTTCTTGAGCTTACTGCTCGAAGGCATAGATGGCAACATTGGTATAACAACTAAAAACGAAACGAAAAGAATCGTTCTTTTAGAAGTTGCCAAAAGTGTTCTTCGTATTTGCTGAACCATCCCAAGACGCGTTTCGCCGTATCACGGCTCATCAGCTGAGCTAGGTTCAGCAAATACGAGAACACCTTTTTAGTCCTTTATCCAAGTAACTAACGGAAAACTATTACAAATAGATGGTTATACTGCACTCTGTCGGCGACTTACTAAGTCTATTCAAGCAGAGCAGCACAGCACGGCTGGCACTTATTGCCTTCGAGCAATAAGCTCAAGAAAGGTGCGTTTCTGCAATAAGTGCCAGCCGTGCTGTGCCGCTCTGCTTGAATAGACTTAGTAAGTCGCCGACAGAGTGCAGTATAAACATATATTTGTTATAGTTTTCCGTTAGTTACTTGGATAAAGGACTAAAAATGTGTTCTCGTTTTTGCTGAACCTAGCCCAGCTGATGAGTCGTAATACGGCGAAACGCGTCCTGGGATGATTCAGCAAATACGAACGACACTTTTGGCAACTTCTAAAAGAACGATTCTTTTCATTTCGTTTTTAGTTGTTATACCAATGCTGCCATCTATTGCATGTACTTCATATTTAGTAGAAGATTGTATCATGTATTGATCCCTATATTGTGAAAGTTCTTGGTATAATCTTGCTCCAGATATTCAGTTTTATTGGATTTATATTTATTTAATTTATGCTTTCTGATCGCAGCGTTTTGATGAATCTCCATGCTTCTGATGATTTGGTTCCTCCTAGGTATGAATCCAGCTCCCCACGTTTCCCATCCCAAGTTTCATTCTTGTTTTGGATGATCAATCTTTTGCATTTTGCGTGTTTCCGTCTGTATATTATTTTCTCATTATTATCCTGCATGTTCAGCCATTTACCGCTTATCTGCTGTTGTTTTCTTTTCTGTTCGTCTAATTCATCGCTCTACGTCTCATACTACGTATAATTTGCAGAGATTCAAGAATAATATTCTCTATTCTTGCTATTGCAGTCAAGGATGCCCGATGTTGTCTTCAGACAGCGCATCATAAAGCGTATTCTAATGAAACTAGACTGCCATAGTTCTCAAAAACTGTGCAAGGGAACTAACACGAGTTTTTTGTAGACTTTTTAACCTATCCTACAGAAAGGGAATATTTCCGTCCTGCTGGAAATGTGCCACGGTTCAGCCGATACCTAAAAAAGGTAAGAAGACCTTGCCAAATAACTACCGACCAGTTGCACTGCTTTCAATAATATCGAAAGTCATGGAAAAGGTTATCAATGAGCATCTTCTAAAATATCTTGAACGATTCAATATTATTAGCGATCACCAATATGGTTTTCGTAAACATAGATCAACAGGAGATCTTCTGACTTATGTAACACATGTTTGGAACAACGCAATTGAACACTTTGGAGAATCTCGAGCGGTTGCTCTTGACATATCCAAGGCATACGACCGTGTTTGGCATGATGGACTGTTGGCTAAGTTGCGCTCTTATGGCATGTCTGAAAGGTTCTGTTTGTGGCTCTCATGTTTCCTCAGAGAGCGTTCTTTACGAGTGGCGGTCGACGGATTTCTTTCTAACTACAACACAATCAACGCCGGTGTGCCCCAGGGCTCCATACTGTCTCCTACTCTCTTTCTCATCTGCTGGAAAAGACCGGGAATCCAATCTATAGGTTTGCAGATGACAGTACGCTTGTCTCTTCATTCACCTTGAACGCTCGGACATCGGCTGCTCAGGCGAATATCCGCAGACAGCAGGAGGTCGTTCAACTTAACAAAGACCTGGAAGAAATTCTATCTTGGGGTGACAGTAACCAAGTGGAATTTAACGCTACAAAAACCCAAGCGGCAGTTTTTTTTTTTCTCAAAAAGTTAACGTTGCTGAACCCGACATAGTTATGTCGGGGCACTCCATTCCCCTAGCATCGTCGCTCAATTTGTTGGGCGTTAGTTTGGGAGAAAATATGTCTTGGCATGAACATGTTGCAGGCATAGCAAGGAGAGCTTCTCAAAAGTTGGGAATATTATTTAGAACCAGAAAGCTTTACACCCCACAACAACTGTTAATTCTTTACAAAGCCCAAATTCGACCAACTATGGAATACTGCTCCCACGTTTGAGGCTCCGCTCCCAAACATACACTGCATTTGTTGGATTCTGTTCAGAGAAGAGCAGTCCGTCTGATTGGGGACCCGGAATTGACCGGCGGCCTTGATTCGCTGGAACATCGAAGAACGGTTGGCGACTTGAGTCTGTTCTACAAGTATTTTCATGGAAAGTGTTCGAAGGATGTAGCCCGCTTAATTCCTCCCAAAGCGGTGCATGTTAGAAATACACGTCGCGCTGGTGCTTCGCATCCGTATGAGGTTCAGCTTGTTACTCCGCGTACAACACTTTTCAAGCAATCTTTTATATGGAGAACGTCATCCCTTTGGAATAATTTGCCCAGCGCTGTGTTTCCCACCGAGTACAATCTACAGCGATTGAAGAACAACGTGAATCGCTTTTTTTCCGCACTCGTGCCGCTCCTGGAGCGCTTTAGGGACTTCCCTGCAGCACGTGTGCTAGACCAATAAAAAAAAAAAAAACGTGAATCTCCTTTACTGCACACACACCGCCCTTGTAGAACTTCAGAGATTTTTCTATAGCGCGTATACCGTACCCACTAAAAAACTGTAGGTTCTTATGTCACTGCCAAAATCTAGAAGCCTGTCAATATGCCGGAATTTTAAACAAATAACAATATGTTAAGCTTTAGACACTTTTAACCAGAATACATATAAATGGATATCCCATCTTCGGCTAAATTAAATTTTAGCAGGGGTTGGGTCGATGCTCCTTTCGGCCCCTCTAAACCCGCCACTGTACTCTTGAGTATTATAGTCTCTCATAAAGTGAAGAAGATGCCTTAAGTCCTCGTACTAAACGTTTATAAAAAAACACCAAAAAAATTTACGGCGGAAAACGAATTTCTTTTCCGGATCGTACGTGACATGCGGGCGTGCTTAAAATGTTAACGGTTGTCCTCACGCATGTCAAAATAATATCGTTTCCGGACGGTGATGGTGAAACTTTCGCAGCCTCCTCGCCGGACTTACGGAATTTCTTAGTAGTTTATTGACAGCAAATTTTGAAATCCTTACAAATTGTTATTCTTTTTCTCGTCTCTGGGAATATGTACTGCGTGATATTTTCAACCGTTTTTTTCTTTTTAATAAACTATACGAAAACGAATAGTTTATTAATATCACCATACGAAAAAAAAAATAATACCGCTTCTAAAACACTTAACCACAGTAAACACACTATACAGTAGCGAAACTCAAGTATAATCGCATAGGAAAATCGGGTTCGTTTCCAGAAGGTCACGTGGTAATCCGCCATGTTAAAAGTGGACCAGCGCGAGATTTGAAATACAAATAAAGTTGTGCAAAGTTTTATCATTCAAAATCATAGATATAGAAATGTTTGAAAATTTTTGATTTGTTATTTAATACAGCATGAGTAATATAAAAAAAAAAACAAAAAGAATGGAGCACTTTGTTAGAAAAGAACTGAATACAGGTGAAAAACTTGATAGGAAGGTATTTGATGGAATTCTTCATATTCAACTTCAATTTTTTAATAACCTTATCCAAAAATTCAAAAGTCTATCAAAGTTAAACATCACTGTTTGAGGTTAAAGTTTTATTTACATCATTTTTTCAAGTAAATTTGTGATTAAAGATGTTTTTTTAAGGACTAAATTAATTTAATCTTAATTGTCATTACTAAGATGTCAACATCTTCTAAAATAAGAGCATTTTTTTTCTAAGCAGTGTTGTGTTGTTTGATGTGATAGATCTCTCGTTAATTAAAAAACACTGTATCTACTTTTTTAGTACTTATTTTTCCTTAAACTACAAAACTATATTGTGTAACTTCGAGAAAGGTTAATATAATATTATTAATGAATTATGAACGTATATGTATAGACATCTATTTTCTATGTGAATGATTCTTAGAGGTTCTATACCTTTCTGTGTTCTGTTATCTGTATTGCTTTTTTGATAATGTAATTAACACTTGCTTTTATTTACAATGAATTAATATTTAGATCAAAGAGTCAATACAGTAATTTCCTAATTATAGTTACATACGGTACTTATGTTAGTTATGACCAAGCTGACTTGTCGATTACAACTATATTCGGAATGTGGAATCTTTGGCACAATGACACTACTCAGTATATATCACCACTACACCAAACACTTTATTTTTGCACTCGACGCGCGTTTCGCTAACCATATTAGCTTCATTAAGAGAAACGATTGACTCATATATACTGAGTATTGTCAATTACAGTTTAAAAGGAAAATAACTATATTTAATTTATAGTATAGGTATACAACAATAGAAATAAATTCTTTATAGGAGGAATATTAATAACAGGTAACTAAATCTTCAAAATTTTAATAGTAACCATAATTACCATCAAAATGGACTTCGATTAGGTGTACTGTCCATTTAACAAACTTATTTTCAGAATATTTTACCCTCCGGCACACGCCTGACAAAATCATATTACAAAAATTTTTTTGGAATCACATTCAAATTTTTCTTATTTTAATAGCATATTTGATTCAATAATCCATTTATATCAGTTATTTCAATAATCCCATTCCCCAGTGGTTTTGTGATCTCAACATGACACTTAATATTTAAACTTTCAAACCCAGCTTATAAGAAAATAAAATATACTGTCTAAAATTTGAAAATAATAAATATGTTGTTATAGGTTCTGTATTCCTTACAATATATTCACAGAAATTTTTGAAAGATTGGCATGAAAAAGGAGCAATGTAATTTATAAAGAAAAATAGAAAAAAAAGTCACTTTCAGAGTATTAATTGTACTTGCAATTAAACAGTGTTAAATTTATCAGGTTTATTATTAGAAAAGGTGTGTCAAACAATTAATTCAGATGAAGTTATTGAAAACTAGAAACCTCTTGAGAATACACCTTTTAGAAAAAAATAATATGTTTTATTTATAATTTATCAAATATAAATAGTTTTAAATAACTGAATACTAGTTTACACAAAAATAAATCTTTTTAAAAACCAGAATTTGGAGGATTATTTATTAATCATAAAAAAATTACACAGGCACACAAAAAAAGTTTTTCACTACCGAACAGATCGCTATACCTATATGTATTTTTGGGCGCTGAAACTGAATCCGAGGTCAGAATTGAGCAATCACGTCAGGATTTTTAAATAACCAGCTGAACTAAGTTTAGAAATAAATTTCGAGCTTTAGTGACCAAATCACTCTACCAATACGAACGTTTTATTAAATCAATCAAGGTTCCCTGGAAGGCCGTCTCTTGAGCAAATACGCCTAAACAAAATGTACATTAGTAATGGTAATATTGTTTCATGCATATGTATTTTTTCAAAAATGTATTTAAGATAGTGAAAAGTTGTCTTATGAAAGCAAGCAATAGAGATTTATTAAAATAATCAACAACTCCAACAACTTTAATCGCATACCATGATTTCTATGAAATCATAGTTTCAACTAAAAACAGAGGAACTGCAAAAAAAAATCATTAATGCAGCAACTTAAACTTTGACGGATAATACCGTTAATGATTACAGGTGATGTAAATAAAGCATAATTAAATTTAGTTATGATTTAGAATAATAGTCTTAGCGCGCCCTGATTGAATTAGAAATTTCTTATTTGCAAATTTTAGAGCATAAAAAAGTGTGACTCGAGCAAATAATTTGTGAAAATAATTATATGGAATATTGCAATTCTCAACCGCACAACAATAACCTCCTTTCCCCATGATTATATAAATTGTTTCTCAACCTTTTCGATTCTCTTCACTTACAAACGTTTTTAATTCTCTTTCTTTCTACAAACTCTCTTTTCCTTCTGTCTTTATATTCATATAAACTGCAGTCACATCAAGAAACGATGAACAATACATTTCCAAAGACACATTCCGAGATCGGATGTAAACACTGAGCGGCCATTTTGAAAAAGGACCCGTCGACGCACGCGCCGTCAAAATCTCGTCACCAAATTGGAGCTCAGTTTCGCTACTGTAGTATGTTTTACTGTGACTTAACTTCAAATATAATATGTTCCGACAGTATCAGATTCATATTTTAAACTAAAAGGAATAAAACTATTTTAATTAGTGTTCCGTACGGAACACTTATAAGATCACTTTGGTGTCTGTCTGTTTGTCTGTCTGTCTGTCTGTCTGTCTGTCTGTCTGTCTGTCTGTCTGTCTGTCTGTCACACCTGATTTTCTCCGAAACTATTTGACATAGAAAGGTGAAATTTGGTAATAATATAGGAATTGATGGCCTCATCAGAGCCATATAGTTTTGAGAATTAAATTTTGACTTAAGGGGTTAGTTAGTTTTGGGGGGTGAAGTCGGAAGTGAAAAAAAATTTTTTTTACTAGGTCATCGAGTGTGGTGTCAAATGAAAGCTTGTGAAAACACGAGTAAAAAATATATACATAATATTATACTTGCGCGCACTTTTCTTTGTATTATTTTTAAAAATTCGCGAAAAAATCGCTGTCCCGGGCCTTATCTCACAAAGTACTTATCAAAAAAATTCGAAAAAAATTCTGGAATATTCCCCACGGGGTGTAGATTGAACGAAAATTATCACGAGTGCATTACCTTTAATAATTTATATGGTATATAAAAAAAACAAAAATTTCAAGGTCATCAGATTTCAGTAAAGATTGGAAACAAACATTGTTGAAAACTCATTTGGGATGTGTTTTGTGAAGTCACTGATCATTTTTATACCACCGTAACATAAATTTTGACTTAAGGGGTACGTTTTGAGGGGTGAAATCGAAAGTGAAAAAAAATTTTTTTTACTAGGTCATCGAGTGTGGTGTCAAATGAAAGCTTGTGAAAACGCGAGTAAAATATATATATATATATATATATAATGTAATACTTGCGCACACTTTTCTTCGTATTACTTTTAAAAAATCGCTGTCCCCTACCTTATCTCGAAAAGTACTGATCAAGAAATTTTGAAAAAATTCTGGAATATTCTCCACAGGGTATAGATTGAAAGAAAATTACCACGAGTGCATTACCTTTAATAATTTATTTGGTATATAAAAAAAAAAACAAAATTTCAAGGTCACCAGTTTTCAGTAAAGATTGGAAACAAACTTTGTTGAAAACTCATTTGGGGTGTGTTTTTTGTGAAGTCACTGATCATTTTATACCACCCTAACAAAAATATTTTATTTTAAAAACAATCAACGTACGGAACACTAATTGTGCAAGTTCAACTTGCACTTGACCGGTTTTTTTTTATAACATAAGATAAGAAAGTTTTGATTTTAAGCACAGTAACAGTCTTCAGCAGCTGTAAATAAAAAGTAACTGCAATGACAATTAAGATAATTATAATTATTACACTGAAATGAATATGCCATGTGGAATTTTCCAAATTTTTCATTTAGGCTATTCGTTTCTTAATTGCTTTACTATTTTGATAAATATTTATTGCTTGGAATTTAACTAATTGCCTAACCGATTTTATCAAGTAGAAATCATAAACAAGAGTGTACTTTCTATTATACTGGCTGCCTCTTAAAGAAGTGGAAGTTTATGAAGTAAAAAAACCATAAATAAATTTGTCGAAAATAACCTTAAATGATCAAACATCAAATGAAAATGTCAAAATTAGTGGGGCAGCCGGTAAATTATCTCTTTTAGACTATAAAATATGACAGAAAATTCTGTGAAAGTTTCAATTGAAATTTTCTTTTCGAACTTTACAGTGGCTCCCTATATGGTGTTTATAATTATACAGATCCGGTGCTATTTTATTTCATGAAACGTTTGGAAATGGTTAAAATGCTGCGAACGGCAGCAGAACGGACCGACATTTTATGCTGCGGAACAGCAACTCAAAATGTACGACGAGCTAAGATATTGTATATGGAGAGGTTTCCTGGTCGTGATCCCCCTACCGATTCCAGCTTGATGTATGAGATAAAAAAATAAAAAATAATTAACAAATACTTTTTAACCTTAGCTTGTTTTTCACTAAAAAAACTTTAGATTTGTTACCAGAAAATCTTTTACCCTTTCGGTATTAATCTTGGATAAGTTTTTCTTAAACAAATAAGCTAACTTAAACGTCAAGGCCAGCTGTTAATTGGCAATGACCCAGAGTATAAACGCACCTGCTCTCGTGTGTTAATAAGGAATTTGTTTTAAAATAATAGTTAGAAATCTTCTTAATTACGGTTAAATATTATTTTTACTAGATGTACCATGTATTATCCATCGTTATTTTGATTTGTTATTAGATTAAGATCTAGTTTTGATTTTTTTTTTTTCATTTTTCAAAAAATTTTCGAATTTGAGGAAAAAAGTATTGAATTTACGGGTTACCCAGTTCAATATATTAAGTGGTTTCCATAACACTCTCTCTCTCTCTCTTTCTCTCTCTCTCTCTCTCTCTCTCTATATATATATATATATATATATATATATATATATATATATATATATATATAGGAGATAAATCTTGACCGATTTGTAGAATAAAAATTATCGAACTTTATTGGGGATGCGGTCTAAATGAAGGTAGAAATTAAACTCTTGGTGTTCACTGTCAAGCTTTCGATAATGTTTATTATCTTCTTCAAAGACACGTTTAACACACGAGTCCTAAAACAAATAACATTGCATTTTCCTCGGAATCGCCGGAAAAATCAGCAATTTCACATGGATGATATTCGATTTACATTTTCATACGATGCACGTCGTAACAAAAGTCACAGTATGAAAATGTAAATCGAATATCATCCATGTGAAATTGCTGATTTTTCCGGCGATTCCGAGGAAAATGCAATGTTATTTGTTTTAGGACTCATGTGTTAAACGTGTCTTTGAAGAAGATAATAAACATTATCGAAAGCTTGACAGTGAACACCAAGAGTTTAATTTCTACATTCATTTAGACCGCATCCCCAATAAAGTTCGATAATTATATATATATATATATATATATATATATATATATATATATATATATATATATATATATATATATATATATATATACATATATATATATATATATATATATATATATATATATATATATATATACATACATATATATATATATATATATATATATATATATATATATATATATATATATATATACGTATATATATATATATATATATATATATATATATATATATATATATATATATACAGGGTGTTATGAACTTCCCTGCATATGTTGAAATGGGTGACTCGTGGGGCCACGTAGAAGCATATCCAACACTTTTTTTTTCCAAATTCAACAATTTTTGAAAAATTAAAATATGGGGCAGAACTGCATTTTACCAAATTATTATATATAAATAACCCGCCCCTGAATGGCCGTTATTGTACGCGCCGGTCTGTGTTGCCAAACCTACGATTTTCTCCAATAGCAATACCGCACTCCTAGTAAAAATAATATTTAACCATAATTTCTTATCTATTATATAAAAAGAATTTCCTCGATTACAGGCGAAAGCAAGCTCGCAATTGACTTGATCGTTACTTGATGAAAATCCATCTTATTCAATTCTGATTGTGGAAAAAACGAAACATGTCATGTATTATTCACCAATATAATAATACGCGAAGATTTTTGCAAGTGAAAATCTGAAAAAAAAAAACATTCTACTATCAGAATCATTAGATTCTCCTATGGCCTAAAAATATTAGTAAGTGATCATCTTTGGATACAAATTTTTACAGTGCTTCCTTAAAGATTAATATATTAAATATTTTTATTTTTTTTATTATTAAATTTATTTAGAAAGGTTTAGCTAAATCTGAGACACACTGTAGATGGAGATGTATGATTCCCCAAAGGCGGCGTGAAAAAAATATTCATGTCACATTTATTCAAAATTTCCTCAGGGTCGATTTTTTCATTTATTATAGAGATCCGCTATTTAAGGTGAATTTTCTGCAATCAGTCTTACCATAAGGAGCCGCCATGAATTCCATAACATCCCGTATATATATTCAAATTTGTCGGTTTTTCTCTATATTAATGTCACATATTTTTTCTTTGTATGTAGAGTTTATGTACAAAAATAATTGGAAAACTCCATTAAAAAACTTTTTACATCTCAACCCGAAAGTTTTTGGTCGAATTGTATTTTGATCGATTTTTGTTTAGATTTTGACGTTTCCTAAGAGAAAACACAAAAATTAGATGAGAACAAGTAAGAGCTCAAAGTGTATTACGAAAATCTCGAGAGATCAACCAGCCCTAACCGGAAAAAAACTCCCCGAGGGTGTCGAGTCCAAGTTGACTTGTAAATTCTCCCGGTGTTTTGGGAATTTTCTTTGGATAAAAGTGTGTTAGTAGTTGATTTATTTATTCCCTTATAGATTTTTTTTAAAGTAACAGAAATAATTTTGGAAAAGTATATATACATTGACTTCTGAAAATTACAATTTTAATATTTTGTTAGCAACCACACAAAGGCAAAATTTAAAAAAAATTCTGTAGCATTCGTTTCAATTTTTACTCGAAAATTTGACACGATCTAATCCCATAAACTACAATTTCTCCTCTAATTAAAACCATGGAAGCTTCTGTTCCTTGTTAATAAAATTTAATTCGTTTTTAGTGTTCCGTACAGAACACGTATAAGATCATTTCGGTGCCTGTGGGAAGGCATGGAGAAAGAGGCCACGAACGAGAACGAAGAAAGATTGATCGAAATATGCGAACTGAATAACTTGAGAATTACTAATGGGTTCTATAAACATAGGGAGATCCATAAATATACGTGGGTACAGCCAACTCGGAAGCTACAATCCATAATAGATTATATAATAATTAAGAACGACACCAAAATTAAAATCACAGATGTAAGGGTCCAAAGAGATGCAGAAAGTGGAACCGACCACAGCTTATTGTCAGCAAAACTGCAGTTTCCATGGTATAAAGCATCAAAAGTAAGAGATGACGATGTAGGGTATACGGAAGTAATTAAGAAAGAAAAGAAATTCAAAATACAACTGTTACAAGATGAGACAATAAGAGATCTCTACAAGCGCAGACTAGACGAAAAAAAAAACAGATTTGGATTATGACAGTTTAGAAGAAACATACGAGCACGTCAAAGAAAGTATTAGGGAAGACGCCTGCGAAGCCTTAGGAGAAGACGTAAAGAAAAACAAACAACGCATCGACACTATTAATGAAACAACAAAAAAATATCATCGGAGAAAACAGGAAACTCTATGAGAAATGAATGAACACCAAGTCAGAGGAGGATTTAAGAAAGTATAGGGAGAAAAATAGAAAAATGAAAAGATTGATAAATAAAGAGAAGAAAGAGAAATGGGAAAAGCATGTGAAAACATCGAACACTATATAAGTGGAACACGAATTACGGATGCATGGAAAACGATCAGAGCTATGAAAATGAACTCAAAAAAAAAAATCCCATAAACAATACATTCAAGAAAGCCGATGGGATAACTACTATAAAAAAACTACTGACAGAAGACAGGGTTCTTGAATAGAGACGAAGAGGACGAACAACAACAAAACGAAAACGAGCAGGTAGAGATAAAATACGAGGATGTAAAGATGGCCATAAAATCATTGAAAAACCGGAAAGCGGCTGGACCAGGAGGAATGGTCAATGAATTAATCAAATACGGATCAGAGAAACTGCACTGAATAATAAGAAGCATGTTCCACATTGCCTCAATTTTTAAAAAGTTGACCGAAGGAAATGTGAAAACTATAGAGGCATCAGCATCATTTCAAGCATTGGACGATTGTATGGGAAAGTAATTAAGAATAAAATTATAAAAAAGACAATATAAAAGGCAAAATAAGAGAAGACCAAGCAGGATTTTTTACATCTCAATCCAAAAGTTTTTTCGTCGAATTGTATTTTGATTTTTGTTTAGATTTTGACGTTCCCTAAGAGAGAAAACACAAAAATTAGATGAGAACAAGTAAGAGCTCAAAGTGTATTACGAAAATCTCGAGAGATCAACCAGCCCTAACGGGAAAAAAAAACTCCCCGAGGGTGTCGAGTCCAAGTTGACTTGTAAATTCTGCCGGTATTTTGGGAATTTTCTTTGGATAAAAGTGTGTTAGTAGTTGATTTATTTATTCCCTTATAGATTTTTTAAAGTAACAGAAATAATTTTGGAAAAGTATATATACATCGACTTCTGAAAATTACAATTTTAATATTTTGTTAGCAAAGGCAAAATTAAAAAAAAATTTCTGTAGCATTCGTTTCAATTTTTACTCGAAAATTTGACACGATCTTATCCCATAAACTATAATTTCTCCTCTAATTAAAACCATGGAAGCTTCTGTTTCTTGTTAATAAAATTTAATTCGTTTTTAGTGTTCCGTACAGAACACGTATAAGATCATTTCGGTGCCTGTAGGAAGGCATGGAGAAGAGGCCACGAACGAGAACGAAGAAAGATTGATCGAAATATGCGAACTGAATAACGTGAGAATTACTAATGGGTTCTATAAACATAGGGAGATCCATAAATATACGTGGGTACAGCCAACTCGGAAGCTACAATCCATAATAGACTATATAATAATTAAGAACGACACCAAATTAAAATCACAGATGTAAGGGTCCAAAGAGATGCAGAAAGTGGAACCGACCACAGCTTATTGTCAGCAAAACTGCAGTTTCCATGGTATAAAGCATCAAAAGTAAGAGATGACGATGTAGGGTATACGGAAGTAATTAAGAAAGAAAAGAAATTCAAAATACAACAAGATGAGACAATAAGAGATCTCTACAAGCGCAGACTAGACGAAAAAAACAGATTTGGATTATGCCAGTTTAGAAGAAACATACGAGCACATCAAAGAAAGTATTAGGGAAGACGCCTGCGAAAGCCGTAGGAGAAGACGAAAAGAAAAACAAACAACGCATCGACTATTAATGAAACAACAAAAAAATATCATCGGAGAAAACAAGAAACTCTATGAGAAATGAATGAACACCAAGTCAGAGGAGGATTTAAGAAAGTATAGGGAGAAAAATAGAAAAATGAAAAGATTAATAAATAAAGAGAAGAAGGAGAAATGGGAAAAGCATGTGAAAACATCGAGCACTATATAAGTGGAAACACGAATTACGGATGCATGGAGACCGATCAGAGCTATGAAAATAAACTCAAAAAAAATCCCATAAACAATACATTCAAAAAAGCCAATGGGATAACTACTATAAAAAACTACTGACAGAAGACAGGGTTCTTGAATAGAGACGAAGAGGACGAACAACAACAAAACGAAAACGAGCAGGTAGAGATAAAATACAAGGATGTAAAGATGGCCATAAAATCATTGAAAAACCGGAAAGCGGCTGGACCAGGAGGAATGGTCAATGAATTAATCAAATACGGATCAGAGAAACTGCACTGAATAATAAGACGCATGTTCCACATGGTCTCAATTTTTAAAAAGTTAACCGAAGGAATTGTGAAAACTATAGAGGCATCAGCATCATTTCAAGCATTGGACGATTGTATGGGAAAGTAATTAAGAATAAGATTATAAAAAAGACAATATAAAAGGCAAAATAAGAGAAGACCAAGCAGGATTTTTTACATCTCAATCCAAAAGTTTTTCGTCGAATTGTATTTTGATTTTTGTTTAGATTTTGACGTTTCCTAAGAGAAAACACAAAAATTAGATGAGAACAAGTTAAGAGCTCAAAGTGTATTACGAAAATCTCGAGAGATCAACCAGCCCTAACCGGAAAAAAAAACTCGCCGAGGGTGTCGAGTCCAAGTTGACTTGTAAATTCTCACGGTATTTTGGGAATTTTCTTTGGATAAAAGTGTGTTAGTAGTTGATTTATTTATTCCCTTATCGATTTTCTTAAGGCAACATAAATAATTTTGCAAAATTATAGATACATTGACTTCTGAAAATTACAATTTTAATATTTTGTTAGCAGCCACACAATGCAAAATTAAAAAAAAAATTCTGTTGCATTCATTTCAATTTTTACTCGAAAATTACAACTTCCAATTGGAAGAAAAGTGACTTTAAATCTAAAGGTTGATATTTTTTACAATAAAACTAAGTTGAATTTTGAGATACCTATAGGTATACTTTCTCTAGATGTATCCTGTGGCGTTTGAATAAGGGATGCCTACATTTCGCTGATTAACCTGCCGATGCCGGTTTCTTCAGAGCTTCTTCTTTAAGCTGACCTCTTGGAAGTCTAGCATGATCATGAATGTGGAAATGATTATATTAGTGGGCTAGGAAGGGATAATCATGGATAATCGACTCCCAGATTGATGGAAGGTAAAGACTAGTGTCCCGAAATGACACTATAACTTACAATGCAGCACCTCGTAGTCCAATTCTATCTAATTTTTATTGAACAAAGCCGAAATCAAGCGAGTCGGAACCATGAGAGAGGTCAAAAAAAAAGTTCGACAACGTAATTCTTCTCAACTTGGTAATGAATATAGCCTACAAGTTGGTAAGCGCAAGTTTATGTCGATATAAATGTTTTGAAACCATGCTAGTTATTATAGAACAAATCAAATCGATTAAGAAACTTTAACATCCTTCCATAAAGTGCCCTTTCAAAAATTTTGGAAAAATACACTCAGGATAGTTCTCTATATCACACTCTACACTACACTTTAAAACCGGAACTACGACACCCAGTTTATATATACATGTATATATATATATTATATATATATATATATATATATATATATATATATATATATATATATACACACAGTGGCGAACAAAAATATGGAAACACGTAACAAAATTATGCACAAACAAAAGTCTGGAAACATTTTTGTTATAAAATAAAAATTCCACTAAGACGACTAAGATGTCGAAAACATGTAATATTTAGTGGGATAGCCTTTTGCGTCAATCACTGCTTGACATCTTCTGTCCATAGAGTCAAAAATCTGGTGGTATTTTTTCCCATTCTTGTTTTAATGCGATTCAAAGTTCGTCCCGGTTTTTTATACTTCTTTTCCTAATTTGTTTATCTAGTTAGTGCCCAAGATTCTCTATCGCGTTCAAATCAGATGATTATGAAGGCCAGAGTATCAATCGAATTCTTTGTTCAAAAAACCAATTCTTGGCCAAGCGAGATGTGTGTTTAGGTCATTGTCTTGCCAAGAAAACTGCTGTTAATAAGGAACTAAGCCGGGAATATCAAGGTGTATTGGTGTCAGACATGACTATTAGGCGTGCTATTAAAAAGCCACTCCTTACAAAGCGTCACAGTAAAGACAAATTCAAATTTGCTAAGCAACATAAAGACTGGACTCAAAATCAGTGGTCTCTAGTAATCTTTAGTGACGAAAGTAGGTTCAATCTCTTTGGAAGTTATTCTACTGGGTATGTAAGAAGACCAGTTGGTCTAAGATATGATCCAAAGTAACTTGTACCTACTGTCAAACATGGCGGTGGAAATATCATGGTATGGGGTTGTTTTCGACGGTTGGGTACGGGCCCATTGGCAAAGATAAATGGCAGAATGGATGCTCAAATGTATCTTGAGATATTGGAAAATAATTTGATTCCTTATGAAGCAGATTTGCCACTGTCATGGATTTTTCAACAAGACAATGACCCAAAATACACATCTCGCTTGGCTAAGAATTGGTTTTCTGAACATAGGATTCGGGTGATGCACTGGCCTTCACAATCGTCTGATCTGAACCTGATAGAGACTCTTTGGCACTATCTGGATAAACAAATTAGGAAAAGAAATATAAAAAACAAGAATGGGAAAAAATATCACCCGATTTTTGTGCTAGGCTTATTGACTACTATTGATCCCACTAAATATTAAATATTTTCGACTTCTTAGTAGCCTTAGTGGAATTTTTAATTTGTAACAAAAATGTTTCCAATAACTGTTTTAGTCTTCAAAATGTTTGTCAGTATGGACAGGATTAATAAATAAATATTGTAAATGTAAAACGGTTAAATGTTAAGACTAGAGATGGGAATTTAAATGTTCCCATACTTTTGTTCGCCACTATATATATATATATATATATATATATATATATATATATATATATATATATATATATATATATATATATATATACTAGCCGGGCCCGCGGCTCCGGTTGGGGTGGACTTGATTCATACTATCGTCACTGCTTATTCCTTATGTTACACAACGTAATAAAATATCTCCCATTATTTCTCCTTATCTCCCAATATTTCTCCTTATTTCCCATTATCTCAACATAATTTCCATTATCTAGGCTTATCTCTGCTCATCTCCCATTATTTCTCCTTACCTCCTATTATTTCTCCTTATCTCCATTATCTCACCTTATTCCCATTATCTAGGCTTGTCTCGACTTATCTCCCATTATTTCTCCTTATCTCCCATTATTTCTCCTTATCTCCCATTATTTCTCCTTATCTCCCATTATCTCACCATAACTCCATTATTTAGACTTATCTCTGCTTATCTCCCATTATCTCTCCTTATCTCCCATTATTTATACTTATCTCCCATTATCTCCCATTATCGAGGCTTATCTCGACTTATCTCCCATTATTTCTCCTTATCTCCAATTATCTCACCTTATCTCCCATTATCTAGGCTTATATCGAATTATATAGAACATATGTATAAATTTATAAAAACACGTAAATCGGATAAGTGGTTCTCGAGTGATAAGCGCACTAACGGACAGACAGACAGGCAGAGAGACGTTACATTTTATATATATTGTATTCTTTGCTACATGATATTGTTCCATATTTAATGCTTTAGGGAGTGTATTGCAAGAGAACGCGCTAGCGGCAAACTTTTCTCCGACTTAATTGACTATTATCGTCACTGCTTATTCCTTATGTCACCTAATAAAATGTAGCCTATAACCTGGCCAGAGAACATACGTATGGTTAAAAAAAAGCACGTAAATCGGATAAGTAGTTCTGCAGTGGTAAGCACACTAACGGACGGACAGACAGACAGACAGACGGACAGAGAGACATTGCATTTTTATATATTATAGATATTCTCTGCTACATAATATTGTTCCATATTTAATGGTTTGGATTGTGTATTGCAAGAGAACGCGCTAGCGGCAAACTTTGTCCGACTGCATTTACTATTATTGTCACTGCTCATTCCTTATGCTACCCATCGTAATAAAATATAGCCTATAACCTGGCCGGAGAAGATATGTATGTTTAAGAAAAAAAAAAATACGAAAATCGGATAAGTGATTCTCCAGTGATAAGCGCACTAACGGACAGACAGACAGACAGAATACGTTTCATTTTATATATATTATAGATGTAATAAAATATATACCTATAACTGGTCAGAGAACATATGTATGAATTTAGAAAATCACGTAAATCGGATAAGTGGTTCTCGAGGGATAAGACAGACAGACAGACAGACAAACATTGAATTTTATATATATATTACAGGTATAGATTATTTTTATTATTATATAACCTGGCCAAAGAATATATGCATGAATTTAAAAAAGACAGGTAAATCTGATAAGTGGTTCCTGCGTGATAAACGCACCAATGGCCAGACAGACAGACAGAGTGACATTGCATTTTATATATATTATAGATTATATATATACAGATACATAATATTGTTCCATATTTAATGGTTTAGGCTGTGTATTGCAAAGGTACGCGCTAACGGCAAACTTATTTGCGACATCATTCACTATTTTACGTCACTGCTCATTCTTGATGCTACCTATCGTAATAAAATATAGCCTATAACCTGGCCAGAGAACATATGTATGTTTTAAAAAAAAAAGTACGTAAATCGGATAAGTGGTTTTTCAGTGATAGGCGCACTAACGGACAGACAGACAGACAGACAGAGAGACGTTGCATTTTATATATATTATAGATGTAATAAAATATATATCTAAAACCTGGTCAGAGAACATATGTACGAATTTAAACAATCACGTAAATCGGATAAGTGGTTCTCGAGGGATAAACGCACTAACGGACAGACAGACACACAGAGAGAGGTTGCAATTTGTTTATATTATAGGTATAGATTATTATTATTATTATATAACCTGGCCAAAGAATATATGTATGAATTTAAAAAAAAGACGTAAATCGGATAAGTGGTTCTCGCGTGATAAACGCACCAGTGGACAGACAGACAGACAGAGAGACATTGCATTTTATATATATTGTAGATTCTAGATATTCTCTACTACATAATATTGTTCCATATTTAATGGTTTAGACTGTGTATTGCAAGGGAACGCGCTAGCGATAAACTTTTTTCCGACTTCATTCACTATTATGGTCACTGCTCATTCCTTATGCTACCTATCGTAATAAAATATAGCCTATAACCTGGCCAGAGAACATATGTATGTTTAAAAAAAAAAGTACGTAAATCGGATAAGTGGTTCTCCAGTGATAAGGTCACTAACGGACAGACAGACAGACAGAGAGACGTTGCATTTTATATATAATATATATATATATATATATATATATATATATATATATATATATATATGTATATATATATATATATATATATATATATATATATATATATATACATATATATATATACATATATACTATATATATATATATATATATATATATATATATATATATATATATATATATATATATATATATCACACTATATATAATTTACTAAAATCTTGTAATTCAAGGTCAATTTTAGTTTATGTATACCAACTGTACACCACGACTATCACTGTTACTCTTATAAAACCGCCAAGTGCTTATCTTTAATAACCTAAAAATTAAAACCAGCTGCTCTGTTGTCCCGAGAAAATATAACCGGAAAATTCATTTACTACGTCGTAACTCTATAAAATTCATGATCCATTTTCCTAGAGTCATGTCAGCTTCCATAGGATAATCTCGCGTTTGTAAATCTAACTTTCTTATAGTTGTGTTTTTGAAAACCGATTGTAAATAATTTTTAGATGTTCTCAAGAAGGATTTCCATAGCCAATTGTTTTTGAATGCATCCTCACTAAATTATTTTTCTATATATGTGTATATATATATATATATATATATATATATATATATATATATATATATATATATATATATATATATACGAGGCTGGTTTGAAAAGTCCGTGCAAAGTCCGAGAGATGGCACCACCGGCGCGTATCGAGGTCATGTTTAGTTAGTAGCATCTCTTGAATGAACGCACACCAAGTTTCAGCCATATTGGTCTATTTCTTTGTGTTTGGCATTCGTGTGAATCAAGGAAGTCGAGTGATTTTCAAGAAACGGACGAAAAAGAATTTGTGAAAGGCGAAACGCCTCAGGAGACTAAAGAGAAGCTTGATAAACATTATGGTGATTCTGCACCTTCGATTAGAACAGTTTATAAGTGGTTTCAAAATTTTCGGACTGGCCATATGGGCACGAGTGACGCTGAACGTTCTGGACGGCCTGTGGAGGTTACGACTCCAGAAATCATTGATCAAATCCATGATATGGTGATGGATGACAGAAGAGTTAAGGTGCGTGAGATAGCTAGTGCTGTGGGCATCTCGACTGAACGGGTACATAATATTTTGCATAAACATTTGAACATGAGAAAGCTATCCGCAAGATGGGTGCCGCGATTGCTCACGCTTGACCAAAAACGGAATCGTGTGAAGTGTTGCAAGGATGGTTTGCAGCTGTTCCAGAAGAATCCGGAGGACTTTAAGCGTCGTTTCGTCACTGTGGATGAAACATGGATACATTACTATACTCCTGAGACCAAACAACAATCTAAACAATGGGTTACCAAGGGGGAATCTGCACCAAAAAAAGCGAAGACCGTTCCTTCGGCCGGAAAGGTTATGGCGACTGTCTTCTGGGATTCGCAAGGAATAATCCTCATCGACTATCTGGAAAAGGGTAAAACTATTACAGGTGAATATTATTCATCGTTATTGGAGCGTTTGAAAACCGAGCTGCAAGAAAAGCGCCCGCGATTGGCCCACAAGAAAGTCCTTTTCCATCACGACAACGCACCAGCACACACCTCAGCAGTTGTAGTCGCAAAATTAATGGAAATAGGATTCCAACTCGTTTCACATCCCCCCTATTCTCCAGACTTGGCTCCCTCGGACTACTATTTGTTCCCCAATTTGAAGAAATGGCTGGCGGGACAAAGATTTTATTCAAACGAGGAGGTGATTGCAGATACTAATGGATATTTTGCAGACTTGGACAAATCCTATTATTCAAAAGGGATCAACAAACTAGAACATCGTTGAACGAAGTGTATAAGCCTAAAAGGAGACTATGTCGAAAAATAAAAAAGGTTTACCCCAAACACATAAGTAGTTTTTATTTTTGCACGGACTTTTCAAACCAGCCTCGTATATATATATATATATATATATATATATATATATATATATATATATATATATATATATATATATATATATATACGTATGTACATTTTTACATTTTGTTTCATTATCAACTGACTTTATTGACTTCATTTTATAATAAATAATCACAGTTTTAAACATATTTCAATCCTCTTCAATAGGGTTTTACGTTAAATACAAGAAAACTGTAATTCTACGTTTTCGTCTTTAAACACGTTCAAGTGTGACTGCGAGACAATAACAATTACTTTCATTAACGAACTCCCCGAACTTATTGGGATCTGTATGGGACGTTTGGAGCAGCAGGGAGATCCCAGCTCGTTTATCCAATAATGCAACCCGTTTATCTTAAGTAATTTACAAGGAAATTTGTCCGTTAATGTTAGAGAGATATGCAGCAACTGTATTTAATAAAGCACCAGTTTCGTATGCGCACAATTAAGCTTATATCAACTTAAGTTTTAGAACTATGTACCAGCCAGTAATAAATTTTATGGAGTAGTAACTTTCTAGGACGAATTAAATTCAATCAAGTATGTGATAAAACACTAAAAAGTATAAGAATTTTTGGGGAGGAGACTGTTGTAGCGTTCTTTTTAGTGTTCCATATGGAACACTTATAAGATCACTTCGGTGTATGTCCGTTTGTCCATCTTTCACACCCGATTTTCTCCGAAACTTTTTTTTTATGGGTCTAGCACACGTGCTACAGGGAAGTCGCTAAAGCGCCACAGGAGCGACACGTGTGAGGAGAAAGCGATTCACGTTGTCCTTGAATCGCTGTAAATTGTACTCGGTGGGAAACACAGTCCTGGGCAAATTATTCCAAAGGGATGATGTTCTCCATATAAAAGACTGCTTGAAAAGCGTTGTACGAGGAGTAACAAGCTGAACCTCATACGGATGTGAAATATTAGCGCGACGTGTACTTCTAACATGCACCGCTCTGGAAGGAATTAAGCGGGCCTCATCCTTCGAACATTTTCCATGAAAATACTTGTCGAATAGGCTCAAGTCGTCAACCGTTCTTTGATGTTCCAGCGAATCAAGGCCGCCGGTCTCCAATCAGACGGACAGCTCTTCTCTGAATAGAATCCAACAAATGCAGTGTATGTTTGGGAGCGGGGCCCCAAACATGGGAGCAGTATTCCATAGTTGGTCGAATTTGAGCTGTGTAAAGAATTAACAGTTGTTGTGGAGTGTAAAGCTTTCTTATTCAAAATAATATTCTCAACTTTTGAGAAGCTCTCCTTGCTATAGCTGGAACATGTTCATGCCAGGACATATTTGCAGTGGAATTTATGAAATTAGTTGTAATGATTGTGACAAAAAGTATGTTGGGCAAAGGTCAATTAAAACACGATTTAAAGAACATTTAGCACACTTAAAATACAGTAGAACAGAAAAGTCTAGCATTGCCGAACATGCCCTTGAAGCTAATCATATTGTAACATTAGATAATCTAAGATTAATTAAAAATGTATCTGTTAGGAAATTGTTGAACGTATACGAGAGTATGGAAATTATAAAATGCAAAAGTAGTTTAAATAAAGAGAGAGGACCTATTCCTTATAGTCTCCTCTCCTGGTTACTTGACAGGGACTGATGGCCTTGGCGATGCCATTAGTTCCGCCTGAATAATTCAAGGATTAGGTTAAGTATAAATAGGGTAGATTTGTAGTTTAGCTTTAGTCAATCATCGCTCCTAACATGGTTAGCGCAACGCGCGTCGAGTGCAAATACTGAGTGGTGTCATTGTGCCAAAGATTCCACATTCCCAACTTAATTTATCTGGTATATAAAAAAAACAAACAAAAACTTCAAGGTCATTAGTTTTCAGTAAAGATCGGAAAAAAAAACCTTGTTGAGAACTCATTTGGGATGTGTTTTGTCAAGTCGTTGATCATTTTATACCTACGTAACGAAAATTTTTAGTTTAAAAACAATCAACGTAGGGAAAACTAATTGCGCAAGTCCGACTTGCGGTTGGCCTATATTTTTTTTTGCAATACGTTTACTTTACAACGTGGTACAAGGTTTTTACGAGAATAGTATATAAGTTTAAGTATAGTATTGCCACTTCATAATTGATCAGATCTCTTGTGTAGTGTCCCTACACACTAAGGGTTCGTCTTGCTAGTTTGAATATATTTTTCTTTAGAATTCCCTTATACTTTATATAATAGGTAATTGAGCGTAATTTTTTTAGTTTACTACACGGTCGACGAATTCGTTTACACATCAGTATTTTGCCTGTTTTCCATTTCGGTTCTACTTCCAATAGTACTATAGAACATACACTCGGAAATGTATTCCTTGAATGGCCAAGGCGAGCACAATGTGGTTCGCTATATCGACTACGCCGGCGAGCCAGTTTTCAAGGGCGGTTATACAGAAACAGTATTTTGTTCTTATTTTTATTTTTTTCTTCGACGCCATGCCAGGAAACCCAGTTTTTCTGTAGTATTGGGTAGAAAACTCAGCACTGGGTGAGTTCTTGTTTTCCTGTTTGACTCTCTCGTTTTTATTTCGGCTCACTCTTGAATTTCCATTAAAATAGTATCTCTGTTTATAGAAAGCGAGACGACGCAATTTGCAGTACCACCTTCTTTCAAGGCACCTTTGAGCACATCCTGCAGAGTTGATAAAGTAAAACTATTTCAAAAGCCGGACATTTTTACAATTGATAACGACGTTTTTTCTTTTCATTAGAGGTTTTTTTTATAATTTTTCTTTTTCTTTGTCACGTTCTACCTGCTAGTTTTGGTTACGAATTTTGTTACAAGTTCAGCTTTTTTTACCAGTTTTATTTACGTATTCTTGCTTTTGATTTGCTGCACCGATATTATACATACTTTTTTAAAAAGATATTAAACAAAAAAAAATAACAGGCGAAGAGTTTCAGAAGTATTTCCAGGTATTTCCAGCTGAAACATAAGATTTACCTCACCACAGACTTCCATTAAAATTGCATCTAACGAAACTACATAATTTTCCAATTTCTGGCTTCAAAAATTCTGAAAATTACATCTAGTATATTGAAAAATATTAGACTCTAAGATCGTATTCCTAACATCTAGATGCGAAGAAGATAAACAGGAACAGATGTAGTATAACGAATATGTATATTAAGGTGGAATTGGGCTGAGTATATTATGGTATGTCTGAAAAGTTCTGTTTTTGGCTCTCATGTTTCCTCAGATAGCGTTCTTTACTAGTCGCAGTCGACGGATTTCTTTCTAACACCTTCGCTATTAACGCCAGTGTGCCCCAAGGCTCCATACTGTCTCCTACTCTTTTTCTCATTTACATTAACGATCTGCTGGAAAAGACCGAGAATCCAATCTACAGTTTTGCAGATGACAGTATGTTTAGCTCTTCATTGACTTTGATCGCTCGGACATCGGCTACTCAGACGAATATCCGCAGACAGCAGGAAGTCATTCAACTTAACGAAGACCTGGAAGAAATTTTATCTTAGGATGACAGTAACCAAGTGGAATTTAACGCTACAAAAACCCAGGCGGCAGTTTTTTCTAAAAAAGTTAACGTTGCCGAACCCGATATAGTTATTTCCGGAGCACTCCATTCCTCTAACATCGTCACTCAATTTGTTGGGCGTTAATTTGGTAGCAAATATGTCCTGGCATGAACATGTTGCAGTCATAGCAAGGAGAGCTTCTCAAAAGTTGGGAATATTATTTCGAACCAGAAAGCAACGACTGTTAATTCTTTACAAATCTCAAATTCGACCAACTATGGAATACTGCTACCATGTTTGGGGCTCCGCTCCCAAACATACACTGCATTTGTTGGATTCTGTTCAGAGAAGAGCTGTTTGTCTGATTGGAGACCCGGAACTGACCGGCGGCCTTGATTCGCTGGAACATCGAAGAACGGTTGGCGACTTGAGCGTATTCTACAAGTATTTTCATGGAAAGTGTTCGAAGGATGTGGCCCGTTTAATTCCTCCCAGAGCAGTGCATGTTAGAAGTACACGTCGCGCTAATACTTCACATCTGTATGAGGTTCAGCTTGTTACTCCTCGTACAACGCTTTTCAAGCAGTCTTTTTTATGGAGAACATCATCCCTTTGTAATAATTTGCCCAGGACTGTGTTTCCCACCGAGTACAATTTACAGCGATTCAAGAACAACGTGAATCGCTTTTTCCGCACACCTATCGCTCCTGTAGTACTTTAGGGACTTCTTCCGCACAGCACGTGTGCTAGACCCATAAAAAAATATTGCAAGGATGACAGATGGACACGCTATATAGTTAAATGGAGGACATAAGAGGTAGACCGCAGACAAGATGGACGGACGACATAAAAAGACTAGCGGGACACGATTGGATGCAAAAGGCAAACAATAGAGCTCAGTGGAGACAACTTGGGGAGGCTTACATCCGACTCTGGATGAAATAAACTAATAATGATATTGAAAGCCAGATATCTATATGAATTATCCATTTGCTACGTTCCCAGTGGAAATCTACATGCCTCACTTGGCATTCAATGTTGGCCCGTCGGAATTAAGTGACCAACTGAGCCGCGAAGTTAATTTTTTGCCGAATACAATACCTTTCTTATGGTCCTTTGACTCGGTCATATCAGTTCTCAGTTCCGTCTCAGTTTCAGTTTTCGTTTCATTTCAGTTCGGAAGGAGGTTTGTTTTTACACCGTCCGTTCATTTCTCAGTCCTAGTTACACTTTCAAAGTGTTATGTGTGTTTCGCGATCAAACACGTGTTGTCATACTGTCCCAAAGTGTACGTGTGTAAAATAGCTCATGTATGAAGACTGTCTCACTGCAGTAGCCTTAGCTGTGGCGTTGAAGAAATGGTGGAAGAAAAGAATCCCATACCGTCAGGTATCAGTCTCCGTTTCAGTTCTGTTTTCAGTTTTTCCTTTTTATATATATAACAAGGATTTTCTACAGCTGACGCTGTATTCCTTCTCTCAGCCTTTGATTCCATCCGTTTCTATCTTCCCAGTTTCCATCTGTTGGACCCCTGTCCTCCATAGCCTCGTTTACATCGTCTCTCCACGATCGTCTGGGTCTTCCTCTTTTTCTTCTCCCTATAGGGCTCCACTCCGTTATTTTCTTTATCCACCTATTATCTTCGCTTCGTCTTATGTGTCCATACCATTTTAATCGATTTTCTTCAATGATGTTTATTGCGTTCTCTTTGATGCTCATTCTGCTTCTTATTTCTTCATTTGTTATTCTCTCCATACGTGTCACTCTACAACATCTTCTCCAATACTCCATCTCTACCGCATTAATTTTAGATTTATTTCTTTTGTTGATCGTCCATGTTTCTGACCCATATGTCATTATGCTTTGTATTATTGATTTGTACATGCGTGTTTTGTTTCTCTTTGTAATGTGCTTGTCCCACAGGATCGAATTTAATTGCCTTATGCATGTTCGCGTTTGTCCTAATCTAGCTTTAATCTCTTCTTCTGATGTTGCGTTTTTTGAAATAATGGTTCCTAGATATTTAAATTTATCGATTCCTTTGATTATTGTTTCGTTATCTACTTCTAGATTCTCCACGTTTCCCTCCTTTGTTGTTAGATATTCCGTTTTATCAAAGTTTATTGCTAATCCTGCTTTAGTGTATTCTTCTTTCAGTTTTCTTACCATATAACTGAGGTCTTCCTCATCTTGCGCTATGATTACTTGGTCGTCTGCGAAACTTAGAGTATACAGTCCCTGGCCAAATTATTAGACGCACTGCAAGATTTCATGTAAAATATTAATTACCGAGTGATATTGTACCGTTTTATTATTTTAAATTGATTTGTTTTTTATTTTTATATTATCCAATCGATTACCTATTGATTTGACATAAATAAAACAGCATTAATTTAGAAAAGCATAAGTTTATTAAGTTTTAAAGAAAAGTGAAATTAATGTTAGTAAAAGTCAATATTTACTTGAGCCACCTTTAGCCGCTATCGAAGCTTTAATTCTGCGCGGCATGCTATCAATGCAAGATTGTACTGTCTCCTGCATTTGAGGATGATGATTCCACACATGAATAATCTTTTCTAGGAGCTGGGTTTTGTTGGTAATCACATCTTTAGCCACTTCTCTTTTCATCAGCTCCCACACATTTTCAGTGGGGTTCATATCAGGGCCAATCCAACAGAGGGATATTTTTTTCTGCCAAAAAAGCTTTAACAGACCGAGCAGTGTGGCAGGGAGCTCCATCTTGCATGAAAGTGAATGGTTCCCCATTTGGAAACCATTCTCTGAGCTGCGGAATCAACCGATTTTGTAATACTTCTTTGTACTGATTTTGCCTCATTATTCCTTTGACGACGTACAGACGTCCAGTGCCCTTACCGCTGATGACTGACCAAATCATCACTTTGGTGGGATGTTTAACCGTCGGGACGACACAATCAGGATGAAACTTTTCTCCATGACGACGACGCACATACTGAGCTTTATTCTGTAAAATTTCGAATGTGCTTTCGTCACTGAAGCAGACCTGTCAAAAATAGGAAAAATATATAAACTTCCATGTTTATTTGCTTTATTTAACTGAAAATGATAATAATGTATCAATTATTGATTAAATTGCTGTATCTTATCGATATCCAGAAGTCCACATCTTTGTCTTGCCATTGTTTGGCCCACTTCAGGCGCTTTGCTTTCATTGCAGCTGTTAACTTGGGCTTCCTGGCGGGGCGACAGGCCTTAAAATCTAATTCTTTCAATTTTCTTCGAACAGTGCGCTCAGAAGCATTTACGCTAGCATCCTGGAGTTGTGATTTTATTACCTTTGTGGTAGCAAATCTGTTTTCTACACAAATTTTCTTCAAACATCTCTCTGACCGTGGAGTGAAAATTGGTTTTCTACCGCATCTTTTCTTTCTTTTCGGGCTTAATTCCTTCCTGACTCAATTTTCTTTTTTATGCGTCGTACACTAGCTTCAGAAACCTCCAATCTTCGTGATATTTCTCGGTTTGTAAATGTTTTCGTAATCACAAGGGCCTTCACTTCAGCTTTTTTACGTGGCGAAAGATCGCCTTTTCTACCCATAATGAAAATAGTCCAATTACTTTTTTAAAACACTGCATACAAAATAAACTAATAACTGAGTAGTATAAAACTGTTAAACAACAATCACAGTCCATAAAGCCACAGAAACACGTCCGTACCTGACTCGATTCCGATCGCGACTGATACAGGTTTGTACTTATTTACGTTCATGTATCACTCTGTCAACACAGTGTTGCCATATGTTAAAAATAAATACAGATATGTAGTCTACAACAATTCTTTTAAATAAAAATCAATAATATTGTAGTTTAAATATACCATTATTGCATAAAAACTCTTAAGAAACATAAAATTACTAAAAAAAAATACAGTGCGTCTAATAATTTGGCCAGGGACTGTATAAGTAATCTTCTAGTATTGGGACTCCCATTCCACTACATTTTTGCTTCCATTTTTTTAATGTTTGTTCGAGGTATATTTTGAATAATGTTGGGGATGTAGAGCATCCTTGTAATAGGCCTTTTGATGTTTGGAATCTCTTCTCTATTTTATGTCCTATTTTTATGTTCACTGTGTTGTTTTCGTAGAGAGCTTTTACTGCGTATATTAGTTCTTTGTCCTATTTCTTTCATTACGTTCCATAATTTTTGTCTTGATACTATTTCTTTCATTGCTTTCCATAATCTTTGTCTTGGTACTAAGTCATAGGCCTTTCTTATATCTATGAAGGCTAGATGAACTTCTCTATTCTTTGCCAGTTTTTTTTCCATTGTTTGTTTTATAGTGTATATGTGGTCTATACATGATTTTCCGGCCGTAAAGCCTGCTTGATCTTCTCCAATTTTTTCTTTCATATTTTCCTCCATGATATTTTTAATAATTTTTCCATACAAACGTCCCATACTCGATATTATGCTTAGGCCTCTATAGTTTGTGCATTTTCTGCGGTCTTCCTTTTTAAATATAGATACTATATAAGCTTTTGACCATTCCTCTGGTATTTTTTCTCCATTTATCGCTCTGTGAAACATGTTTCTCAGCATTCGATGTAATTTATTAGACACGTACTTAATCATTTCATTTACCACACCCCCAGGCCCTACAGATTTATTATTTTTGAGTGTTTTTATTGTCTTCTTTACTTCTTCATAGCTTAGTTCTATCTCTTTTATTTCGTTATTCTGTTCTTCTTCAGGGTTCTCTTCTTGGAATTCTTGTCTATCTTCTGTTAGCAGCTTCTTAAAATATTCTTCCCACTCGCTTTCTGGGATGTACTCTATATACGTCTTCTCTCTGTTGTTACTCCTTAATGCTTTAATTATTCCCCATGACTCTGTATTTCTAGTTCCTCAGATATACTGTTCTACATGTTCGCACGATTTTTCCCATCTCTCGTTCTTTTCTTTGTTTATCATCCTCCTCGTTTCTGCATTTTTCTCTTTATATTTCTGTAGGTCTTCTTCTGATTTTGTATTCAGCCATTTTTCGTATAGCCTTTTTCCCTCCTTTATAGATTCTTTGGTTTTTTCACAGATTCTAATTTTATGTTTCTCGTTCTCGTTGTCTTCTTTACCTAATGCTTGTAGGGACGCCTGTTTGATGCATTCTTTTATGTGGTCATACATCTGTTGGAGGTTGTCGTAGTTAAATTCATTTAATTTTTGATCTAATCGTCGTCTATATAGGTCTCTTATCATTTCGTCTTGCAGTAAGTGTATTTTGTATTTTATTTCTTTATCTGCTTTTTCTGTTATCTCATTAATATTTCTGTTTTCTTTATCTATTGTTTCTTTTTGCTTTATTGTCTTGTACCACGGTACTTTTATATTTGCTATCAATAGTTTATGGTCTGTTCCACATTCTGCCCCTCTCTTTACTCTTACATCTTTTATTTTGATAGTAGTATCGTTTTTAATTATAATGTAGTCTATTATTGATTTTAATTTTCGTGTTTCTTGCATCCAAGTATATTTGTAGATGTCTTGTGTTTATAGAATCCGTTTGTTATTTTGAGGCCGTTTAGTTCACACAGCTCTATTAGTCTCTCTCCGTTGTCGTTAGTAATGTCTTCTCCGAATGGTCCTACGGTATTGTCCTTTGTTTTCCTTCCTGTTCTCCCATTCAGATCTCCCATTATTATCAATTCTTGGTTTTTCTTTACTTTTTTGTGTTTCTGTTTCTAGTGTTTCCATGAAATTATCTTTTTCTCTTATAGTGCTGTCTTCTGTTGGGCCATATACTCCTAATATTACCATGTCTTTTCCTAGCATTGTTATATTTAGTTTTATGATTCTTTCATTGAAGGGTTCCCAAGATGTTATTTTCTTTTTCCACTTCTTTTTTACTAATATTCCAACTCCGGCCTTTGCTCTTTCTTCCTTCTTTACTCCACTCCAACAATGCATCACTTCATCTATTTCTTCTATTCCACTTCCCTTTTTCTTCGTCTCGCTTATTACTAAAATGTCTATGTTCATCTGCCTAAACACTTGTATGACTTCGATGTTCTTTGTCCTCCAACCCTGTATATTCCAGGTGCCGAGAGCAGCTAATCTGTTTCGGGATTTCTTTATTTGTCTGAGTTTTAAGCTTGGGTTAACTAATCGCTTTGAAGTAGAATTGCCCCCCCCCGTATCCGATGGGGCTCTCTTCTTCAAAGGTGTGGATTGCCACCCGTTGATTTTTGCTTATCTTGTGATTTTTCATCCTACTTTTCAAAAACAACTAGCATTTCCCAGTTTATGTTTTACGTGTGTTAGGGTGCTAACTCCTAACGCCACAACCCTCCTCCTTTATCCGGGCTTGGGACCGGCAACAGTGTTGACGAACTACTCAATCCATCCATCAACACTGCAGGCGGAGTTAGTTTTTTTCGTTTTACACATAGGAAAAAACGGACAGTTCGACTGAAACTGAACTGAAGACTGATTTGACCGTGTAAAAGGACCATTAAGCGAAAGAAATAAAAACGAATTTTGCCTATTAGCCTATAAATATTTTAACGGCTTCAGGCGTTTGTATCATGAAAGGACCTAACCATGCACTTTGCATAAATATCCCTAATCGTTTTAAGATCATTAGTTCTTCTCTGTAAGTTTTAATTATTACTTAAAAGCTATTCAACTTTTTCTCGTAAAACCTTAACAAGTTGCCCTCCAACTTCCAGTGCCTTCCAAAGTTTAATAGGTAAAATAATCTGCATACTTTCTCACTTAAAGTTTAGAAATTTTCCGATAATACCCTCCTTATAAATTATTTATGTAAATTACGCTTTTTTTAAAATATTTTCCAGTTGTATTCATTGTAATAATGTTTAATATACACTCCTGGACAAAATTAACGCAACAATCTGAAAATTAATTTATCTTTTTCTTATGTCAGTTTTAAAGTTTATCGAGTATTTGAATAGTAGGCTATGCATATTTTGTTTCGTTGTTCATGACCGAAATCAAAACAATTCGTTTAGATTTACAGTTTTAAAGAATTTTTTAGAAGATAAACAATTTTCTGTGATAATGCGATATAGATTTTCTTTAAAAGTAAGCTTATAAATTGTTCCCTTTTTCGAAGTAATAAGTTTTTGTGGTAGACTGTTTCATTTTTGACCCCGAAGAATTAGAAAAATGAATCGAACAAGGAATTTAACTGCAAGCCTAAGTTTTATTGGACGAGGGATATTGTCCGGGTTATGTTGCCAATTTGTTAGGCAAACATCGTTCCACAATAAGTCGTATGGTAAGACGCTTGAATGAAGTAGGAACTTATTCTAGAAGGCCAGGGCAAGGGCGAAAACGATGCACTAGCGACCTAGATGAACGTTTTATAAGACAATATGCTTTAAGAAACAGGACTGTCACTAGTTCTATAATAAGAAACGAACTCGAAGCTGTTCGCAATGTCACAATTTTTTCTAAAACAGTTAGAAGTCGGTTAAATGAAGCTGGATTAAACAGTAGGAGACCAGCCACTGCGCCCTTGCTTACTAGAGAGAACAGAGTTGCCAGGTTACGTTTTGCTCGAAATCACGAAAACTGGTCTGTGGATGATTGGAAACAAGTTTTCTTCACAGATGAAACTAGGGTTAGTCTAAAACATCCGGATGGTCGTCAGCGAATATGGCGAAGACCAGGAGAGAGGTTTGCTCCTTGCAATATCTCTGCAAGGATTCCATTCGGCGGTGGCTCTGTTATGTTCTGGGGTGTCATCTGCTTTGATGCTCGCACAGAGTTAGTTCCTGTCCGAATGAGATCCATGAATGCTGACTACTATCTTGAGAATATTGTAATAGAACATGTGATACCTTTCGGTCATTTTGTGGGGCCCAATTTCCTGTTTCCTGGTACTCGATTATCTTAATCAAGTTGATATACCGATTATGCAATGGCCACCAAAAAGCCCGGATCTGAATTCGATAGAACATGTATGGGATCACCTTAAGAAGAATGTGAAACGTCATATACTTGCACCTAGAAACCTGAGGGAACTTGAAAATGCAGTTATCACAGAATGGGAGCAAATTCCTTAAGATTTTTTCTAAAATTTAATTAGAAGCATGCCTAGGCGCATAAACGCTGTCATCCGAAGTAGAGGAGGCAACACACATTACTAGTGTCCCAGTTACACCATTAATTTTGCTACTAGTGTCCCAGTTTATTTTTTTCATTATTACGTAATTTCAACGATTTTGTTATTAGGTCTTAAGAATAATTTTAATTCGAATCTTATAGAGAAATTTGGTAGTTAATTCACTTTTAAAGTATCCGAATAAGTTTCTTCTAACTTTAATGTAACCAGTGTTCATAAAAAATTATTTAAATTAATTCATTATAAAGATTTGTATGATTTAATATATTGTTGCGTTAATTTTGTCCAGGAGTATATAAAGAGTGTGAATTAATTTTGAGAGATTTCTAACACGTAGCGACTTTATACATCAATACATTCTCCTTCAAGAGCGATATAATCAGTCCAACACTTTTCTAACATTTCTATACCTCTCTTGTAGAAGGATTTGTCTGCTTTAAAAATAGGCCTCAGTTTCGGCGATACCTTCTTCACTGGAGCTAAATCTCTTTCACGCGAGCATTTTTTTGAGGTCTGCGAATAGATAACACAGGGGAACAGCTGTTTTGGTGTCGAGGTTTTTTGAGCTGATTCTATATCAATTTGATGTCCTGAATTCAAATAACGTATTCATTTGTACCTAGGAGCTCAAATTTTTAAGATATACAATTTTAGAGAAATATAAGTTACATTATTGTAACTCAAATCCGTAAGTGTAGTAAACAAAAGTAGATATGAAATTTTTATTTTAGTTATACAAAATATAATATTATGTCGTACTTACAAACAAAAAAAAAACATTGAAGAAATGAAATAGTCACTCAACACTTGGAAAGCTTCTTTTCCGCGACATTCTTGAATGTTTTTTTAAACAGTCCCTTTTTTAAACTCCAGCAGTAATCTGCCATCATGTGCATGTCCCATCTTCCTTGGTAGCGGTCCTCCATAACTTTAATATCTTGGTGAAATCTTTCACCTTGTTCCTCACCCATGTCTCCTAAATTTTCTGGAAAACGGTCTAAGTGGCTGTGTAAATAGTGTATTTTAATACTCATATTGCACCCTAAGGATTTGAAACTATTAAGCATCTTGTTGACCATTTCAACATAGTTTTGAGCTTTATGTTTGCCTAGAAAATTTTCTACAACTGCAACAAATGATGTCCAAGCTTCTCGTTCAACTTGATTCATTGAATTTATGAAGGCAGGATCCTTAATTAATTGTCTTATTTGTGGGCCGTCAAATATCCCTGCTTTGAGTTTTTCTGTGCTCAACTGATGCATTTTTACCCCTATATATGCAAAACAAGACCCATTCTTATCAAGAGCCTTTACAAATTGCTTCATTAAGCCCAACTTTATATGTAACGGAGGAAGTATGATTTTTTTTCTCTTTCAACCAAAGCGTCGTTAATGACAACGTCTATGTTTTCTCTCTGAGGCCAATCTTTTCTAACCCAGTGGTGTGTTTTGTCCCTACTATCCCAGAGGCACAAGAAACACGGATATTTCGTGTAACCACTTTGCTGCCCAAGAAGAAAGTTTACCATTTTTAAGTCTACACAAATCATCCATTGATGTTCGTAATACTTTATCTTCTGCAAGACCAAAGCTATGGTATTATATTCTTCTTTCAGTTTCGTTGAGTGAGCTAGTGGTATTGAACCATATTTATTCCCATTATGTAGAAGGACACATTTTAAACTTCGCTTTGAACTGTCAATAAATAGGCGCCAATCATCTGGAATATATTCAGAAAGTCCCATTTCTTTCATGAGTCCCCTAATTTCGTGACAAAATACAAGATTGTCTTCTTGAGAAAAGAATGGTAGCAGATCTTTTTCTCTTGTACGGTAAAAGGTAATTTTGGTTCCTTGTTCCAGTAAATTTTTGTCGTTCAACCTAGAAGCCAGTACTTCAGAAGCTTTTTTCGATAAATTGACATCCCTGGTGAGATCATTTAATTCATTTTGATTGAAGCGTTGAGGAACTGATGACGTCCCCTCATAGTCACTGTTAGTTTCATTAGCATCAGAACTTTTATTAGCATCAGAAGAGCGATCAGAGGGAAAATATTCGTCATCGGAGATATGTGGTAGCTGATGAAATGTTGGAATCGGTATTTCATCTGAATGCGGGATAGGGCGTATTGCCGAGTCTAAATTGGGATAAGTCCACTTACTGCGGTTATTTCGATTGATTCCATTAGTATTTACTAAACAGAAATAACAATCAATGAAGTGGTTTTTTGGTTTTCTCCAAACCATTGGTACGCCGAATTTTAGACATTTTCTTTTCCCGGTAGTCCACTGCCGTAAATGCTCTGTACAAGTTTTACATACGAGATGCGGGGCCCACGTTTTGTCCTGATCACCAAGCTTAACTCCAAAGTATCCAAGATACGCTCGCTTTACAAAGTCAGTAATAGTTTGTCTGTTTTGTTGAAACATGTATTCTCCGCATATATAGCAAAACACATCAGGTTGATTTACACAACTTCTTCTTGAACTGGAACCTGAACTCATTTTAATTCTGTTCAATAACACAAAAACACTCTTTTCTTAACATAAAATAACACGCCGAATTCGATCTACTCTCATTAGTAAGAACGCACAAACTGACGAGACTTACCCGAGTTAGGTGATTAAAAGGGTCAGTTCAGGTACCTGGTAGGCAATGGTTCCACTATTTATAGATTTACCTGGAATTTACTCAATTACAGACTAACAATAAAACCATTGTACCTACATTAATGAATATATAATAATTTTAGAACTCTCATAAATGAATATACTGAATAAAAACCACATTGGTAGATAAGTTGATGTATCTAAAAAAGTAGAGCTGATAGAGAAAAACGGATTGCATGTATAGATTTAGCGTCCCAAATATAGTTAAAATCAGCTCTAAAATCCCAGGCACCAAAACAAAAATATTTTTTTGTTGCCCTGTGTAATAGTCACTGGGAGCCAAATCTGGAGAATACAATGGGCGAGGCAACAATTCGAATTTCAATTCATGCAATTTTGCCATCGTAACCATTGGCTTGTGACACGATGTATTGTCTTGATGAAAGAGTATTTTTTTCTTGTTCATTTGGGGTCGTTTCTTTCCGATTTCTGCCTTCAAACGCACCAATAACTTTATATAATATTCGCTATTGATGATCTTTCCCTTTTCAGCATACTCGATGAACATTATAAATACAGAAGCCAAAATCTTCCCAGCCGACTGTTGTGCCTTTGGTCGCTTCGGGCGATTTTCATTGGCTGCTGTCCACCCAGCTGACTGCCGATTCGATTTCGGTGTGTAGTGGTGGATCCATGTTTCATCCATTCTCACATATTACATTCTCCCTTCTATTTTCTCTGCGAAACTTATGGCCCTAAGAGAGGCATTATGTTGGGCTATAACATCTAAGCTAAGTAAAAAATTTCTATTAATTACGGACTCCCTAAGTTCCCTACAATCTCTAAATCCATCAAACTTCTCAAACCCTATCATACTTAACATTTCAGATCTACTACAAATAAGGTATAATAGAGACATTAGATTCTCTTTTTTGTGGTTCCAAGTCATATGGCTATCAGAGGGAAGAAACAGCAGATAGTGCACCTAATCTGCCATCTCTTCAGGCATATTATTAAACGATATCTTCGCGCCTGAAGATTTAGCTAACTTTTTCAAACATACCTTTGATAAATTATTCCAGTTGGATTGGGATCTACAGGAGGAGGGCTCTAACAAGATGTGGGAGATAAAACCATTAGTATTTCCCCCTCTCCATTTATCATCTCTCCCGCAAAGAAAACGTATTATGGAGAAGATTGTGCATAGGTCATTCTTACATTACTCACTCTCACCTGTTGAGAAATGACCCACCTCCAGTCTGTTCGAACTGTAACGAATTACTATTCATCAAGCATATACTGCAATCAAATGAAGATTTAAACAAAAAAGCCAAATATGATCTTATCAAACCCATTAAGGAGTTTTTAAAACCAGATCATAGAGGCCTCAAAAACTTATGCGCTTTTCTTAAGGAATCTCAACTATATTCGAAACTATAATTCAAATCTTGGTACGGCGTTAACGCGGTGCTCAAACGGTCGATCGCGAGTGCTTTTTGAGTCGATCTATATGTATATATGTATATATATATATATATATATATATATATATATATATATATATATATATATATATATATATATATACGTAGAAAAGATAATTCAGAAAACAGATCCGTTCGTGGCCAGCTCGATATGTTTAACAGCTCTATCTCGGGATTTAGGTCTCAGCTGCTGAGAGCTCTGTAGAGGTTCTGCTTGATCAGTGTTTACTATTGTTAATACCATTATTGTTTTTATATTCCTGAGGTTAGTTCTTTTATTACCTGTATCTATTTTATATATTTTGTTATTGAGGATGTTTATGTGTTTTAGGTAACTAAAACAAAATGTAATGAATAAACTACTAAAATTTATTCGATCCACAATTAGGCCAGAATAACCTCCTCATCACTTTCTTTTATCGTAATAACCCCCTGCTAGCGGCAAAAGGCGGCTTTATCAAAGGAACGAGCGGTACTTGTCAAATAAAAGCCGCGTTTTTGATTCCCGCCGATTTTTCTAGAAACTTCAGGCGGCGTGTTTGACGGGAACATTCGAGACTTCGTTCGCACTGATATAAATGTTGCACCTGCAGGAATAGGAGTCAGTCTGAGTTGTAACTTGAAGGCGATACATAGATATAAAGTTTATTAATAAATAGTCCAAAATGAGTGCGGCGAAGAAAAGTAAAACTTATCATTTTAATAACGATTGGGTGGAAGAATTTTTCTTTTGTATGGTAAAGGATAAGTGCATTTGTCTCATTTGCCGTGCGTCAGTTGCAATACCTAAGCGTGGGAACTTAGAGAGGCCTCATAAAACGGTTCATAAAAACTATGAAACGGATTTTCCGTCACAGCGTGAATTAAGAAAACGAAAAGTACGTGATTTGATAACTTGTTTGAAAAAAGAACAAACCATGTTCACAAGACCAGCCAAACAATCAAAAGCTGCAACGATCGCGTCATTTAAAATATCTCATATATAGGCGAAACACAAGAAACCATTTGATGATGGATTGGTTGTGAATGAAGTATTTATCGAAGCGGGTGAGACTTTATTTGGAGATTTTAAAAATAATACAGAGATTATGTCTGCTATTAGAGAACTTCAGTTATCTCGTCCGACTGTCACAAGGCGTGTTGAAGTCATGAGTCAGGACATGGCAGATAAACTAAAACATGATATCATGGAATGTACATACTTTTCTTTACAGTTCGACGAATCCACTGATATGACAGACACTGCCCAGCTGTGTATTTTTATTCGAATGGTATTCAATGACATGTCGGCTAAGGAAGAGTTTTTGACAATGATTCCTCTGACAAGAAAGACCCGTGGCGAAGGTATATATGACGTTTTCTTCAATTTTGTAACAAACTACAAGCTACCAATATATAAACTAGTGTACATTACAACCGATGGAACAGCCGCAATGACTGGAAACGAAAACGGTTTTGTGGCATTGTGTCGAGCTAATGATGATTTCCCTTCATTTTTCTCCTTCCATTGCATTATACATCAACAAGTTTTGTGTTCAAAAGTTCTAAACATGGAAGAGATTATGGGCATTGCAATAAAAATTGTGAATTCTATCCGTGCACGTAGCTTGCAACGACGGCTCTTTAAATTGCAGTTGGAAGATAGTGAGTCAACTGAACACACTGATTTAGTTCTTCACACGGACGTCAAATGGTTGAGTCGCGGAAAATTCCTATAAAGGTTTCAAGAATTATTGCCCGAAATAACAGCTTTTCTGGACGAAAGAGGTGATGACACTCAGATGCTGAAAAACGGAAAATGGCTGACTGATTTGGCATTTTTGACAGACATCACAATGCATTTAAACACCATTAATTTGGAGCTTCAAGGTAAAGGAAAAACTATTATTGAGATGATTAGCGCAATAAACGCATTCAAAAGTAAATTGCAACTTATGATAGATCAACTGAAAAGAAAGGATCTGAAAAATTTTCCGTCTTTGAAAGCAAGGATTCCTCAGTTGAATTATGATATTTATGAGGCAGAATTATCAAATATTTTGGGCCAATTCGAAATACGTTTTTTATGATTTCAGTAAATTGGCAAATATCGCATCATTTATGAGTTATCCTTTTTCGTGTAAAAACATTGAGGACTAAAACTGAAATAGCAAGTCAGTTTAACATGGACTCATGTTACACAGCATCTGATACAAAATTCTGGTGTTTTATATCTGAAGATAAATATCCGAATCTAAGGTAAATTGCCCTTCAACTGAAGGCAATGTTTGGGTCAACTTACTTGTGCGAGTCTACATTTTCTGAAATGAAGCTAATTAAGTCAAAATATCGCAATCGACTAACTGACGAACATATGTCATCATGCTTGCGATTAGCACTCGGTAATTACGTACCATCTTATGAAAAGTATGCTGAGGACATGCAGCGCCACGCTTCAACATCCACAGTCACTCTTTAGTTAAGTTTAGACACTAGAACTCGTTTGTTTTGTAAGAACCAATAAACTCGCAATTTTGAATAATTATGAGTTTTTTCATTGTTTAGTGCAGACCTACAGTTACCTTGACTAAAAAAATGCATATTGTGCGGAAAACTAATATCTATGCCACGTTACACCCTACCTAGACGACAATCCTGCATCACACTTACTTGCAGCCTCTCAGAGTCGATCGATCGTAGTCTAACAATATTGAGGTAGATCGCCAGCAGTTCAAGTTTGAGCACCCCTGATCTATGCTATCGACGCACCTTATTAAAACATCCATCCATTCACATATTGCATGAAAAAATATTGCGCTTAAACTGGTCCAAACAGCGTTCAGAATCATCAACACGTTGTTGTTTTTGGTCGACTGTGAGCAAACGCGGTACCCATTTTGAACAGAGTTTTCTCATGCCCAAATGTTCATGCAAAATATGACCAACGCGTTCTTTTGATATCATTAGGCTGTCAGCTGTCTCACGCAATTTCACTTTACGGTCATCCAAAACAATTTTGTGTGTTTTTTTTTATGTTTTCCGGTGTAACCACCTCATTTGGGCGTCCGGAGCGTTCAGCATCATTTGTACTACCGCGTTTAAATTCAGCATGCCAGTAAATATTGAGTCATTTTCCAAGGGCAGAGTTGTGGTAATACTTATCAAGACATTGCTTTGCTTGAACGGTATTTTTTCCCATTAAAAAACAGCGATTAATCAACACACGAAACTCGATTTTTTCCATTGTCTTGAAAATATCAAAAATAGCGTCACTAAAACCACTGTAACTTGTAAACTAATAGTCGAAATATCATGAATTTTGACACGTATCGTGTGAAGATTGGTACTTCCTAAAAATCATATGGATTTTTTGAAAAGGGCAACATCTATGTGTTAGACCAAAAACTTTTGAGCCTACGTGTTAAAAGAGGACGTAACTTGTATTTATTCATAGTAAAACCATTAGACTTTAATTTTTAGTACACTTTATTTTGCCGAAGTGTCAACAACATATTTTTTTGAGCACTGAATATGTCGCATTACGTGCCAACAAAACACCATTTGCGGGAAGCTTTACTTTTCTTGTTTAACTCGAAGAAAAGCGCTGCTGAAAGTCATCAATTGCTGTCGGAAATCTAAGGTAATTATATTCTATCGATAAAAACATGTTAGTTCTGGTTTCGATGCTTTAAAAGTGGCAATTTCGACACGAAAGATAAAGAACCTCCAAGCCAGCCGAAAAGTTTAAAGATGAAGAATTAGAGGCATTATTAGATGAAGATCAGTGTCAAATGGAAAAAAAACTTACAGAATTATTAGGAGTTGATTGTACAACCATTTCCAAGCGGGTACATACACTAAAAATGATTCAAAACAAGGAAATTGGGTGCCGTACGAGTTGAAATCGAGAGACGTTGAAAAGGGATTTTTCACTTGAGAACAGCCGCTTCAACGGCACAATCGGAAAGACTTTTTGCATCGTATCGTATCTGAAAATGAAAAATGGATCCGCTACGATAATCAAAAGCGCAGTCATGAGTGAAGCATCAACATCTTCGCCAAAGCCAAACATTCACTACTCTGGGTGTAGTGTATTGTAAGCTGCTCAAAACCCAATGAAACTATCACTGGGAAACATTACCGATACCAATTGATATAACTGAGCCTACCGAACAACCGCAATATGCCAAAAGATACGACAAAGTGATTTTTCAACATAACAACTCTCGGCCACATGTTGCAAAACCCGTCAAGGAAACGCTAGAAACGTTTGGCTGGGATGTCCTACCTCACCCGTCGTACCACCAGACATTGCTCCTTTTGATTATCACTTTATCCGATAATAATCTCTACTTATTATCGCAAAAAATATTTGGCTACATGCCTTTACGAAACATCAACAAAAACTGCCCAAAATACCACTAAATAATTATTTCACTTACCACCTAACAAGTGCTTAAGGCAAGGTGGATTTGCGTTATTGCAATTAGGCCACTCCCTGATTTATCGGTGCGGTATTGTTTTCTCGGTGTGCTGGATAACGATTCGGTAAGAAAAACATACCGAACGCCTATATTTCAATGAAACCCACCTGACATGCTCCGCGTCCGAACATCCTGCGCAAGTGAGGCACACCGAGAAAAATGATACTGCTCCGATAAATCAGGGAACGGCCTAAAAAGTAAAAAGTCACAGATGTCCTATTACCTACTACTAACTCAAGCAAACTCTCGGCGCTATATCATATCTCAAATCGACCGTCCAATTATGAACATAGGCATCCCATTGCACCCCATCTGTTTCTGCTTTGTGTTTCTCTCGTCCTGTTTAGCCCATAGTTTCAGGTCATTCGTCTAACGTGCTGGTGGGCGGCAGCTTTTTCTTTTCCCAGTATAAGGTATCCAGTGAAGGTTGATGTTGTTTTATCTAAAATCGAGGTGTATATATATTTGATGAAATACCTGTTGTATTACTCAAATAATTTATATTAACAATCTACTGCAAAGGACCAGAATCTAATATAAAATTTGATGAGAGTATGCTTATTTCTGTATTTACTTTGAAAGCTCGAACATTAGCAAATATTTACTGCCAGCAGGAAGTTGTTCAACTTAACAAAGACCTCAAAGGAATTATGGTAACAGCAACATAGTAGAGTTCAACATTACAAAACCCCAGACGGAAGTTCTCTTTTCAGTAACACTGGTCGACAAAAAAAAACTTTCGAAAAAATACTGAGACCTGAGTAGTATATTTCTATGTATTTTGACCCACTGAACCTTAAACATTTTGCTCGTTAGGATTTTTGTCTATGATAACCTCAAAAAACACTGAACTAAGACCCTAAATGATTAAAGAACTGTTTAAAATGACTTCAGGATAGTTCCTTGGGTTAAAACATTTTATTCGGGAGCTTTTCGTAGTGCTGTTTAAAAATTTGAGATTAGAATATTGAAATGTTTAATTCAAAGCTGGAGTATACAAAATCACAGACGCAAATGTTATGAAATAAGGTGCAAACTGTATGGATGGAGCATGTTTTTGGACTTTAATATCCCTGACGTTATGGATGACAACTGGAAGTCACTACCATAACCTTACAAATTAACCTCCTGTCCAAATTACCCTTCATGTTAAATTACCTCTCTTTAACACCTACCTATCAGAGTTCTTTTCAAAAACAAATTCCATATATACAGTTTGCATATATTGAATATGTTTTTACTCTCAACTGGATCGCTAGATGGTCACCATTAATACCTCCTAGCAATTATAAAACTCTCGCTACTTGTATAAGTGGGTATGATAATGTAAGATCATTCAGGTGTATGCACCGACATCAGACACCGAGGAAGAAGAAATTGACCAATTCTACGAAGATATAAATAAAGCATTGCTACACCATAAAACAAGACATATTATAATAATCGGCGACTTCAGTGTCAAAATAGAGAAACCAATGAATACAAATGAGAAGAGTTTTGGGAAGTGATTATGTGTTATCACATGACAAGAATATTGTAATTAACACGACAATCCTGAACACGATAAGCATTGGCAGTGACCATCAGATGCTCAGAGCAAAAATAAGAATAAATCTGAAGCAGGAAAGACGTAGATTGATAACGCATACAAAGATAAAGACACCAACACGAATAAAAAAGCAAAACACAGACGAATATCGACAAGCATTAGAAAATCATATTAAACACATAAACTACAAAGCTGATGAACTAAACGTACAAAGAACTAACAGCCTACTCATGACTATAAAACAAATAGATTGAAAAAAGAAAAAACACAAAAATTAAGTAAAGAGACAAAAATCTCATAAAACAGACGCGACTATTAAGAAATGATCCAAACAACTGCAGATTAGGATTGGCAGAAATAGACATAGGACCAGGAAACATCCCAGGAGAGATAGTAAAATACGGAACTGAAAAGCTATTTAGAGCTTTGAGGAACTTATTCCAAAGATGCATTAACACATCAGAAGTACCCGAGGAATGGAAAATATCATACATATCAACAATTCATAAGAAAGGAGACAAAAATAATTGCGATAACTATAGGGGAATAACGGTTACAGGATCTATTAGCAGAATATACGGAAAAATACTTAAAAATAGAATAGAAACGGAATACGCAAACGTAGAAGCTGAAGAACAGGCAGGCTTTAGAGCAGGAAGATCCACAATAGACCATCTCTTCTCACTGACACAAATCTTAGAAAAGAAAACTGCATTTGATCAGGAAGTCCCTGTCTTGTTTGTTGGTCTAAAAAAGGCCTACGACAGCGTGCCCCTAATGAGATTGTGGGAAACACTACAACAGAGTAATATAAGCACCGAAATAATTAAAGCCGTAAAATCCTTATACCAAGACGCAAGAAGTAGTGTGAAAACCAAATATGGTATAACAACAGGGTTCCCGGTCACGAAGGGTCTCAAACAGGGCTACTGTATATCCCCAACGCTATTTAAAATCTATTTGGAGAGTGCACTGAAGAACTGGAAAAGGAAATGCAGCAGTATGGGATTACCACTGGATGACGATACTACATTGTACACGCTATCATTCGCAGATGACCAGGTAGTAGTCGCTCAGGACATCGATGATATGGAATACATGACACGAAAACTTATGGATGAATATGAAAAATGGGGCCTAGAAGTCAATATTAAAAAGACCGAGTACATGTGCGTCGGAGGACAACAGCAGGACTTGAAACTGGCCACAGGACACACCATCAAACACTGTGCCAGTTATAAGTATTTGGGAACGAGAATATCTAGGGACGGAATACTGGAAGAAGCAATATTCGAGAGGAATATCCAAGGAAGAAAAGCGATTGCAATGCTTAATAGTATACTATGGGACAAAAACATAACCATTGAAAATAAGAAGAGAATTTACAACTCAATAGTGAAAAGTATAATAACTTACAGCTCCCAGGTGTGGCCATTAAAGGAAAGAACAGAAAAAATACTAAAAGCTACAGAAATGGATTTCTGGAGACGAGCAGCCAGAAAATCCAAAAAAGACCGCATACCAAATGACACGATAAGGCGTTAGAAATAAAGCACGATATAGTGGACGAAATCAGAACCCAACAGTTGGTATGGTACGGACATGTACAGAGAATGTCACAAGACCGACCGCCTAAAAAGATTTTAAATTGGAACCCTCATGGAAAAAGAAAGCGAGGGAGACCACGCCAAAGCTGGAGAGCAGGAATCAACAAGGCAGTACTAGAGAGAGATCTGGAGGACGAGGGATGGAGAAACCGGGAGGAGTGGAAATTAGGCATCGGAAGACGGAAGACGTTATAAAACCGATTGATATATATATATATATATATATATATATATATATATATATATATATATATATATATATAACATATATAGAAATAGACAAAAAAAATAAAGAAAAAGATCAGAGAAGACGTCAGGTAGTATACAAACTCGAAAATAGAAGAAAATTTGAAACACCTACACAAACAAATGAATGAAAGGAGACATCAAATAATAAAACTTATAAATAATGGAATAAGCTTACGATAATGATGATTCTTAAGTAGGAAAAAAACAGTCATTACGATAATAGCGATAAGAATAACGAACTTGAAATAACCTCTCTTATAAGTTCCTAAATAAGGGAAATCGTTATCCGTAATAAAGGGTTCTTTTGTTTCAATATAACGACAACAACTTAGCCCTTATATTTAATTCCTTCACTTTTGTATTGCGCATGCTTGAAATAAAGGTAAGGACAGTGACCTGCTAACGTTAAGATTGCAAAATTTCTCTAATTATTACTGAAAGATATGTTTTTTTTTTTAATCTTTATTCTTATATGGTTTTTTTTTGTTTGTGTTGCTTTATAATTATATGGTTTTTTGTTTGTACTGCCATCTCTGGGAAAGTGTCGGAACTTTTCACCCCATGTTAGCATATTAGAATATTGCTTCCATGCTGTTGTAGTCGTGTTGTTGAGGAATTATATTCATGATTAGAAAATCAAGAAGGAAGGTGGCACTGTAGTATAATACATGCAACTATATACTATGTATACTAATATATAATGTTATTTTTTAAAAATATTAGCGGTAAATATATTTCTGAGCGAGACCTGCCCATTACTTCATTTTCCTTTTACTTAATTAACTGCAATCAGTGATTCTAAGGGCGTTTTTACGCTGTTTCGTTCGAGTAAGCTCTTCAATTTGCATTTTCTGCTTTAATCTGGTATTTGTGACAAGCCTTACCGAAGAGCTTTTTGGTGTATATAAAAATTAATGTCAATTTTGGTACACATTCTATGTGTACGGATTTTATTAGTTTTTTTTAGAATCAAAAGGATAATAAAACGAATTTAGTATGATTAATTATGCATCTAACAAGGGAGCGAAATTTTATTAAAATTATTTTTGAGAAATGCTACTTACATCTACGTTGCTTCTATAATATATATAAAATGCAACATCTCTCTATCTGTCTGTCTGCTGTCTGTCCGTCCGTTAGTTCACTTATCACTCGAGAGCCACTTATCCGATTTACGTGCTTTTTTTTAACAACATACATATATTCTCTGGTCGGGTTATAGGATATATTTCATTACGTTAAGTAATATAAGGAATAAGCAGTGACGATAATAGTGAATCAAGTCGGAAAAAAGTTTGCCGCTAGCGCGTTCTCTTGCAATAGACTGCCTAAACCATTAAATGTGGAACAATATCATGTAGCAAAGAATGTAATATAAAATATATATATATATATATATATATATATATATATATATATATATATATATATATAGGGTTAAGGGGAAAGTCGTCTTAGATAATTAAGGACGTTATAGTTTAGGTCGTTTTTGACCGATTTGACTCTATGGGATGATGTCCTAAACTTAACCGTTTTCGAGATATTGAAGTTTAAAGATTTTCTAAAAAAAAACATGTTTTTTTGCTTTTATATCGATTTTTTTTTATTAGAGGTCCTCGAGTGCGATTTTTTGGTTATTTTTAGTTAGTCTGTATGTCAAGTATCAAAAATCATCAAAAAAATTTGAACTAGTTACTAACAGTTTCAAATGGCGGCTTGTTAATATTTCTAAATTACGAGTTTTTACCAAATGGTTCTTACTTTAAATCAATAAAGAGAAAAAAAATGTATGGAAGTTATTCTGCAAATTATTTTAAAAACTTTTACGTCTTTTTAGCTATCTAAAACGGTATAATATCTACTGGATCTATTGAAAATTCTAAGAAAATGAGATTTCAATAGGCCCAAATGTAGAGTAACATAATAATAGAATTTAGATACTACCAACTACCGGTTTACTACCTGCACCTTCAAACAATAAAAAGGGTTGGGTAAGCATTTTTTCCGGTCGGGGTACTCTCTGTGCGAGTGACATTTTCTGTTCACTAAACATTATTGAATGATTTTTAGTCTGCTCATGCGATTCGTCCGTGGTAGATGTGCTATACCGTGTTTTTCAAAAATATCTGTGTTTCATCTTCTGACTGTGTGAATTGGCTCGTAACTGGATTTTGATCTCTGCTTGTGAATATGGCAACGTATACCAACGAGGAATATGCTGACATCCTAATGTGTTACGGATTTTGCGAAGGAGTGTCGTCGCGTGCACGTGATGAATACATACTGCGATATCCTACTCGTCGTGTACCTGATGTTAGCATATTTGATGGAACTTATCGAAGACTACGAGAAACTGGTTCCGTACAAAGACGGCGGACTGACATGGGACGACCACGTATCTTTGACGAAAACGAAATACGACGTCTCTTTGAGGTGGACCCAACCACATCTACAAATGTTGTCGCACAACAGCTTGGTATTTCGCAGTGGAAGGTATGGTTTGTAATGCATACTGTTGGGCAACACCCTTACCACTATACACCCGTGCAAGTCATTGAAGAAGGGAATCCGTTGCGACGATTAGAATTCTGCAGATTTATGCTCAATACAGATGTCGAAGATGCATCTTTTTTTAAGAAAATACTATGGACTGACGAGTCGAAATTCGACAAAGATGGTCTTACAAACTAAAACAATGCCCACTATTGGGCTTCTAAAGAGGAAGGCAACCCAAACAAAAAAAGAACGAAAGGATCACAAACAAGATTCAGCTTAAATGTGTGGATGGGTATAATTTCAAATTATTTGGTTGGGCCATTCTTCCTGCCAGATAATTTGAATGGCGAGGAATACGACAATTTTTTGCGGAACGATTTACCTAATTTGATGGAAGACCTACCTATTGGTTTGAGACAAAACATGTACTTTCAACACGATGGCTGCCCAGCTCACTACAGAGGAAGTGTTCGTGCATGGCTCAATGATAATTATCCCAACAAATGGATTGGAAGAGGCGGACCCATACCTTGGCCGGCGAGAAGCCCAGACCTAACACCGATGGATTTTTATGTGTGGGGTCACATGAAAAGTCTCGTATACGACCAGATGACTCCTATCGAAAACGTGGATGTCCTAAGACAAAAAATAATTGATGCGGCTGACGAAATGAGGCGGCACCTCACAACCAGCGTTGTGAAAAGTAATTTAAGAAAAAGAATGAGAATTTGTGTTAGAAATAGGGGCGACCATATAGAACATGAATTATAATTAATAAAAAATATTAAATTGCAAGGTTTTTTGTTTTATTTGTGTATTTTTCGTATTTTCACCTAGAACTAAAAATTTACCTTTTGCTACCCGAGCCCGCTTTAGGTGTTATTCTGTGTACAGTTTTCCTATTAAACTCCTAGTATTATACCTTTTTTGATAGCTAAAAAGACGTAAAAGTTTTTAAAATAATTTGCAGAATAACTTCCATACATTTTTTTTTTCTCTTTATTGATTTAAAGTAGGAAACACTTGGTAAAAATTCGTAATTTAGAAACATTAACAAGCCGCCATTTGAAACTGTTAGTAACTAGTTCAAATTTTTTTGATGATTTTTGATACTTGACATACAGACTAACTAAAAATAACCAAAAAATCGCACTCGAGAACCTCTAATAAAAAAAAAAATCGGTATAAAAGCAAAAAAACATGTTTTTTTTAGAAAATCTTTAAAATTCAATATCTCGAAAACGGTTAAGTTTAGGACATCATGTCATAGAGTCAAATTGGTCAGAAACGACCCAAACTATAACGTCCTTAATTATCTAGGACGACTTTCCCTGTAACCCTGTATATATATATATATATATATATATATATATATATATATATATATATATATATATATATATATATATATATGTATATATATATGTATATATATATATATATATATATATATATATATATATATATATATATATATATATATATATATATATATATATATATATATATATATATATATATATATATATATATATATATATATATATATATATATATATATATATATATATATATATATAAATAGTAACATTCCAAAAACAGTTTTCTTAGAGATAATCACGTACTTATATAATTATATAATAATACTTTCTTTTCTTTTAGCAATGAATTTTATAGAGAAAAGGTCGGTGTCCCTGTGGGGGGTTCAGTTTCTCCTATCTTGTCTGAGGTGGCCATAAATAAATTGCTTTATTATATTACGGAAAGAGTTGATTTTCAATTTCCTTTCCTCTATCAATATTTTGATGACCTACTGGTTTCTCTTCCTCAAGACTCGGTTCATAATACACTCACTATCTTTAATTATTTTGATAATCTTTTGCAATTTACGGTTGAAGAAGAGGTAGACAACTCTGTCCCCTTTTTGGATACTAAAGTAATTAGATCAGAAAACAATTTGATTAAGTTGGATTGGTATAGGAAAAAATCCAGCTCCGGGAGATATATACCCTATCATTCGTATCACCCACTTAAACAAAAGATAAACACAGTTATTGCTTTCAGGAACAGGATCACTAGGATATGTCACGCCACACTTAAAGAAAAAAATATTCGCTTGTTAAAACAGATTTTAGTAAATAAAAATTACCCTTTTTCAATTGTTCATAAGTTACTCAATACAAATACACCACCAAGAAACCATCCCAATATTAATAATGACATCACCCCTGAACTTCATTTTGCAAAACTCCAATACATTAAAGGTCTCTTACGATCGATTACATCACTTTTCAAAGACATGAATATAAGAATAGCAAATTATAACGTTAAAAAGCTCGGCAGCTTTTATTCCAACCTTAAAGATAAAACCAAAACCTTACAGAGATCTCATGTTGTTTACGGGATTAGGTGTGAATGCAACTCTATTTACATAGGTCAGACTTCACAGAAACTATCAAAAAGACTTGCGTTACATAAAAGTGACTGTAAACATAAACCAAATGCCACCAGCCTGAGTTTACATGTTAACACTAAAGACCATAAAGTCCGGTATAATGACTATTTTGTCTTAGATACCGAAAACAATTGGTTTAAACGCAATTTCTTAGAGATATAAAAAACTGTAATAACTGTCTCAACCCTAAAAAAGATCTGGAAGGACTGAGTTCCATTTACACTTACTTACTTTCCCAAAGTTACACAAAAAAAAAACAAAAATGGAGCAACGCAGGGTGAAAATAGGGAATAAGTATTTTTGAACAAATTTTCTAACAAACAACTAAAATTCTAGACCATAGATAGCTCAACCATTACCAAGATATCAATTGGCAACAATATCTTCTAATAGCTAATTTTATAAAAATCCCCAGAAATATCACTAAACAAATGTCAACCTTTTTGATAATTATTGGCGGGAAACAAAAATGATATTCCTGTACCTCGTTTTTCTGGCTTTCTTTGTGGTGTCTTTCCAGTTCAATTATAGTGTATTATATTGATTTTATATTAGTTAACTTTTAATTATTTTAATGTGTGACACCTCTAATTGAGGCTTATTAAGTTTTGTAAGAGTTTTTCACTTTTCTAACTTGTTTTTGTGGTCATGTCTTACTTCTTGTCTTGGAAACGAGAAATGTACAATAAATTTTCTCCGGGAAGAGCAATGCTGTAAATATTTTGTAAGTACGTTTAACTCCCCAAATTACATCTTTTTACGCCAGAATGTTGGCACATTTCAAATTTCCTGAAGAAGTCCACATACATGGAAGAATAGCTAGAAAGTTCGAATAAAAATACAGTTACTTAGAACTACTTAGATCTTTTATTGCTCTCTCTTCAATTATATTAGGAGCTATCCCAGCCTTTAAACTATAACTTTATATATATATATATATATATATATATATATATATATATATAAAATACAACGTCTCTCTGTCTGCCCATTAGTGCGCTTCTGACTTGAGAACCACTTATCCGATTTACATTTTTTTTTTAATTCATACTTTGTTCTCTGGCCAGGTTATAGAATATATTTTATTACGTTAGGTAACTTAAAGAATAAGCAGTGACGATAATAGTTAATCAAGTCCACGCGAGCGGAGCCACGGGCACGGTAGTATAGTATAAAACCAAAAACGAGAAATATGTCCAGTTAGTGATCCCCTCTATCGCGTGTTTTAGAATTTAAATTCACTCATTTAAGAAAAATAAAGATGGCGCAATTCCTTCGAACTGAAACATTTTGTTGTCAATGTCAGCATGTGGGCCGTATATCACCCATATGGAGCACCCTGTATATATATATATATATATATATATATATATATATATATATATATATATATATATATATATATATATATACATATATATATATATATATATATATATATATATATATATATATATATATATATATATATATATATATATATATATATATATATATATATATATATATATATATATATATATATATATATATATATATATATATATATATATACAGGGTTACAGGGAAAGTCGTCCTAGATAATTAAGGACGTTATAGTTTAGGTCGTTTCTGGCCGATTTGACTCTATGACATGATGTCCTAAACTTAACCGTTTTCGAGATATTGAAGTTTAAAGATTTTCTAAAAAAAAAAAAACGTGTTTTTTTTTTGCTTTTATATCGATTTTTTTTTATTAGAGGTTCTCGAGTGCGATTTTTTGGTTATTTTTTAGTTAGTCTGTATGTCAAGTATCAAAAATCATCAAAAAAATTTGAACTAGTTACTAACAGTTTCAAATGGCGGCTTGTTAATGTTTTCTAAATTACGAATTTTTACCAAGTGTTTCCTACTTTAAATCAATAAAGAGAAAAAAAAATGTATGGAAGTTATTCTGCAAATTATTTTAAAAACTTTTACGTCTTTTTAGCTATCAAAAAAATAGGAAAACTGTACACAGAATGACACCTAAAGCGGGCTCGTGTAGCAAAAGGTAAATTTTTAGTTCTAGGTGAAAATAAGAAAAATACACAAATAAAACAAAAAACCTTGCAATTTGATATTTTTTATTAATTATAATTCATGTTCTATATGGTCGCCCCTATTTCTAACACAAATTCTCATTATTTTTCTTAAATTACTTTTCACAGCGCTGGTTGTGAGGTGCCGCCTCATTTCGTCAGCCGCATCAATTATTTTTTGTCTTAGAACATCCACGTTTTCGATAGCAGTCATCTGGTCGTATACGAGACTTTTCATGTGACCCCATACATAAAAATCCATCGGTGTTAGGTCAGGGCTTCTCGCCGGCCAAGGTATGGGTCCGCCTCTTCCAATCCATTTGTTGGGATAATTGTCACTGAGCCATGCACGAACACTTCCTCTGTAGTGAGTTGGGCAGCCATCGTGTTGAAAGTACATGTTTTGTCTCAAACCAAAAGGTACGTGGATGTCCTAAGACAAAAAATAATTGATGCGGCTGGCGAAATGAGGCGGCACCTCACAACCAGCGTTGTGAAAAGTAATTTAAGAAAAAGAATGAGAATTTGTGTTAGAAATAGGGGCGACCATATAGAACATGAATTATAATTAATAAGAAATATTAAATTGCAAGGTTTTTTGTTTTATTTGTATATTTTTCGTATTTTCACCTAGAACTAAAAATTTACCTTTTGCTACCCGAGCCCGCTTTAGGTGTCATTCTGTGTACAGTTTTCCTATTAAACTCCTAGTATTATACCTTTTTTGATAGCTAAAAAGACGTAAAAGTTTTTAAAATAATTTGCAGAATAACTTCCATCCATTTTTTTTTCTCTTTATTGATTTAAAGTAGGAAACACTTGGTAAAAATTCGTAATTTAGAAACATTAACAAGCCGCCATTTGAAACTGTTAGTAACTAGTTCAAATTTTTTTGATGATTTTTGATACTTGACATACAGACTAACTAAAAATAACCAAAAAATCGCACTCGAGAACCTCTAATAAAAAAAAAAATCGATATAAAAGCAAAAAAAAAACATTTTTTTTTAGAAAATCTTTAAACTTCAATATCTCGAAAACGGTTAAGTTTAGGACATCATGTCATAGAGTCAAATCGGTCAGAAACGACCTAAACTATAACGTCCTTAATTATCTAGGACGATTTTCCCTGTAACCCTGTATATATATATATATATATATATATATATATATATATATATATATATATATATATATATATATATATATATATATATATATATATATATATATATATATATATATATATATATATATATATATATATATATATATATATATATATATATGTATATATATATAAAATACAACGTTTCTCTGTCTGTCCATTAGTGTGCTTCTGACTTGAGAACCACTTATCCGATTTACTTTTTTTTTTAATTCATACTTTGTTCTCTGGCCAGGTTATAGAATATATTTTATTACGTTAGGTAACTTAAGGAATAAGCAGTGACGATAATAGTTAATCAAGTCCACGCGAACGGAGCCACGGACACGGCTAGTATAGTATAAAACCAAAAACGAGAAATATGTCCAGTTAGTGACCCCCTCTATCGCGTGTTTTTAGAATTTAAATTCACTCATTTAAGAAAAATCAAGATGGCGCAATTCCTTCGAACTGAAACATTTTGTTGTCAATGTCAGCATGTGGGCCGTATATCACCCATATGGAGCACCCTGTATATATATATATATATATATATATATATATATATATATATATATATATATATATGTATATATATATATATATATATATATATATATATATATATATATATATATATATATATATATATATATATATATATATATATATATATATATTATATATATATATATATATATATGTATATATATATATATATATATATATATATATATATATATATATATATATATATATATTTCTTTAATTCGACATTTCATTTCTCTTACACATGTATCACATCTCTCAATTTTACCATTAACCAAAATTATATTCAAGCTTAATCGCTTATACCAGAAAACTAAGTTTCAGTATGCAAAATTTCCTATCCAAACGGAAACACTGTGTTTAATGTTCTTGAGGTTATCATTAGTGAAATATTTCCCTTTTCCGAAATGGCGAGAGTATGATTTAGTGGTCAGGATGGAAACGATTAGGTTACGGTTACTTGAACACTACTTTGAATAAGCATTTTGTAATATTGTTTCGTGTCAATTAATGTTTATTATTTACCCCGTTAGAAGAAAATAATGAGGTGCAGGTTAAATCTAGAAAAATTTTAAATATTTTTACTTGTTTCGTTAAGCAAATTCGTAAGAAAATCATCCTTCGAGACACTTGTTTGTTTTCAGGTTTCAAAAGGCCCTGGACCGTGAGAAACATTAATATTGTAGCCTTCTAAATTGTCCTCTGTTTGAGGCATCGTTTTTGTACCCTGTGAGAAGTTGTTTGTCCCACGCTTGAGCGCAATTTTGTACCGTTTGAATATTGGATGCCCCACGCTTGAACACAATTTTCTTGCAGCCCCGCTTTAATTTCTGATAATGAATCGAGTGAATCCTGATTTTAAAAGAACTAAAGAAATTAAACACACACTAGCTCAGTTTTCTTTGGTAGAGAGATATGGGTAAGAGATAATTTTTGTACGTCTTTTTTGGAATTATATTCTATTTTTAAGGAAACCTCAGCTGTACGACTTTTTGGGCACCATTCATTTTAAGATAGAAAGGATCTAACTTCAGCTAAAAAAATGAAAAAATACTGAAAGGGTGTACTGTTGGTAAATAAAAAAATCAGTTTGGTACAGCCGTTCTTATCCTGAAAAGTAAGATAGGTATTCAGTGAGACACTAGCTTTAATCAACAAAAAGAAAATTTATTCAAGTTTTTAAAGATAAAAAGTTCTAACCTTTGCAGTTTTACAGGATTAAAAAAATTTTAGCCTAACTGATAGTTATGACATTTAAGTTCTAAACTCTGACTACTCACGAAGACGAAAAATAGTGCTTTTCACTTCACTTTTTAGTCAGTTCATATTGCTGTCAAGGCACTACTCAGGGATAAGTCTATGGGAGGATGTTTTGGTAACTTACTGTTTTTATTTTCGGCCTCTATGGAACACGACCGATTTCACATTTTTCTCGTAAACACTTAGAGAGCCCACTACGGCTTTTCGTTATAAGACTTGTGCATTATTAAGCTCTCATGATTGTTGTAATGAGCCTTTACTGCAGCTCACTCGAAAGAAGCTCTTTGGCGGCTTCGATGAAAATTCGCCTGGCTGCGGCTTGATGGTACTCAGCCACCACAGTAGTTCCTCGGACCCTTAAATAAGTCCTCGCCTTCTCTCGGTCATCTCGCGACGCCGGAACCAAAAATCCGGATACACATTTTCAACCAATCGGCGTGCCGATATATTTGGTCAGAAACCCGCACAGCACACTAATACACCGAACGGCTTGGAATCTCTTATTAATATACCGTTCGATACAAAAATGAAAATAAGTACAATTTGAAGTGAAAAATCAGTAACATTACATGGTCTTAAAATCTAGAAAAAAATGAATGTTACAATATCATATTTCTGTCAACATATTGCCCAGTCAGTTGGTGAACCTATTTGACGTCGGTCGGTCGGTCTACAAGTTACCGTTGTAACATCAGAACAAAATAACATTTTAAAGGAGGGAGCCGAACCTCTAATTTTTGAGAGATACCAGGTGTACAAGTATGAAATGCGGATTTCAGACAACAGATGGTGTACCAATGCAGTTTGTGCTATAAAGATTTGACACTGAGCCATTTTTTTTATGTCATCAACAAGTGTCAGACGCGCACGAGTGATAAATTGGAAAAGTGTGTGCATAGTGTTGTTGTGTTCAATATGTCAAAATTTATACCGGACAAAGAGCATTCACGGACAGCATTAATTTTTTGTTTTCATCTGAAGAACACTGCTGTTGAATCGTACCGATTACTTCGAGAAGCTTATGGGGAACATGCTCCATTACAAGATACGTGTGAACGATGGTTTCGGCGTTTCAAAAGTGGTGATTTCGATGTTGCAGACAAGGGACGTGGAAAAGCGCCAAAAAAATACGAAGATGTGGAATTGCAAGCATTATTGAACAGAGATAATTCGCAAGCACAAAAACAACTCGCCGAGCAACAGTCAACAAGCTGTTTCCAATCGGCTATGAGAAATGGGAAAGATTCAGAAGACCGGTAGATGGGTACCACATAAGTTGAACGACAGGCAAATGGAAAAGCGCAAAAACACGTGTGACATTTGGCTCGCTCGGTACAAAAGGAAGTCGTTTTTGCATCGTCTAGTTACAGGGATGAAAAGTAGATTTATTTTGAGAATCCCAAGCGCAAGAAATCATGGGTAGACCCAGGCGCACCATCCACATCGACCGCAAGACCGAATCGCTTTCGCAGAAAGACTCTGTGTTTGGTGGGATCGGAGGGGCGTGGTTTATTATGAGCTGTTAAAATCTGGGGAAACGGTTAATACTAAACGTTACCAACAACAATTGACCAATTTGAACCGTTCGCTGCTTGAAAAAAGGCCAGAATACCGAAAGAGGCAACACAAAGTTATTTTTCTTTATGGCAATGCTCCATTACATACGGCAAAACCAGTTCGCGACACGTTGGAAGCACTCAGCTGGGAAGTTCTACCCCATGCGGCTTACTCACCAGACTTGGCTCCTTCCGATTACCACTTGTTTGCATCGATGGGTCACGTACTTGCTGAGCAGCGCTTTGGTTCGCAGCAAAAGGGGATGATTTTTATTGGCGTGGTCTTCACAAATTGCCCGAAAGATGGGAAAAATGTATAACAAGCGATGGAGCATACTTTGATTAAAGCACTTTTTATCATTCTTCTGAATTTAACATGTTTTTTAAGAAAAAAAATCAGCATTTCATACTTATACACCTGGTATCACTTCAGAGAAAAGGAATTTTTAAAAACTATGGCAGATATTCCGTCAACGCCAATAGCTTTTTTGGTGCTACTTAAGCTATTTAATATCCGTTCTTCTCAGTCCGAACCTCTTCCTGTATCGACCACCAAGTGATACCAATTTTCGAACACTTTTCGCTTCTCTTGCAGACACCATCGATTATTTACAAAGTAACTATCCAAGTGCCGAAATTGCCATCCTGGGCGACTTTAATGTCCACAATATCGACTGGCTCAAATATTCAAATACTACCGACGAACAAGGTCGTGAAGCTGAATCATTCTCAATCAGTTATGGCTTAACTCAGCTTATTGACGAATCAACACGGATCCCTGATCGAGACGGGGAGTTCGCCAGTCTTCTTGATCTGTTTTTAACCACCAATCCGGAGATTTACACGGTCACCGTAAATCCGCCGTTAGGTTCTTCCGACCATAAACTGCTTTCGACATCGAGTATCCTGCCAATCAGTGACAGAGAGGCGCCTAGGCCGCGCAAGATTTGGCACTACAAATCTGCTAAATGGGAAGATCTCATGGAATACTTTCGAACTTTCCCTTGGATGGACGTTTGTTTTCGATCCGATAACCCATCTGACTGCGCCAGGAAGGTCTCCGATGTTATTTTGGCTGGTATGGAAGCTTACATCCCTTTTTCGAAGAAATGCTCCTCCAACGGCAAAACCTTGGTTCGACCGAAAATGCAAAGAAGCTGTTGCTTCTAAACATATTGCCTACAGACAATGGCGTGAAAATCCTAACACCTTAAATCGAAATATCTTTGTTCATGCCCGGAACAGATGCAAGGGAATTATCGACGAAACCAAGGAGGCACACAATCAACGAATTAGAAACAAACTTCTCGCTTGTCCCAATAATTCCAGGTCCTTTTGGGCAGTCGCTAAGGCAGTTAGTCAAAACTTTACCAAATCCACCATACCACCACTCACACGGCCAGATAATTCCATTGCAACCACACCTGTTGAGAGAGCGAACTTGTTGGCTGAACTCTTTGCTTCACATTCTACTGTCGATTTCCAAGGAAAAACACCACCTACTATTCCCATATTGCAGTCAAGGATGCCCGATGTTGTCTTCAGACAGCGCATCATAAAGCGTATTTTAATGAAGCTAGACACCAAGAAGGCTTCTGGCGCTGACGGAATACCTGCCATAGTTCTCAAAAACTGTGCAAGGGAACTAACACCAGTTTTCTGTAGACTTTTTAACCTATCCTACAGAAAGGGAATATTTCCGTCCTGCTGGAAATGTGCCACGGTTCAGCCGATACCTAAAAAAGGTAAGAAGACCTTGCCAAATAACTACCGACCAGTTGCACTGCTTTCAATAATATCGAAAGTCATGGAAAAGGTTATCAATGAGCATCTTCTAAAATATCTTGAACGATTCAATATTATTAGCGATCACCAATATGGTTTTCGTAAACATAGATCAACAGGAGATCTTCTGACCTATGTAACACATGTTTGGAACAACGCAATTGAACACTTTGGAGAATCTCGAGCGGTTGCTCTTGACATATCCAAGGCATTCGACCGTGTTTGGCACGATGGACTGTTGGCTAAGTTGCGCTCTTATGGTATGTCTGAAAGGTTCTGTTTGTGGCTCTCATGTTTCCTCAGAGAGCGTTCTTTACGAGTGGCGGTCGACGGATTTCTTTCTAACACCCTCACTATCAACGCCGGTGTGCCCCAGGGCTCCATACTGTCTACTACTCTCTTTCTCATTTACATTAACGATCTGCTGGAAAAGACCGGGAATCCAATCTATAGCTTTGCAGACGACAGTACGCTTGTCTCTTCATTCACCTTGAACGCTCGGACATCGGCTGCTCAGGCGAATATCCGCAGACAGCAGAAGGTCGTTCAACTTACCAAAGACCTGGAAGAAATTCTATCTTGGGGTGACAGTAACCAAGTGGAATTTAACGCTACAAAAACCCAAGCGGCAGTTTTTTCTAAAAAAGTTAACGTTGCTGAACCCGACATAGTTATGTCGGGGCACTGCATTCCCCTAGCATCGTCGCTCAATTTGTTGGGCGTTAGTTTGGGAGTAAATATGTCTTGGCATGAACATGTTGCGGGCATAGCAAGGAGAGCTTCTCAAAAATTGGGAATATTATTTAGAACCAGAAAGCTTTACACCCCACAGCAACTGTTAATTCTTTACAAAGCCCGAATTCGACCAACTATGGAATACTGCTCCCACGTTTGGGGCTCCGCTCCCAAATATACACTGCATTTGTTGGATTCTGTTCAGAGAAGAGCGGTCCGTCTGATTGGGGACCCGGAATTGACCGGCGGCCTTGATTCGCTGGAACATCGAAGAACGGTTGGCGACTTGAGCCTGTTCTACAAGTATTTTCATGGAAAGTGTTCGAAGGATGTAGCCCGCTTAATTCCTCCCAAAGCGGTGCATGTTAGAAATACACGTCGCGCTGGTGCTTCGCATCCGTATGAGGTTCAGCTTGTTACTCCGCGTACGACGCTTTTCAAGCAATCTTTTATATGGAGAACGTCATCCCTTTGGAATAATTTGCCCAGCGCTGTGTTTCCCACCGAGTACAATTTACAGCGATTCAAGAACAACGTGAATCGCTTTTTCCGCACTCGTGCCGCTCCTGGAGCGCTTTAGGGACTTCCCTGCAGCACGTGTGCTAGACCAATAAAAAAAAAAAAAAAAAAAAAAAAAAAATAGCAGAGGTGTGGTAACTGCCAATGACATTAAGTCCTTCCACTCGTTCCTATCGTCAGCAAGATAAACTGCATCATGCACTCCAACTCCGGTTAGTTCAGGTTAGTTCGGGAGCTTGATTCGACCAGCGACGTGGAGACTGGCCTCTGGGTCTATGGCCGTTTACTTTTCCTTCTATGACTAGCAGTCGTTAGTATCGTTATTCCGCCTAGCTATGTGCCGAAAGTATCGCAAAATTTTGTCATGGGTCAGGTCAGTTATTCTTTTTGCACTTCATACTTTTTTATAGTTAAAAATATACTTAGAGTATTTCACTCAACAATTTTTTAATTACACGAAGTAGGTAATTATTATTAAACGAATATATTTAATAAATAAAAATATTATTAAATATAATATATTAATTAATAAATAATACAAATTAGTCATAGTTATGGATTTTTTAATGATTAATTAACTTTATACGATGTATTATTTAAAGGGACTCACGGTTGACCTTGTATTATGCTATGTGTGGCTGAGCGCTGCGCGCTCTATCTCAAAAACAGTTAAGCGTATAAAAAAATGTTTAGGAAAAAATTCGTAGAGAATTTCATGCTCTACAATTTTTATAATAAATGCAAATATCACTGAAATCATAGGAAGCGAGATATTTGCGAAAAACCGATTTTTATGACCTTTGACCTTAAATATCTAAGACGCGGACACGAGATTTTATGAGACTTTTGAGACAACTTTTAGAATGCGAAAATAAAGGTTTATACAAGTTTACAACTTATTATCTCTCATTCCGAGGTTGACCCCCTTTTTTGGCTTAAGTGACTGTAATGTGATCCAAATGCCGAAATTGCCATCCTGGGCGACTTTAATGTCCACACATAAACTGTCTTAAATATTCAAATACTACCCACGAACAAGGTCGTGAAGCCGAATCATTTTCAATCAGTTGTGGCTTGACTCAGCTTATTGATGAACCAACACGGATCCCTGATCGAGACGGAGAGTTCGCCAGTCTTCTTGATCTGTTTTTAACCACCAATCCGGAGATTTACACGGTCAGCGTAAATCCACCGTTAGGTTCTTCCGACCATAAACTACTTTCGACATCGAGTATTCTACCAATCAGTGACAGAGAGGCGCCCAAACCGCGCAAGATTTGGCACTACAAATCTGCTAAATGGGAAGATCTCATGGAATATTTTCCAACTTTCCCTTGGTTGGACGTTTGTTTTCGATCCGACGACCCATCTGACTGCGCAAGGAAGGTTTCCGATGTTATTTTGGCCGGTATGGATGCTTACATCCCTTTTTCGAAGAAATGCCCTTCCAACGGCAAGCCTTGGTTTGACCTAAAATGCAAAGAAGCTGTTGCTTCTAAACATCTTGCATACCGACAGTGGCGTGAAGATCCTAACACCATAAATCATAACATCTTTGTTCGTGCCAGGAACAGATGCAAAGAAATTATCGACGAAACCAAGGAGGTACACAATCAACGGATTAGAAACAAACTTCTCGCTTGTCCCGGCAATTCCAGGTCCTTTTGGTCAGTCGCTAAGGCAGTTAGTCAAAATTTCACCAAATCCACCATACCGCCACTCACACGGCCAGATAATTCTATTGCAACGACACCTGTTGAGAAAGCGAACTTATTGGCTGAACTCTTTGCTTCACATTCTACTGTCGATTTCCAAGGAAAAACAACACCTACTATTCCCATAGTGCAGTCAAGGATGCCCGATATTGTCTTCAGACAGCGTATAATAAAACGTATTTTGATGAAGCTAGACACCAAAAAGGCTTCAGGCGCTGACGGAATACCTGCCATAATTCTCAAGAACTGTGCGAGGGAACTAACACCAGTTTTCTGTAGACTTTTCAACCTATCCTACAGAAAGGGAATATTTCCTTCCTGCTGGAAATGTGCCACAGTTCAGACGATACCTAAAAAAGGCAAGAAGACCTTGCCAAATAACTACCGACCAGTCGCACTGCTCTCAATAATATCGAAAGTCATGGAAAAGGCTATCAATCAGCATCTTCTAAAATATCTTGAAGGATTCAACATTATTAGTGATCACCAATATGGCTTTCGTAAAAATAGATCAACAGGAGATCTTCTGACTTATGTAACACATGTTTGGAACAACGCAATTGAACACTTTGGAGAATCTCGAGCGGTTGCTCTTGACATATCCAAGGCATTTGACCGTGTTTGGCACGATGGGCTATTGGCTAAGCTACGATCTTATGGTATGTCTGAAAAGTTCTGTTTGTGGCTCTCATGTTTCCTCAGAGAGCGTTCTTTACGAGTGGCAGTTGACGGATTTCTTTCTAACACCTTCACTATCAACGCCGGTGTGCCACAAGGTTCCATACTGTGTCCTACTCTCTTCCTCATTTATATTAACGATCTGCTGGAAAGGACCGAGAATCCAATCTACAGCTTTGCAGATGACAGTACGCTAATCTCTTCATTCACTTTGAAAGCTCGGACATCGACTGCTCAGACGAATATCCGCAGACAGCGGGAGGTCGTTCAACTTAACAAAGACCTGGAAGAAATTCTATCTTGGGGTGACAGTAACCAGGTGGAATTTAACGCTACAAAAAAACCCAGGTGGCAGTTTTTTTTTCTAAAAAAGTAAACGTTGCAGAACTCGACATAGTTATGTCGGGGCACTCCATCCCTCTAACATCGTCACTCAATCTGTTGGGCGTTAATTTGGAAGCAAATATGTCCTGGCATGAACATGTTGCAGGCATAGCAAGGAGAGCTTCTCAAAAGTTGGGAATATTGTTTCGAACCAGAAAGCTTTACACTCCACAACAAACTGTTAATTCTTTACAAAGCTCAAATTCGACCAACTATGGAATACTGCTCCCATGTTTGGAGCTCCGCTCCCAAACATACACTGCATTTGTTGGATTCTATCCAGAGAAGAGCTGTTCGTCTGATTGGACACCCGGAACTGACCGACGGCCTTGATTCGCTGGAACATCGAAGAACGGTTGGCGACTTGAGCCTGTTCTACAAGTACTTTCATGGAAAGTGTTCGAAAAGATGTGGCCCGTTTAATTCCTCCCAGAGCGGTGCATGTTAGAAGTACACGTCAGGCTAATGCTTCACATCCGTATGAGGTTCAGCTTGTTACTCCTCGTACAACGCTTTTCAAGCAGTCTTTTATATGGAGAACATCATACCTTTGGAATGGTTTACCCAGGACTGTGTTTCCCATCGAGTACAATCTACAGCGATTCAAGAACAACGTGAATCGCTTTCTCCGCACACGTGTCGCTCCTGTAGCGCTTTAGGGACTTCCCTGTAGCACGTGTGCTAGACCCATAAAAAAAAAAAAAAAAACAATTTAGAAAACGGGACTGAAATTTCGGGATGTTTCGGTTTTTCCTTCCTTTATAGGCTAAACACTAACTAAATTCAAAATTTGAAGTTTGTGCGTCTGCTAGAAGTACCTTAGAATTTTAATGATCGGTGAGTGTGTCAGTGATAAAATTAAAGAACTTCGACTGGCGATAGTTCGTAAACTATAAGGTATAAATAGTAGGTAATTTAGGAATATAGCTAGTATAGTATGTCCTCTTGGTCACTGAAAATTCAGGCTTCTAGCTTTATCCACAACGAAGTTACAGGAGTGTCGAAAGTGCCGTGAGTGGCTTCGAGTAAAGGATGGTACGCTGTGCTTTCTGCTCGACTTGGTGAAGGCCCTGCCGTGCCCCCAGATTTGAAAATTATCCAAAAATGTCCCCAGAAAACACCGAGAATTAATTGGGGAAAGAATTTGATTTTTACTTGTTTCATGGAGCAGCGGCTCTTGATACACCCTTGACTCTTACAGATTTGTAATTTTTCTTGTCTCTTATTTGTTACTAAAATGAATAAAGTTGAAAAAGCTGCTTGGCTTAGTTTTAAAGAAGTCGCAACAAACTTTTTGGGAAATAATAAAAGTCCTAAGTACAAAGAAATAGTCGAGAAAATGGTAAAAATTTTTCAAACATTAGATTGCTTAATGAATCTAAAATTACATTTCCTGGACTCCCACATCGATGATTTCCCAGATAATCTTGGTGACTACAGTGAGGAGCAAGGGGAACGTTTTCACCAAGATCTGAAAATCATAGAAAATCGGTATCAAGGACGATGGGATGACCATATGCTAGCGGACTATTGCTGGTCGCTAAAAAGAGAAACAAGTCCTCAAAAGCGTTTGGGCAGAAAGCCTTTGAATAGGTCATTCGCGGAAAAAAAGAACAAGATACAGCCAAAAAAAGGAAAAGTTAGGTGCGGGTCTAACCTTCGCAATTCTAGGGCTTAAGGGTCTACTATTTGAGAGTATATGGTTTTTAAAAGTCCTGGTTTTGAGTTTATTGGGTCTCATTTTTCAAGTTACAGGGTTATTGAGGTCTATTTTTGAGGTTACAGGGTGTGGGAGTCTAAGGTTTCAGAGTTTAGGGTTTAAGAGTATCAGGTTTGAGGATTCCCCAACTGTATACCAAATTTGGTAGGAATCGGTTGGTTTCAAAAATTTTGTCCGCCATCTTGGATCCGCCATTTTGAATTTTGCAAATCCGACCTCAGATTCATGATTAGCAACCCAAAAAACCCCCGTGTACCAAATTTGGTAAGAATCGGTTGAATTTTAATTTGAATTCGTTTTTGCATTCGAGAAGCACTATATCTGTCTGACTTATTGTGGTTAGAAAGAAAACAGAACTGTATGGCTTAATCCAACCGATGAATATATTACTTAGCGTGTCCGAATACATATTAATACATCTTTGGATTCATGAAAAAAGCTTGAATCAACTTTTTAGGAGTATATTTTTTCTTAATTTTTACTAATTTTTACCTATTTTTTGAGGTTAGAAAAAAAAATTGAGATGTGATGGCAATATTCTGACGTCAGATTTCGTGATCAGCGGGCAAAAAATTACCCCACTTTTTTTTTGTAGGGCTGTGTTATTATTTCTAAAGTTATCGTTAAATTTACACCTCGGTTATGAGTTAGTCAAGATCTAAAATATTGTCAAGTTAAATTTTAAGCCAGCCAAACTGTGTAAGTTCATTATAATTTACACCTTCAAGCAACGAAACGAAATAATGGACTTTGAGGGTTAAAAGTTTGTCAGTTTATGCTTGTTTTGTTTAGCTAAGAAGTTGATAAGTTTGTTAGTTGGTGAGTAATTTATTTTTGTAAGGGCGTCCTTTTAGGGCGATCAATTTTCATTATTTTAGCGATTCTAAAGAAGTAATGTAAGAATCCAACTCCACCAAAAAGTGGCGGCCTGTGGCTTAGTGGTGTAGTACCTTGCTTACCGTGCAGAGGGTCAAGGGATCAATCCCGCAGGTCGGTATACTTATTTATTAAATTATTTAAGTATATTTGGCCTGGCCACGTACATAGGTAGTAATTGTTCGCAAAAATGCAATAACGTCCACGGCAGCACTACCGCGTTGTTTAAAAGGTGCAATGAAATACAAAAATGTATGTTTCGGCACTTGGACAACATTGACGGGTATTTACGACATCCTCGCCGATATCCTTAGGATATGATAATGGGTAAAATCCCTACTCAGGCGGAAGGTGAACGATAAAAAAAATTATACTTCCTTTATCGCTAAGAGCAGGGGTGCTCAAACTTGAACTGCTGGCGATCTACCTCAATATTGTTAGACTACGATCGATCGACTCTGAGAGGCTGCAAGTAAGTGTGATGCAGGATTGTCGTTCTAGGTAGGGTGTATCGTGGTATACATATTATTTTTCCGCACAATATGCATTTTTTTAGTCAAGGTGAGTATAGGTCTGCCCTAAAATGTCAATGAAAAAAACTCATAATTATTCAAAATTGCGATTGGGGGTTTATTGGTTCTTACAAAATAAACGAGTTCTAGTGTCTAAACTTAATTAAAGAGTGACTTTGGATGTTGAAGCGTGGCACTGCATGTCCTCAGTATACTTTTCATAAGATGGTACGTAATTACCGAGTGCTAATCGCAAGCATGATGACATATGTTCGTCAGTTAATCGATTGCAATATTTTGACTTAATTATCTTCATTTCAGAAAATGCAGACTCGACAAGTAAGTTGACCCAAACATTGCCGTCAGTTGAAGGGCGATTTGCCTTAGATTCGGATATTTATCTTCAGATATAAAACCCCCGGATTTTTATATCAGATGCTGTGGCTTTGAGATGTACATCTGATATAGTCTGCACTAACTCATTTTCAACAGAAACATGAGTCCATGTTAAACTGACTTGCTGTTTCAGTAGCTAATTCCTCAATGTTTTTACACGAAAAAGGATAACTCATAAATGATGCGATATTTGCCAATTTACTGAAATCATAAAAAAACGTATTTCGAATTGGCCCAAAAAATATTTGATAATTCTGCCTCATAAATTTCATAATTCAACTGAGGAATCCTTGCTTTCAAAGACGGAAAATTTATTTTTTTCAGATCCTTTCTTTTCAGTTGATCTATCATAAGTTGCAATTTACTTTTGAATGCATTTATTGGGCTAATCATCTCAATAATAGTTTTTCCTTTACCTTGAAGCTCCAAATTAATGGTGTTTAAATGCATTGTGATGTCTGTCAAAAATGCCAAATCAGTCAGCCATTTTCCGTTTTTTCAGCATCTGAGTGTCATCACCTCTTTCGTCCAGAAAAGCTGTTATTTTGGGCAATAATTCTTGAAACCTTTCTAGGAATTTTCCGAGACTCAACCACCTGACGTCCGTGTGAAGAACTAAATCAGTGTGTTCAGCTGACTCACTATCTTCCAACTACAATTTAAAGAGCCGTCCTTGCAAGCTACATGCACGGATAGAATTCACAATTTTTATTGCAATGCCCATAATCTCCTCCATGTTTAGAACTTTTGAACACAAAACTTGTTGATGTATAATGCAATGGAAGGAGAAAAATGAAAGGAAAATCATCATTAGCTCAACACAATGCCACAAAACCGTTTTCGTTTCCAGTCATTGCTGGTGCTCCATCGGTTGTAATGCACACTAGTTTATATATTGGTAGCTTGTAGTTTGTTACAAAATTGAAGAAAACGTCATATATATCTGCGCCATGGGTCTTTCCTTTCAGAGGAATCATTGTCAAAAACTCTTCCTTAGCCGACATGTCATTGAACACCATTCGAATAAAAATACACAGCTGGGCAGGTCTGTCATATCGGTGGATTCGTCGAACTGTAAAGAAAAGTATGTACATTCCATGATATCATGTTTCAACACGCCTTGTGACAGTCGGACGAGATAACTGAAGTTCTCTAATAGCAGACATAATCTCTGTTTTATTTTTTAAAATCTCCAAATAAAGTCTCACCCGCTTCAATAAATGCTTCCTTCACAACCAATCCATCATCAAATGGTTTCTTGTGTTTAGCCAATATATGAGATATTTTAAATAACGCGATCGTTGCAGCTTTTGATTGTTTGGCTGGTCTTATGAACGTGGTTTGTTCTTTTTTCAAACAAGTTATCAAATCACGTACTTTTCGTTTTTTCTTAATTCACTCTGTGACGGAAAATCCTTTTCATAGTTTTTATGAACCGTTTTTATGATGCCTCTCTAAGTTCCCACGCTAAGGTATTACAACTGACGCACGGCAAATGAGACAAATGCACTTATCCTTTACCATACAAAAGAAAAATTGTTCCTCCCAATCGTTATTAAAATGATAAGTTTTACTTTTCTTCGCCGCACTCATTTTTTTGACTATTTATTAATAAACTTTGTATCGATGTATCGCCTTCAAGTTACAACTCAGACTGACTCCTATTCCTGCAGGCGCAACATTTATATCGGCGCGAACGAAGTCTCGAATGTTCCCGTCAAACACGCCGCCCGAAGTTTCTAGAAAAATCGGCGGGAATAAAAAACGCGGCTTTTCTTTAACAAGTACCGCGCGTTCCTTTGATAAAGCCGCCTTTTGCCGCTAGCAGGGGGTTATTACGATAAAAGAAAGTGATGAGGGGGTTATTCAGGCCTAATTGTGGATCGAATAAATTTTAGTAGTTTATTCATTACATTTTGTTTTTAGTTACCTAAAACAAAATCTGTGAATAGTTCTATATCGGAATTTTTTTTTTTCTCGAGATCGACTCAAAAAGCACTCGCGATCGACTTGTCGATCGCGATTCGACCGTTTGAGCACCCCTGGCTAAGAGGTTACATATACCTGGAGTTTTCAAAAATTCAATTTTTTTTACGGTTTTTTATTCCCTACACTTCTAAGAATTATTAGAAAACAAATTTAATAAAAATTCTATTTCAAGACAAAGTTATAGCACTAATTGTGGCCTGACGTCGGATTGGGACCGCTACCTGTCTCAAAACACTGCTTGCAATATTACTCAATCAATTTTTAATATTTTTTAACTTCTTTTTTTTTAAATCTTAATAATTACTTTTCTACAAAACGTCGAGAGGTTTTTTTTTTAATCTGTTTTAATAGAAATTTTTTTTTTTTATAAATAACTAAACATACCGGGAAGTTCGGGAATATTTTTAAACGATTGTTACCCAAAAAAATGGATCGGTAGGATGGATTCATTCAGTGGCCCCCTAGATCATGTGAGCTTTAGATTTCTTTTTGTGAGGCTACATTAAAGATGTGAATCCCCCTACAAGTATATTAAAAACAAGGATAAAAATTGAAAAATTCAAAATAAATCGAAAACTACTGATATTGCAGCAATTAAGAAGACGGCATGCCAAGCAGTGATCCATAAAGCTAAATTAATATTGGCATACAATAAAGGTCTTTTCATTTAACAATTTGTTAATCATTTTGTTTTTACAAATATTTCACAACTAATTTTCGTGGAACATCGGTATTATCGTACCCTATTTTATAATAGGAACTTCCATATCTTGAGATTGTCTATCCCTTTAAGGCATTCTATAGATATTGCTTGCTATAAGTTATAGTTTCTATTTGAGTTAAATGAACTATCAATTTAAAGGCTTGTCCCCATGTTTTATCAAATTTACAAGATCTCCAGAACAAACTTGTACAACGAACGGTTTAAGTTTGTCATAATTTTCCTTCTTGAGTATAGATAAGAAACAATAGGGTATAAACAAACTAGCTTGTTAGCTATTCATAATTAGTTTATAGCAGATCGTTGTTTTATAGTTTTAGAATTTGTGCTTTTGAGACAGCACTATTTTAATAAATACGAGTATAACTGGAAGCGAAATTTTTAAAGAGTAAAATTTGTAAAATCAATATAATCTACTATAATTGGACAAAGTTCATTTTTTCAGCAGTGTTTGACGTTCTTTCATCATTGCTCTTCATCCGAGCTAGGATCGACGGAAAACGAGAACAAACTTAAAGTACTTATCGCAATAGTGGCGTAAAATAGAAGTAAGATGCAAATAAGTTGCATCTCTGGATAACGTAAGCCTAGTTTTGAAGGCGTACCTGCCCTCTTTCGGGAGCTGATCAAGGCCACATGCCGATTGAAGAATTGTTCAAGGGGTTACTGACAATTGTGGCTTGGAAGCGCCTTATAAGCTTCTACCCCAAGTATCATTATTATTAGAAACCGGATTATATGCAACATAAAAATCTTGAAATATGCGTGCAAATATGCACGAAAAATGCTTAAAATATGCATGAAAAGGGTCAAAATATGCAATATTAAATAATAATAAAAGTAGTAATTTTTAGTTTTTTATTTCAAAATCAGCATAAAATTAACAAGTTATCGATGATGTTTAAATTTAATTAACAATTTTATTTAACATTTTTAAAAATTATTTAACATTTGTATTCTTGTACACGTAAACAATAAGGTATTGTTCCAAATGTTTGGGTAGTAAGATAGTGTGTTCGATCACTTAAAATATTTTTATAAGTGGAAAAAGACCGTTCCACATCCACTGAGGTAACTGGGCAGTATTTTTGAAATTGGGTGCTATATTAGCACTTATTGTTTCTGGCAAAAGTTCACCCGTTCCATTAATAAAACTATTAATTTGACACAAAAGGTTCAAAGCCTGGGTTATTGCACAAAATGTTTTCAAACTTTTCTTTAACTCTACGCGGGAATACTTCTGGCAATGTGGGGTTTATTTGACGGATTTTTTCATTAACTGAATTGATTCGGTCAACGCCAAACCTCGAGTTTCAACTAAGTTGGGAATGTGGAATCTTGGTACTACTCAGTATATATCACCACTACACCAAACACTTTACATTAAACAAAAATGGCTTGACTTAGAAATCAAGAATTTGTACACAAAACGTAGTATGTTAGAAGTAGAATCATACAGCATATTCAAAAAACTTACTTCGGGATTAAACAATATTGAATATGAAGTATGGAGCGAGTTCCAGAGGAAAATGTTTTTAGTTATTAATATTCAATATAAAAAAAATTCTCTATTCTGAGTAAAAAATTAAAAAAGCTCTTACCGAAGAAAAATAGTCCTCAGGAACTCGTAAATATTGTAGAAAATCATTCATCTCAATCCTTTACACAAAATGAAATTCACATCTTAAACAAAGGTCTTAACTTTGCAGTACCCCCTCCTAGAGATAATTTATCAGAAATAGTTGCTCACATTGAAAGTTCCATTAGTACACTTCCAGAAAAATAGTAAATCATTTGTTAGGGAAGCATGTCGCAATCAAATATCGAAAAAACATGGTTAACAACACAAATTCTAATTCACGAAAAGACATAAAAGTAGTTTAAAGGATTGAAAAAGAAAGATGTTTTCTACTTAAAAGCGGATAAAGGAAATAAGGTTGTTATATTGGATAAGAAAGATTATTTTGAACGCGTAGATAATCTTATCGAATCTGGCCCTTATGAAAAGGTAATAAGAAATCCATTACCGAGAATGATATCAGAGGTTAAAAAAATTCTTATAAAAAAAAATGTAAGAACCTTGTCTCCGATTCGCTCAAATTTAAATTAAATGTGAGTAATCCGACCGTACCAAAATTGTATTGCTTACCCAAACCTGGAAAAGCAATGCGACCCATCGTTTCATCGGTCGGATCACCCACATATTTAATATCCAAATGGTTTATCAAAAGAACTTGAGAAGTTACCGTTAAATACTTTCGCAGTGAAGAATTCCTTAGAATTCATTAATAAAACAAAAAATCTAGTTCTTAATGAAGGTGAAGTCTTAATTTCTTTTGATGTTAGTTCTTTGTTCCCAAGTGTGCCAATTCCACAAACTTTACAATATATCTCGAAGAATTACTTAGAATGAATGACTTTGAAGACAAAATTATTCGTCAATACTTTAACATTATCTAAACTTTGTATGGAACAAAATTATTTCCAATATAACAATCAATTTTATGTTCAGAAAGAAGGAACAGCTATGGGTAATTGCTTATCACCTTTCATAGCCAATTTGTTCATGAGTAAGTTTGAAATCGAAGCCAGTCTAGAATTCGAATATTTCCCAAGGGTATGGTATAGGTATGTGGATGATATTTTCGCGATTTTTGATACAAAGAAAGCAAATATTGATCATTTTGTTTCTAAATTAAATAGCCGGTATGATTCCATTAAATTCACTTACGAAGTTGAGAACAAAGGACAATTGCCTTTTCTAGATATTTTAATTATTAAAAATAATAATAGATTAGAATTTGATATCTATAGGAAGGACACAGTAACAGATAGATATATTCCTAATGATTCATTTCATTGCAAACAACATAAATTAGCCTCATTACATTTTTTAGTTCATCGTTTGGTCACTTTCCCTCTGAATAGAGTAAACTTTAATAAAGAAAGGAATCGTATTAGAAATATAACTAGAGTTAATGGTTATGACGATGACTTAGTAAATAAGCTAATAAATAGACTTAAGTTTAGGTTTAATATTCAGAATTCCACCTTTTTTACACGCGAAGAAAATAACACCAAGTATGTCTCCATACCATATAATCCGAAATATAGCAAGGGACTCAATAAGGTATTTAATAAGGTAGGCCTCACCTTAGTCTATAAGTCATCAGACAATCTGAGGAATATCTTAGGAAATCCAAAGATAAGATTCCTAATTGTGAGAAAAGTGGAATTTATGAAATTAGTTGTAATGATTGTGACAAAAAGTATGTTGGGCAAACTAAAAGGTCAATTAAAACAAGATTTAAAGAACACTTAGTACACTTAAAATACAATAGAACAGAAAAGTCTAGCATTGCCGAACATGCCCTTGAAGCTAATCATACTGTAACATTAGATAATCTAAGATTAATAAAGGATGTATCTGATAGGAGATTGTTGAACGCATACGAAAGTATGGAAATCATAAAATGTAAAAGTAGTTTAAATAAAGACAGAGGGCCTATTCCTTATAGTCCCCTCTACTGGTTACTTGACCGGAACTGACGGCCTTGCCTATGTCATTAGTTCCGCTTGATTAATTCAAGGGTTAGGCTAAGTATAAATAGGTAGATTTGTAGTTTAGCTTTAGTCAATCATCGCTCCTGATGAAGCTAACATGGTTAGCGAAACGCGCGTCGAATGCAAAAATAAAGTGTTTGGTGTAGTGGTGATATATACTGAGTAACCTCGAGTTTCAAGCTTTTTAGTACCTGTGAGAAAAGTGAGTGCTAATCAAAGCTATGTTTTTTTTAATATCAGAATCGTTAAATGCTTCCTTGGATTGACGAATTGCCATAGCCTCTACACCATCGAAGTCATTTACTACACCTCTGATGGCCTCGAAATGTTCATTGTAAAATAGTACAGCTTCAATCCATGTTCCCCATCAAGTTACCACTGTTTCGGGATGTAAAGGCACATTTGGCAGTTTTTCTTTATAGGCGTTATTGCGAGCAGGTGCCTTAAGAAACACTTTCTTTGCTGATGAAATCAGTTTATTTACATTTCCAAACGTGGATCGTACTTCTTCAGCGAGTCGATGGACTCCGTGAGCAAAGCACGTCACATGAATTAAACTTGGATAAAATACTTGGAGGACTTTGGCTGTCTTGATCATATAGGGAGCAGCATCTGAGAGAAATATAAACACCCTTTCATCTGCAGAAGTTTCAGGAAATATTTTTTTAATACTCTCATTCACAAATGTGGCGATCGTAGAATGATTTGTCTTGTCAAGTTCTTTGCAGGCCACCAAATAGGAAGAAGAAGGCTCTAATCTTAATGCACCCACAATTAAATTCGCAACATAGCGACCACAACTGTCGGTAGTTTCATCAGCTGAAATCCAAATAATGTCATCCTTAAGTTCATTACGTATTTCTTCCAGAACATGTTGGTAAATTGCTGGTATGTAATTTTTACGCAGTGTTGATTCGTCTGGTATTTTTTGACTCGAGCAATATTTTCGCAGAAAATCTTTGAATGTATGATTTGTAAGTTTGTGGACAGGAATATTACTTGCAAGCAATGCTTCACCTAAATCCATGCTACAGTGGCTTTTTGTTTGCCTATAGAAGTGGAATCACTACTACTTGTTGCTGTTATAAGTTGTCGTGGGCCTTTTTTTGCAATTCTGCGATATGAAGACTTGTCTTGACATGCTGGTCAATTTGAAACTTTTTTGTGCACGAAACATTTTTCTAGCAAACTCGACAATATAAAAACATTTCCGTCGTATGTAAAATGTTCCAGGATAATCAGGTACCCACAAAGAGACACTTTTTTTTTTGCGGGTAGCATGGTACACGCTAAACTTTAACACAACACGTTAAAAATTGCAAAAAGACTGATGCAAGCGCGTCAACAATAATATTAAAACTGATATCTTGTTTTAAAATAAAAATTCGTCTTCGAGAAAATTGTTTATTTGATCCAAGCTCAAACAAATATTCTTAGAAACTAACAACTTATCACTTAATATCCCGACCAAGAAACAAAGGAATAAAATACCGTCGTAATTTTGGGTATTCCCTTGGCACTATAACCTAATCGATGTTAATACTATTGCAGGTAATGTTCCGGCGATAAGATCGGTTCCAGACGGCGACATTAACAATACCCTGAGCAATTCAATTGCCTAGTAATACCGAGAAATATTGTAAATACAGGGAAAATATGCATCATTACTAGATTTTGGGTAAAATATGCAATAATCGGTGAGAATGGTCTAAATATGCAAATGCATAAGAAAATATGCAATGCATATAATCCGGTCTCTACCTACTTTGACAATCTGGTTTCAGTATAAACTTGATATTATTTGTAAGTCTTTGTCATCAATGTTATACGATTGTAGTATTTCCATGATTTTCTTATGATTTACCATATCAAAGGCTTTTTGGAAATCTATGAAGCATAAAATAAACATTAGAGTTGACATTCCTACATCTTTCAATCAGAACGCGGATAGAGAATAGTACATCCCTCGTTCCTAGTCCGTTCTTAAAGCTCAACTGTGTTTGTCCAATACGTTCATCTAGGAAGGAAGAGTTTCAAGATGTGGTTCATTAAACTTATATTCCGATATTCCTCGCACTTTCTAGGGTTATTCTTTTTTGGAAATGGTATAAAAATTGATGTCAACCAATCATGAGGTACATCACCTGTGTTGTATACGCTGTTGAAGAGGTCCTGTATAATGTCCATATGTTTTTCAAGAAAATATTTTAATGATTTCTGTAGGTATATTATTTTGTCCTACTGCCTTTTTGGTTTTAAATTGATTTGCTGCTGCTAACATTTCGTCTTTATTTATGGGGGGGGGGGGTGTTGAATTAATGTTGTTTGTCTTATATTGTCTAAGTTGTGTCACTATAGGTTTCCCTTATATATTCTTCCTATTATCTATCTGTTCTTTCTTGTATGTTCATTAGTAGTTTACCTTCCTTCTCCTCTATTACTTGTGGCTGCCTTTGTAACCTTAGTCCAGCAGCTTCTTTGTGTCGAATTTCTTTTTTAATGCTTCTATTTATGTGCATTGTTCATATAGCCCCATGTGTTTAGCCTCTCTTATCTTTCTTTCTGGTAGGTTGTGGATATTTTTATAATTTATATTATTATTGTTGTTATATTTTCTTCTTATTTCCACCATATCCAATATTTTTCTCCGTTATCCATGATTGTTTCTTTTTGGTTGTATTTTGTTGCAGGGTGCTTTTCCATTACCTCCTCCAGTGTTTCTCTGTTGTGGTGCCATTTTTCTTCCGGTATCTGATGAGTTCCCAGCTTGTTTGTATCTAGACTTCTAACCAATCTCCTCATGAGCCCTCTTCTTTATGACTTCTTCTTTGAGTTTGTCGATGTTAATTTATTTATTATTGTTTGTTCATGTTTTAACTCTTTTAGTCTATTCTTGATAGTTGTAAGCAGCAAATTATGGTCTGTAGGTATATCTGCTCCAGGATAGGTTTTGGCAGACTTGACTATATTTCGTTGTCGTATATTGATGGTTTATATATATATATATATATATATATATATATATATATATATATATATATATATATATATATATATATATATATATATGTATATATATATATATGTATATATATATATATATATATATATATATATATATATATATATATATATATATATATATATATTTTATGGATCTAGCACACGTGCTGCAGGGAAGTCCCTAAAGCGCTCCAGGAGCGGCATGTGTGCGGAAAAAAGCGATTCACATTGTTCTTGAATCGCTGTAAATTGTACTCGGTGGGAAACATAGCGCTGGGCAAATTATTCCAAAGGGAAGATGTTTTCCATATAAAAGACTGCTTAAAAAGCGTTGTACGCGGTGTAACAAGCTGAACCTCATACGGATGTGAAGCACCAGCGCGACGTGTATTTCTAACATGCACCGCTTTGGGAGGAATTAAGCGGGCCACATCCTTCGAACACTTTCCATGAAATTACTTGTAGAACAGACTCAAGTCGCCAACCGTTCTTCGATGTTCCAGTAAATCAAGGCCGCCGGTCAGTTCCGGGTCTCCAATCAGACGAACAGCTCTTCTCTGAACAGAATTCAACAAATGCAGTGTATGTTTGGGAGCGGATCCCCAAACATGGGAGCAGTATTCCATAGTTGGTCGAATTTGAGCTTTGTAAAGAATTAACAGTTGTTGTGGAGTGTAAAGCTTTCTGGTTCGAAATAATATTCCTAACTTTTGAGAAGCTCTCTCCTTGCTATGCCTGCAACATGTTCATGCCAGGACATATTTGCTCCCAAACTAACGCCCAACAAATTGAGCGACGATGCTAGGGGAATGGAGTGCTCCGACATAACTATGTCGGGTTCAGCAACGTTAACTTTTTTTTTTAGAAAAAAACTGCCGCCTGGGTTTTTGTAGCGTTAAATCTGGTATATTCATTCCTGTTTGATAAAACGAAAAATGTGTGTGTTTTTTTAGTAAAAGTCATTCATATCTGTAAAACTAGAGCTGCTACAAGAAAATCGACTAAATATTTGAAATAAGCGTGAAAAACACATTCAGAATCAGATATAACATTTCATGCAAATGCTGTTGCGCGATGTAATCGTAAAAAAAAGACGTCAAAATTCATTCCAATTTGATATGGTCTCATCCCCAAGAACGGTATATTATTCAGTAACCCCAACTTTTCAGGATTACACCAAAACTTTAAATGCTTGTCATAAAAGTAACCAAGTTCTCCCTAATTCGGCCCACTTTAAAACAGAAAATCTGTTTTATAACTTATCCGTACATTAAAATTTATTAAATTTTCCCTGAATGTGTCTTCATTGTATCTCTATCCCCGGGGTCATTAAAATGCAAAAACAACCATTAAATTTATTCTAGATAATTCCATAAAGTTTCTCACTTTAAGCTTTATTTACTTTTGCCGCTTAAATAAATTAGTCACTAAATAACAAACTTGCAAACTTTAAAACTAAACAAAACAAACTTCCACGAAACTGACAAACTTACAACATTAAGTCTATTATTTTGTATTTTTGCCTCGGGGGATGAAAATTTAAGTAAACTTTGGAAAGAATATCAAACGTTTTTTTGATCGAAACGTTCGCAAAAACTTAAATTTATACTCATTCCCGGACAAATACAGCAGCTGAACTTTGTATTAAAGAGTCAAGATTTAGAGGATTGGTTTGTGATTTATTTAAGGGATAATACCACTCTAGGAATTTTAAAAAAATTAACATTTTTTTTTTTGGCTTAAATGTACTACTCAGTATATATCACCACTACACCAAAAACTTTATTTTTGCGCTCGACGCGCGTTTCGCTAACCATGTTAGCTTCATCAGGAGCTACCCTATTTATACTTAGCCTAATCCTTGAATTACTCAGGCGAAACTAATGGCATAGGCAAGGCCATCAGTTCCGATCAAGTAACCAGTAGAGGGGACTATAAGGAATAGGCCCTCTGTCTTTATTTAAACTACTTTTACATTTTATGCGTTTAACAATCTCCCATCAGATACATTTTTAATTAATCTTAGATTATCTAATGTTACAATATGATCAGCTTCAAGGGCATGTTCGGCAATGCTAGACTTTTCTGTTCTACTGTATTTTAAGTGTGCTAAATCGTGTTTTAATTGACCTTTTAATTTGCCCAACATACTTTTTCTCACAATCATTACAACTAATTTAATAAATTCCACTTTTCTCACAATTAGGAATCTTATCTTTGGGATTTCTTAAGACATTCCGCAGATTGTCTAACTCACTAAGGTGAGGCCTATCTTATTAAATACCTTATTGAGTCCCTTGCTATATTTCGGATTATATGGTATGGAGACATACTTGGTGTTACTACTCAGTATATATCACCACTACACCAAACACTTTATTTTTGCACTCGACGCGCGTTTCGCTAACCATGTTAGCTTCATCAGGAGCGATGATTGATCAATCATCGCTCCTGATGAAGCTAACATGGTTAGCGAAACGCGCGTCGAATGTAAAAATAAAGTGTTTGGTGTAGTGGTGATATATACTGAGTAGTATCATTGTGCCAAAGATTCCACATTCCCAACATACTTGGTGTTATTTTCTTCGCGTGTAAAAAAGCTGGAATTCTGACTATTAAACCTAAACTAATGTCCATTTATTAGTTTATTTACTAAGTCATCGTCATAACCATTAACTCTAGTTATATTTCTAATACGATTCCTTTCTTTATTAAAGTTTACTCTATTCAGAGGCAAAGTGACCAAACGATGAACTAAAAAATGTAATGAGGGCTAATTTGTGTTGTTAGTGAGATAGATATATTCCTAATGATTCATTTCAAAATTTGACATTTTTTAATTTAAAATAGTCGAAATGCATAAATTTATTTTGAACACCCTGTAGCATCTAACTCAAATTTCTTTACATATATCTTTTTGTTTTTCATCTCTATAGAATGCTCGTACCAATTATGAGTATTCCACCTTCATAAACAATGGCGCTACTGGCAATTTTTTTACAAAACTGAAAACTAGTATTTTTAAAGAAAATTGAAATATTAGAAAAAAACTACTAGGTTTAGGTATATAACATTATTAATAAAAAAGTTATAAAATTGTACGCAGAATTTAAAAATAAATTAGAAAATAGAATGTTCCATTTAAAAAAACATATGTTATATCGGCCACACTTTTTTTTTGAAATATCCTGTATACTCAAAAATAATTTTAAACAATGCACCTTAACATTCTCTAAAACTATTGTATTTAACATTTTATCGTCATTCCCAAAACAAATAAGATAATGAACTTTACTCTATCGTTGACGCACCCTGTACCTTTCTGAATATTGAAGAAATCTATTTATCTACAGAATTTGAAATCATCTAGGTGTCACTAGGTGGCATCAGTAGTATATAAACCTCCTAGTATTTTCATAGTATTAATACAAACTGTTAAAGACACGCTGTTCACACGAGGCTTTTTTTCTTTTGTTATTGAACTATTATTAACCTGAGCAACTTTATACCATAAGCAGTGGTCTGGAACCTACCGATTTTTCGGTATTTCTACTGATATGGAATCTGTTCTACCGAAATTTAACGATTTTTCCATGATTTCTGAGAACACAAAGAAATTCTCGCGATTTTTTACCAATTTTACATTTTCAAGTTGGCAACGCTTTTCGTTTATGTTTTTACGGGGAATCCCTCGACTGTATGATAAGTAATTATTGCAGATTGTTTCCCTGTATCTTTTGGGGAATACCCTGGTGTCCCACAACTCGTAACTTGACGTTTTTAGGGGATCCCCCGAGCTAATTCGCTTGACTATATACCAGGTGTACAAGTATGAAATGCGGATTTCAGACAACAGATGGTGCACCAATGCAGTTTGTGCTATAAAGATTTGACACTGCGCCATTTTATTGTGTTATCAACAAGTGTCAAACGCGCATGAGTGATAAATTGGAAAAGTGTCTGCCTAGTGTTATGTTGTTGTGTTCAATATGTCGAAATTTATACCGAACAAAGAGCATTCGCGGACAGCATTAATTTTTTGTTTTCATTTGAAGAAAACTGCTGTTGAATCATACCGATTACTTCGAGAAGCTTATGGTGAACATGCTCCATCGCAAGATACGTGTAAACGATGGTTTCGGCATTTCAAAAGTGGTGACTTCGATGTTGCAGACAAGGAACGTGGAAAACCGCCAAAAAATACGAAGATGTGGAATTGCAAGCATTGTTGTACGAAGATGATTTTCAAACACAAAAACAACTTGCCGAGCAATTGGGCGTTAGTCAACAAGGTGTTTTTCAATCGGCTACAAGAGATGGGAAAGATTCAGAAGCCGGTAAATGGGTACCACATGAGTTGAACGACAGGCAAATGGAAAAGCGCAAAAATACGTGTGACATTTTGCTCGCTCGGTACAAAAGGAAGACGTTTTTGTATCGTATAGTTACAGGGGATGAAAAGTGGATTTATTTTGAGAATCCCAAGCGCAAAAAATCATGGTAGACCCAGGCGCACCATCCACATCGACCGCAAGACCGAATCGCTTTGGCAGAAAGACGATGCTCTGTGTTCGGTGGGACCAGAGGGGCATGGTCTATTATGAGCTGTTAAAACCTGGGGGGAACGGTTAATACTAAATGTTACCAACAACAATTGACCGATTTGAACCGTTCGCTGCTTGAAAAAAGGCCAGAATATCGAAAGAGGCAACACAAAGTCATTTTTCTTCATTGCAATGCTCCATCACATACGTCAAAACCAGTTCGCGACACGTTGGAAGAACTCAGCTGGGAAGATATACCCCATGCGGCTTACTCACCAGACTTGGCTCCTTCCGATTACCACTTGTTTGCATCGATGGGTCAAGCAGTTTGCTGAGCAGCGCTTTAGTTCATACGAAGATGTGAAAAAATGGCTCGATGAATGGTTCGCAGCAAAAGGGGAAGATTTTTAATGGCGTGGTATCCACAAATTGCCCGAAAGATGGAAAAAAATGTGTAACAAGCGATGGAGCATACTTTGAATAAAGCACTTTTTATCGTTCTTTTTTTTCCGAATTTAACATGTTGTTAAAAAAAAGAAATCGCATTTCATACTTGTACACCTGATAAACAAGAATTCGGATTTTTATTGTTTTATTAATTTTTTTATTTAGAAGAGAAACTTTCTCCAAGTTACTAATAGCGTCTACTAGTAGTATCTACCAAAAATGTTATTATAATACCAAGTCAAAATGTCATCAGTTGAAGAACCGAGTACAAGCGCGAGTGCAAAAAGAAAAAAATACCTACAATTTTATAGAAAAGAATGGTAAACTATGCCTATTGTAAAAGTTGTAATAGGGATATTAATATTACATCAGAGAAAGACGCTCTTAGGAAACCCAATTCTTCAGAAGCAAACTCGGTATCATCAAAGAATATAAAATCACAACCAAAGATATCATCATTTACTGTGACAAAAAGTCAAAAACCCGATATACAAGTTAAACAAGGTAAAAATATTTCATTATTTTTTACTAAGTACCCATACATTGTTATATTATTTCGTATTCTATCAGTGTATAGTAGATACGTCTTTTTTAATTCCTTTTTATATTTTCAGGTGAAGGTGAGCCTCGTTTGTTGCTGAACATAATCTACCATTCACCATTATGGAGCACCTACCGAAACTGAAAACTAAAATGCTCGACGACGAAAATTCACGCCATAATTGATCATATTATAGTTAAAGAAAGTTTGATAATTTATGTGAAGATCTGCGGCAAACTAAGTTTTTATTTATTATTGACGAGTCCACTGATCTTAGCACAACCAAACACTTGTGCGATATGCGAAAGAGCATCGCATCTATGATTGTTTTTAGCTCTTATTCCATTAGCAGCTGCTAATGCAGTATCCTTATTTGAACATAGTGTAAACCTTTTTTTACAAGCGCTGATATTCGATATAAAATTGATCTAATAGATTTTGCATCTGATGGGGCAAACGTATTGATGGAGCGTAATAATTATGTTGTGACACTGCTACAAAATGAAATTACGAATATTTTTATACTTAAGTACACATGCCATTCGTTTCAACTTTGCGCGTCATATGCTGGTACCAAACTGCCACGCTTCATAGTGGATCTTATAAGGGACATTTACAATTACTTTTCTTCTGGTCCAAAAAGAGTTGCAGAGTTTAAAGACTTTCAATTTTTTTGTGACTTGAAAGTATATAAAGTACTTCACCCCACGCTGATTATTAGTATATGCAGCAATAAAAAGAGTATTGACACAATTTTCTACTCTAAAATTATTTTACATAGACCAAGTATCTAATAACGATCATCTTTTAGCTGCAGAAAATATATTACAGAAGTTTCAAGATCCCACTACATTGCTATTTTTAGATTTTGTGTTACCATTAATTAACGATTTAAACAAAGAAATGTATTCAGAACACTCAAAAATTCATATTTTATATGAAAAAATAAATTTTGGATGGTTGTAGCTTCTACTTGATGGAAATTCATTATAAATGTATAATAAAAGAGTGTTTTTAGTCAATTTCCACTGGTTTATTTAAATTGCGATGACGCGTTTCGCTGTCGATGCAGCTTCTTCAGATCTACATTTTACACTGTCAAATTAGGTTTAATATTCACAATTTTATATAATTTCTTAATTAAAATATTACACCTAATTAAATTACATTGATAGTATTGGAAAACCCACACAGATTTGGAATTAGGAGAATAAACTGGTGGTGAATTGTTTAAATCTACCTGGTCGTTGAGTAACGTACCTGTAGTCCTTAATCGATTTATTTGAATTGTCTCTAAAAGTTTTAGTTTTAAACCTTTTTGTCGGATGTGTAAAATTTTGAAATTCTTGTTAAATGTGTGATTTTCTGTTAAAAGATGATTAGCATATGTTGAATTAGACTTTCTATGGATGAAACTTTTTTCGTGTTCTCACCACCCTAACCATCATAAACTCGCAGCTTATCATAGTTTTATACATAGACTCACTAATATCCCCTTATCAGAGGACAATTTTACTAAAGAATTAAACTGCATAAAACAAGTAGTCGTTAACAACGGTTATTCGGTTACTTTAATCGATAACATAGTTAGGAAAAAAACTTAGAAACAAGGCAATCTCAGAAATATACCCAGATTTTAAGGACAAAAAAACCACATTTAAATGCTTAACCTATTTCGGCAAACCAACAGAAAAACTGGGAAAATGTTTAAATCAAAAAAAATATCAACATAGCTTACAAGACTAACAATACTATAGGGAAATATCTCAAAAACTACAAACCACAAATCTATAAAGACAATAAATTAGGGGTTTATCAATTAACATGTGGGTCATGTCCTAAAAGATACATAGGACGAACTGGACGTACATTTATAGAAAGAATTACAGAACACGAAGAAAGTTTCATCCATAGAACGTCTAATTCAACATATGCTAATCATCTTTTAACAGAAAATCACACATTTAACAAGAATTTCAAACTTTTACACACCCAACAAAAAGGTTTAAAACTAAACCTTTTAGAGACAATGCAAATAAATCGATTAAAGATTACAGGTACTTTACTCCACGACCAGGTAGATTTAAACAATTCACCATTATTGAATTTATTCTCCTAATTCCAAATCTATGTGAGTTTTCCAATCAATGTAATTTAATTAGTTGTGATATTGTAATTAAGAAATTATGTAAAATTGTGAACATTAAACCTAACTTGACAGTGTAAAATGTAGATCTAAAGAAGCTGCATCGACAGCGAAATGCGTCATCTCAATTTAAATAAACCAATGGAAATTGACTAAAAACAGTCTCTTATTATAATGAAAAAAAAAAACCGGTCAAGTGCAAGCTGAACTTGCACAATTAGTGTTCCGTACGTTGATTGTTTTTAAAATAAAAAATTTTGTTAGGGTGGTATAAAATGATCAGTGACTTCACAAAACACACCTCAAAGGAGTTTTCAACAAAGGTTGTTTCCAATCTTTACTGAAAACTGGTGACCTTGAAATTTTGTTTTTTTTTATATACCAAATAAATTATTAAAGGTAATGCACTCGTGATAATTTTCGTTCAATCTATACCCCGTGGAGAATATACCAGAATTTTTTCAAAATTTTTTGATTAGTACTTTTCGAGATAAGGTATGGGACAGCGATTTTTTAAAAGTAATACGAAGAAAAGTGTGCGCAAGTATTACATTATATACGAGTATATATATATATATATATATATATATATATATATATATATATATATATATACATATATATATATATATATGTATGTATATATATATATATATATATATATATATATATATATATATATATATATATATATGTATGTATGTATGTATGTATATATATATATATATATATATATATATATATATATATATATATATATATATATTTATATATATATATATATTTACTCGTGTTTTCACAAGCTTTCATTGGACATCACACTCGATGACCTAGTAAAAAAAAAAATTTTTTTCACTTCCGATTTCACCCCTCAAAATGAACCCCTTAAGTCAAAAATTTATGTTACGGTGGTATAAAATGATCAGTGACTTCACAAAACACACCCCAAATGAGTTTTCAACAAAGTTTGTTTCCAATCTTTACTGAAATCTGATGACCTTGAAATTTTTTTGTTTTTTTTATATACCATATAAATTATTAAAGGTAATGCACTCGTGATAATTTTCGTTCAATCTACACCCCGTGGAGAATATTCCAGAATTTTTTCGAAATTTTTTGATAAATACTTTTTGAGATAAGGCCCGGGACAGCGATTTTTCGCGAATTTTTAAAAATAATACAAAGAAAAGTGCGCGCAAGTATAATATTATATATATATTTTTTACTCGTGTTTTCACAAGCTTTCATTTGACACCACCCTCGATGACCTAGAAAAAAAAATTTTTTTTCGCTTCCGACTTCACCCCCCAAAACTAACCCCTTAAGTCAAAATTTAATTCTCAAAACTACATGGCTCTGATGAGGCCATCAATTCCTATATTATTACCAAATTTCACCTTTCTATGTCAAATAGTTTTGGAGAAAATCGGGTGTGACAGACAGACAGACAGACAGACACCGAAGTGATCTTATAAGTGTTCCGTACGGAACACTAAAAATAAGTCAAACATTAAGAACTTTTTTTAATTGCTTTTTTAAAAAAAGAATATTTAACAAGTACTCCAATCGAAAATGTTGTTTTTAAAAATCCTAGACATTTTATGGACATCGATGCTGTATACTGTGGCCCTGCAGCATCTAATACATTAATTAGTTATTCAGATTTATACCCAGATCAAGTAAATTTGTTTAAGCGCAGATCAATAGATTTTTATATCGAATCTTGCAAGTAAATAACTGCGCGGTTTCCATTGAAAAATAATCCAATAAAAAAATTTTAAACAAATGTTTAAGATCACCACTTATGTTTATTATTGCTGACAATTGTTTCGACACACTGTGTCTTCTTCTCACCAATTCGTCCAGTAGTTTCATACACAGCGCCAGCTTTTTCTTTATGAAATAAATTGATTGAGGTTTTGACAAAATATTGTAAATTCACACCTAAATATAGTATTAAAAATAGTAATGAATTAATAGCAAAAATTAATCCGTTAATTATACCAAGTAACTCCAGATTTATATCGTTTGATGTACAAAATCTTTTTCCTAGTATACCACCATCAGGCGGTATAAATTTGGTCCAAAGATTACTCAATAAAAATAATGTTAACCCAATAATTAAACAAGAAATATTAGATATCTTAACATTGTGCTTAGATCAGAATTATTTTGAATTTAACGATAACATTTACATAAGTAAGAAAGGTTTAATAATGGGAAACCCTCTTAGTCCAATTTTATCTGAAATTTTCATGGACCATTTAGAAGAACAAATCAGTAATTCTCATCTTTTTAAAAATTTCTTTTATTGGTACCGGTATGTAGATGATATATTGACCTGGTTTACAGGCATAGATCGACAATTAAAACTTTTTCTAGATTATATTAACCAACTTCATATTAATATTATTTTTACAACAGAAATTGAAATAAATAAATCGATTAATTTCCTAGATTTAAAAATATCAAACAAAATGAATAAACACGATTTTGAAATCTTCCATAAACCAACATACTCAGATACAACTATACACGCTAATTCTAACCACCCGTTCACACATAAAATCTCGGCTTATAATAGTTTCATCCATAGTCTAATAAATACACCATTATCGGAAGAAAATTTTCAGAAAGAATTACATATTATAAAACAAATTAGTATAAACAATGGATATAGTAGCGATTTCGTAGATAATATTTTAAGGAAAAAACAATTTAAAAAAGCAATAGGACTGGCGTACCCGTACAAACAACTAAACAAAGAAAAATTTCATATACTCACCTATACCGGAAAATTAACTAATAAAATTCAACATTTTTTCCATAGAAATCATGTAAATATCGCTTTCCGTACAAATAACACATTATCTCGACATATTAAAAATAATAAAAGTAAAACAAAAAAATAAAATAAACCAGGGGTTTACGAATTATGCTGTGGCACTTGCAATAAAACGTATATAGGACAAATAGGCAGACATTTTTATAAAAGAATAAACGAACATGAACATAGCTTTAGAATGAAAAATAACAAATCTCATTACGCCAAACATTTAACAGAGGAAAATCATACATTCAATGAAGATTTCAAAATTTTGCATAACGGAAAGAAAGGAAAATTACTGAATTGTTTAGAACAGGTAGAAATTAATCAGAAAAAAATCCTCAGGTCTATTACTCAACGATCAATTAGATGGGGGAGGGTCTCCTTTATTGAACTTGTTCTAGGTATTAAGGTAAATATTGGTAATGAATTTAGTACTTGTAATTAGCTAAACTATGTATTCTGAAACATACTTTGTTAGTTAATTTACATCGTGCTCCAGAAGAAGACATAGTGTGTCGAAACAATTGTCAGCAATAATAAACATAAGTGATGATCTTAAACATTGGTTTAAAATTTTTATTCCTAGTTATTATATATCTCAATCACGTAACGGCTAAATCAGTGGAGAATCCAATAAAAGGTTTAGACATAATTGAACAACCGAATGTTAAAAGTGGCAAAACTCCTTCACTAATTCCTGTTAGTAGACTCTTTCCCAATATTGTTGAGAACAATGATTTCCAAAAAATTGATACAGAGTGACGTATTTTATGTCATCGTTTTATGACAATCTGAACCTCAAGCTAAGACAGCAGATGATCAAATGCTACATCTGGTCGGTGTTGCTGTATACAGTAGAGTGCTCGATTATAAAAATAAGCACGCTGAATCAACTGGACGCATTTGAAATGTGGATTCACTGCAGAATGCTTCCAATATCGTGGACTGACTTGCTAACGTATGAGGAGGTCTCAAGAAGAGCAAATTCTGAAAGATTACTGATCACCACTATAAAATATTCCAAAATTGTTTACCTTGGCCATGTACTCTACTCTACTGTACTTATGAAGGGAATAATTAAGGTGAGGCGTGGATTTGGCAAAAGGCAGATATCCTGACCGAGGAATGACAGAAAATAAACAGGCATACAAAAAGTTGGTGATCTCTTAAGATTAGCTGAAGACAGAAAGGACTCTCCCTAGTGATCGCCAACACCCGGATATGGCACATAAAGAAGAAGAAGTGTTCAGTTAAATGATTAACGTAACAGTCCGACTCTGGAATGTCGCCGAAATCATCTGGGTCTACATATAACTGTCTAAGGAAATCTTAAATGGTTCAATAAAAAGCCACTGACCCGGGAAATAACATTATGATACCGGAAATATTTTAAAGGCGCTATTGTGAATTTCAATTCCCATTAAAAGAGGTAACAATGCATGGAATTGAATTTTATACTATTCAGGAATAATTCACATGGAACGTGAAAACAATTTAGGAAATTTTCTTTTATTTCCAATCAAAATAAAATTTTTAGGATTACATCGTATCAAATTAGAATTTTTTTACCACGTTTTACTTTTGAGTGCCATCAAACGTGATTTCAAAGATCTTTACTTAACCCGATTAGTATTAATGGTTACTGGAACGTGAAAATAAACCGTAACTCGTTTCTTAATTAATCTTATTACGATATTTGTTTATTTCTAATAGTTCGACAATGTTAATTTTATGATAACAGAGAGGGGCAGAATGTGGAACAGACCATAGACTATTAATAGCAAATATAAAAGTACCGTGGTACATGACAATAAAGCAAAAAGAAACAATAGATAAAGAAAACAGAAATACTAATGCGATAACAGAAAAAGCAGACAAAGAAATAAAATACAAAATACCCTTACTGCAAGACGAAACGATAAGAGATCTATATAGACGACGATTAGATCAAAAATTAAATGAATTTAACTACGACAACCTCCAACAGATGTATGACCACATAAAAGAATGCACCAAACAGGCGTCCCTAGAAGCATTAGGTAAAGAAGACAACGAGAATGAGAAACATAAAATTAGAATCTGTGAAAAAACCAAAGAATCTATAAAGGAGAAAAAAAGACTATAAAAAATGGCTGAATACAAAATCAGAAGAAGATCTACAGAAATATAAAGAGAAAAATGCAGAAAGAAGGATGATAAACAAAGAAAAGAACGAGAACATATAGAACAGTATATAGGAGGAACTAGAAGTACAGAGTCATGGAGAATAATTAAAGCATTAAGGACTAACAATAGAGAGAATACGTATATAGAGTACATACCAGAAAGCGAGTGGGAAGAATATTATAAGAAGCTGCTAACAGAAGATAGACAAGAATTCCAAGAAGAGAACCCTGAAGAAGAACAGAATAAGGAAATAAAAGAGATAGAACTAAGCTATGAAGAAGTAAAGAAGACAATAAAAACACTCAAAAATAATAAATCTGCAGGGCCTGGGGGTGTGATAAATGAAATGATTAAGTACGGGTCTAATAAATTACATCGAATGCTGAGAAACATGTTCCACAGAGCGATAAATGGAGAAAAAATACCAGAGGAATGGTCAAAAGCTTATATAGTATCCATATTTAAAAAGGGAGACCGCAGAAAATGCACAAACTATAGAGGCCTAAGCATATTATCGAGTATGGGACGTTTGTATGGAAAAAATATTAAAAATATCATGGAGGAAAATAAAAAAGGAAAAATTGGAGAAGACCAAGCAGGCTTTACGGCCGGAAAATCATGTATAGACCACATATACACTATAAAACAAACAATGGAAAAAAAACTGGCAAAGAATAGAGAAGTTCATCTAGCCTTCATAGACATAAGAAAGGCCTATGACTCAGTAACAAGACAAAGATTATGGAACGCAATGAAAGAAATAGGCATTGACAAAGAAGTAATATACGCAGTAAAAGCTCTCTACGAAAACAACACAGTGAACATAAAAATAGGACATAAAATAGGAAAGAGGCTCCAAACATCAAAAGGCCTATTACAAGGATGCTCTACATCCCCAACACAATTCAAAAATATACCTCGAACAAACATTAAAAAAATGGAAGCAAAAATGTAGTGGAATGGGAGTCCCAATACGAGAAGATTACTTATATACTCTAAGTTTCGCAGACGACCAAGTAATCATAGCGCAAGATGAGGAAGACCTCAGTTATATGATAAGAAAACTGAAAGAAAAATACACTAAAGCAGGATTAGCAATAAACTTTGATAAAACGGAATATCTAACAACAAAGAAGGCAAACGTGGAGAATCTAGAAGTAGATAACGAAACAATAATCAAAGGAACCGATAGATTTAAATATCTAGGAATCATCATTTCAAAAAACGCAACATCAGAAGAAGAGATTAAAGCTAGATTAGGACAAACGCGAACATGCATAAGACAATTAAATTCGATCCTGTGGGACAAGCACATTACAAAGAGAAACAAAACACGCATATACAAATCAATAATACAAAGCATAATGGCATACGGTTCAGAAACATGGACGATCAACAAAAGAAATAAATCTAAAATTAACGCGGTAGAGATGGAGTATTGGAGAAGATGTTGTAGAGTGACACATATGGAGAGAATAACCAATAAAGAAATAAGAAGCAGAATGAACATCAAAGAGAACGCAATAAATACCATTAAAGAAAAACGATTAAAATGGTATGGACACATAAGACGAAGCGAAGATAATAGGTGAATAAAGAAAATAACGGAGTGGAGCCCTATAGGGAGAAAAAAAAGAGGAAGACCCAGATGATCGTGGAGAGACGATGTGGACGAGGCTATGGAGGACAGGGGTCTAACAGATAGAGACTGGGAAGATAGAGACGGATGGAATCAAAGGCTGAGAGAAGGAAGACAGCATCAGCTGTAGAAAATCCTTGTTATATATATATATATATATATATATATATATATATATATATATATATATATATATATACATTATTATTTACTGAACATTCTGCCAACCTTTTCTCTATTAGCAAAAGCAGACATCCGCGCGTTCGACCCAAGTCGCGGCAAACTTTTTAATACAATCTCTCTCTTCTCCTGCATTCTGATTTTGAATGTAATTAGAGTTTGCTCGACTTAAAATATAGTTATGTAGTATACAAGTCGCCAAGATTAAATTCTCCACGTAGCCAGATTCTGAGTTTATTTTTCGGTAGTACAGTCTGAATCTTTGGACCAGCAATCCAAAAGCATTTTTCACCGTTCTTCTTGCTCGGCAGTGACGATAATTGAAAATTTGTTTTCTAGGATCTTCTTGAGCTTGATTTGCGGGATATGGTCTTAGCATGTACGTTTTGAATGGAAAAGCTTGATTACCCAAAAAATTACATGAGGAGCAGATATATTTATATCCGGTAATTGCTTTGAGCTGGGAATGTGGAGTGTGACCCTTCTTCTAGTGCTCTACCTAATCTAGAACTGGAAAAAATTCCACCATCACTGTTCTTACCATAGGATCCAACATCTACCGTTATAAACTTGTAGTTAGCATCAACTAGAGCAAGTAGTACAACTGAAAAAGTTTTTTTATAGTTAAAATAGTTAGAGCCACTATTATGAGGGGCAAATATCTCGCAATGTTTTCCATCAGTTGCTCCAATGCAATTTGGAAAATTCCATTTTGTCTTGAAATCCTGTGCGATTTTATTCTACTTTTGTGGACAAGGCGTTGGTATGAAAACTCGCAAGCAGTATTTTACTAAAGCCTGGCATACTTCGTGAACTATGGAGTGCACAGTTGAGTGTTCAAGTCGGTAATTAAATGAGAGCGTTACAAAAGAATCACCAGTTGCGAGAAACCTGCAAGAAAAATGAAATAACACATTACCAATAATAATATAACAAACGCCTAGATATCTATAATATTAACAAATAATTAATGACTATGAATATGCTTTCCATTTGATTTATTGTTATTATTTTATTTCTACTTTTGAAATCCTAATAGATGCAAGACAAGATGGGAGTCCTTGCGAAACTAGTTCCGAAAATATGTTCGTCAACAGAAAACGACGACTGGTCAGTCAGCTGTGTCTCTCTCAAAGTGGAAATATTTTGACAACCTTTTATTACTTATTCCTCATATGAAGGACAAGAAAAGGTATACATCCGTGGCAACAGAAAACGAGGATCTTGCTTTAGAAGAGAAGGACGATGTCAGCATAGTCGAAGGAGTTCAGGAATCGGAAGCCGAAACCCCACTCCCCCACCCTACCGTGAACCCAATGCTTAAAACAAACTTTTCAAAACGAAGGGTCCATTTGACATGATAAACTTTCGATTTCAGTGATTTTCAATGGCCATTATCTCAAAAACTTGTCTAACGGGAAACAGGACACCAAAGTTGTCTAAAATTTTCTGTAGAAATCAAAAAATTAGAGTATATTGTGGCCCCGTGGCGTAGAAACTTGCTTTTGGCGCAGAAGGTCTCGGGTTCCAATCCCGGCAGGTTGGCATACTTTATTTATTAATTTAGTAGTTGTTTGCAAAGAAGCAATAACATCTCTGGCAGTACTAGCGCATTGTTTAAAAAGTGATGTATCTTTTGGCACTTGGACAGTGTTGACGGGTATTACGACATCCTCGCCGATATCCTGTAACATTCATTTTTTCCTAGATTTTAAGACCATGTAATGTTACTGATTTTTCACTTCAAATTGTACTTATTTTCATTTTTGTATCGAACGGTATATTAATAAGAAATTCCAAGCCGTTCGGTATATAGTGCTGTGCGGGTTTCTGACCGAATCTACCGCTACGCCGCGATTGGTGGAAAATGTGTATCCGCAGTTTTGGTTCCGGCGTCGCCATATTACAGGCAGAGTTCGCACGGTTTATTTAAGGGTCCGAAGAACTACTGTCTTGGCTTATTTCCATCTAGCCGCCGAGGCTGAGTACCATCAAGCCGCAGCCAGGCGAATTTTCATCGGAGCCGCCAAAAAGCTTCCTTCGACGGAGCTGCAGTAAAGGTTCATTACAACAATCATGAGAGCTAAATAATGCACAAGTTTTTTTTTAACGAAAAGCCGTAGTGGGCTCTCTAAGTGTCTACTAGAAAAGTGTGAAATCGGTCGTGTTCCATCGAAGCCGAAATAAAAACAGTAAGTTACCAAAACATCCTTCCATAGACTTATCCCTGAGTAGTGCCTTAACAGCAATATGAACTGACTAAAAAGTGAAGTGAAAAGCACTATTTTTCGTCTTCGGGAGTAGTCAGAGTTTAGAATTTAAATGTCATAACTACCAGTTAGGCTAAAATTTTTTGGTAATCCTGTAAAACTGCAAAGGTTAGAACTTTTTTTTTTAAAAACTTGAATAAATTTTTCTTTTTGTTGATTAAAGCTAGTGTCTCACTGAATACCTATCTTACTTTTCAGGATAAGAACGGCTGTACCAAACTGATTTTTTTATTTACCAACAGTACACCCTTTCAGCATTTTTTTCATTTTTTTAGCTGAAGTTAGATCCTTTCTATTTTAAAATGAATGGTGCCCAAAAAGTCGTACAGCTGAGGTTTCTTTAAAAATAGAAAAGAATTCCAAAAAGACGTACAAAAATTATCTCTTACCCATATCTCTCTACCAAAGAAAACTGAGCTGGTGTGTGTTTAATTTCTTTAGTTCTTTTAAAATCAGGATTCACTCGATTCATTATCAGAAATTAAAGCGGGGCTGCAAGAAAATTGCGCTCAAGCTTGGGGCATCCAATATTCAAACGGTACAAAATTGCGCTCAAGCGTGGGACAAACAACTTCTCACAGGGTACAAAAAAAAAAAGATGCCTCAAAAAGAGGACAGTTTCACATGTTACAAAATGACGCAGTCTACGTGGGGCGCAATTAAACACCTTTTCATAGGCTACAAAATGACGCCTCAAAAAGCGGGTAAGTTCACACCTTACAATCCAGGATATGGAGAAGGATAAAATCCCTACTTAGGGTGAACAATAAAAAAATATATCATATCATTTAAAATAAAAAATGTGTGTCAGCTACTAATTAATAATGCAAAAAGTTATCGAGAGGTTACATGATGCACATCTAATAACATTTTTACAGAACTATACAATACGACACAAACAATGTAATATAAAATTATAGTACCTAAACTTAAAAGGTACAAAACAACTTTTACTGATAAAATTCTTTATTTTACAAAATGAGTAATAATTTCATATACTACGAGGCTGGTTTGAAAAGTCCGTGCAAAGTCCGAGAGATGGCACCACCGGCGCGTATCGAGGTCATGTTTAGTTAGTAGCATCTCTTGAATGAACGCACACCAAGTTTCAGCCATATTGGTCTGTTTCTTTGTGTTTGGCATTCGTGTGAATCAAGAAAGTCGAGTGATTTTCAAGAAATGGACGAAAAAGAATTTCGTGTGGTGATTACTTTATGAAAGGCAAAACGCCTCAGGAGACTAAAGAGAAGCTTGATAAACATTATGGTGACTCTGCACCTTCGATTAGAACAGTTTATAAGTGGTTTCAAAATTTTTGGGCTGGCCATATGGGCACAAGTGACGATGAACGTTCGGGACGGCCTGTGGAGGTTACGACTCCAGAAATCATTGATCAAATCCATGATATGGTGATGGATGACAGAAGAGTTAAGGTGCGTGAGATTGCTAGTGCTGTGGGCATCTCGACTGAATGGGTACATAATATTTTGCGTAAACATTTGGACATGAGAAAGCTATCCGAAAGATGGGTGCCGCGATTGCTCACGCTTGACCAAAAACGGAATCGTGTGAAGTGTTGCAAGGATGGTTTGCAGCTGTTCCAGAAGAATCCGGAGGACTTTAAGCGTCGTTTCGTCACTGTGGATGAAACATGGATACATTACTGTACTCCTGAGACCAAACAACAATCTAAACAATGGGTTACCAAGGGGGAATCTGCACCAAAAAAGGCGAAGACCGTTCCTTCGGCCGGAAAGGTTATGGCGACTGTCTTTTGGGATTCGCAAGGGATAATCCTCATCGACTATCTGGAAAAGGGTAAAACTATTACAGGTGAATATTATTCATCGTTATTGAACCGTTTGAAAACCGAGCTACAAGAAAAACGCCCGCGATTGGCCCACAAGAAAGTCCTTTTCCATCACGACAACGCACCAGCACACACCTCGGCAGTTGTGGTCACAAAATTAATGGAAATAGGATTCCAACTCGTTTCACATCCCCCCTATTCTCCAGACTTGGCTCCCTCGGACTACTATTTGTTCCCCAATTTGAAGAAATGGCTGGCGGGACAAAGATTTTATTCAAACGAGGAGGTGATTGCAGACACTAATGGATATTTTGCAGACTTGGACAAATCCTATTATTCGGAAGGGATCAACAAACTAGAACATCGTTGGACGAAGTGTATAAGCCTAAAAGGAGACTATGTCGAAAAATAAAAAAGGTTTACCCCAGACACCTAAGTAGTTTTTATTTTTGCACGGACTTTTCAAACCAGCCTCGTATGTGGTTCCTTCTGGTAAGCATAAAGTGCTTTCGACATCGAGGGTTCTACTAATCAGTGACAGAAAGGTGCTGAAATCGTGAAAGCTTAGCCAATATTAATGTACTAAATGGAAAGAACTAATGGAATATTTTCAAACTTCCCTTGGTTAGACGTTTGTTTTACATCCGACGATCTATCTGACTGCGCTAAAGAGATTTCCGATGTCATTTTGGCTGGTATGGAAGCTTACACCCCCAAAGAAAAAATCACACGGATTTAAGTCTGGGGAACAAGGTGGCCAGTGAAGAGGACATCTTCACTTCTTCTGAACCATTTATCTGGGTAACTTCAGTTCATGTCGCGACGTAAATTAATGGGTAAGTTTTTCAATAATTCAGGAATAGTTTCACGGATGAAATTCAAGTAAATGTCACTATCAAGTCGATCTGGTAATCTAAATGGCCCGATCAAATAGTTCGCAACAAATCCCATCCAGACATTAATACTGAATTCACGTTGAAACTGTCTTTTTTGTACAGCATGTGGGTTTTCTTTACCGTAAACATGATTATTATGCATATTTGTTATATCATGTCGAGTGAAGCGTGCTTCGTCTGTGAACAGGATTTTAATTTGAGAAACCTGAACAGTCGCTATGCGTGCTTGAGTAATTTGTGAAAAATGCAAACGGGATCCAAAAGCTGGAGGTAAGAGTTTCTAGACGGACTGTATATGAAAGAAGTGAATAATTTGTTGTCTAATGATCCGGTTAATTGCACTTTTTGATATCCTTGTTTGACGTTCAATTAAACGAGTGCTGATTCCACTATTATCGTGTACAATTTCAAGAATTTTCTCCTCAATATCGGTTGCTGTAGCTTGTGAAGGCCGCCCAGCATTATTCCGGATCGGCTTAAATTATCCAATTTCTCGAAGTCGCCTCTCAATATTGGCAAAAGTCTGATGGTTAGGAGTCCGATGATGCGGAAATCTTTCCTGATATATGCGAGCACTTTTGCGACCGTTGCGTTACAAAAACCAAACGCTAAAATCATATCAGTTTGCTCACCAAAAGTTTACTCCATAATAATCTAGATTTAAAACACTGTTGAGCTTGAGAAGGGATTAATTCTCGCTAATACTAGTAAAACTTGTTTGATATCTGTCAAAAATTACTTTCTGTCAGTATTACTAGAAGCCAGTTAATTCATAGAACATATAATATCTTACATCACGCATTTGCAAATTTAACAACGGAATTAAAAAATGGAAACAAACATCCGATTATCTCGTTGCTCGGAGCCACATTTACCAAGAGAGCTTTTTTGGACAGAAGGAGGCGGAAAATACAAATATTTATTTAAAAGTATCATACAGAGTCGTATATAAAAGTTATAACAATTAAAAAGTATACACTGTGCAATAAGTGGAGCCCCCTACAATTTACAACAAAATTGAGAGCTGATTTCGATTTCTCATCTCAGAAAAACCCCTAGCACCGAATCTTGTACAAATAGTACAATTATTAAGAAAGATAGCTTAAGAAAAACTAAAATAAAAGTATAACTTTGATGCCCTGTATCTCAAAAATTACTAAGGTAAGTTGGGTTAAATGGTCATTTTTTCATTCCAGAAATACACAGTAACTCTGTAAACGGAATACTGGGACACCCAATATATCCTCTAAAGCAGAGGTTCCCAAACTTTTTTTCTCGTAGACCACTTCAAAATTTTACTGGTTTTGGTGGACCCCCTGCTGCTACATTCCTACCATATTCCCAAAACTCGTCAAAAAATGTGAAGATTAGATCTAACAATGGAAATTTGCGTCGTGGCTGAGTTCCAACCCTAAATTCGGAGTGGTAAAAATAAAAAGAAAAATAATATATTTTCTTGTGTTCTATTTATTAAAATAATATAATTACAGACTTAATAGAATTAAAATTAAACATTAATAACGTACGGTAACTTCAACAATGTAAATCAACAATTAAAAAAAAAATAGTCATAATTTTAATGGGCGGGATGTACTTGATGGATTGACAGCAAATTATCAATATTTGGCTTCAGTTTTGTAAGGAATAACCGCAAATCTCCCCGTTCTGTGATGTTCAATCTGCTCCTTTTTTTGTTAATAAGTTTGTAACGACACTAAAACTTTTTTCGACAAGGTATCAAAGGTTTTCTCGCAATTTCCCACAGCCCAGGATAGTTTTCGGGCATTTCTGTCTGCAGCCAAAATGTTTGATAGCCTTTTTTAAATTCCACCTTCAGCTCCTTATTGGTGCTAAGCTCGAGTAGCTCCTCTTGTAATACCACATTCGTCACTTCCGTTTCATCAAATGGATTTATGATCCATGGTGGTATTTCCATCGTCAGAATATCTTCAAATCTATTTTTGAAGTCATCATGCAGGGCATTTAAATGTTGAACGTATGTTTGAATATCCTCATCAAGACATTCTTCCTGTGACAAGTTTGGAAACTGGGAGAATTCACGCCGTCTAATATTTTGCTTCATAAATTTCAATTATCCACGGAAAGCCGAAATTACACCCTTTGTTTTTATTAAATTTAGGCTGTCCCCTTGTAACTGCAAGTTAATGTCATTAAATTTTTTGAACAAATCTGTCAAATACGCGATGTCTGCTTTCAATTTGATCAGGTTTTCTTTTAAGTCTGGATCTTTACTTTCCAGAAACTCTAAAACTGATTCAAAAAGTGAGTAAAATCTTGTTAAACATGCACCTTTCGACAACCAGCGTACTTCAGTATGTAAGAGCAATCGTTGGAAGTCTTCATCATTTTCGTCGCACAATTGTGCAAATAAACGGGTATTCAACGCATTGCTTCTTATTTTGTTAACTGCTTTAATCACAAATTGAAGGGATTGGTGCAATCTATCACTCAAATTTTTCGCTACCAGGTATTGTCGGTGGATGACACAGTAAACTGCAGTTACTCCTGGTATAATTCTTTTATGATGGCTTATAAACCCACGATATCGCCCGAAGATGGCAGCAGCTCCATCTGCTGCCACCGAAATAATGTTTGTAAATGGAATCGATTTTTCCTTAAAAAAATCACTCAGGACATTAAATAATGATTCGCCTTTAGTGTCCGTCTCCAAAGTTTTTGCGAATAGCAGCTCTTCATGGATTTCTTCGTCCATAACAAATCGAACATATGCCAATAATAATGAGTAGGTAAAGTTGACTGGTCTAGTTGAATAGAAAAATGAATTGTTTGCAGATAATTACACAAGAAGCTCTCAATATCAGAGCTCATTTCATCTATACGTCATTGTACAGTGTTGTTACTCAAAGGAATTCTTTTGAGTACGTCAAATGGAGGATTGTGCAAAACAGTTTTTTATAACCTCTTCAACAGCGGGTAAAATTAACTGTTCTCCGATGGTTTGCGGTTTTCCAGATTTCACTATAAGCAATGAGATATTGTAAGATGCCCGTCAGCCATCATCGTTACTTTGAGACGTTGAAGCGAACATACTGTGCACGGTGGGTCTCTTTTCATATTTTTCCTTTAATGTTTGAAAATATTTTAAATATTTACCTATTTTATCAGGATAACTGGTGGGGGGGGGGCCCTTCTTAGATCATCTTCGAGCTTCGATGGTTTCATAGAGACATTGCTCAAAACTTTGTTCCATAAAAGACATATGGGCAATCGTTTGTCTGCCTTTGATGGAAGAAAACCAAATTTCTAATAATCAACACTGTACTGTCGACATTTCTTCTTAGATTCAGCCATGTTTCGTATCAGTTACCTACCTGTAAAGAAAAAAATGTTTGTTTTAGTAATCATAAGGTGACTTTAACAGGATCTGGCTATTTTAACAGAATAAAATAGGATTAATTAAATATTGCAGTGAAAAATCCAAAATGCCGGCGGCAAAACTGATTTTAATTATCAAAAGTAATAAACTGCTAAGACCCATATAGAGGTTTTCACAAAACGGCTGAACCTATTTTAATGTAATATAAAATATTTTTTGATTAATTATATTTTGATACATTTCTGTAAATTCGAGAGAAAATACTTTTAAAGAATATTTTGACATCAAAACTCCGCGATTTTAATGATTTATTTATTACTTTGATGTACGTTACGAGTGGTACATAAAGACACGTACAATTTATGAAAATATTTTTAGTCATTTAGCATTAGCAACTACGAGGGCACTGAAATATGTACAAACATGCAGGTCAATCATATATCTCTCCTTTAGTGAATCACCACAGTCGGGTAAATAAATAATTTTTTAATAAAAAGTACTAAAAGTTCAATCTTTCTCGGCTTTCTGTTCTTTTATAGAAGTATCGAATAATGGCCCTGTTTAGTATTTAATTTTTATTATGTACCTACTACACATAAACATAACAAATATAATATTATTACAATATAAAATAAAAGTATGAATAACAAATAGACAGGTATTTACTTTTTCGGCACTGGCAAACACTGACATCGATTCACTCACACTTTTCTTTTCAAAATTCCGGAAACAAATGAGTAACGTTTGTCCTTGGCATTCGTATTTATATTGGTGAAGAATCAAACAAGTTCATGCAAGATTGCAAGCACAGCAGAAGTCGTATTTCGTCCCTTTGCACGTCTGAACGGGTTGCGTTTCGGGCGGGCGGGTGGCTCTTTGCAAGCCTCGACGCGCGTTGTACTGAATATCGAATATGCAAGTTTTTACAAGTAACAGTCGCTGACCTTCTTAAAATACACTACTCAAAAAAATTAAGGGAGGTTTTAAAACAGGGAAATTAATGCTAAATAAACAGGCTATCTGATCCATATGCCGGCCTAACTGAAAAAATTTTTTCAAGCCCGTGGACAAAAAAAAAGCAAAATATTTTCAATATTATTTTTTCGCGCTATCTCTTAGGATTGCATGAGAACCGTAGCTCCTAAAAAAATTGTAGCCAAAAAATCTGAAAATTAGAATCATAAAGCTTCAAAATGCTTTTTTTTTAAAGTCTCAATACGACCATTTTTTACCGCAATACAGCCTGTCAGAAATCACCGAAAAATTTGGATTTTTTTTTGCACCCTTAATTTTTTTGAGTAGTGTATTATCTGCCTACATTGATAGGTAAAGCCAAGCCAACATTTTTGTTCTTTACTATCGAAACCAGATACATTTTCGTGGACTCCCACTTACAACTTGTGAACCCCCATTTTTTTTTCACGCCAACGTAGACCCCCGTCGAGTCTCCCGTGGACCCCTGGGGGTACACCTGAACCACTTTGGGAATTACTGCTCTAAAGTGTATTTTTTGGTAAATTTGCTTATTCGTTATGGAATATACCATTTTTCGAAATTTTATGTTACGCTGTTATTCTTCCGTTAAAGTAACGATTTCGTCAATTCATTATTGATTGTAATGTTTCAAAATCCAACTATCTATTATTTTATGTAACTAAATTTTAAATAATTAATAGCTCAAGATATCTTTGTCAATTACTAAATGTAAGTAAATCTGTTTAGCATTTACCCTTACTCACTCTCCTTACCGTCCTTCGACCACAACATGACCACCTGAGGCCCACAGTGTAATATCCGCTCCTGCACTGATTTCAACCTGTCAAACAGGCAAATATACAATACAATGAACATGGCCAACTTTACAAACGAGATAAGAATGTTGGAGATGATTGTTTTCCACATAGCTGTGCGTTATGGCAACAGGCGCTACAGTTCCTTTTTAAAAAAAAGTGTTTCATTTGGATTCTATCTGCATTAACTGAGATATCTGTATAAAATAGTTTTTGGTGGAAGTACAGTAGGCATACGTCCAGCAGGAAAATCCCTAAGGCCCTATAAGAGAGACGCGTGTGTGGAAAATGCGATTCTCGTTGGTCTTGAATTGATATAAATTGTACTCGGTGGGAAACGCTGTCCTGGGCAAATCATTTGAAAGGGAAGAGATTCTTCATATAAAAAACTGCTTGAAAATGGTTGTAAGAGGAGTAGCCAAACTTCATAAGTATATGAAGTATTAACGCGATGGGTATTCCTCGCATGCACCGCTACATCATTCGAATACTTTCCATGACAATACTTAGAATATAACCACATTTTTCTTCATGACAATGCTCCATCACCTAAGGCAAAACCGGTTCGCGACACGTTAAAAGCACTCAGCTGGGAAGTTCTACTCCATGCGGCTTACTCACCAGACTTGGCTCCTTTCGATTACCACTTGTTTGCATCGATGAGTCACGCACTTGCTGAGCAGCAAAAGGGGAAGATTTTTACTGGCGTGGTATTCACAAATTGCCTGAAAGATAAAAAATCTATGAAACGTACGTTTTAAAACACTAATATTTTCATTATGGGATATGGGAGAATATTTTATTATAAGCGTTAGTTACCTATTGATTCAATAAATGATAACATACTTGATGGTAGTAAAGTAACTTCCATTTTTGTCAAAAACTGTTAAAATTTTCAAAAAGATTTATAAAGAAGTCTTGTTCCTTTTTCACTTCTATGTACCAAAATGTTTGCGAAGTTTTAGAAAATTTTTTTGTGTTAGTGTTACATAAATGTACTTAGTCTCTAATACTGAGATTGTCGATGTTATTTTTAGTTCAGTTAAACATTTTAGTGTATATATCGCGATAACCGTTGATATTTTCAACTCGTTAAATCAAGGTTACATGTATTCCATCGAGAGCAACCAGTCATTTGTTGGACTATAGTTTTCTGTGAGATTAGCACGAAGCTTATTAATGACGAGTGAACTGATTTCAATTTAAACCTGTTTTAAATAAAATCTGAATGTGACACTCCATATTTATTATAAGAATGTGGATTTGCTGTTACTAACTTTTACAGTTTGTTTCGTAGATTTAAGAAAAAAACATACAGAAAATCAGAAAACTGACGTCAAGGAAATTATATATTGTCGGTAACCTTATCACACTATAATTTTCAAACCTGAAGATTGCTTGTAATGACTTTTTTCAAATTCCGTTACATTTGAGGCAGAGTTGAAATAATTCCAAAAACCGTTTATAAATCCAAACTAAATTAATTCTCAATATTAAATTGACAAAAATGTATAACAAGCTATGGAGCATACTTTGAATAAAGCACTTTTTATCATTCTTCCAAATTTATCAAGCACACTTTTTCAATATAAATTAAATAGCCTATTAATTTTCAATTTTTTAACTTTTACGACAAATTCTAGGCAACTTTCGTGTTCCATTCCCTACGTGAAGTATTAATATTTTTGAGATAACGGCATCAAAAAATCAGCAATTTTTATTGTCATTCAATACCAATAAAAAATGTCATTTTTGGTTATAAAGGATGTCCCAAAATTCACACAAAAAGTAATTTTGATAGAAAACACAGGTTTTTAATTAAAAATTGTAATTTTCTTATTGATTCATAAAGTATACAATATAAGGTAATGTATGGAATAACATATCAGGTAAATGGCCTCCACGGCTTTGCTGGCACATACGTACTCTTTTGTCGAAATTTTCCACGACGGTTTTACATAAAGTGGTTGAATTTCGTTGATACAGCGCTTAATTTCCTCCTTCAAGTCGTGGGTGATCGTGGGCTTGTTGTCATAAACCTTAGACTTTAAAAACCCCAAAGAAAAAAGTCCAATGGCGTTAAATCGCATGATCCAGGCGGCCAATTCTGATCCCCAAAACGGGATATTACACGACCAGGAAATGACTCATGCAGTAATTGAATTGTTTCTCGGGCTGTATGGCATGTGGCACCATCTTGTTGGAACCACATGTCGTCCACATCCATATTTTGCAATTTAGGCACAAAAAACTGAATTATCATATCGCGATAACGATCACCATTAACTGTGATTGCCTGGCCAAAGCATTTTCGAAGAAGAATGGTCCAACGATGCCTCCAGCCGAAAATCCGCACCAAACTGTGACACGTTGTGGATGCATTTGTTTCGCAACAATCACGTGTGGATTGTCTGAACCCCAAATGCGACAGTTTTGTCGATTAACGAAGTCATCAAGATGGAAATACGCCTCATTGCTGAAGATGATTTTCTTCGAAAAATCAGTATCCACTTGTTGTTCCATAATCCATTCAACGAACTATCTTCATTGTGTGTGGTCATTAGCCTTCAGTTCTTGAGTTAATTGAACTTTGTAAGCACAAAGATGCAAATCTTTCGTGAGAATACGCTGTAGGGAGCTTCTCGAAATGTCCAATTTTTGACCACGGTGCCGAATTGATGTTTCTGGAGTCTCAGCAACACTCTCACGAACTGCTTCAATGTTTTGTGTCAAACGACATGTTGAAGGACGGCCAGAGCGTTTAAGATCACCTGATCTCCCTGAATTTTTAATCTCTTCACAGTTGATGAGGTTAAATCACTATTCCGACCATATTTTGTATGAAAATTCCGAACTGTGGCTGCCAAACTTTCATTATTTTTAAAATATTGATCAACAATGAAAACACGTTGTTCTTTCGTGTAGTGCTCCATTTTTAATAACCCTGAACTGTCAGCTGTCACGCTGTGTTTTTGTTTTGTTGGCAACACTTTACCATACAAATGGCGCCAAATTCAAATCTTGCGTGAATTTTGGGAGACCTTAGTTCTGATATGCAATCTCAAAAACTGCCATAAATAACCAGTTAAAATTATTGGGGTATCTTTTAATTTCGATTAAAAATTCCGTTCATTTTTAAACAGGAAATGTAGAGAAAGGTTTAAGTCGATAACAGTCCGGCCTCTAGTTATAAAACCTTCCTGGCCTGGGCACAGTGACGAACAAGTAAATACAGCTGCAGAACCGTCCATGTCATTCGTCAATAAACGTCAGCAATGTTCGCGCGCCATCTGTAACATGATTAATGAGATGGCCCAAATCGGGGCCAAAGGGATTATTAACAGGACAGGGTGTTAAACTTTGTTAAGGGACACGTAAATCTATGATATCTTGTTTACGGGGACGAAATTCAACCTAATATTGTTAAATCGATCCTGTTGGTTTAGCGTAATAAAATTTTGTCAAGGCGATAAGCTAAAATTTTGTTACAGCTCTCTCTTAGTGACCAAGAAAAAAAGACGATAAAATCCTGTCAATGATATTTATTTAGACACAAATTGGCAAGCATTTCGATCCGTCAACCTGATTATTACATGGGGTGAAAATCCCAAGACTTTTCGAGAGTTGGCAGCACAAACAAATAGAACACATATGATTTTCAGTTAGTGTCAACTCTCAGAAGATTTCCGTAAGATTTTCATGACATTTTGTCTATTAGTTTGTGTATTACAGCTATTTCAGTAAGGCGACTTTTTATTTTTGTGGAACTATAGAGCAAAAAGAATTTCGTGTATTAATTAAATTGTTTTTTAATGGGAAAAATGCAGCCAGAACCCAAAAATAGCTTGAAGTGTTATGATACATCTGCTCTATCCAAAGCAACTATACGTCAATGGTTTAGTAAACTTAAATGCATCGTACAAGCAGCGATGATGCACGCTCTGGACGTCCAAATGACGCAATCACTCCAAAACACGCAAAAGAATCCACCATATTGCTCTGAATGACTGCAAAGTGAAAGTGAGAGAAATAGCTGACATCGTTAACATATCAACAGAAAGCGTGATATTTTGCTTGAATATTTGCATATGAAAATGCCATGCCGAATGGGTGCCGCGTATCTAACAGAAACGTATCGAAGGTTCAGAAACCTGCTTGGCACTGTTGCAGCTCAATCCAAAGGAGTTTCAACGTCAATAACAATGAACAAAACATGGACCAACCACTCCACGCCTGAGTCCAACAGGCACACAGTCTGAGAAAAGTGCCATTTTTTGGACAAAAATCTGTTGACAGTCGGCATTTTATCCGATTTGAATAAATCAAACGGGAAAATACTCGTAAAATATTGTACTTTAAAATATAGTCGCGTCATGTTACACGTAAAAAGTTAAGAACTGTGTACTTTTGGGGCATTGGACCAATTGACCTATTTTTTTTTTGGCAATTGTTCCTTAAGCCCCACAGATCATTATTAAAAAATAACCGGTCAAGTGCAAGTTGAACTTGCGCAATTAGTGTTCCGTACGTTGATTGCTTTTAAAATAAAAAATGTTGTAACGGAAGTATAAAATGATCAGTGACTTGACAAAACACACCCCAAATGAGTTTTCAACAAAGTTTATTTCCAATCTTTACTGAAAATTGATGACCTTGAAATTTCTGTTTTTTTTATATACGAGATAAATTATTACAGGTAATGCACTCGTAATAATTTTCGTTCAATCTACACCCCGTGGAGAATATTCCAGAATTTTTTCAAAATTTTTTAATAAGTACTTTTCGAAATAAGGCGGGTGGACAGCGATTTTTCGCGATTTTTTTAAATATAATAGAAAGAAAAGTGCGCGAAAGTATTACATTATATATATATATATATATATATATATATATATATATATATATATATATATATTTATATATATATTTTACTCGTGTTTTCATAAGCTTTCATTTGACACCACACTCGATTACCTAGTAAAAAAATTTTTTTTTCACTTCCGATTTCACCCCCGAAAACTAACCCCTTAAGTCAAAATTTAACTTTCAAAACTACACGACTCTGATGAGGCCATCAATTCCTATATTATTACCAAATTTCAACTTTCTATGACAAATAGTTTCGGAGAAAATCGGGTGTGACAGACAGACGGACAGACAGACACCGAAGTGATCTTATAAGTGTTCCGTACGAAACACTAAAAAGGACGCTCGGACTTCCTTCAACCCCCAATTCAGCGTCGTGGGAGGTTAATCATCGGTTATTCAAATGAGGTGAGGATTTCTTGCATTATTCAGGTAAATAGGTCAAAATTTTCTACTCGGGGGTTTTTGAGGGTCCTGATAAAGTCAGAATTCAAAATTTCACCCCCCTTTACCCTTTATTGGGGGTGAATCATACTTAATTCATCTATCTTTTTAATTATTCACTAAATATTCGGGGTTTTTCGAGGTTCCTCATAACGATTATGAAGTTAATCAAAAATTTTACCTCCCTTCATTCCTTAATTGGAGGTGAATCTTATTTAATTCACCCCTCTTTTTAAGTATTCGTGTGAATTGCTTAATAATTTCTACTCGGGGGTTTTTGAGGGCCCTGATAACGGTTATGAAGTTAAAATTCAAAATTTCACCCCGCTTAACATTTTATTGGGGTAAATCTTACTTAATTCGCCCCTTTTTTTGACTATTCGTGTAAATCGCTCATAACACTGGTCAACATCGAAATTTTTTCCTGAAATTTTATATGTATTATAGGATATACCTAAGGCACTGATTACGAAAAAAAATACTGGTTGGGTTCTCTCAGTTCTACTTTTTTATTTATATGAAATTACAATTTTCTTCAAAAATGGAACAAAAATAGAACATTTTTTCTATGCTTGATATAATTACACACTATGAAACGTTCTTTTATATGATTTTCTTGAATGTATGGCTTGAGGATCATCTCTTTGCAAACTCCAACAGTAATCGGCCATCATATAGATGTCCCACCTTCCTTGATAACGCTCTTCCATTGTGCGTATATCTTGGTGAAATCTTTCACCCTGCTTTTCACTGAAATCGCCAAGATTCTTCTGGGATTCTGGGAATCGAACTTAATGAGAATGTAAGTAATGAATCTTGATACTCATGTTACAGCCCAGCCGTTTTTGTTAAGGGCTTTTACAAATCGTTTCATAATGCCTAGTTTGATATGAAATGGTGGCAGTATAATGCGATTTCGATTTACTAAGGGCAAATTAATAACATTTTTGGTACCAACCATCAGTTCCTTTCGTATTGGCCACTTTTTTTGAGACTAACCTCGTTGTTTGTCGCGGCTATCTCACAGACACATAAAACATGGGTGCTTCGTGTATCCACCCTGTTGTCCAAAAAGAAAGTTAACCTTCTTTAAGTCTACACAAATAAGCCAGTTGTAGTCTCGATACTTAATTTTTTTCATTACTGAAGAAATAGTTGTATACTCTTCTTTCACAGTAGTAGAATGTGCAATAGATATAGAACCATACTTGTTGCCGTTATGAAGTAGCACACACTTTAAGCTTATCTTGCTACTGTCTATAAAAAGACTCCAATCATTTGATTGGTATCGTTATGAACTCATCTTCTCTAAAATACCTCTGACATTATTATAAAAAACGAAATCATTTTCTCTAGAAAAATATGGTAACAAATTGATTGATCGATGCCAAAATTTCAGAAGCTTCTTTTAACAAATTTAGATCCCTAAGTCATTCAATTCCTTGAGGATCTGATGACTGGCTACATGTGTAATCCGAATCAGTATTGCCCATTGTGATGTCTTCAATTTCCATAAGATCTGGTTCTTCAGAGCATTTACCAGGTGTACAAGTATGAAATGCGGATTTTATACAACAAATGGTGCACCAATGCAGTTTGTGCTATAAAGATTTGACACTGCGCCATTTTGTTGTGTCATCAAAAAGTGTCAGACGAGCACCAGTGATAAATTGGAAAAGTGTGTGCATAGTGCTGTGTTGTTCTGTTTAATATGTCGAAATTTATACTGAACAAAGAGCATTCGCGGACAGCATTAATTTTTTGTTTTCATTTGAAGAAAACTGCTGCTGAATCATACCGATTACTTCGAGACTTATGGTGTAACCCCTTCCCCATTTAACGAATTCCAAGAATTAATTTGGTTATCACCTCATAAAGGTATCTTAGCAGGAGGTCAAAGTAACCCTTATAAGAGAGGTCATTTTCATTTGCAAATCAGTTGCATTTTATGCACACTTGTGATAACATATTTTAAAATTGGTAGCAAAGTGAAAGGAGTTTTTTGTGATGGAATATTCTGTTGAAGGTATGTACTCTATTATGACTTATATTTTTTATAAAAAATATGTATACTTTTGGTGTAATATCAATTTGTAAATGTATAGATAAATCCAGCAAATTTTACATTAATTGTAAACTTTAACAGTAGCAACTTTTTTTATCCACATATATCCACCTAGATTTTTCTATATGAAATACCTACAACATTCAGGCACAGATTCATATATATTATAGACCCCGAAAAGGCCCGAAAGTAAAATTATTTTATTTTTTTCAGAGCGAGTCGTGACTATGACGAAAATGGAGTTTTTTGAAGAATGGCTAAAACATGACAAAACTGAACGAAACAGTGGCATTTTTTATTATATAAGTGAAAAATTCAATATGTCTGATGTTTCTGACGATTCTCTAAAACGACTCAAAATGAAAATATCAAGCCTTTCAGCAAAATTCAATCAAAAGTGGACTTCTTTAAAGTGTAACAAAGAAATGTTTCTAATCAAACATAAAGATTGGTTAGAGGGATCCGGAATCGAAATAAAGATGTGTGTTAACCAGCCGTGCACTTCAACATCATCAGCGGCTCTTTCCGTAGGGCGACCCAGAAAATCATTTGAAGACTCATCAACGAAAACGAAGAGACGGAGAGTAGAAGATCTTTTGGAATCGCGAAGTGCAAGTGAGCTTATTACAGCAGCTGAGTTAGCTACTCGAAAAGAAGGGCATCGAAGTGTCAGTGAAACTAGAGAAAAGAATAAGTGTTCTGAACAAAGTCGGCAGTTAACACCAGACGAAGCTTTAGCTTATTATGTGGACTCGAAATCGACTTCTCACTCATATAAACAAACAAGAAAATGATCAATGAAAGCGGGACATCAAGTGTATCCATCGTTTTATAGTTTAGGTAAGTCCAAAGCTTCTTGTTCTTCTGACGAATATATTTCTGTGACTGAATCTCGAGCTGAAATTAAACTTCACGCGATTTTGGATAAAACGGCTGAACGATTAGTTAAAGCTCAGACGGAAGTCATTAGAGGTGTGTTACCTAATTCATATTATACGTTGGTAAGCAAATGGGGCTGTGATGGGAGTTCGGGGCATAGCACGTATAAGCAAACACTAACGCTACAGACGAATTTTTGTTCGTATACTCATTTGTCCCTTTGAGACTGCTTGATGGCGAAACTGTGATCTGGCAAAATCCAAGACCTTCCTCTACTTTATATTGCCGTCCTATTAAGTTTATTTTTACCAAGGAGACAAAAGAGTTTACGAAAGAAGAAACTTCTAAAATTTTAGATGAAGTAAGTCAGCTTCTTTCAACATTATGTAACGTTGCTGGATCTCAAATCTCTGTTAAACACGATTTGTTGTTGACAATGACTGATGGCAAAGTATGCAATGCCTTAACAGACACAAGTTCAACACAAAAGTGTTATATTTGCGGTGCCACCCCGTCTACTATGAACGAGGAGTCAAAGAAATATCCCAGCAACGAAGAACGCCTTGCATTTGGTTTATCTACTTTAACATACATGCATGGATCCGCACGTTTGAATGTTTGCTTCACATCAGCTATTATTATATTTCTTTTACTTATACACCTTGTTATTGTAAATAATTGATATATAGATACTGTTATTGTACTAATTTATTTTAAAAAAAGAAATAATATTTTGTAAATTAATAAATGTGGATATTATCATTATGATTTTTATTTTTTTCCCAGAAATTCCTTTGTAACAAACATGATTGTGCTTTTCACACATAATGAGTAGGTAGACGTATGTAGCTAATTAAAGAACAATTAGCGACAATAGTGAACAAATGAGACACATTAGTAAACCACTTCCGTCTTGCAGCTACATATTTCGATTAATACACATACAGTACACATTTTTCAACTTTTTTTTTCTTAAAATAACTTAAGATACCTGGAATATATATAAACAATTGAAATAAGTGAAGAAATAATATTGTCCCGCTAGCTTGTACTAGTCGAGACACTGTGCGGCGTTGCAAAAGTGGTGACTGCGATGTTGCAGACAAGGAACGTGGAAAACCGCCAAAAAAATACCAAGATGTGGAATTGCAAGCATTGTTGGACAAAGATGATTCGCAAACACAAAAACAACTCGCCGAGCAATTAGGCGTTAGTCAACAAGCTGTTTCCAATCAGCAGGCGAATGGAAAAGCACAAAAACACGTCTGACATTTTTCTCGCTCGGTACAAAAGGAAGTCGTTTTTGCATCGTATAGTTACAGGGGATGAAAAGTGCATTTATTTTGAAAATCCCAAGCGCAAAAAATCATGGGGTAGACCGAGGCGCAACAATAGTTACCCAAAGCGTACACTGAAAAAATCGTTTTCAATTCTACTTTTTATGATGGTCCTTTGGATGATAACAATCTTGAAGTGAAGTCTGCAATCTCTTCCAAACCTAACTGATAGGATAGTCAAGATTTTCAACAAGTTTTCAAATTTGAACAATAATATTCTACAGGTCACACTATCAATGTAAAAAAACAATATTTTTGCATCTATCTCCAATTTCTGTAAACTAAAAGACGGACTCACTTGAAATTTATACTCATCCTAATAACATTAATAAAGACTCCAATTAAGGTCTGTATCACACCTGAAAAACGACCATTACACTGGCTCACGGTTCGGCCAATTCCGGTCAAATATAAATTCTTGACTGGTGCTTCTGTAGTTATATTCAGTGTTTTAACCTCGAAGTGTAATGATCTCTGATTATTCCCTGTGCAATCGTCGGCTAAACCTAGGAAAGTGTCTCCAAAATGACGCTGTTTAATCCCGAGAATCACTATTTCTCATAGCACGTACTTCCCCCGACTTAAACCTCTTAAAAATCCTTTCAAATACGTCTTGGGGTGCAGACCTCCCTTCTCTCCAAACTATCTACAAATCACTTATCTTTTCCAAGCTCGCCTATGGCGATTTCATTTACGACTCTGCGAGTTCATCTGTCAAGAAGCAACTTGATACCATACAAAATACTTCTCTCCGTGCAATAGCTGGTGCCTTCCGCACCTCCCCAATCTCTAGTCTCCAATGTGTTACCTCTACCCCCCCTTTGTATCTCATCAGACAACACTCACTCTTAAAATTTTATTCCTACTCATTATTCCGCCCCTTCACTAGACATACCCTGAATCTATTTTCAATTCATCGCGCATCCATAACCTCTATAAAAAACTCTATCCCCAATAGAATCACTACCCTACTAACTCTACACAACATCTTCCCCCCTAAATATGACTATCCACTGTACTCATCTTTCCCTCCATGGCTATCTAACTGTCCTCCAGTCGATTTTTCAATGCTCTCACTAAGGAAAACAGAAACCCCTAACCCACTGCTAAGGAAAACATTTCTGGAAAGAATAGCAACTCACTACCCAAATTACACCCTGCTTTATACTGATGGATCCAAAACAGACAAGGGAGTGGGTGCATCTTTCACCACTTCTTTTTACCAAAAAAATGTTTAAACTCCCATCATACACCTCCATTTTTTCAGCCGAGCTTTTGGCCATTAAAGAGGCCATACGCCACGCTCTAACCCTCAGAGCTGCAATGCGTATTCTAATCATCTCCGATTCGTACAGCGCTCTTGCCTCAATAAAATCACTGAAATTAAAATACAATTATGTTCGCCAGATCTTAGACTTATGCCACATGGCAACTCTAAAACATCGTAAAATTGCCTTCTTCTGGATCCCCAGTCACATTGGCATCAGGGGCAACGACAAAGCCGACCTACACGCAAAACTAGCAATAGAGAGAGGTACCACAGGATGGGGAGAGAACCACCCCAGAGATTTCAACTCCTTCCTTAACCATAATTTACGTTCCTTATTCCAACTGAACTGGGACCTAATACCTCCCGATAATAAGCTCTGGCTTATTAAACCCCTAGTCTACCCCCCCTTAAACTCCTTGCATATAACCAGAGAAGAAAACGTCCTCATGCGAAGACTGGCCATAGGACATACCTACAGTACTCACAGACACCTACTACAAAATGAACAAGCCCCTACTTGCCTCTTATGCAATTTCCCTCTGACAGTCTCCCATATAATTGAGACTCCACACTTAAAGTCTATCAGAGATAAACATCAAATCCCTTCAAACCTACCACTATTAATAGCCTCACTCGATTCACTCCACACCAACATTAAAAATTACCTAAAAGAAATAAATTTTATCGTATAACAAATCAAACACTCTCAGGGGCGCTAAATGACCTGGCTGTCGATGCGCCCTGACCCCAAAATATCCATCCATCCATCTCATTTAGTGGTGGTTGTCATGAAATACAATTTTTTTATCCTAGTCATAAAACTAACCTAGAAATTATGTGCTCAATAATTAAGGACACGCTTTTACTCTTAATTTTATTTTTTATTGTTAGAGTTAAAAATATATTATTCTGTTTTAGCTTCATTTGATGAACTCTTCATCTTATATTCTTCTATTTTCATATTTTTAGATTTTCCAGTTTGAGGAAGTAGCATTTTTTGTAACCTTAGTCCCGGATACTCTACAATCACTGTCATAACAATTCCAACCAGAAAAGAAAAAATGACGTCTTCAATTATATTTCTGAGCTGCAATTAAAAATTAAATTTATTGAAATGTACATATTCACATAATTCACAGTGCGACAAATAACACTGCGTGACATGATTTTGGTACCCGAAAAACTGATTGCTATTATAGTTTCCTATTAGTTATAGTATGTAAGCAGTGGATGTCTTTTATTTCTATCACGTCTTGTTTTTTAGGTACACACCGATAACCTTTTCTTAACCTACCCTCATATTGTTCATATTAATAAATGTAGTAAATGTAAAACCCAAGCGGCAGTTTTTTCTAAAAAAGTTAACGTTGCTGAACCCGACATAGTTATGTCGGGGCACTCCATTCCCCTAGCATCGTCGCTCATTTTGTTGAGCGTTAGTTTGGGAGCAAATATGTCTTGGCATGAACATGTTGCAGGCATAGCAAGGAGAGCTTCTCAAAAGTTGGGAATATTATTTAGAACCAGAAAGCTTTACACCCCACAGCAACTGTTAATTCTTTACAAAGCCCAAATTCGACCAACTATGGAATATTGCTCCCACGTTTGGGGCTCCGCTCCCAAACATACACTGCATTTGTTGGATTCTGTTCAGAGAAGAGCGGTCCGTCTGATTGGGGACCCGGAATTGACCGGCGGCTTTGATTCGCTGGAACATCGAAGAACGGTTGGCGACTTGAGTCTGTTCTACAAGTATTTTCATGGAAAGTGTTCGAAGGATGTAGCCCGCTTAATTCCTCCCAAAGCGGTGCATGATAGAAATACACGTCGCGCTGGTGCTTCGCATCTGTATGAGGTTCAGCTTGTTACTCCGCGTACGACGCTTTTCAAGCAATCTTTTATATGGAGAACGTCATCCCTTTGGAATAATTTGCCCAGCGCTGTGTTTCCCCACCGAGTACAATTTACAGCGATTCAAGAACAACGTAAATCGCTTTTTCCGCACTCGTGCCGCTCCTGGAGCGCTTTAGGGACTTCCCTGCAGCACGTGAGCTAGACCAATAAAAAAAAAAAAAAAAAAAATCGCTAGATAATCTATTGAGAGGATATGTTCATTTCTTGTTAGTTTCTTTGAGATTACCTGATTAAGAGTGTAATAATACAGTTTTAAAGATGAATACTGAAAAAAGTAGTCGCCGTCAGTGGTAAACTTCACCAAACAAGTTTTGTTACGTGTGTGGAGAGTACAATCTCAAGTCTCAAGGAAAAAAAATATCTGAAAAAGTATGTACTGCGTATTTTCTATATTTTGGACGTACTGTACATTAAGATAAACCCTGGATTCCGCAACTGTTTTGTGTATCATGTTATGATACTCTCCTGTCGTGGTTGAACGGAAACAAAATATCTATGCCATTTGCAGTACCGACTCTGTGGCGCGAACCTAGTAATCATTTTAACGATTGCTACTTCTGCATGACTGATGTACGAGGATTTTCAAAGAAAATTAAGCATAATATCGAGTACCCTTCTGTATCAAAACCAATACCATATAGTGAAGACATGACTCCTCCTTTTCCTCCTAAGAAAAGTCAAACTGAAGAGTTAGATATACCAAGCGATGAAAATAACGATGGACAAGACATGGAAGTTGACAACCAAGATCCAGACTTTTTACCCTCTTTAAGTGATCTATGCCAACCGCATTTAATTCAACAACGGGAATTAAATGATTTGATACGGGACTTGAATTTGTCTGTTAGACAAGCCGAATTACTTGGATCAAGACTACAGGAATGGCACTTGTTGGCACCAGATACAAAAATATCTGTACAACGAAAACGAAGTAAAGAAATGGCAACTTTTTACTCTAGTTCAGAAAACATATGTTTTTGTAATGACATTGTATCTTTGATAGGTGAGTTAGAAATTCCCTATGATACAAATGAATGGCGTCTTTTTATTGATGGTTCGAAAACAAGTCTGAAGGCAGTTTTACTTCATAATGGTAATAAATATCCCTCAATACCAGTGGCTTATTCAACTGTTTTAAAAGAGACATACGAAAATATGAAATCAATATTGGATTTAATTAAATACAAAAATTTTAAGTGGAAAGTGTGCGCTAACCTCAAAGTAATAGCTATGTTACTTGGTTTGCAAGGTGGATTTACTAAGTACTGCTGCTTTCTTTGCATGTGGGACAGTAGAGCTACTGATAAGCACTATTTCATCAAAAACTGGCCAAAACGAACGGAATTTGTGTGTGGGAAGTCAAATGTAAAATACTTGCCTTTAATCAACCCCGAAGACGTCATTTTACCTCCTCTACACATAAAACTTGGCTTAATAAAGAATTTTGTGAAAGCGATGGATAAAAATGGCTAAGGATTTTTATATTTAAAACCTGAAGCAAAGTTGAAAGAAATAGTCCACAAATACGCCTATTAATGAAAAACAACAAATTTGATCAAACACTAAATGACGAAGAACTATGCGCATGGACATCATTAAAAGCCGTGATAAAAGGTTTTTTAGGAAATCATAGAGCCGAGAATGCAGAACTCTTAGTGAACAATTTGTTAAGAGCATACAAAAAAATGGGTTGCCGAATGTCATTAAAAATTCATTTCCTCCATTCCCATTTCTCTTTTTTTCCATCAAATCTTGGAGCAGTGAGTGATGAACAAGGGGAACGATTTCATCAGGATGTGAAAAGGCTTGAGGAACGGTTTCAAGGTCGTTGGGACGTAGCTATGTTG
>CM032446.1:4113011-4208011 GCA_019049505.1 Pachyrhynchus sulphureomaculatus | reverse complement strand
GATTCCTTGTACAACCTTAGGACACATGTGCGTTAATAATGAAGGTATTAGAAAGAAATCTGTCAACTGCCACTCGTAAAGAACAATCTCTGATCCATAAACAAAAAATTTTAGACATAACATAAGATTGAAGCTTAGCCAATAATCCGTCATGCTGAACATGGTCAAATGCTTTGGATATATCAAATGCAACCGCTCGAGATTCTCCAAAGCCTTCAATAGCGTTGTTTCAAACTTATTTTCATAAGTTAGAATTGCTGTAAATTGTTGCTTATACCAGGTGTACAAGTATGAGATGCGGATTTTTTTTCGAAAAAACATGTTAAATTCGGAAGAATGATATATTCAAAGTATGCTCCATCGCTTGTTACACATTTTTCCCATCTTTCGGGCAATTTGTGAATACCACGCCAGTAAAAATCTTCCCCTTTTGCTGCAAAACATTCATCGAGCCATTTTTTCACATCTTCGTACGAACCAAAGCGCTGCTCAGCAAGTGCGTGACCCATCGATGCAAACAGGTAGTAATCGAAAGGAGCCAAGTCTGGTGAGTAAGCCGCACGGGGTAAAACTTCCCAGCTGAGTGCTTCCAACGTGTCGCGAACTGGTTTTGTCGTATGTAATGGATCATTGTCATAAAGAAAAATGACTTTGTGTTGCCTCTTTCGGTATTCTGACCATTTTTCAAGCAGCAAACGGTTCAGATCAGTCAATTATTGTTGGTAACGTTTGGTATTAACCGTTCCCTTTTCCATTTGCCTGTCGTTCAACTCATGTGGTACCCATCTACCGGTCTTCTGAATCTTTCCCATCTCTCGTAGCCGATTGGAAAAAGCATGTTGACTAACGCCTAATTACTCGGCGAGTTGTTTTTGTGTTTGCGAATCATTTTCGTCCAACAATGCTTGCAATTCCACATCTTCGTATATTTTTGGCGGTTTTCCACGTTCCTTGTCTGCAACATCGAAGTCACCACTTTTGAAACGCCGAAACTATCGTTCATACGTATCTTGCGAGGGAGCATGTTCACCATAAGCTTCTCGAAGTAATCGGTATGAGTCAACAGCAGTTTTCTTCAAATGAAAACAAAAAATTAATGCTGTCCGCGAATGCTCTTTGTTCGGTATAAATTTCGACATATTGAACACAACAACACAACACTATGCACATTTTTTTCCAATATATCACTCGTGCTAGTCTGTCACAACAAAATGGCGCAGTGTCAAATCTTTATAGCACAAACTGCATTGGTGCACCATCTGTTGTCTGAAATCCGCATTTCATATTTGTACACCTGGTAAAAGCCATATTGATGGTCGCTTATAATAATGAATCCTTCTAGATATTTTAGAAGATGCTAATTGATATCCTTTTCCATAAATTTCGACATTATTGAATGTAGCGCGACTGGTTGGCAAGGACGTCTTGCTTTTCTGCTGACTGTACGATAGCGCATTTCTAGCAGGGAAGAAATATTCCCTTTCTGTAGTATTGGTTGTTTCATAAGCAGCTAGACACAAACTTTTTAGGATTAAGAGAAGATATTACTTTATATTTTTCATTACTTTTTTGATGACGACCTAATTTTTTTTTATTTCAGTTTTAATAGTAACTGTTTTCTTCTAGCAGATAGCACGTGGTTGTAGTATGGCTGAATTTGTGTAGATAATTTTAGTATTATTAAAAAACATTTTAATTGCTTACACTTACAGCACTAATTTGAACTTCCTTATTTTTGGTATTAAAATAAATCGCTCCACAAGCAATGCCCACAAAACATGTGCTCCAATTTGAGGACGGACTTGCGTAGAGTGTTTGAAAATCTGATAACCTTAATAATCCTACTATATTTCTAAAAAATATAAAAATATAGATAAAGTAATTTAACTAGTACTTCGCCAGTAAATACAAGTTGTAAAATAATAAATAATAAATTTGATTTTTTTTATACTAAAAAATATTCTAAGAACTACTACCCGATATTTTAAACAAGGCATAAAAACCTTTTGAATCATCTTATAATAATTCAAAATAATTATATTCAAAATTACCTTTGTCTTTAAGTTAAAAAAGGCAATTTTTTTTTTTGAGCTTAACCCATAATATTCGCATTCTAACCCTCACTGTATACTATTTGTGTTAAGATTGGAAATACTTAAAAAAAATCAAGACTTTCCGATTCTTTGACTCAGAAAACCCCAAAAAGGGTATATGATATGGAAGATTAGAGAACACCTCTCTAAACTCTTCGCTACCTTTAAATACACGATTATGAAAATCGCTTAATAAATTAAAACTTTCGTATATCTGCAGTAAACCCAATTGAACAAAAATATTGATTGACCATTGATATAATAATGAAAAAAACCGGTCAAGTACAAGTTGAACTTGCACAATTAGTGTTCCGTACGTTGATTGTTTTTAAAATAAAAATTTTTGTTAGGGTGGTATAAAATGATCAGTGACTTCACAAAACACACCCCAAATGAGTTTTCAACAAAGTTTATTTCCAATCGTTACTAAAAACTGGTGACCTTGAATTTTTTTTTTTTTTTTTTATATACCAAATAAATTATTAAAGGTAATGCACTCGTGATAATTTTCGTTCAATCTATACCCCGTGGAGAATATTCCAGAATTTTTTCAAAATTTTTTGATCAGTACTTTTCGAGATAAGGTAGGGGACAGCGATTTTTTAAAAGTAATACGAAGAAAAGTGTGCGCAAGGACTAAATATATATATATATATATATATATATATATATATATATATATATATATATATTTTACTCGTGTTTTCACAAGCTTTCATTTGACACCACACTCGATGACCTAGTAAAAAAAAAAAATTGTTCACTTCCGATTTCACCCCTCATAACAAACCCCTTAAGTCAAAATTTATGTTACGGTGGTATAAAATGATCAGTGACTTCACAAAACACACCCCAAATGAGTTTTCAACAAAGTTTGTTTCCAATCTTTACTGAAATATGATGACCTTGAAATTTTTTTTTTTTTTATATACCATATAAATTATTAAAGGTAATGCACTCGTGATAAATTTCGTTCAATCTACACCCCGTGGAGAATATTCCAGAATTTTTTCGAAATTTTTTGATAAGTACTTTTCGAGATAAGGCCCGGGACAGCGATTTTTCGCGAATTTTTAAAAATAATACAAAGAAAAGTGCGCGCAAGTATAATATTATATATATATATTTTTTACTCGTGTTTTCACAAGCTTTCATTTGACACCACACTCGATGACCTAGTAAAAAAATTTTTTTTTCACTTCCGACTTCACCCCCCCAAAACTAACCCCTTAAGTCAAAATTTAATTCTCAAAACTACATGGCTCTGATGAGGCCATCAATTCCTATATTATTACCAAATTTCACCTTTCTATGTCAAATAGTTTCGGAGAAAATCGTGTGTGACAGACAGACAGACAGACAGACAGACACCGAAGTGATCTTGTAAGTGTTCCGTACGGAACACTAATAAAATAGTAATAACTCATATGCATACCTAGAAAAAATAATATTTATTCATGCTAAAGAAGATTTCTTATTAGTAAGGAAACCCAAATATGCAAGTGAAAAACTTTAAAATATGCGCATAAATATGCAAATAATTTTCTCAAAATATGCACATACATGTTGTAAATATGCAGTAAAAAAAATCGAAATATACTTGAAAAATATAAATTTATTGTTTCACATTACATGATACGAGTACTATACAAATGTAGCAATAAAAAACCCATTTTAAATTTTCAACATACAGGGCGAATGAACTAAATCTAAATATAATATTATACAAAGTAAAAAATAAATATAAATAATAATGTATTTTATTACTTTACTTAAAGATGAACATATAATAATAATAATAATGTAGGTACATATTATAAAAATTTATATGCGTAGTAAACAGCATAATAAAACATACATTTTAAATTTGATACATACAGGGCGATGCAACTAAGTAAGCGGAAATATGCAAATATTGCGAAAGACAGTGTTGCCGTTAGTTATAAAAACAATAAACTACTAAATGTTTCTCAAAATTCTCCATTAATAAGTTTTGTTGTATATATATATATATATATATATATATATATATATATATATATATATATATATATATATATATATATATATATATATATATATATATATATATATATATCGTTGTATAAAAATTTATAAATTGAGAAACTCCTTTCCACATCGACTGATGTAATAGGGGCATTTTTAAAATTATTTAATAGCATAGGATATAAATCAATGGAATCAGTAAAATCCCCCTTTAAAACATTAGCTACTTGGCTGACAAATTGAAACCCACTATTTTTTCCCATAACATTTCGAAATTTTTGAAACATTTTGCTCCCAATTTTACCTGCGACATTTTCAAAAGCGACCTCACATTGTTTTATTAGTTGAACACTTCGGGTTAATGGCAAATTAGATTCCTCCATTTGAGTTATGGTTTTAGAAACAAAGCTATAATTTGTTTTGAGAAAGGAAAGTTGTTGTTTTATCGCCTTGTTTTTGAATAATCGTTTAAGTTATGTAAGGGATTGGGAAGATTCGCGTGATAATTCTGCAATTAGACCATCTAGTTGACAGAAGTTGTCGTAATAAAAAAATGTTGCTTCCAACCAAGTGCCCCATCTTGTAATAACAGGCTGACGTGGAAGAGGAGTGTTTGGCAGTTTTTCTTTGTAGAACTGAATCCTTAAAGGCGCTTTAAGGAAAATTTTCTTCATGTTATAAATTAAGCTATTCACAAGGGTAAAATGATTCCTAATTTCCTCAGCAACCCTATTTAAAGCATGAGCGAGACATGTTACATGTGTTAAGTTTGAATAAAAATTTTTCAAATTTTGCCCGGCCTTTATCATGTACGGTGCTGCAGCTGACAAAATAAGCAAAAAATTATCTCCTGAAACAGGCGTAGGAAGAAAAAACTTCGATACTTTCTCTTGAACAAATCTGGCCACTGTCAATGCATTTGTTTTTTGTAACTGTTTGGAAGCAATCAGATAAGATTTTGGCAAAATATCGTCGCTAAGAACTCCAATCAATAAATGCGCAATATACCGTCCTCTTCAATCGGTGGTTTCATCAATATGTAAAAATGTTCGTTGCGAATTTTACCTTTAATTTCTTCTATTACCTGTGAATACGAGGGACTTACGTCGTTTCTCCGTATTGTTGTTTCACCTGGGATATTAAATTTGCAATACTTCTGGAGGAAAGAAGTAAAGTTTTTGATTACGTAGCTTCGATAACGGAATGTTTGATGTCTTCATTGCACGGCATAGATCTCGGTTAAAGATGTCTTGTTCATTTAGCTCTTTATTTTTGTACGTTGGTTGGAAACATTGCATTAATGTGTGTTGTGGCCTATCTCCAGGTTTCGTCTTACTCAATTTGGCAATATGACAAGCAGTTTTCACGTGTTGCTCTATTTGAAATTTTTTATCGCATGGTATCTGCAATAAAAAAAAAGAAAATTTAATTAAAATCCCAAGGAAAATATTCGTTAAATAGAAATTTCGTTAAATAGAAAACTAGGTGCTTAGGGCAGGCAAAAATTAAAATTCTGCTTTGTACCTTTTTTATTAGATTACCTAGAAATACACACGTTTACGTATGTATTTCTATTTCGTGGTTTCGTTAAATAGAAATTTTGTTCGTTAAATGGAACAAAAATAACTTATATAGCAGTGAAAATAGCATCAACGGCAAAATCCTGACAAAAATTTCGTTATGTTTAAATATTAAACGAAAATGAAATACCCTGTATATTCAATAGGTATTCAAAAATTATACTTACAATTTTAACACGTGCAGAACAGCAGATTTTTCCCATATCTATTCTTAGTTCTTTGTATGGTTTAATCCACACTGACACACTACTGGCTTTGGGCATTTCACTGTAGTAAAATACGACTCACAAGATAAAAAGCACAAATCGACGTAACCACTTTAAAAGCACAACCAAAAATGAAATCTAATAAATTAATAATACAAGTACGAGGCTGGTTTGAAAAGTCCGTGCAAAAATAAAAACTACTTATGTGTTTGGGGTAAACCTTTTTTATTTTTCGACATAGTCTCCTTTTAGGCTTATACACTTCGTTCAACGATGTTCTAGTTTGTTGATCCCTTCCGAATAATAGGATTTGTCCAAGTCTGCAAAATATCCATTAGTGTCTGCAATCACCTCCTCGTTTGAATAAAATCTTTGTCCCGCCAGCTATTTCTTCAAATTGGGGAACAAATAGTAGTCCGAGGGAGCCAAGTCTGGAGAATAGGGGAGATGTGAAACGAGTTGGAATCCTATTTCCATTAATTTTGCGACCACAACTGCTGAGGTGTGTGCTGGTGCGTTGTCGTGATGGAAAAGGACTTTCTTATGGGCCAATCGCGGGCGTTTTTCTTGCAGCTCGGTTTTCAAACGGTCCAATGACGATAAATAATATTCACCTGTAATAGTTTTACCCTTTTCCAGATAGTCGATGAGGATTATCCCTTGCGAATCCCAAAAGACAGTCGCCATAACCTTTCCGGCCGAAGGAACGGTCTTCGCCTTTTTTGGTGCAGATTCCCCCTTGGTAACCCATTGTTTAGATTGTTGTTTGGTCTCAGGAGTATAGTAATGTATCCATGTTTCATCCACAGTGACGAAACGACGCTTAAAGTCCTCCGGATTCTTCTGGAACAGCTGCAAACCATCCTTGCAACACTTCACACGATTCCGTTTTTGGTTAAGCGTGAGCAATCGCGGCACCCATCTTGCGGATAGCTTTTTCATGTTCAAATGTTTACGCAAAATATTATGTACCCGTTCAGTCGAGATGCCCACAGCACTAGCAATCTCACGCACCTTAACTCTTCTGTCATCCATCACCATATCATGGATTTGATCAATGATTTCTGGAGTCCCACCTCCACAGGCCGTCCAGAACGTTCAGCGTCACTTGTGCCCATATGGCCAGTCCGAAAATTTTGAAACCACTTATAAACTGTTCTAATCGACGGTGCAGAGTCACCATAATGTTTATCAAGCTTCTCTTTAGTCTCCTGAGGCGTTTTGCCTTTCATAAAGTAATGTTTAATCACCACACGAAATTCTTTTTCGTCCATTTCTTGAAAATCACTCGACTTCCTTGATTCACACGAATGCCAAACACAAAAAAATAGACCAATATGGCTGAAACTTGGTGTGCGTTCATTCAAGAGATGCTACTAACTAAACATGACCTCGATACGCGCCGGTGGTGCCATCTCTCGGACTTTGCACGGGCTTTTCAAACCAGCCTCGTATGCTCTGATTGCCGTCTGGTGTTTACCGACTGGTTTTTACTGACCATAAAATAATAAAATTTATTTGGGGAAAACCACCGGCGCGGCGGCGGCGGCGGCGGCGGCGGCCTAAATATTGACCCTTATTCCAAATAACCGGTCAAGTGCAAGTTGAACTTGCGCAATTAGGGTTCCGTACGTTGATTGCTTTTAAAATAAAAAAAAATTGTTACAGAGGTATAAAATGATCAGTGACTTTACAAAATACACCCCAAATGAGTTTTCAATAAAGTTTGTTTCCAATCTTTACTGAAATCTGATGACCTTGAAATTTTTGTTTTTTTATATACTATATAAATTATTAAAGGTAATGCACTCGTGATAATTTTCGTTCAATCTACACCCCGTGGAGAATATTCCAGAATTTTTTCGAAATTTTTTGATAAGTACTTTTCGAGATAAGGCCCGGGAGAGCGATTTTTCGCGAATTTTTAAAAATAATACAAAGAAAAGTGCGCGCAAGTATAATATTATATATATATTTTTTACTCGTGTTTTCACAAGCTTTCATTTGACATCACACTCGATGACCTAGTAAAAAAATTTTTTTTTCACTTCCGACTTCACCCCCCAAAACTAACCCCTTAAGTCAAAATTTAATTCTCAAAACTACATGGCTCTGATGCGGCCATCAATTTCTATATTATTACCAAATTTCACCTTTCTATGTCAAATAGTTTCGGAGAAAATCGGGTGTGACAGACAGACAGACAGACAGACAGACACCGAAGTGATCTTATAAGTGTTCCGTACGGAACACTAAAAATGAATGAAAACGCCTGCCAAAGACCTACATTATTATAAATTCCTTCAAATATGCACATATATGCTATTTTTAAAGCATTTATGTAAATATTTAGAAAAATGCATGTAATATGCAAAATATGCAATATATGCGCTTTGCATATTTGGGTGTCCTTACTTATTAGTGTTCCATAGGGAACACTTACAAGATTACTTCGGTGTCTATCTGTCCGTCTGTAACACTCGATTATCTCCAAAAGGCATTGATGGCCTCATCAAAGCCGTGTAGTTTTGAAAGTTAAATTTTGACTTAAGGGATTAGTTTTGGGGGGTGAAATCGAAAGTGAAAAAAAAATTACCAGGTCATCGAGTGGGGTGTCAAATGAAAGCTTGTGAAAATACGACAAAAATATATATAATGTAACACTTGCGCACACTTTTCTTTGTATTATTTTTAAAAAATTACTGCCCTTGAATTTGTCACTAGAAAACTGTTTACCATTTCGGTATTACCCTTGGAATTATTATTAAAACATTTACCGAAACATGTGGAGCAATAACCTGGAAGACGTCGTAACGCACATCTTGTCGTTCCTTATCAAGCGACGTCTTTTGAAATAATAAATAATAATCGGCCAAATGAAAGTCGAATTTGCGCCATTAGTGTTCCGTCTGTTGATTGCTTTTAAAATGCGTTGTTACGGAGGTATAAAATTATCAATGACTTCACAAAACACGTCCCAAATAAGTTTTTAACAAAGTTTGTTTCCGATTTTTGTTGAAAATTGATGACCTTGAAATTTTTATGTACGAGATACATTATTGAAGGTAATGCACTCGTGATAATTTTCGTTCTGTCAGGAGCTTCATACCATGTTCCTGACACCAATAAATCAGCAGGATGTGGTGGATGTTATAAATAACCTAAAAAATTCTAATTTCATTGGAGTTGATGAAGTTCATACTAAAATGCTGAAAACTTATAGCAGGTCCATAGTCATTTTTGATAAATATGATACTATCTGAGGGTGTGTTTCCTGAGGCGTTGAAAATTGCAAAAATTATTCCGGTATATAAAAAGGGTAAAAAAGATTGTATTGAAAATTACCGACCTATCGCGCTGCTCTCTATATTATCAAAAAGTGTGGAAAGAGTAATGGTTAATAAGATATTAGCATTTGTAATAAAGTACGGCATCTTGCATGGGGCACAAAATGGATTTCTCATGGGCAAATCCACAATATCGGCAATTTACGAATTTATTAATAAAGTCTACACAAATCTAGATCTGAAAATGAAAACATTAGGCCTCTTTATGGACTTAAGTAAGACGTTTGACCTTGTAAATCACGATCTTCTGCTGGATAAGTTGAATGCGTATGGATTGAGGGGAAAAATTAATGAACTACTTAGGAGTTACTTAACTGGGAGAACCCAACTCGTACATGTAAATACAGCAAAATAGGACATATTACCGATAAATATAGGTGTACCACTGGGATCTGTCTTAGGACCTCTGTTGTTTTTGCTTTTTGTGAACAATCTGCCTAATATATAAGAGCAACATAATCTCATCATGTTTGCCGATGATAATAGTTACGTTTGCTCTCACAAAAGTAAAGAAGAAGTGCTAGTGTGTGCACAAGATATTTTAAATAAATTTTTAAAATGGTTTAATGCAAATAAATTGTGTATAAATACATAAAAGATAGTATTCATTGATTTCACTCCTCAAACTAAAGCAATATCTGAAAGTTATCTATTAAAAATTCAAAGGAAAAGTATCCAACAAGTAGATCAAGTAAAATTTTTAGGAATATATTTGGAAAATAGCTTAAGTTGAAAAAGCCATGTTGATACTCTTTGCAGGACTTTATCATCGTCGTGTTTTGCATTATATAAACTGAAAGATTTGATCAATAGAAATGTTTTATTGTCTTATTACTATGCACATTTCTATTCAAGAATTAAGTATGGCATAATTTTTTGAGGTTGTTCTTCTTATAGCCTCAGAGTTTTTCTGCTACAAAAGAGAGCTATGAGAGCCATAGTTAACGCTCAGAGAAGTGCATCCTGTGGGCGGATTTTTAGGGATTTAAGGATCCTCACAGTATCTTGTATTTTCATGGTTGAAATTTTGTTATTTGTGAAGCAGAAACCACAGAATTTTGTTACTGACAATTATTATCACGATTATAATACAAGGTACGGTGATAAATATGCTATTCCAGTCCACAGTTTGTCCACAACAGAAAATAATCCACGTTATATTGGCATTCACCTATTTAATAAATTGATAACTTTTGTTTGCTTTATTAAATTTATGTAAATTCATTTGTAATATTTCTTCTCACTCATTTAAAATAGTGCCTGACTTATCCTATGCTATTGTGTTTGGTCTCCTGGATTAATAAAGTTTATTTATTTATTTATTTATTTATGTTCATTCTACACCCAGTGGAGAATATTCCAGAATTTTTTCAAAATTTTTCGATTAATATTTTTCGAGATAGGGGGTAGGGATAGCGATTTTTGGCAATTTTTTAAAAATAATACAAAGAAAAGTATATGCAAGTATTACATTTTGACACTCCACTCGATGAACTGGTAAAAAAAATTTTTACTTCCGATTTTAGCCCCCAAAACTAACCCCTTAAGTTAAAATTTAACTTTCAAAACTACACAGCTCTGATCAATTCCGATAGTAGGACCAGATTTCAACTTTCTACAAATAGTTTCGGAGAAAATCGGGTGTACTACATAGACGGACAGACACCGAAATATTTCGTACAGAACACTAAAATAAATTATTATATAAATATATACCAATATTAAATTATTGCGGGAGAAGTACGACGCTAGACTTATTTTTTTTTTAAAAAGTCGTTGTTGATATCAGAATATTCCTCTAATTATTTTACAATAAACAAATAGAATCAACGATTTGCATATTACTGTAATGCAATTTACTGTAATGCATTTATTAATAACCAATAATTACCCAGAGCTTCATCGGCGCAAAAATGATTTAGTGTTTATTTGAAACCGTTAAAAATAGCTACGCCATTTTGTCAAGAACTACCTGATTAAAAACGGTCCGACTTAAAAAGGTATATGAATTGACAATGAGGGGATAGCCAAAAGCACCAGTAATCCAACGACAGTTATGAGACTCTACAGTATACGAGGCTGGTTTGAAAAGTCCGTGCAAAGTCCGAGAGATGAAACCACCGGAGCGTATCGAGGTCATGTTTAGTTAGTAGCATCTCTTGAATGAACGCACACCCAGTTTCAGCCATATTGGTCTATTTCTTTGTGTTTGGCATTCGTGTGAATCAAGGAAGTCGAGTGATTTTCAAGAAATGGACGAAAAAGAATTTCGTGTGGTGATTAAACATTACTTTATGAAAGGCAAAACGCCTCAGGACACTAAAGAGAAGCTTGATAAACATTATAGTGACTCTGCACCTTCGATTAGAACAGTTTATAAGTGGTTTCAAAATTTTCGGACTGGCCATATGGGCACAAGTGACGCTGAACGTTCTGGACGGCCTGTGGAAGTTACGACTCCAAAAATCATTGATCAAATCCATGATATGGTGATGGATGACAGAAGAGTTAAGGTGCGTGAGATTGCTAGTACTGTGGGCATCTCGACTCAACGGGTACATAATATTTTGCATAAACATTTGGATATGAGAAAGCTATCCGCAAGATGGGTGCCGCGATTGCTCACGCTTGACCAAAAACGGAATCGTGTGAAGTGTTGCAAGGATGGTTTGCAGCTGTTCCAGAAGAATCCGGAGGACTTTAAGCGTCGTTTCGTCACTGTGGATGAAACATGGATACATTACTATACTCCTGAGATCAAACAACAATCTAAACAATGGGTTACCAAGGGGGAATCTGCACCAAAGAAGGCGAAGACCGTTCCTTTGGCCGGAAAGATTATGGCGACTGTCTTTTGGGATTCGCAAGGGATAATCCTCATCGACTATCTGGAAAAGGGTAAAACTATTACAGGTAAATATTATTCATCGTTATTGGACCGTTTTGAAACCCGAGCTGCAAGAAAAACGCCCGCGATTGGCCCACAAGAAAGTCCTTTTCCATCACGACAACGCACCAGCACACACCTCAGCAGTTGTGGTCGTAAAATTAATAGAAATAGGATTCCAACTCGTTTCACATCCCCCCTATTCTCCAGACTTGGCTCCCTCGGACTACTATTTGTTCCCCAATTTGAAGAAATGGACAAAGATTTTATTCAAACTAGGAGGTGATTGCAGACACTAATGGATATTTTGCAGACTTGGACAAATCCTATTATTCGGAAGGGATCAACAAACTAGAACATCGTTGGACGAAGTGTATAAGCCTAAAAGGAGACTATGTCGAAAAAATAAAAAAGGTTTACCCCAAACACATAAGAAGTTTTTATTTTTGCACGGACTTTTCAAACCAGCCTCGTAAGACCAAAAAATTACTCATCATTTATGAATAAACTCACAAAAATTAGATATTTTCTAAAAATTCTCAAAATTTATATTTGTTATTCCCAGACCATATTCGACGATATTTGTTTGCATACATAAAAAAAAATTAAAGAAATAGTTTGCTTTGCTTTAGAATTTCTTTAGAACTAACTACCCGTGTCCGCGGCTCCACTCGCGTGGACTTGATTCATTATTATCCTCACTGCTTATTCCTTACGTTACCTAACGTAATAAAATATATCCTATAACCTGGCCAGAGAACATATGTATTTTATAGAAAAACACGTAAATCGGATAAGTAATTCTTGAGTGCTAAGCGCACTAACGGACAGACAGACGGAGAGACGTTGCGTTTTATTTATTATAGATTTTTTTTTTTGATGAATATTAAGTTAAGAATTAAAAAAAAAAACACGTAAATTGAATAAGTGGTTCTCGAATGATAAGCACACTAACGGACACACAGACAGGCAGAGGTACGTTACGTTTTATATATATTATATAGATCATTATTATTATTATATAACCTGGCCAGAGGACATATGTATGAATTAAAAAGAACACGTAAATAGGATAAGTGGTTCTCGAGTGATAAGCGCACTAACGGACAAATAAACAGACAGACAGAGAGACATTGCATTATATATATATATATATATATATATATATATATATATATATATATATATATATATATATATATATATATATATATACAGTCCCTGGCCAAATTATTAGACGCACTGCAAGATTTCATGTAAAATATTAATTACCGAGTGATATTGTACCGTTTTTTATTATTTTAAATTGATTTGTTTTTTTTTTATTTTTATATTATCCAATGAATTACCTATTTATTTGACATAAATAAAACAGCATTAATTTAGAAAAGCATAAGTTTATTAAGTTTTAAAGAAAAGTGAAATTAATGTTAGTAAAAGTCAATATTTAGTTGAGCCACCTTTAGCCGCTATCAAAGCTTTAATTCTGCGCGGCATGCTATCAATGCAAGATTGTACTGTCTCCTGCATTTGAGGATGATGATTCCACACATGAATAATCTTTTCTCGGAGCTGGGTTTTGTTGGTAATCACATCTTTAGCCACTTCTCTTTTCATCAGCTCCCACACATTGGGGTTCATATCAGGGCTATTACCCGGCCAATCCAACAGAGGGATATTTTTTTCTGCCAAAAAAGCTTTAACAGACCGAGCAGTGTGGCAGGGAGCTCCATCTTGCATTAAAGTGAATGGTTCCCCATTTGGAAACCATTCTCTGAGCTGCGGAATCAACCGATTTTGTAATACTTCTTTGTACTGATCTTGCCTCATTATTCCTTTGACGACGTACAGACGTCCAGTGCCCTTGCCGCTGATAACTGACCCAATCATCACTTTGGTGGGATATTTAACCATCAGGACGACCCAATCAGGATGAAACTTTTCTCCATGACGACGACGCACATACTGAGCTTTATTCTGCAAAATTTCGAATGTGCTTTCGTCACTGAAGCAGACCTGTCAAAAATAGGAAAAGTATATAAACTTCCATGTTTATTTACTTTATTTAACTGAAAATGATAATAATGTATCAATTATTGATTAAATTGCTGCATCTTACCGATCTCCAGAAGTCCACATCTTTGTCTTGCCATTGTTTGGCCCACTTCAGGCGCTTTGCTTTCATTGCAGCTGTTAACTTGGGCTTCCTGGCGGGGCGACAGGCCTTAAAATCTAATTCTTTCAATTTTCTTTGAACAGTGCACTCAGAAGCATTTACGCTAGCATCCTGGAGTTATGATTTTATTACCTTTGTGGTAGCAAATCTGTTTTCTACACAAATTTTCTTCAAACATCTCTCTGACCGTGGAGTGAAAATTGGTTTTCTACCGCATCTTTTCTTTCTTTTCGGGCTTAATTTCTTCCTTGACTCAATTTTCTTTTTTATGCGTCGTACACTAGCTTCAGAAACCTCCAATCTTCGTGATATTTCTCGGTTTTTAAATGTTTTCGCAATCACAAGGGCCTTCACTTCAGCTTTTTTACGTGGTGAAAGATCGCCTTTTCTACCCATAATGAAAATAGTCCAATTACTTTTTTAAAACACTGCATACAAAATAAACTAATAACTGAGTAGTATAAAACTGTTAAACAAACAATCACAGTCCATAAAGCCACAGAAACACGTCCATACCTGACTCGATTCCGATCGCGACTGATACAGGTTTGTACTTGTTTACGTTCATGTATCACTTTGTCAACACAGTGTTGCCATATGTTAAAAATAAATACAAATATGTAGTCTACAACAATTCTTTTAAATAAAAATCAATAATATTGTAGTTTAAATATACCATTAGTGCATAAAAACTCTTAAGAAACATAAAATTACTAAAAAAAATACAGTGCGTCTAATAATTTGGCCAGGGACTGTATATGTCTCCTCTTTAAAATAATAAATTGCTTAAAAATGATGATGGACAGACAAAAAAAAATTTACTGTAATACATTTATTAATTAACCAATAATTACTCAGCTTCATCGGCGCAAAAATAAATAATTTAGTGTTTATTTGAAACAATTATAAATCGCTACGCCATTTTGTCAAGAACTACCTGATTTAAAAAATCATTTAAAAAGTTATATGAATTGACAATTGGGAGATTGCCAAAAGCACCAGTAATCCAACGACAGTTATGAGGCTGTACGGTATAAGACCAAAAAATTACTCATCATCTGTGAATAAACTGACAAAAATTAGATATTTTATAAAATTCTCAAAATTTATATTTGTTATTCACAAACCATATTCGACGATATTTGTTTGAATAAATAACAAAAAAATAAAGAAATAGTTTGCTTTGCTTTAGAATTAATAAGATTCTAAACTTATAAACATAAATCTAATATTCCTTGTATGATATAAGTATATATATACAGTAATACCCCGCTTTACGCGAGGGATACGTTCCGAAAAAAATCGCGTTAACTGAAATTCGCGTATATCGAGGTTTATGATTAAACATAGTCAAAATTTAATACAAAAAAATACAAATCATTTTAATCAATCACTTTAATTCTAAGAACACTTTATGCAATACATACTCTTATTTTTTACGGAAAAAATACATCTATTGTCTTTTGGGTAACGTTTTGTTTACGTTCTTGTAAAATACGTTCATAACACCCAACACTGTTTTTAATTGTTTGACACACGGTCAAGACACGGTCATCATTATTGTCTATACTCTGCAATATGTCCAAACCTGAATAAATTTTTGAAAGTGCATTTTGTATTTCCCCTGAAGATAAAACTTTCTCTTCTACTTGTTCTTCCTCATCGTAGATAGGATTATTCTGTAACTCGATCAGATCTTCATTGCTAATAGGATCGTCGTGCGTTGCTACAAGTTCTACGAGATCTTCTACCGTGACATCTTCAAGTTCAGACCCCTCAATCATTGCAGCAATGTCTTCAAGCACTTGTCTCTGCATCTGGACAATTCTTCTAGGTGCTTCCACTACATCTGGCCAAAGATTACGCCACACCCCATTCATACAACTCATTTTAACTTCCTTCCAAGCCTCTTCTATGTTGTGAATAGACTTCATAATGTTGTATGACTTCCACCACTCTCGCATAGACTGTCTTCCTTCCCCGTCAGTTTCATGAATTAGTTGGCTAAAAGTGCGGCGATGGTAATAAGCTTTGAAGTTTGCTATTGCTCCCTGGTCCATAGGTTGTAATATTGACGTAGTGTTTGGTGGAAGGAACTTTACGTACACTTTTAAGTCTCTGGGCGTATCAAGTGAGGTTGGATGTCCTGGGGCATTGTCTAAGAGTAATATAACTTTAGGTTCAAGCCCATTTCTGTCACAGTATGATTTGACTGATGGGCAAAAACTATTAGAATACCATTCTTGAAAAATTTCCCGTGTAACCCACGCCTTTCTGTTTGATCGCCACACAACTGGTAGACTTGTCTTGTCTGTGCCTCGCATTGCACGGGGTGTTTCTGAATGGTACACTAGTAAAGGTTTCAGTTTGAAATCACCAGTGGCATTACCACCCAGCAGAAGTGTTAGTCGATCTTTCGCAGCTTTGAAACCACTGGCTTGACGTTCTTCCTTAGAAATGAATGTTCGAGATGGCATTTTTTTTTCCAGTAAAGTGCGGTCTCATCAACATTGAAGATGAGACAAGCAGGAATTTTCTCTCGTCTAACGAAGTCTTGAAACTTGTCTGGAAACTCAGCTGCAGCTTGAATGTCCGCGCTGGCCGCCTCGCCTGTTATGTGGATATTGTGAAGATTAGAACGCTGCTTGAACCGATGGAACCAGCCTCTGCTGGCAGCAAAAGTCGGAGTGGCACTCCCTTCTCCTTCTTTTGTTTTCAGCATCTCATACAAAGATTTTGCTTTTGTGCATATGAGATCTTGACTTAGTGGTGTGTTCTTCTTATTCAAATCTTCGATCCAGACTGACAGTAATTTCTCCATTCTTTCTAAGATAGATGATCTCGAACGAGAAAGTTTTGTTGCACTTATAGGTGTTGAACCTTCGCTGGAGATTTTAATTTTTTCCCGAGTTTTATAAATCGTTCTCACAGTCGATTCTGAGAGTCCAAAATCTCTCCCAACAATTGTTGCTTTGCCTCCATTTTCCATTCTTCTTAACACTTTCATCTTCAATTCCAAAGTGACGCTTTTACGCTCTTTTTTCTTTACAGGCGGCATTTTTAACGTAGGGTTAAATTATGTATGTATGTATCTCCAATAAATATTAAAACAAAACTGCCAGCCGACCGAACTAACATTACGGAACAAATGAACACACGAAACGAACGAGGAAATCCCCATAGAACAAAGTCGAAGGACAGGGAATTCCCAATTCTTCAAAGAGAATATTCAGAGAAAGCGGGGATCCCCCCGCGACCATAGAGAAGTTAATGACTACATGAGCGCGAAATTTGAAATTCGCGTTATAGTGAAACCGCGCGTAACGGGGTCGCGCTAAGCGGGGTATTACTGTATATATATATGTATATATATATATATATATATATATATATATATATATATATATATGTATATATATATATATATATATATATATATATATATATATATATATATATATATATGATATAAGTATATATATATATATATATATATATATATATATATATATATATATATATATATATATATATATATATATATGTATATATATATATATATAATATATATATATATATATATATATATATATATATATATATATGTATATATATATATATATATATATATATATATATATAATATATATATATATATATATATATATATATATATATATATATATATATATATATATATATATATATATATCAGGTAGTTCCTGACAAAATAGCTACGCCATTTTGTCAAGAACTACCTGATTTAAAAACGGTCCGACTTAAAAAGGTATATGAATTGACAATGAGGGGATAGCCAAAAGCACCAGTAATCCAACGACAGTTATGAGACTGTACAGTATAAGACCAAAAAATTACTCATCATTTATGGATAAACTCACAAAAATTAGATACTTTCTAAGAATTCTCAAAATTTATATTTGTTATTCCCAGACCATATTCGACGATATTTGTTTGCATACATAAAAAAAATTAAAGAAATAGTTTGCTTTGCTTTAGAATTGCTTTAGAATTAACTAGCCGTGTCCGCGGCTCCGCTCGCGTGGACTTGATTCATTATTATCCTCACTGCTTATTCCTTACGTTACCTAACGTAATAAAATATATCTTATAACCTGTCCAGAGAACATATGTATTTTATAGAAAAAAAACACGTAAATCGGATAAGTAATTCTTGAGTGCTAAGCGCACTAACGGACAGACAGACGGAGAGACGTTGCGTTTTATATATTATAGATTTTTTTTGATGAAAGTTAAGAATTAAAAAAAAAACACACGTAAATTGAATAAGTGGTTCTCGAATGATAAGCACACTAACGGACACATAGACAGGCAGAGGTACGTTACGTTTTATATGTATTATATAGATCATTATTATTATTATATAACCTGGCCAAAGAACATATGTATGAATTAAAAAAAACACGTAAATAGGATAAATGGTTCTCGAGTGATAAGCGCACTAACGGACAAATAAACAGACAGACAGAGAGACATTGCATTATATATATATATATACATATATATATATATATATATATATATATATATATATATATATATATATATATATATATATATTTATATTTTACGTGTTCTTGGAATTAGATCATTAAAACTGTTCTTGGTTCTGTTAACACATGGGCTGAAAAGTCCCGGGCCTAACACATAGATGGCGCTAGTTTTATTGCAGTCACCTTTTTTTCAGTTAATACTAACCTTCAAAAGACAGCTGTTAAAATTTCATGATATTCTATTCATTAGTTTGTGCGTTATTGTGCTAAGAGTGACGCTACTTTTGTTATTTTCAAAACAATGGATCAAAAACAATTTCGTGTTTTAATTTTACACTGCTTCTTGATGGGAAAAAAAATACCGTTCAAGCGAAGCAATGGCTTGAAAAGTGTTATGGGGACTCCGCTCCATCAGAAACTACAATAAAATGTTGGTTTGCTGACTTCAAACGTGGTCGTAGAGACACCGATGATGCAGAACGCAGTGGACGTCCAAATGAGGCGGTAACACCAGAAAACATCAAAAAAATCCATAAAATCGTTTTGAATGATCGAAAAGTGAAGTTGCGTGAGTTAGCTGACATCGTAAAGATATCAAAAGAACGTGTTGGCTTTATATTGCATGAGCATTTGACTAGGAGAAAGCTCTGTTCAAAGTGGGTGCCGCGTTTGCTCACTGTTTATCAAAAACAAGAACGTGTTGATGATTCTGAGCAGTGTTTGGCCATTGTTAGAGCGGCGCTGGAATGATTGCGTTGCTCTTGATGGAGATTACGTTGATGAATAAAGCTAATTTTGAACCAAAAAAAACCGTGTTTTCTTTGTTAGGCCCGGGACTTTTCAGCCCATGTGTTATATATTTATTAACGTTTCGACCTTCGGAAGAGGTCTTCTTCAAAATTTTCTCTAAAAGATTACATTAGAAGAATTAAATATAGCTAGTTTTAATCCGTTTGTTGTATATTTCGGGGTTAAATATTTGTGTCTTTTCGGAGTTTTTAATTTAATAAAATTAACTGTATACATTAATGAGGGCCTTAATATATATATATATACCAAGATTAAAGAACCTTACACTCAACAAAAAAAAAAAAAAATATATATATATATATATATATATATATATATATATATATATATATATATATATATATATATATATGTCTCCTCTTTAAAATAATAAATTGCTTAAAAATGATGATGGACAGACAAAAAAAAAATTTACTGTAATATATTTATTAATTAACCAATAATTACTCAGAGCTTCATCGGCGCAAAAATAAATAATTTAGTGTTTATTTGAAACAATTATAAATCGCTACGCCATTTTGTCAAGAACTACCTGATTAAAAAAATCATTTAAAAAGTTATATGAATTGACAATTGGGAGATTGCTAAAAGCCCCAGTAATCCAACGACAGTTATGAGGCTGTACGGTATAAGACCAAAAAATTACTCATCATCTGTGAATAAACTGACAAAAATAAGTTATTTTATAAAATTCTCAAAATTTATATTTGTTATTCACAAACCATATTCGACGATATTTGTTTGAATAAATAACAAAAAGATAAAGAAATAGTTTGCTTTGCTTTAGAATTAATAAGATTCTAAACTTATAAACATAAATCTAATATAGCAGAGAGTCCTTGTATGATATAAGTATATATATATATATATATATATATATATATATATATATATATATATATATATATATATATATATGTGTATGATATAAGTATGTGTTTATACTTATATCATACGAGGACTATCTGCTATATTAGATTTATGTTTATATGTTTGATATCTTATTACTCGTAATTCGTAATATATTATATAATATATATATATATATATATATATATATATATATATATATATATATATATATATATATATTAATATTCTAAAGCAAAGCAAACTATTTCTTTATTTTTTTTTGTGCAAACAAATATCGTCGAATATAGTCTGGGAATAACAAATATAAATTTTGAGAATTTTTACACAATATTTAATTTTCGTCAATTTATTCATAAATGATAAGCAATTTTTTGATCTTATACCGTACATCCTCATAACTGTCGTTAGATTACTGGTGCTCTTGGCAATCCCCTAATTGTCAAATCAGATCACTTTTAAAATCAGACTTTTTAAGTTAATCAGGTAGTTCTTGACAAAATGGCGTAGCTCTATATAACTAAATTATTTTCGCGCGGATGAAACTCTGGGTAATTATTGGTTATCAATAAATGTATTACAGTACAATTTTTAGTGTACCGTACGGGACACTTAAAAGATCACTTCGGTGGCCGTCCGTCCGTCCGTCTGTCACACCCGAATTTCTCCGAAATTATTTGTCATAGAAAGTTGAAATTTGGTACTAATATAGGAATTGATGGCCTCATCAGAGTCGTGTAGTTTTGAAAATTAAATTTTGACTTAAGAGGTTAGTCTTGGGGGATGAAATCGAAAAAGAAAAAAAAAGATTTTTACTAGAATATCGAGTGGAGTGTCAAATGAAAGCTTGTAAAAAACACGAGTTCAAAAATATGTATAATGTAATACTTACGTACACTTTTCTTTGTATTATTTTTAAAAAATCGCGAAAAGTCGCTATTCCACCTTATCTCGAAAAATACTGTTCAAAAAATTTTGAAAAATTCTGGAATATTCTCCACGGGGTGTAGATGGAACGAAAATTATCACCTTTAATAATTTATGTGGCATATAAAAAAAAAACAAAAATTTCATGGTCATCAGTTTTCAGTAAAGATCGGAAACAAACTTTGTTAACAACTTATTTGGGATGTGTTTTGTAAAGTCACTGATCATTTTACACCTCCGTAACAAAAACTTTTATTTTAAAAGCAATCCACGTACGAAACACTAACTGTGCAAGTTCAACTTGCACCTTACCGGTTATTCCCGGTTATTGACCAGTTATAGGCAATTAGTCAAAATTTCACCAAATCTACCATACCACCACTCACACGGCCAGATAATTCCATTGCAACCACACCTGTTGAGAGAGCGAACTTGTTGGCTGAACTCTTTGCTTCACATTCTACTGTCGATTTCCAAGGAAAAACACCACCTCCTATTCCCATATTGCAGTCAAGGATGCCCGATGTTGTCTTCAGACAGCGCATCATAAAGCGTATTTTAATGAAGCTAGACACCAAAAAGGCTTCTGGCGCTGACGGAATACCTGCCATAGTTCTCAAAAACTGTGCAACGGAACTAACGCCAGTTTTCTGTAGACTTTTCAACCTATCCTACAGAAAGGGAATATTTCCGTCCTGCTGGAAATGTGCCACGGTTCAACCGATACCTAAAAAGGTAAGAAGACCTTGCCAAATAACTACCGACCAGTCGCACTGTTTTCAATAATATCGAAAGTCATGGAAAAGGTTATCAATCAGCATCTTCTAAAATATCTTGAACGATTATTAGCGATCACCAATATGGCTTTCGTAAACATAGATCAATAGGAGATCTTCTGACTTATGTAACAACGCAATTAAACATTTTGAAGAATCTCGAGCGGTTGCTCTTGACATATCCAAGGCATTCGACCGTGTTTGGCACGATGGACTGTTGGCTAAGCTACGCTCTTGTTGTGTGTCTGAAAAGTTCTGTTTGTGGCTCTCATGTTTCCTCAGAGAGCATAAGCGAGGTAACATTTATTACCTACCTCGTGTGTAGTGTAAGGCATCAATTGCCTGTTTTACTTAAGAATAATTGAACAATGTTTACAAGAGGAGGAAAAATGGTCTAATTCAGTAGCTTAACACAAAGCCCGTGGGGGGGGCGGGATAGAATATCTCCCCCGGTATGTTCTGCCTGTCGTAGGAGGCAACTTAAAGAACAATCTAGATGGTAGATGCCCAGATCCCACCAGCATCGCCCGGTGTGATACCATCGCATCGGCTTAGGCTGCGTGAAGTTGCTTAACTTCTCGTGGCTGTGCCGATGTCCCGGACTGTGGGACCAAATAGCATGATGATGCACCTGGATACAAAAAATTCCGGAGGTAAAATAGCCCCCCGTTCGGATCTCCGGGTGGGGGCTGGTTCAGGGGCGTCGACATGCAGAGAACAGAATTTCAAAATGGATTTTTGCAACATACGAGGTTTAAATTCGAACATAAATTCAGTGCACCAACACCTGCAATCAAATAAACCTCAGGTACTCGCTCTCTGTGAAACTAAGGTCAGTTCATCGACCAGCACAGTAAACTATCTTTATCCTGGGTACGATTTCTATTCCCGATTTAGGCGTAACTTTGGAATCTGTCTTTATGTCAGAAGCGACCTCTCTTGCCAACGAGAAGAGGCTCTGGAGCCCCCAAACTCTGATGTTATGTGGTTAAAAATAACGACTCAACCAACCACAAGGTTCGTCTGTATCCTCTATCGACCACCAAGTGATACAAACTTTAGAACACTTTTCGCTTCTCTTGCAGACACCATAGATCATTTACAAATTAACTATCCAAATGCCGAAATTGCCATCCTGGGCGACTTTAATGTCCACAACATCAACTGGCTTAAATATTCAAATACTACCGACGAACAAGGTCGTGAAGCCGACTCAGCTTATTGATGAACCAACACGGATCCCTGATCGAGACGGAGAGTTCGTCAGTCTTCTTGATCTGTTTTTAACCACCAATCCGGAGATTTACACGGTCAGCGTAAATCCGCCGTTAGGTTCTTCCGACCATAAACTACTTTCGACATCGAGTATTCTACCAATCAGTGACAGAGAGGCGCCCAAACCGCGCAAGATTTGGCACTACAAATCTGCTAAATGGGAAGATCTCATGGAATATTTTCGAACTTTCCCTTGGTTGGACGTTTGTTTTCGATCCGACGACCCATCTGACTGCGCCAGGGAGGTTTCCGATGTTATTTTGGCCGGTATGGAGGCTTACATCCCTTTTTCGAAGAAATGCCCTTCCAACGGCAAGCCTTGGTTTGACCTAAAATGCAAAGAAGCTGTTGCTTCTAAACATCTTGCATACCGACAGTGGCGTGAAGATCCTAACACCATAAATCGTAACATCTTTGTTCGTGCCAGGAACAGATGCAAAGAAATTATCGACGAAACCAAGGAGGTACACAATCAACGGATTAGAAACAAACTTCTCGCTTGTCCCGGCAATTCCAGGTCCTTTTGGTCAGTCGCTAAGGCAGTTGTCAAAATTTCAGCAAATCCACCATACCACCACTCACACGGCCAGATAATTCTATTGCAACGACACCTGTTGAGAAAGCGAACTTGTTGGCTGAACTCTTTGCTTCACATTCTACTGTCGATTTCCAAGGAAAAACACCACTTACTATTCCCATAGTGCAGTCAAGGATGCCCGATATTGTCTTCAGACAGCGTATCATAAAACATATTTTGATGAAGCTAGACACCAAAAAGGCTTCAGGCGCTGACGGAATACCTGCCATAGTTCTCAAGAACTGTGCGAGGGAACTAACACCAGTTTTCTGTAGACTTTTCAACCTGTTCTACAGAAAGGGAATATTTCCTTCCTGCTGGAAATGTGCCACAGTTCAGCCGATACCTAAAAAAGGCAAGAAGACCTTGCCAAATAACTACCGACCAATCGCACTACTCTCAATAATATCGAAAGTTATGGAAAAGGCTATCAATCAACATCTTCTAAAATATCTTGAAGGATTCAACATTATTAGTGATCACCAATATGGCTTTCGTAAACATAGATCAACAGGAGATCTTCTGACTTATGTAACACATGTTTGGAACAACGCAATTGAACACTTTGGAGAATCTCGACCGGTTGCTCTTGACATATCCAAGGCATTTGGCCGTGTTTGGCACGATGGGCTGTTGGCTAAGCTACGTTCTTATGGTATGTCTGAAAAGTTCTGTTTGTGGCTCTCATGTTTCCTCAGAGAGCGTTCTTTACGAGTGGCAGTCGACGGATTTCTTTCTAACACCTTCACTATCAACGCCGGTGTGCCCCAAGGTTCCATACTGTCTCCTACTCTCTTCCTCATTTATATTAACGATCTGCTGGAAAAGACCGAGAATCCAATCTACAGCTTTGCAGATGACAGTACACTTATCTCTTCATTCACTTTGAACGCTCGGACATCGACTACTCAGACGAGTATCCGCAGACAGCAGGAAGTCATTCAACTTAACAAAGACCTGGAAGAAATTCTATCTTGGGGTGACAGTAACCAAGCGGAATTTAACGCTACAAAAACTCAGGCGGCAGTTTTTTCTAAAAAAGTTAACGTTACAGAACCCGACATAGTTATGTCGGGGCACTCCATCCGTCTAACATCGTCACTCAATCTGTTAGGCGTTAATTTGGGAGCAAATATGTCCTGGCATGAACATCTTGCAGGCATAGCAAGGAGAGCTTCTGAAAAGTTGGGAATATTGTTTCGAACCAGAAAGCTTTACTCTCCACAACAACTGTTAATTCTTTACAAAGCTCAAATTCGACCAACTATGGAATACTGCTCCCATGTTTGGAGCTCCACTTCCAAACATACACTGCATTTGTTGGATTCTATCCAGAGAAGATCGTCTGATTGGACACCCGGAACTGACCGACGGCCTTGATTCGCTGGAACATCGAAGAACGGTTGGCGACTTGAGCCTATTCTACAAGTACTTTCATGGAAAGTGTTCGAAGGATGTGGCCCTTGTTACTCCTCGTACAACGCTTTTCAAGCAGTCTTTTATATGGAGAACATCATACCTTTGGAATGGTTTACCCAGGACTGTGTTTCTCATCGAGTACAATCTACAGCGATTCAAGAACAACGTGAATCGCTTTCTCCGCACACTTGTCGCTCCTGTAGCGCTTTAGGGACTTCCCTGTAGCACGTGTGCTATACCCATAAAAAAAAAAAAAAAAAAAAAAAAAGCTGCATGCCGGGGTCAAAACTATAGTATGACATTAGTGATATCTTGTATTCCATGAATGTGGGAACACGTTATCATCATAGAATGAACTACCTTTCCTGGACAGTGTTTTGAACCGAGTACATCCTGCTTCGAAGCTCTTGCGTCCATTAAAAAGAACCTGTTTATTTCTATTAAAACTTTTAATGAACAACAATTTACTAACAGTTTTCTAAAAGTATATTTTTCCGTAATTTTTTAAAAGCGTTTCATAAACACAATTCAAAAAGGTAAGAAAATGCAATTTAAACTTTAAAATAAGAAAATCCTTTTATTAGATAAATCTTTTTCCTTAAAGAACTTCCGCCATATCTTAAACTATAATTGGAAAAGTTTTCAATGGAATTTTTCACGCTCTTTTTACTTTAAAAGAAAAGATCCCTTTAAACAATGCCATATAAGTCATTTTTACAAGACAGCAAAATTCTATTGAATATATGAGAAAAAAAGTCCGTACAAATGTTCAAGCGGTTTAAAAGAAACTCAAACTGAAGCTTATTGTATTTATGGCGTAGCTCAGCGGTAAGAAAGTGGAGTGTAATTTGAAAGTGCCTCTTTAGTAGCGAGGAAATTGTGGGTGGGTCACAGTATCAATTTTTCTTTAAGAATATAATCAGTAAAAGAGATATAGGAAGCCATAGAAATTACTTATTATGGTGAAGAATAATTCCAAAAAAAATAAATAAATAACACAACTCTACAAAAAAATTTTTTGTTTTTGTCCTAAAATTTATTTTATATTTTTTTATTCATTATGCTCCAAAATAAAGGAAAAGTACCCATATTCCATATAAAGTTTGCGTTTGTGGTAGTTATGATAAATAATACATTTTTTTGAGTTATCGTAGAAATATTAAATAGTTCTGGTATATTTAAAAAATACCGCGAAAAAATAGAGGGGTCGTAACTTTCACACAGTGTCACTTAAGTGATAAACAACTTGACTGCTTTGTAGAAGACTTAAAGAGGTTAAAATGTCGTCGAGAAAGTGTAAATATGATGCTGATGCATTTTGTTATATACGAGGCTGGTTTGAAAAGTCCGTGCAAAGTCCGAGATGGCACCACCGGCGCATATCGAGGTCATGCTTAGTTAGTAGCATCTCTTGAATGAACGCACACCAAGTTTCAGCCATATTGGTCTATTTCTTTGTGTTTGGCATTCGCGTGAATCAAGGAAGTCGAGTGATTTTCAAGAAATGGACGAAAAAGAATTTCATGTGGTGATTAAACATTACTTTATGAAAGGCAAAATGCCTCAGGAGACTAAAGAGAAGCTTGATAAACATTATGGTGACTCTGCACCTTCGATTAGAACAGTTTATAAATGGTTTCAAAATTTTCGGACTGGCCATATGGGCACAAGTGATGCTGAACGTTCTGGACGGCCTGTGGAGGTTACGACTCCAGAAATCATTGATCAAATCCATGATATGGTGATGGATGACAGAAGAGTTAAGGTGCGTGAGATTGCTAGTGCTGTAGGCATCTCGACTGAACGGCTACATAATATTTTGTATAAACATTTGGACATGAGAAAGCTATCCGCAAGATGGGTGCCGCGATTGCTCACGCTTGACCAAAAACAGAATCGTGTGAAGTGTTGCAAGGATGGTTTGCAGCTGTTCCAGAAGAATCCGGAGGACTTTAAGCGTCGTTTCGTCACTGTGGATGAAACATGGATACATTACTATACTCCTGAGACCAAACAACAATCTAAATAATGGGTTACCAAGGGAGAATCTGCACCAAAAAAGGTGAAGACCGTTCCTTCGGCCGGAAAGGTTATGGCGACTGTCTTTTGGGATTCGGAAGGGATAATCCTCATCGACTATCTGGAAAAGGGTAAAACTATTACAGGTGAATATTATTAATCGTTATTGAACCGTTTGAAAACCGAGCTGCAAAAAAAAACGCCCGCGATTGGCCCACAAGAAAGTCCTTTTCCATCACGACAACGCACCAGCACACACTTCAGCAGTTGTGGTCGCAAAATTAATGGAAATAGGATTCCAAGTCGTTTCACATCCCCCCTATTCTCCAGACTTGGCTCCCTCGGACTACTATTTGTTCCCCAATTTGAAGAAGTGGCTGGCGGGACAAAGATTTTATTCAAACGAGGAGGCGATTGCAGACACTAATGGATATTTTGCAGACTTGGACAAATCGTATTATTCGGAAGGGATCAACAAACTAGAACATCGTTGGACGAAGTGTATAAGCCTAAAAGGAGACTATGTCGAAAAATAAAAAAGGTTTACCCCAAACACATAAGTAGTTTTTATTTTTGCACGGACTTTTCAAATCAGCCTCGTATGTGGTATATTTATTAAAGTACGAAATATAAAATTTTATTTAAACGCATGTGAAAAGCTTTGTGAAGCCTACAAAGCCTATTTCAACTGCCCTGTTCGGATTCTAGACCAGCCCTGGGCTCCACATGTTGCTTGTAGTAATTGCAAATTATGTTTAGAAGATAAACAATTTTTAGTAAAAAAAAAAATATAAATATGTTTATTTTTATCTCTATTTATTTCAGGTTGGTATCGAGGTGAGAAACGGAGTATGAAATTCGCAGTACCGAGAATTTGGCAAGAGCCAAGAGACCACGTTAATGACTGTTACTTTTGCGTAGTAAATCCTGCTAAAAGACGTAGAGGCAAAAATGCGAAACCCATCAAATATCCTGACCTTGCTTCATCTTCTGCTCCAATCTCACATAGCCCACAACTTTCAGCACCTGAACCTCCTAAAAAATTGTCTTAGTCAAGCTCATCTCAGGCTTCAAATAAAAATATTGAAGATGACGAATTTGTACTGTCACACGAACCACCAAAACCCCACTTTCTTACCTCAGAAGACTTTAATGACTTAATAAGAGATTTGAATTTGCCGAAGAGTAAGGCAGAGCTTTTGGGTTCTCGTTTGAAGCAATGGAATTTGCTTTTTGATGTCAAAATAACAGATCAACGAAGTCGGCATGAGACATTTGCTACGTTTTTCACCGAAGAAGATGGACTTGGTTATTGTAACGATATAAGAGGTTTGTTTGAAGCAATTGGGAAGCAATGTGTTCCCAGTGAATGGCGTTTATTTATTGACAGCTCGACGAAAAGCTTGAAAGCCGTTTTATTACATAACGGAAATAAATTTCCATCTCTTCCAGTCGCTCATTCTGAACATCTAAACGAAACCAATAAAACTGTTAAAATTTTACTCGAAGCTTTAAAATATCAAGAGTATATATAAGTGGCAGTTCATTGGAAATTTTAAGATGGTAGGATTTTTAATGGGACTACAGGGTGGATATACAAAATATCCGTGTTATCTCTGATGGTGGGATAGTAGAGCGGATTATCAACACTATGTTCAACGATCATGGCCACTAAAAAGGAATTTTGTGTTGGAAAACAAAACGTTAAATGTGAATCTATTGCTGAACCTGGAAATGTATTAATGCCGCCTTTACACATCAAGTTAGGGCTTATGAAACAATTCGTATAAAAGCTAGATGAAAAATCTGAAGCTTTTGCATTTTTAAAAAACTTTTTTCCAAAGTTGTGCAGAAGCAAAGGCAAGAGGCAAAAATTTTTGTCGGTCCACATATTAAAAAAATTTTTGCCAGTAAAGAATTTCCAGAATTACTTACTAGTGCTCAAAAAAAAAGTTGGAATAGTTTTAAAGCAGTAGTGTTAGAAAACTTTAAAACCATGGGTTGCAGAATGTCTCTAAAAGTTCATATGCTGGATGCTCATTTAGATAAATTTGAAAACAACATGGGGGCGTACTCAGAAGAACAAGGAGAACGTTTTCACCAAGATATTATGAACTTCGAACAACGTTATGAGGGCCAATACAACGAAAATATGATGGGGGCTACATTTGGGGTTTAGTGAGAGAAAGTTCTTATGAACATGAAAGAAAAAGTAATAGGGTTCACTTTTAAACTTTTTTCCACTATTTTGTAATTTGATATGATAGTAAAAGTTGATAAAAATCAATATAAATATATTTGTTTCGATTTGTCAATAAACACAAATTTAAACTATGGATTTTCTAAAATACTGTTCAATCGTTCTCCTGGATACAAAAGCAAACTTTTTCAGGCCATATATATTTTTTTCGTCTAACTGTCGATAAATCTATCGAAATTTCATACCCTCTTATCAAAGTCAAAATTCGTGTTGACCTGTGTAACTGGCCAAGTACAAGTCGGATTTGCGCAATTAGTATTCCATAAGTTACGGAGGTATAAAATGATCAGTGACCTCACAAAACACACCCCAAATGAGTTTTCAATAAAGTTTTTTTCCAATCTTTATTGAAGACTAATGCCCTTGAAATTTTTGTTTCTGTATATACCAGATAAATTGTTAAAGGTAATGCACTCGTGATAATTTTCGTTCAATCTACACCCTGTGGAGAATATTTCAGAATTTTTTCAAAATTTTTTGATAAGTTTTTTTCGAGATAAAGGGGGACAGCGATTTTTCGCAATTTTTAAAAAATAATACAAAGAAAAGTGTGCTCAAGTATTATATTATATATATTTTTGAACTCGTATTTTTACAAATTTTCATCTGACACCCCACTCGATGATCTGGTAAAGAATTTTTTTTTTCACTTCCTATTTCACCCCCCCAAAACTAACCCCGTAAGTCAAAATTTAACTTTCAAAACTACACGGCTCTAATGAGGCCATCAATTTCCATATTAGTGAAAATTTCAACTTTCCATGAGAAACGGTTTCGGTGAAATTCGGGTATGACAGACAGACGGACAGACACCGAAGTGATCTTATAAGTGTTCCATACGGAACACTAAAAAGTTTGTACAAGTATTTAGGAGGTTTAAAAAAAACTCAAAGTGAAGCTTTTTTTTATGGCATAGCTCAGCGGTAAGAAAGCAGAGTGCAATTTGAAAGTGACTATTTAGTAGCGAAGAAATTGGGGGTTGGGTCACTTTGTACCAATTTTTCTTTAAGAATAAAATCAGTAAAAGAGATATAGGAAGTCGTAATAATAAATGACTTATTATGGTGAACAGAAATTCGAAAAAAAATAGCGGTAAATACCGCATTTTACTACTCCATTGCCAGTAACTTGGAAATGGAGTAATAAAATGTACAGTAAATGTTATATACCTAAACCTAGTAATTTTTCTAATATTTCAATTTCAAATACTAGTTTTCAGTTTTGTAAAAAATTGCCAGTAGCGCCATTGTTTCTGAAGGTGGAATACACAGATATATGTAAAGAAATTTGAGTTAGATGCTATAGAGTGTTCAAAATAAATTTATACATTTCGACTATTTTAAATTGAAAAATCTCAAATTTTTTAAAAGGCACACCCTGTATATTATTATTTTTTTGATGGATTTTACAAAACTCTCCAACTTTTATTAAGTTTGTCGTGTACTTATTTCTAATAGTTTTCGAATTATTTTGAATTTTTCAATTTTTACCCTTGTTTTTAATACACTACGCTATTGTGAAAACATAAACAAACAGTTAATAATAATTTTAATATAGTTTAACTTATCTAATGAATAATTATTATGACATAATAAAAATATGCCCGTCTACTTGAATACACATGTTTAGTCGTTTTACTATATTTTCCTTCCATATCTACTGGTGTTCTAGGGGGATTCATACAAACACGATCTTTAAAGTAGCCTCACAAAAAGAAGTCTAAAGGTGTTAAGTCACATGATCGAGGAGGTAACTGAATGAATCCATCCCTATCGATCCATTTTTGTGGATAATGATCGTTTAAAAATTCCCAAACTTCCCGGTGGTTATGAGCAGGAGCTCCGTCTTGTTGAACCCACATTTGTTTCCTCTCAAAGTTATCAACTTCTTCAAGAAACTGGGGTAATTCGTTTTGCAAAAAATTTAGATATCTAGGCTCGTTTGGTTTTGGTTTTGAACTTCCCGGACCCAAAATGGATTAACTGTTGGATAATAATGCATGTTATGGCTGTTAACTGCTCCATTACTGAGAAAAGTAGCTTGGATGGGCCTCTATTGCTCCATTCATGGTGGTACAAAAGTTTACTCGTCGTTCAAAATCACGGTCTTAAAGTTCTTGGTGTAGTTCCATATGAAAGGGATGATACTTGTATTTTCTCGTGGTGCGATTAGCCGTAGATTGGGATGTGTAAGGTAAGTCAGCTAGTTGACGGCTGCTGACCTGGGGATTATCTTCAACATGAAGGAAAATCTCCATTCCTCATTGGTGGTATTCTGGTTTACTACTTTCCGTTTCGTATACTCAACGCTACCACTACCATCGAACCGTTCCATTAAGCACTGAAAAGATTTTCTAGATGGTACACGTCTATTAGGGTACTTCGCTCCGTAAAGCCTTACTGCCAAAAGACAATTTTTTCCGCCTCAGTATATAACCACATCAATTGATTCATTTTTAAGAAAATCCATAACTATTACCTTTATACGTCACTTACTACAACAAATTAAACTATTTTTATTGCTTAATAGACATGTCAAAATTTGACAATGCCTACATTTTTGTTTTGTCTAGCGTAAGTGTATTAAAAACAAGGGTAAAAATTGAAAAATTCAAAATAAATCGAAAACTATTAGAAATAGGTATATGACATACTTAATAAAAGTTGGAGGATTTTATAAAATTTATCAGAAAAAATAATAATATACAGGGTGTGCCATTTAAAAAATTTGCGATATTTTAATTTAAAATAGTCGAAATGCATAAATTTATTTTGAACACCCTGTAGCATCTAATTTAAATTTTTTTACATATATCTTTTTTTTCATCTCTTTAGAACGCTCGTACCAATTATGAGTATTCCACCTTCAGAAACAATGGCGCTACTGGCAGTTTTTTACAAAACTGAAAAATAGTATTTTTTTTTAAATTGAAATATTAGAAAAACTACTAGGTTAGATTTTGGTATATAACATTATTAATAAAAAAGTTATAAAATTTTACGCAGAATTTAAAAGTAAATTAGAAAATAAGATGTTCCATTTAAAAAAATATGTTATATCGGCCACACTTTTTTGAAGTACCCTGTATACTCAAAAATAATTTTAAACCATGCACCTTAACATTCCCTAAAACTATTGTGTTTAACATTTTTTCGTCATTCCCGAAAAAAATGAGATAATGAACTTTACGCTATCGTTGACTCACCCTGTACATTTTAAAACCACTACGTCATAGCATAAAATTTATCTTTTGAATCCGGTATCTTGGTTTAAAATAACAGTTGTTGATCCAATATACACAGCTGGTGATAAACATGACATAAATAATTATCGCGCAATAACTGTAATGAACTGTTTTAGAAAACTTTTTGAAAAATGTTTTAAGGAGCGAGTACTAAAATTTGTTATTGACAATAAGATTCTATCTGAAAATCAATATGGTATTGTGGGCGGTTAGGCCACTTCCGATGCTATGTGGAAATATATTAAACGATTTCCATAACACCCTGTATGCTTGTAGTATTATTAGAGGAAGTGAAGACAAAACGGTGTCCCTAAATTTGTCCAAACCTATCAACTTTATCTGTAAATTGAAATTGTCGATATTTATAGGCTGTCTTGCCATCAGTCTCCTTATTTGATTTACTTACATAAGAGGTCGTTTGAACATAACATTCAGGTTTTCAAAATAAATAATACAGGCAAAGTTTAATGTGGCTCCTATAAATATAATGGCCAGAACTTTGTTAAGGTCCAGGTTAAATTTAAGCTGAATGTACAGTACAATGATGGTGGTTACATACATCAATGTATCTACTGATAAATACCACGTTCCTTGAAGGCACTAAAAAAATCACAAAAATAAATTAAAATATAACATTCACTTTTTTCCTAGATTTTAAGATCACGTTATGACACTGTTTTTCTCCCTATAATTTATATCTTTTTCTCCATTTTTCTATTTGTTGTAATGATTTCAACTTTTGAGCAGTGTAGCTTAATCCTGCGGGCCGGGCGCCGCCGACTAAATCTCCAACCAGAGCGCCGGGTCTCGCAAACCCATCAATAAAAAATCTTGTTAAAAAAAAAAGTGATAAATTAATATTTTATTGAAAAAAAAATACACATTTTTAAATACAAAACCTTATATTATAAAACTGGTTTAAGTATACACAGTCAAAAATCTAATTTTTAAATATTTGTTGTCAAAAAAATTAAACATTTCCTAAAAACTACAAACAAAATAACTTGAAGATGAAAAAAAAAAAAATTTTTAGTAAAACATTGTAAAAATATCATAAATCAACAGATTTTATTGATTCATTGCAATTTCTGAGCACTCAGAACACCATGCATGGATATGAGTAAGACATACAAATTTTCCACATTTTTTGCAAAAATATTTGGTTTTTGAATCTTTTTTACAAAAAAAACATCTTTTTCTGTTACCTGGTTGGACTTCTTCATTTCTATTGGGTTCTTGTGTTCCAGCAACTTCTTGTCTTCTTTCCCTTACCGACCTTGGAACATTTGTTTCATAAGAACGTCGCTCCAAGTGTTCTTTTGTCAAGGATAGTCCAACATCTCTTAGATATAATCGTCTTTCAATCTTATAAGTTTTATTATTGCAAGCAAAAATAATTTGGGAATTTACACCACCCATATTCATAATTGAAAAAAAAATAACCATCGGCCACCTTCTTGTATTCCTTGCTACGTTATAGGTAGCAAACAATTTGTCGAGATTATCTACACCTCCTTTGGTATGATTGTAATAAGTAATTATATCGGGTTTGCATTTTTCTGCCGTAGAGGGATCAATCCTATCATCGTGATGTAAACTGGATATAAGATTAACATTTCTATATTTCTTTGGAATATATGACACAATAGTCATAACTTTTTGAAAGCCAAATATTGAAGAAAATTCAGGGCGAGCTCTTGTGTTGGAGAATTCTAGAGGCAATTCCCTTTTATTTTTTTTTTATTGTACCCACGTACGTGGTTTTATGCTCCACAAGTAATTTTTTTACCAATTCAACACTGGTAAACCAATTATCACACGTAAGATTACGATTAGTCCCAGATATAGGTTCTATTAGTCTCAAAACTATACTTTGTGGATCGTTAGGGCGTTCATATATACCTTCAGGCTGCTTTCTGACGTAAACCTCCAGATTTGAAGCATAAGATGTAGAGGAATCAACTAAAGCAAATATTTTTATACCGTATCTGTTAGGTTTACTTGGAATATTCTGTTTGAAATCACATCGCCCCCTAAATGCCTCAAGTTTTTCATCAATTGTTGTGTTTGCTCCAACAGTATATGTGTTTTTACAGTTTTCAACAAAAAGGTCAAATAGGCTTCTGATTGGAGCTAGCCTGTCAAATTGTTTCCTTGCTTCTCTTGTCGTCAAGTCATCAAAACGAAGGCATCGAAGAAGAAAATGAAATCGATCGTGAGACATTACCAACCAAAATCTTTCAATCCCGAGTTCGTTTCTTTGCCATAGCTCTTTTGTATTAAGTCGTCCACTTTTGAGGGTCCCCGCCAAATATAATAATCCAAGAAAAGCTTTGATTTCACAAATGTCCGTGGGTTTCCCTCTTCTCTCTCTTGCATAATTTTAAGCCAATCCAGAAATGTAGAGATTTGTGTTTTCCACTATAATGTTAAGCATTTCATCTGTGAAAAATAATGACCAACACTCCATGGCTGTTTTGGCGTTTTTCCCACAGTTCCTGACGCCTGGTAGCTGAACAATAATATTTTCTTTTCTCGTTCTTACGGTTTTGTTTGGACAATGTTTTTGCCATCGCGTGGTTCCGTTTTTACCAATGAAAGCTGGAATTCTTAGTAATTTTGCAAGAGGTACATTGTCATCACTGCTATCATCGCACTCTTGTTTTGATTCACTATCGGTACTTCGGGTTTCTACTATATTTTCTTCTAAAGCTAACTCCTCTTCTTCGTCATCCGGCTCTTCATCTGAATCAGCTTCTTCCCATAATTGGCGGAGTTTCTCCTGCTCTTTCTCATAATAAGTAGACATCGCTGCTAAACAAAAGAGATACTATTTTTTATAAAATAGTAACTAATAAATAATTAATATGCATAAAATAATGCAAAATAAATTTTATTTATGCTAACTTACCGTTGAAAAGTAAAACCAGCCGAATGTAAAAAGAAAAGCGCAAACCGGGGCGCCGGGTCTCACAGACCAAAATCAAAATAATTTAAAAACTAAAATACGTACACAACCACCGATTGTTATGCGGGTATTGAGGCCAAAAATGAACAGGTAGACGAACCGCTAAGCGGTTGCAACGATGTTACGAAAATTGCCGACTGATTGTCGGAGCGTCGGGTCTCAGAGGCTAGGCGCCCCGCCCGCAGGGTTAAAACAGCGTTTTAAATTTTTGAACAGTTTAATTTAAATTTTACAGTGTGCATTGCGGGTTGACTACTGGACTTTTTAATTTGCATCGGATGCGTCTGATTGGCTAAAGATTTGTATCCGGGAAGGAAGCCATTTTAAAGACGTTACTTTAAGGAAGAGAGAAAAATATTTAAGCGTGCGGATGGCATTGTCAAAGGCTTTTTCCACCATGAAACAGTAGTGGCTTTTCCATCACGTAGCCGTAGTAGGCTTTTTTACATCGTCAAGCCGAATGAGATTTTATGATGAAGCAGTAACGGCTTTATTCCGCCAGTAGGCCGTAGTTTTTTTCTTCAGTACGCCGGAAAGAATGTTTTTTAATGATGTAGTAGTGCAGTAATGGTTTCTAGTTCCTAAGTTCAAGGCCTTTTTCCTTAAAATATCCTGCTCATCCTCGGACATTTCGGGTCAAAAAGTGTTTAGTAGCCCAAAAGAAACTGAGAAGGTAATTGTTGAGACAATGTTTTTATGAGGATCTCACCGGGACAGGCCAAAATAAACTTGTAGAAAATCCACGAGGAGAAACCAATCCGTAAGTCATAAGCGCACCAGTCTAAAAATCTCATTTCCCATCGACAAGTGCGTTTCAAACAACTATTCAACACGTGTAACTCGCGGAGTTAATTTCACAAACTTTTAACATCGTGTTTTGTTAAGTCTTTATATAAAAACTTAGTAATCCTGATTTAAAGACTTATTCTAATGGTACAATTTTCTAGATTAAGGGATTTTAAATAGTAGAAGTAATTTTTAAGAGTGTAGCGAAGTTGGGAATTTATATTTGGTCATTTGAATGTAGCATTTCACTGAATCACCCGTTTTATCTTTCAGGACGTAACGGTTGTACCATATTAAATTTTTTTTACAACTACATAACTCTTCAGTATTTTTTCATTTTTGAGCTGATATTAGATTCTTTTATTTTTTTAAAATGAATCGTGCCCAAAATTTGTACAACCAAAATTCTAAACAACTATAGAGGCTATTTTTGAAAGACGTACAAAAATTATCTCATATCCATAATCTCGCCAAACACTGAACTAGTTTATGTCTAATTTCTTTAGTTCTTGCAGTATTAATATCCTCTCAATCCATTCTCAGAAATTAAGATATACGTAAAGGGCAAATAACGACTTCTATTTAATAAATAATATTTAAAGCAAAGAAGTTAGGACGTTTCAAAATTACGCTTCAACGTGCGGGCGTTTTTTTGACGGTACAAAATTGCACCCAAACGGGAGGGTATTTTTTTTAACACGATACAACATACAAGAAATAATGCAAAAAAATTAATAAAATATCTTAGCTTAAGAAATTGAACATTAATCGAAGCTGGATCGTGAAGTCTTTCTGATCTGTCAAATGTAGAAATCAATAATTTTACAGACCTGTCATATTGTCCGAAAAATTTTTAAATATGCAGTAGATAATTGTCATCAAGCGTCGTCAGATGACAATTTTAGTAATACCGTGTAAAGCGAGAAGAAAAAGAATAATAATAATAATAATAAAACTTCCCCAACGCATGTAAAGAAAGGCTTACCATCGAGAGGAAGGCAGGAGGAAAAGGAGTCATATACATCAGATCACTAAACACAAAACAAATACAAGCACTTCTTTCACAGCAAGCAAACCAGCCTCCACACAGCAACAGTGAAAGCAGACAGAAACTACACACCTCTCGACTTATTCCGGGCAGACCACTCAGCAGACACACACAGCCACACCTAATTACAACAGGAAAAGATGAAAACGTGGTCAGAAAAAACACTCCACGGAAAGACAGATACCACATAGAACAAGACCACGTAAATAAAAAAACAATCATACACCTGATTACAGGATGGACAGCTATTCTCTGAAACAGAAAGAAGGCTTCTTACGTGCCATTCAGGATAAAGTCCTATTAACCAAAAACTACCAAAAGCATATTATCAAAAACCCAACTATTAAAAAAGACCGATGCAGGAAAGGCCATCAGCAGAAAAAACGATCAAACACATAACAAGCGGATGTAATATATTAGCCGGAACGGAATACACAGCCAGACATGACTCAGCTGCAAAAGTAGTTCACCAAGCACTAGCCACAACATACAAATTCATAGAAAACGCAGATCCCTACTACAAATACATACCAACATCCATACTTGAAAATAAAGATTACAAGCTTTACTGGGACATCAGAATCCATACAGATAAAACAGTCTCCGCCAATATACCCGATATTACCTTTCAGTGCAAAACAGAAAGTCACCTATCTAATTGACATAGCTGTCCCCAACGACACAAACATCCAAACGAACTACACATAAAAAATCTCCAAATACACAGGCCTTGCAACAGAAATAAAAAAACTATGGAAACAAGAAAAAGGCATCCTTGTTCCCCTCATCATATGAGCCTTACACCAACAACACTACAACACACTACACTTAGGACTCAACAAAAACATACACAGAAACATTCAGAAGTCAGTGATTTTGAAAACATATAACATTGTCAGGTCATTCCTTAATACACAATGGTAATGGCGTTTGTGCTGACTTGGCTTGAGCTGGTCAGCCAAACATGGAACCACATTGACCAAAGGTGAGAAAGAAGAAAAACCTATATTTTTGACTCGGCAGAGTTAAGTATAAAAACTGTGAGGCTCAACCGAGTACGATTACTCAAAATGTACTCGAAATAGCAGTATACAAAATAGAATAATGAATACCACTTTACATAATAAGATGCGGTAAAATAAAAAGGACATCCAAGGAAAGCATAGAGATTTAAAAAACAAAAAAAAATATGAACCATACCAAAATACATATATAGTACAGTAAAAAAAAAGCATTTGAAATTGCACAGTCTAGATACAGCAATATTATGATTCTGTCCTCTATGAGGTATAACCAGGAGTATTGTCCTGAGTTTTGGACCTCGAACAACTTAAGTTTTCAAAACGCGTTTTTTAAGTTTAAAATGTGTATAACTCTGGTTATATAAGTCGCATCGAGACAAAAAGAAAACCAAACTCTTCGTAATGAGATTTGCAACAAATCGTCGTTAGTTTTAAATTGCTTAAGTGCATACATAACCTACAAGAACATGCAAAAAGCTGTTTTTTTTTCATTTATTGTACAGGTCGACTAGGTGAATCGATAGGCTTAAACCTTTCAGAAAATATGCCCGTTGTTATGACAAAAATATCCTGAAATTTTGGTACAAAAATATTGAACAATTGAATTTGTTATTTAAAATTTGAATTGTCCGCCATTTTATGCCATTTGGTTCAAAATAGATCTTTTTTTTTCAAAATTTAGGTTTCGACGCCAGTTTTTCGATGCCATTAAAAATTTTTTTTTGGAGTCATTTTAATTGTTTTTTTTTCACACTTGTTTATTATTCAAATAACAACAAATACATTTTTTCGGTCATTTTCACGAAACGAAAATGATTTTTTAAAAGAAAGGACCCGCGATTCTCTACCAGATGTGGTAAAAATTGTTGAATTGTTTTTTCAAAATGACAAGAATAAATAATAAGCCAAACTGACAATAAGGGACAGATAGGATTAAAACAAAATTCAAAAAGTTCTGTTAAGGAGAAAACTTTGAAAGACATATTTTCTCTTTCTAGATTTTCCCAAATGGTAGATATTTCAAATAATCACATCATTTAATGCTCAAAATCGTTCCTAAATTATCAAATTCTGGCTCAGCTTTCTTCCTGCGCTAAGTGGCATAACCTTGTATATCATTAGTGAGTTGATGAATTATTTAGAATTACTATCAACTGTCAATTTAACTAAATCCATGGTATATACCACAACAGATAATGGTCCCAGTATAGAGCCTTGTGGTTCACCACTGGCTACGAATCTTTGGCTAAATTACCTTCGCGGTATCAAATATTTTAAAGAAAAAAACAGTTATACCTAAATTAACTTTTCGAAATCAATGGTGAAATTTTTAACTAATTAATAACTATCTGGTTGTCAGAAAGCTTTCCAGTTAACAAAGGACTACGACAAGGATGTTACCTCTCGCCGACATTATTTAATATCTACATAGACAAAGCGTTGAAAGAATGGAGGAGATCATGCGAAGGAATGGGTATCGAGCTTAATGACATCACGCTGTATACGCTACACTTCGTAGACGATCAGGTGGTGCTCCCACAAGATAAAGAGGACATGGAATTAATGACAAGGAAACTGCTAAAACAATACGAAACATGGGGCCTAATAGTAAACCAGGAAAAGACAAAGTACCTGTGTGTAGGAAAGGAGGAAACATCGGTTCTCCAGATAGAAGACCACATTCAAATCGGACCATACACAGAATATACATATCTGGGTTCAAAAATTTCAAGCAACGGACGGACTGAACCAGAAATTGCACACCGTATTGTACAGGGGAAGAAGGTCATTGGGTCTCTAAACTCGATTCTGTGGGGAAAACATATATCAAAACAAAACAGAAAACTCTTGTATAATACTATTTTAAGGAGTATAGTACTCTACGGCAGTGAAGCATGGCAAATGAGTCAAACTACACAACGGAAACTACGAGTATTGGAGATGGACTACTGGCGCAGATCGGCAGGAAAATCATGCCTTGACAAAGTCCCAAACAAAACGATTCTAGAAATACTGGAAGTGGAGGAGGATATAATACAAGGAATTGAAAGGAAACAACTAGAATGTTATGGTCACGTGGAGAGGATGAGCGACGAAAGACTTCCGAAGCTGATCAAAAACTGGTCACCACGGGAAAAGAGAAAAAGAGGGCGCCCAAAAACAACATGGATAGAAGGAATAGAAAGAAGTATGTCAGCTAGGAATCTAAGCCACGGAGACTGGGAAAATAGAGAGGACTGGAGAAAAGGGACCAAAAGACGTACAACGCTATAAAGAATGGATGATGATGATGAATAACTATCTTCGCTATTTCGATTTTCCTGTTCGACGCCAGGACAAATCTGTTGTCCCATCTGTCAGCTACATAACGTGTGTTAGATTTCTTACAGAATGAACTAAGGCAGGGGTCGGCAACCTATGGCACCTATTCAAAGTTTACACATTAATTCTGTAATCTGTGACATGTTTCGAAATTAAATAAATAATCGAAGACAGTATTACTTTAACGATACAAACAAAAACGATATATTATATATTAGGTATTATTACCAAAAACTACAAAATATATATTTTGTAATTTATAATTTTACTGAATGCATTGGTTTGGCTTTAATTTCGGCAAGTATTAAAGACGGCAAGCCTCAAAATATAAGCCTAGGCAAAAACACAAATAAACGTCCTCAATTCAGATCAAAAGAGCCGCTATAATGCGGTTTTTGTTTGACTTGACTTCAATCGTTCCGACGCGCGCCGCAACTCTTTTTATATTACCGAACTTTAGTTTTTGTAAGATTTAACTTCTAGGCGACCCTTTGATTGCAATGGGCGCGTTGTAGATAATAATTTTTGTTCTAAGAAATTTAATAAACGTAATTATTGGAATTTTCTGGAAACATTATTTTTCTATATATAGCAAGCGGCTACACGTTTGGATCATTTAGTATAGAAGTAACATCCGTTCCAGTTAATAGTCGTCGAAAAGTTTAAAAATTAAAATTACGTTGCGTTATGACCGCGAAGAAACAGAAGGTAGACGTTCGATCATTTCAAACTTCATGGACAACAGATTACGGTTTTGTACAGCAAAACGATCGGGCCATTAAACAATACGAGAAACAGTCAACATTCTTTAGCAAAGTTTTCCAAGGAAAAAATTAGGTAACTGAATGGAGTTTCAAAACTGCACAATCGTTGGCACAAAAGGGTAGGCCGTTCACTGACGGAGAATTTAGGAAGCAAACATTTTTGAGTACTGGCGAGATTTTATTCGACGACTTGCCCAATAAGGATACAATATTGGCGAGGATTAGGGATATATCGGCATCAGCGCGGACCATCGAGAGACGAATTACCGAAATGACACAAAATGTCCAAAAACAGCAGAGAGACGCTATCAAACGGAGTTTTGTTTTTAGTGTAGCATTGGATAGAAGTGTCGATATTAATGACATTGCCCGTCTGGCAATCGTTGCGCGATACTTCGATGATGGCAGTGTGTATGAAGAGCTTTGTCTGCTCCCATTGCAAGGAATTACAAGAGGAGAGGATATATTTTCCGAATTTGTTAAACATTTTGAAAAGCGGAACATTGATTTAAATAATTTTTTTTGCGTAACGACAGATGGCGCTCCTGCTATGATTGGAAGACATAAAGGATTTGTTCCCCTCCTTATTGAACGCATGGGTCGATCAGTTTTGAATTTTCATTGCATAATTCACCAAGAGAGTTTGTGCGCTAAAATCTCCGCTGGAAGTTTAAAATCCGTGATGAATAGGGTGGTTAAAATAGTTAACTGCATTGTCGGTCGTTCTTCACTGATCCATAGACAATTTAAGGCGTTTCTGCAGGAATTATAAAGTGCATATTCAGATATACCATTGCACAATAATGTGCGTTGGCTCAGCCGTGGTAAAGTGCTCTCTAGATTTGGGCAATGTCTGGACGAAATTAAATCGTTCTTGTTGGAAAAAAATCAAGTGGATGCTTATCCTGAACTAGAAGATAAGAACTGGGTTTGTATGTTAATGTTTCTTACTGATATTACAAACCATCTCAGTGAACTCAACTTAAAGTTACAAGGTTCAGGCAAAACAGCTCTAGATTTATACGAATCCTGGAAATCATTCAAATTAAAAATAGATTTATTTATCAGCGATATTACTACAAACACATATAAATATTTTCCAAATTTAAAAACTTACAGTGTCGACGATGGTGCACTAATAGACGGAATTCTTAAATATATAACTAATTTAAAAGAGGAGTTTATCGAGAGGGGTCAGGATTTTGAAAAACATGGTCCTATGTTCGCTTTTTTAATCACACCAGATTTAATGGATTTTTCCAGCAGTTGCTTTGACATATCTCTTTTCTCATGGATGAACATTAATGATTTTGATCTTCAATACATTGAATTTAAAAGCTCCGAGTTATGGAACACGAAATTTGTAGAATTAAGAATAGTATTAGAAGGTGACTGCCAGAACCATTCAAACGAGATAGTCAGTTGTTGGATGAGTTTACCAGAGAAATTTATTTGTCTTAAGAAAGTAGCGTTTGCCATGCTTACAGCTTTCGGATCATTCTATATCTGTGAACAACTTTTTTCCCATACGAGAGTGATTTTAAACCCGTACCGAAGCAGGCTGACAACAGACAACTCGGAAGCATGTGTGACACTGAAAATAACCAGACATGAACCGGATATAAGAAAACTCTCTAAAGAACTTCAAGCACAGGGTTCACACTAGGTCCTATGACTAGTATAATAAAATTATTTGTTAAATGTTAAAATTTTTTTGTAATTAAACCTTCTAAAAGCAATATTTTAAGTTAATTTAAGTTAATTTTTGTTAATTTTAGTTGTAGTAAGTACCTATGTCGGCACGCAAATGGATGAAAACTGGCACCCCTTAGTTAAAAGGTTGCCTACCCCTGAACTAAGGCATTTCTAGTTCCATAGAAATCGAAGAATTGTTGGCCATTCCTAGCCAGCTTAACAAAACGGAGCAAGATCCAGTTTATGAACTAAGTATTTGTAGGTTCTGCACCACGGGTATTATTTATAGGAATAAGGAAATTAGAAGGAAATTTGGAAGGTGTTACTTTGGAAATATATTAGTTTCCCCTCTTACAATTTTACATACCATTTTTGAAACAGGATAAAAATAATTCATTTGCATTATATTGGCTAACCAGGAATTGGAGCAATTATCCCAGAGCATATTCAACATGTCTATCTCCGCTGATCCTTGGGGCAATATCTTGGTAAAAAGAAATATTAATAAAATTATTGTACCAATCGTTGGTAAAAACCTAAAAAGTAAACAAACTCGAATAAAGGAAACACACAACAAATGCGTTAATAGCGAATTACATGTAGAGAAAAAATTAAAAATTATGCAAAAAATATATCCTTGTCGCCAGTCTTTGACTTGTTTTTAACCACCATTCCAGAGATTTACTTACACTGTCACCGTAACTTCGCCGTTAGGTTCTTCCGAAGATAAACCGCTTTCGATATCAAGTATCCTACCGATCAGTGACAGAGAGGCGCTTAAACCGTGCAAGATCTGTGGGCAAGAACTCATGAAATATTTTCTAACCTTGCTTCGGTTAGAAGTTTATTTAAGATCTTTTTTTTAATGGGTCTAGCACACGTGCTGCAGAGAAGAAGACCCTAAAGCGCTACAGGAGCGACACGTGTGCGGAAAAAGCGATTCACGTTGTTCTTGAATCGTTGTAAATTGTACTCGGTGGGAAACACAGTCCTGGGCAAATTATTCCAAAGGGATGATGTTCTCCATATAAAAGACTGCTTGAAAAGCGTTGTACGAGGAGTAACAAGCTGAACCTCATACGTGTAGTATTAGCGCGACGTGTACTTCTAACATGCACTGCTCTGGGAGAAATTAAGCGGGCCACATCCTTCGAACACTTTCCATGAAAATACTTGTAGAATAGGCTCAAGTCGCCAACCGTTCTTCGATGTTCCAGCGAATCAAGGCCGCCGGTCAGTTCCTGGTCTCCAATCAGACGAACAGCTCTTCTATGAACAGAATCCAACAAATGCAGTGTATGTTTGGGAGCGGAGCGACAAACATGGGAGTAGTATTCCATAATTGGTCGAATTTGAGCTTTGTAAAGAATTAACAGGTGTTGTGGAGTGTAAAGTTTTCTGGTTCGAAATAATATTCCCAACTTTTGAAAAGCTCTCTTTGCTATGCCTGCAACATATTCATGCCAGGACATATTTGCTCCCAAATTAACGCCCAACAAATTGAGTGACGATGTTAGAGGAATGGAGTGCCGCGACATAACTATGTCGGGTTCAGCAACGTTAACTTTTTTAGAAAAAACTGCCGCCTGGGTTCTTGTAGCGTTAAATTCCACTTGGTTACTGTCACCCCAAGATAAAATTTCTTCCAGTTCTTTGTTAAGTTGAATGACTTCGTGCTGTCTGCGGATATTCGTCTAAGTAGCCAATATCCGCGCATTCAAAGTGAATGAAAAGATAAGCGTACTGTCATCTGCAAAGCTGTAGATTGGATTCTGGATATCTGATATGTGTAAGGGAGGAGGATCTGGATATCTGACTGTGGAAGGGAGATTTCCGATGTTATGGTTGATATGAAAGCTTACATCCCTTTTTGGAAGAAATGTCCCTCCAACGGCAAGCTTTCGTGCCCCTGAAAATGCAAAGAAGCCGTTGCTTCTAAACATCTAACCTACCAACTAGGGGTAAAAATCCTAAAGTCGTAAATTGTAAAATCTTTATTCGTACCCAGAACAGATGTTTCATTCAGGTCTTTTTGGACAGTCGCTAAGGCTGTTAGTCAAAATTTCACCAAACACACTATACCACCTTTCGAATAATACTATAAAAACAACAGTTAAGAAAGTCAACTTGTTAACTGGACATTTTGTTTCACATTTTACAGTCGATTTTCAAGAGAACACCAAGTATTCCCATAGTAGAGTTAAGAATGCCCGATATTGTCTGCAGACAGACACAGTTGTCCGAAAACCCGAAAAGCTGGAAACAATGTAAGAAATAAAAGGTTCTATTTAGGGATTTTTACCTATCTGAATACTTCTGCCAATTCGTTTATTATGATTTACGACCACTCAAGTGCACCTTCCGCTTGGACCTGTCTCATAACTTTAATTTCATCAAGTTTAGACTATTATAGAAAGTGCAAAAGTGAACGAATTTTAATTATGTAATATGAATTCTGTCTCTTAAGGTAAGTACAATTTCATATTTACTTAATATTAAGTGAGTAGTTAATTATTCAATTATCGAGTTTTTTAAGAAAAATATTCTCAAAAATCTTTAAAGAACAAGCAGTTACAAACTCCATTGAGCTGTAACGTGAAATTAGTACCAAAATATCGAAAAATTGAGTACCAGATGTCGCAAGGTTGGTATCTGCGTTAGTTCTTGTGCGAAGGTGTGCGTGGACTCCATGGACCGTCAATGTTACTTTCGTCTTAAAATTCGGAAGTGTTGCAAACTTAAAAAAATTCGGGATAATGTTACAAAATTCAACCAATTGTTTGAAAATTCAGGAAATTATTGCAAAATATGAAAAATAGTTAACAAAATAGTAAACAAATTTGAGTAAATGTTGTAAAATGGGAAAAATACTTAAAAAATTCTGTAAATTGTTGGAAAATTATAAAGTTAGTTGAATAATTCGGGAAAATGTTGCAACATATAGCAAAATATTTACAAATTCGGAAAATTGTTGCTAAAATTGAAAAATACTAATGTTACTAAATTGGAAAAATAATGGCAGCATTGGTATAACAACTAAAGACGAAAAGAAAAGAATCGTATTCTTAGAAGTTACCAAGCATCTTTGTTATGGAAAAATAATTTTAAAATTCTGAAAATTGTTGCATAATGTAGCAAATTGTTTAAAACTCTGGAAGTTGTTGCAAAATAGAAAAAAATACTTTAAAAATTTAGTACATTTTTGCAAATTTTTCCAATATTGTTTAACTATTTACAATTATTCAAAATTAATGGAAAATATTCAAGTAAAATGTATACATTTTTTTTTTAGTTTTACAGAAAATACGTGTGACAAAATGGAAATTTCAAAAATAACAAAAAAAACTTCGCATACATATATTTTGTCAGAAAACTTGAAGAAACCGATTGTCAAATTAATGACAATGCCGAAATAAACGGCAAAAGATCCACAGAATTCAAACGCAATTCTTCACAAAGTTTGTTTAACTCAACGTTTGTGTGCCGTTAACAAATAAGTATGCAACGGAAAACCCAGAACCAACACAAATGAACACCTCAAGGCGTCCTTTATTGGGTTGAGACGATTCGCCATGTTGGAGTCCCCATTTTGTTTTTGAAATTTGAACTTTATATTCGTAATCAGCGATCCTAAAAACTCATATATACAGAGTTAATACTTCACATCCGTATGAGGTTCAGCGTGTTACTCCGCGTACAACGCTTTTCAAGCAGTCTTTTATATGGAGAACATTATCCCTTTGGAATAATTTGCCCAGGGCTGTTTCCCACAGAGTACAATTTACAGCGATTCAAGAACAACGTGAATTGCCTTTTCCGCACATATGCCGCTACTGGAGCGCTTTAGGGACTTCCCTGCAGCACGTGTGCTAGACCCATAAAAAAAAAGTTTCGGAGAAAATCGGTTGTGAAAGATGGACCGACGGACATACACCGAAGTGATCTTATAACGTTTTTTCGAAAAATAGTACGCCGTTCTGAAGCCGCTATTTTGTTTTCTGAAATTTAAACTTCATATTCTTAATCAGCGACCCCAAAAATTCATGTATACAGGGTTTCATAAAAACAATTCAGGTTTTTTTCAAAAATAGTCCGCCATTTTGGTGCCGCTATTTGGTTTTTTGAAACTTGAACTTAATATTCGTAATCAGTGACCCCAGGAACCCATGTATACAGAGTTGCATAAAAATAACTCACGTTATTCCAAAAATAGTCCGCCATTTTGAAGCCACCATCTTGTTTTTTGAAATCCCGATATACCGAGTTTTGTCGAAATCGAATGACTTCATATTTTCGCCAGCTTTTCGGGACGTTTTTCTTCTGTGGCAGGGTACCATAAAACATATTTTAATAAAGCTACCAGGTGTACAAGTATCAAATGCGGATTTCAGACAACAGATGGTGCCCAATGCAGTTTGTGCTATAAAGATTTGACACTGCGTCATTTTGTTGTGTCATCAACAAGTGTCAGACGCTCACGAGTGATAAATTGGAAAAGTGTGTGCATAGTATTGTGTTGTTGTGTTCAATATGTCGAAATTTATACCGAACAAAGAGCATTCGCGGACAGCATTAATATTTTGTTTTCATTTGAAGAAAAGTGCTGTTGAATCATACCGATTACTTCAAGAAGCTTATGGTGAACATGCTCCATCGCAAGATACGTATGAACGATGGTTTCGGCGTTTCAAAAGTGGTAACTTCGATGTTGCAGACAAGGAACGTGGAAAATCGCCAAAAAAATACGAAGATGTGGAATTGCAAGAATTGTTGAACGAAGATGATTCGCAAACACAAAAATCACTCGCCGAACAATTGGGCGTTAGTCAACAAGCTGTTTCCAATCGGCTACGAGAGATGGGAAAAATTCAGAAAACCGGTAGATGGATACCACATGAGTTGAACGACAGGCAAATGGAAAAGCGCAAAAACACGTGTGACATTTTGCTCGCTCCGTACAAAAGGAAGTCGTCTTTGCATCGTATAGTTACAGAGGATGAAAAGTGGATTTATTTTAAGAATTCCAAGCGCAAAAAATCATGGGTAGACCCAGACGCACCATCCACATCGACCGCAAGACCGAATCGCTTTGGCAGAAAGACGATGCTCTGTGTTTGGTGGGACCAGACAGGCGTGGTCTATTATGAGCTGTTAAAACCTAGGGAAACGGTTAATACTAAACTTTACCAACAACAAGTGACCGATTTAAACCGTTCGCTGCTTGAAAAAAGGCCAGAATACCGAAAGAGGCAACACAAAGTCATTTTTCTTCATGACAATGCTCTATCACATACGGCAAAACCAGTTCGCGACACGTTAGAAGCACTCAGCTGGGAAGTTCTACCCCATGCGACTTACTCACCAGACTTGGCTTCTTCCGATTACCACTTGTTGGCATCGATGGGTCACGCACTTGCTGAGCAGCGCTTTGGTTGGCACAAAGGTGTGAAAAAATGGCTCGATCATTCTCAGCAAAAGGGGATGATTTTTACTGGCATGGTATTTACAAATTACCCGAAAGATGGGAAAAATGTATAACAAGCGATGGAGCATACTTTGAATAAAGCACTTTTTATCATTCTTCCGAATTTAACATGTTTTTTTTTTTAGAAAAAAAATCCACATTTTATACTTGTACACCTGGTAGACACCAAAAAAGCCTTTGGTGCTGTCGGAATACCTGCCATAGTACTCAAAAAATGGACAAGCGAATTAAGACCAGTTTTTTGTAGAACCTATCCTACAGAAAGCAAATATTTCCTTCAAATTCCAACGATGGAATACTGCTCCCATGTTTTGGGGCTCTGTTCCCTAACAAATACTGCATTTGCTGGATTCTATTCAGCATAGAGTTGTTCGCCTGATTAGAGACCCAGAACTCATCAGCAATCTTGGTTACATGGAACATCGAAGAACGGTTGGCAACTTGAGTTTATTCTACAAGTATTTGACGTGAATCGCTTTTTTTCACACACGCTCTTGTAGCGTTATAGGCAGCGCGTGTGCTATGCTCATAAAAAAAAAACTTACCATAATATTCTGGTGACATATAATTTTAAACAGTGAGTTACTGAGAAACATCCGTTTTTTTTTTGTGTAACTCGTAGATGTGATTGGTGAGTAGAAACGTGGAAATTACAAAGTAGATCTGAACAAGAAGTAACTCGGCGTGAGACATGGCCTGTATTACTTTACTGCTCATAGTCTATAAAAAAAAAATTAATTATACTCTTTGTTTTTGCATTGGCAATAAATTAAATCTTTATAAATATATTACATATTGGGATTTTCAAATGAAAAATGGGAAGCTTTCTAGGACGTGAGTGTGAGATACTAATAACTAGAGACCCGATTATATACAACATAAAAATCTTGAAATATGCATGCAAATATGCATGAAAAATGCTTAAAATATGCATGAAAAGGGTCAAAATATGCAATATTAAATAATAATAAAAGTAGTAATTTTTAGTTTTTTAGTTAAAAATTAGCATAAAATTAACAAGTTATCGACGATGTTTAAATTTAATTAATAATTATTTAACATTTTTTAAAATTATTTAACATTTGTATTCTTGTACATCTAAACAATAAGGTATTGTTCCAAATGTTGGGTAGTAAGATTGTGTCTTCGATCACTTAAAATATTTTTATAAATGGAAAAAGACCGTTCCACATCCACAGAGGTAACTGGGCAGTATTTGAATTTGGGTGCTATGTTAGCACTTATTGTTTCTGGCAAAAGTTCACCCGTTCCATTAATAAAACTATCAATTTGACACAAAGGTTCAAAGCCTGGGTTATAGCACAAAACGCCAACGCCAAACCTCGAGTTTCAAGCTTTTTAATACCCGCAGGTAATTTTTAGTTTTTTATTTCAAAATCAGCATAAAATTAACAAGTTATCGACATTGTTGAAATTTAATTAACAATTATTTCAGGTTACGCTCGGACGGCTATGCTACCGATGACCTCTCATTTACATTTTATGACTATATTGTACAACAGAGGTTTTCTACCTAAAATCCCTTTGAAAATAATTCAAGACAGGTAGGGAAATCCAGTGAAATGCATAAGAAATATCTTTTTTTTTGGCGCACCCCAACATGTATTTGCATCTACAATGAGAGAATTCTGCTATCAACTACAAACAAATACACTTTAGCATAGAAAGTAAATAAAACCAACCAAGTGCAAAGCGTAATTATGCAATTAGTGTTCCGTACTGTGATTGCTTTTTAATGTCCCGTGCGGAACACTTATAAGATCACTTCGTTGTCTGACCGTCCATCTGCCCATCCGTCTGTCTGTCCCTATGACATATCCGATTTTCTCCGAAGCTATTTGACATAAAAAGTTGAAATTTGGTTCTAATATAGGAATTAATGGCCCCATCACAGCCGTGTAGTTTGGAGAATTTAATTTTGATTTAAGGGGTTAGTTTTGGGCGATAAAATCGGAAGTGAAAAAATATTTTTTACCACTTTTCTTTGTATTATTTTTAAAAAAATGCCTAAAAAGCCCTGTCCATCCACCCTATTTCGAAAAGTACTGCTACTTTTGAAAAAATTCTGGAATATTCTCCATAAGGTGTAAATTGAAGGAAAATTAGGGCTTTAGCTTCGATAACACAGGGCAACAAAAAAATATTTTTGTTTTGGTGCCTGGGATTTTAGAGCTGATTTTAACTATATTTGGGACGCTAAATCTATACATGCAATCCGTTTTTCTCTATCAGCTCTACTTTTTTAGATACATCAACTTATCTACCAATGTGGTTTTTATTCAGTATATTCATTTATGAGAGTTCTAAAATTATTATATATTCATTAATGTAGGTACAATGGTTTTATTGTCAGTCTGTAATTGAGTAAATTCCAGGTAAATCTATAAATAGTGGAACCATTGCCTATCAGGTACCTGAACTGACCCTTTTAATCACCTAACTCGGGTAAGTCTCGTCAGTTTGTGCGTTCTTACTAATGAGAGTAGATCGAATTCGGCGTGTTATTTTATGTTAAGAAAAGAGTGTTTTTTGTGTTATTGAATAGAATTAAAATGAGTTCAGGTTCCAGTTCAAGAAGAAGTTGTGTAAATCAACCTGATGTGTTTTGCTATATATGCGGAGAATACATGTTTCAACAAAACAGACAAACTATTACTGACTTTGTAAAGCGAGCGTATCTTGGATACTTTGGAGTTAAGCTTGGTGATCAGGACAAAACGTGGGCCCCGCATCTCGTATGTAAAACTTGTACAGAGCATTTACGGCAGTGGACTACCGGGAAAAGAAAATGTCTAAAATTCGGCGTACCAATGGTTTGGAGAGAACCAAAAAACCACTTCAATGATTGTTATTTCTGTTTAGTAAATACTAATGGAATCAATCGAAATAACCGCAGTAAGTGGACTTATCCCAATTTAGACTCGGCAATACGCCCTATCCCGCACTCAGATGAAATACCGATTCCAACATTTCATCAGCTACCACATATCTCTGATGACGAATATTTTCCCTCTGATCGCTCTTCTGATGCTAATAAAAGTGCTGATGCTAATGAAACTAACAGTGACTATGAGGGGACGTCATCAGTTCCTCAACGCTTCAATCAAAATGAATTAAATGATCTCACCAGGGATCTCAATTTATCGAAAAAAGCTTCTGAAGTACTGGCTTCTAGGTTGAACGACAAAAATTTACTGGAACAAGGAACCAAAATTACCTTTTACCGTACAAGAGAAAAAGATCTGCTACCATTCTTTTCTCAAGAAGACAATCTTGTATTTTGTCACGAAATTAGGGGACTCATGAAAGAAATGGGACTTTCTGAATATATTCCAGATGATTGGCGCCTATTTATTGACAGTTCAAAGCGAAGTTTAAAATGTGTCCTTCTACATAATGGGAATAAATATGGTTCAATACCACTAGCTTACTCAACGAAACTGAAAGAAGAATATAATACCATAGCTTTGGTCTTGCAGAAGATAAAGTATTACGAACATCAATGGATGATTTGTGTAGACTTAAAAATGGTAAACTTTCTTCTTGGGCAGCAAAGTGGTTACACGAAATATCCGTGTTTCTTGTGCCTCTGGGATAGTAGGGACAAAACACACCACTGGGTTAGAAAAGATTGGCCTCAGAGAGAAAACATGGACGTTGGGGAAAAGAATGTCATTAACGACGCTTTGGTTGAAAGAGAAAAAATCATACTTCCTCCGTTACATATAAAGTTGGGCTTAATGAAGCAATTTGTAAAGGCTTTTGATAAGAATGGGTCTTGTTTTGCATATATAGGGGTAAAAATGCATCAGTTGAGCACAGAAAAACTCAAAGCAGGGATATTTGACGGCCCACAAATAAGACAATTAATTAAGGATCCTGCCTTCATAAATTCAATGAATCAAGTTGAACGAGAAGCTTGGACATCATTTGTTGCAGTTGTAGAAAATTTTCTAGGCAAACATAAAGCTCAAAACTATGTTGAAATGGTTAACAAGATGCTTAATAGTTTCAAATCCTTAGGGTGCAATATGAGTATTAAAATACACTATTTACACAGCTACTTAGACCGTTTTCCAGACAATTTAGGAGACATGAGTGAGGAATAAGGTGAAAGATTTCACCAAGATATTAAAGTTATGGAGGACCGCTACCAAGGAAGATGGGACATGCACATGATGGCAGATTACTACTGGAGTTTAAAAAGGGACTGTTTAAAAAAACATTCAAGAATGTCGCGGAAAAGAAGCTTTCCAAGTGTTGAGTGACTATTTCATTTCTTCAATGTTTTTTTTTTGTTTGTAAGTACGACATAATATTGTATTTTGTATAACTAAAATAAAAATTTCGTATCTACTTTTGTTTACTACACTTACGGATTTGAGTTACAATAATGTAACTTATATTTCTCTAAAATTGTATATCTTAAAAATTTGAGCTCCTAGGTACAAATGAATACGTTATTTGAATTCAGGACATCAAATTGATATAGAATCAGCTCAAAAAACCTCGACACCAAAACAGCTGTTCCCCTGTGTAATTTATCTGGTATGTACGAGTAAAAAAAGATTAATATGGAACTGGGCAGGATATGTAGTCTGCATGATAGACAATCGGTAGACCAAGAGGCTTGTGGAATGGAGACCGCGAAGACACAGAAGACCTATCGGAAGACCACAAACTCGTTGGACAGATGATATTAAGCATTTGGTAGGCAATAATTGGATGAGACAAGCTCAAAACAGACAACACTGGAGACGCCTGGTAAGGCCTACATACAACGATAGATGAACTGCTGGTGATGATGATGATATACAAACAACCGGTCAACTGCAAGTTGAACTTGCGCAATTAGTGTTCCGTATGTTGATTGCTTTGAAAATAAAAAATGTTGTAACGGAAGTATAAAATGATCAGTGTCTTCACAAAAACACACTCCAAATGAGTTTTCAACAAAGTTTATTTCCAGTCTTTACTGAAAATTGATGACCTTAAAATTTTTATTTTTTTTTATATACCAGATAAATTATTAAAGGTAGTGCACTCGTGATAATTTTCGTTCAATCTACACCCCGTGGAGAATATTCCAGAATATTTTCAAAATTTTTTAATCAGCACTTTTCGAGAAAAGGAGGGGACGGCGATTGTTCGCAATTTTTTAAAAATAATACAAAGAAAAGTATGCGCAAGTGTTACATTATACAGTACAATCCCGATTATCTGAATCGCGATTATCTGAAATCCGGCTTATCCAAAACAAACTGTTAAATAGTAAATTGTATTCCCATTAAACGAAAAAAATCCCCATTATTCGAAACATACGATGAGTGGTTTCCTAACTGCGCCGGGGACTCCCCGACGTCTAGAATTTCAACGCTGTCTATGTTTTGGTTAGTCGACGAGTGTTATAAGTTACTCATTAAGTCTATTATTATCGCAGAGGTAATAGTTTTGTTTTAATAGATATTTTACAAAATGGAGCGTCATAATAATAAGCGTAAACGTGTTGTTACTCCCTTAAAAGAGATACCTGAAGCAATTCAACGTTTAGATAATGGTGAAGTTCTTGAAAATATAGCGAAGGATTTAGGTGTAGCCGTGAGTACTGTTTCAGAGTGGAGAAAAAATCGCGAAAAACTTGAAAAATGGTGTAGTGTTTTGTCATCGCCCACACAGGCACGAAAAAGTATGAAAAGCGGTGAATACCAAAAAGTGGATGACTCTTTATTTTTATGGTTTACACAGAATCGAGAACGTGGAATACCAATTCTAAAACATAAGGCAGTGAGTTTAAGCGAAGAGTTGCCGCTTATTGAAGCGCCTGTAAATTTTTCTGCAAGTGATGGATGACTAGATAGGTGGAAAAAAAGACATGGTGTACGTCAACTGAAAGTTTGTGGAGAAAGATTGTAGGCTGATGTATCTGCTGCAAAAAAATTTGCAGAGAATTTTGAGCAGCTTATGAAAGAACCAGGTTTACAACAAGACCAAATCTATAATTATGATGAAACAGGCTTGAACTACAAAATGTTGCCGTCAAATACCTTAGCTTCAAAAACGGAAGCAGAAGCACCTGGTTACAAACGTAGCAAAGAACGAATTACTGCATGCAGTAGTGCTTCTGGAAGACACAAACTCCCATTATTATGTATTGGTAAGTCAGCAAATCCACGAGCCTTTAAGAATATTCCTCGCAATGCTTTTCCTGTTTTGTATAAAAATCAAAACAATGCCTGGATAAACGCGACTCTATTTAAAGACTGGTTTTTTGGAGATTTTGTTCTCAAAGTGGAACTTTTTTTTTAAAAGAAATGGATATCCCAGAAAATGTATTCTGTTACTAGATAACGCCCCACTCACCCAAGTGTGGAGCAACTTGAATGTGGGAAAAAAAAAAGCAATGTTTTTGCTTCCTGCTGTAACTTCTCTCATTCAGCCTATGGATCAGGGTGTACTGGAAAATTTAAAACGCAATTAGAGGCGTTTGTTATTGGAGCATATTTTAGAAGTAGATGAAGATGGCAATCTTACTGATTGTCTAAAAAAGATAAATTTGAAAAATGTTATATATTGGATAGCTTCAGCCTGGAATCAAGTAAAAAGTAGTACTCTGGAAAAATCTTGGTCAAAATTGATTCCACAAGAGGAGAGACATTACTTAGAGGCAGAAACAGAAGATAATGAAAGTTTACATCAAATTATTACAAGAATATCATGATGTGAAAGTGTTACGGAAACCGATGTTTGTGAATGGTTAGACAGTGATAGTGTGGAAGATGAAATGACTGACCAAGAATTAATTAAAAGTGTATGCAAAAATGCTAATAAAATAGACAGTGATGACGATGATGATAACGAAGTAGAAGCCATTGATAATATTCCATTAAAAATGTCACATTCAGAAGGACTAGAGGCCCTAGAAAAAACGTTAACCTATGTAGAACAACAACGTTGGAGAGACATTGCAGTCAAAAACAGAACTAACGCAAAATGAGTGCAGTTAAAAATTACCTCATTTTTAATACATTAAAGTTAAGAATGAAACTGTTTTATTTTCGATTTTCCGTACATATACATAAAATAAGTAAACTAATTGTTCTACTCTTTGTTTTAATAAATACCTATTTACATAATAGCATATCGAATAACTGCTTTTAAGTCAATCTGCAATGTTCTATTCATTCTAAACCTCTGTTTTATAAAAAAATTCGAATTCACCGAAATTTCGATTATCTGAAATCATTTTGGTCCATATTATTTCGGATAATCGAGATTCTACTGTGTATATATATATACATATATATATATATATATATATATATATATATATATATATATATATATATATATATATATATAGCAAAAAGGGTTTTTTTTTTATTATTTATCGGGTTTGCGGTCTTTGACAATTAACACTCGATTGCTGTAAAACTCTCTATATTTCGTTGTACTTCACAACTTCATCGGGAGAAACTATAATTTTTAGAAAAAACAGTGTATCAGGAGATTTATTTGTAAATAAATAGTTATTTTAAGAAACTTACCAACTAAGAGATGGTCACAACATTTATAAAAATAAAAGAACATCGACTACATTAGACACATAACAGAAACAAGAAAATACTTATGCACAGTGACAAATAACAGTTAACAATGAACTAATCTAGGCTATAAATCCGAAATCGGACCAAAAACGAAAAAACTGTTTTTTTTTTCGTTTTTGGTCCGATTTCGGATTTATAGCCTAGATTAGTTCATTGTTAACTGTTATTTGTCACTGTGCATAAGTATTTTCTTGTTTCTGTTATGTGTCTAATGTAGTCGATGTTCTTTTATTTTTATAAATGTTGTGACCATCTCTTAGTTGGTAAGTTTCTTAAAATAACTATTTATTTACAAATAAATTTCCTGATACACTGTTTTTTCTAAAAATTATAGTTTCTCCCGATGAAGTTGTGAAGTACAACGAAATATAGAGAGTTTTACAGCAATCGAGTGTTAATTGTCACAGACCGCAAACCCGATAAATAAAAAAAAAACCTTTTTGCTATCAAAGTACGGTCGATAAATCTACATTTATTTATTACATTTACTGATGGGTTACTATCAAGAAATTAACAATACCTATGGAATGCATATCGTTCGTTTAATGAAACCGTGGGCCAGTATTAACAAGAAATTGGCCAATTACATAAATCGACGTATTTTCTTACTAAAATGTAGAAAATTGAACATTTTTCCGCGACACATCATGGACGGCAGAAAATCTATTCATAGTTTATTATTCACCAGTGACAACAATATGACGAATATGATAGACCGATTTATAACTAGGTTAAGTTCAAAATTGTTATCCTTAGAAATAAAAATAACATGTGACCACATTTCAAGACTAGAGCGAAAAATCACGTTTATTAAGCAGGAGGTTAGAGGGATGATCCCTACTAATATTTTCACAAATTATGACCACCGGCAAAAGAGTAGATATAACTGGTTGTTTGGAGTAATAAAAAAGAAAAATATAATCAAGTTGAATAAGTTGTCTGACAGGTACGCATCCACTGATGTCTTATTTTACAACAATGACAGTTGGTTTAGAAACATATCTAATACAGAAATTCTGCATGATATAGCTAATTTTTTATCGTTAGGGCCTAAATTTGGTATTCCAATAAAAAAAGAACATTTACGAATGGATGTGTTCTTAGCACAGGTAGAAAATATCTTAGAAGAAATTCCTGACATGTCTAAGGATATTTTGAGAGCTAGAGTAACAGATTTGGTTACAAATTACCTACACAACTCTCATAACAATAAAATATCCCAACTTAGCTGTATTTACGAAAAAAAACAAAAAAATTTCTAAAGAATCATCCAGACATATATCTCCTACAGGCTGACAAGGGCGGTTGTATCGTGGTAATGGATAAAACTGAATATATTGCCAAGACTGAGTTATTATTAAGCGATTCATCAACATACACACAACTAAGTACAGATCCAACCACAACAATACAGGCTTCATACAACAACTTAATAAAGGAACTTAAAACAAACAACCAAATAAGTGTAGGGGTCGCAAAACACCTGTCGGTTTATAATTCACATTTCCCCAAATTGTACTGTCTTCCAAAAGTACATAAACCCGACTTACCTTTAAGACCAATTGTAAGCTCAATTAATGCCACTACTTATAACATTTCAAAATTCCTGTCTAATATATTAAAAAATGCTCTATCGGGCATTACAGATTATAATATAAAAGATACTTTCTCTTTTGTAAACATGATAGATGGGTTGCGATTACCACAAGGTCATGTGTTGATATCGTTGGACGTGGTCTCCTTATTTACCAACATTCCTGTTGATCTGGTTTTAAAAATCCTGGAAGACAAGTGGTTGTTGATTGAAGCGCACACTACGTTGTCAAGTATCAATTTCATGAGACTCACAAGATTTATTTTTGAACACACATATTTCGGGTTCAACAATGGATTTTATAAACAAATATTTGGAACCCCAATGGGATCTCCCATAAGTCCCGTGTTGGCCAATATAGTTTTAGATCATTTGCTTGATGTGGTATTGGCACAACTTCAGTTTGATGTCCCATTCATTTATAAATACGTGGACGATATCATTTGTTCGGTACCTGCGAATTGTACTAAAAAAATGTTAGATATTTTTAACTCTTTCAACAGTCATTTGCAATTTACCATCGAGCATGAGAATAATGGTAGCATACCTTTTTTGGATCCACAGGTCATTAGAACTGAGGATAATGTGTTAATTTTGAATTGGTATCAGAAACCTACAGCTTCCAACAGGTTTATTAATTATTTTTCAAATCACCCTATGAACCAAAAATATAATAGCGTAATAGCAATGAAGAACAGAATAACACATATTAGCCACGAGAGTTACCTGCCTGCCAATCTGACCAAGTTATATAAAATTTTTTTCCAACAACGGGTATCCAAAACACATTTTGAAAAAACTTATTTACAATTCTAACAATTTTGATGGCCCTACAGAGGAAACTCACAATGTTCTGAGATATAAAAAGTTACCGTTTGTGCGCGGATTAACAGATTCAATGGTTTCCATCTTCAAAGATTTTCCACACATTAAAATAGTTAAATATAACAGTCTCAGTAGCCGTACCTTGTTTACCCAACTCAAACAGAGACCCCCTCTACTTTATAACACCAATGTAGTTTATAAGTTGTCCTGTTTGGGTTGTGTTTCATGTTATATCGGACAGACATCGCAGTGGATAAAACAAAGAATTACACAACACAAAAGCGATTGTCGAATAAATAAGAGGTCATGTGCCTTAGTTGACCATGTTTTAAAAACGGAACATCAGTTCGATTTTGCCAATGTGGAAGTTTTGGAGAGAGTAAATAATTACAAGGATCGGCTGTTTCTTGAAATGTGTCACATAAACAAACATAAGGATTGTGTTAATTATAGGGCAGATACCAGTAAATTAAGTGTAATGTATTGTAATATTTTAAACTTATAAATTTTTACAAGTCAATAACTGAACCACTTTATACATAACTAAACCACTGTATTTGATGACAGTTTTTTCGTTTTTGGTCCGATTTCGGATTTATAGCCTAGATTAGTTCATTGTTAACTGTTATTTGTCACTGTGCATAAGTATTTTCTTGTTTCTGTTATGTGTCTAATGTAGTCGATGTTCTTTTATTTTTATAAATGTTGTAACCATCTCTTAGTTGGTAAGTTTCTTAAAATAACTATTTATTTACAAATAAATTTCCTGATACACTGTTTTTTCTAAAAATTATAGTCTCTCCCGATGAAGTTGTGAAGTACAACGAAATATAGAGAGTTTTACAGCAATCGAGTGTTAATTGTCACAGACCGCAAACCCGATAAATAAATTAAAAAAAAAACCCTTTTTGCTATCAAAGTACGGTCGATAAATCTACATATATATATATATATATATATATATATATATATATATATATATATATATATATATATATATATATTTATATACGAGGCTGGTTTGAAAAGTCCGTGCAAAAATAAAAACTACTTATGTGTTTGGGGTAAACCTTTTTTATTTTTCGACTTTGTCTCCTTTTACGCTTATACACTTCGTCCAACGATGTTCTAGTTTGTTGAACCCTTCCGAATAATAGGATTTGTCCAAGTCTGCAAAATATCGATTAGTGTCTGTAATCACCTCCTCGTTTGAATAAAATCTTTGTCCCGCCAGCCATTTCTTAAAATTGGGGAACAAATAGTAGTCCGAGGGAGCGAAGTCTGGAGAATAGGGGGGACGTGAAACGAGTTGGAATCCTATTTCCATTAATTTTGCGACCACAACTGCTGAGGTGTGTGCTGGTACGTTGTCGTGATGGAAAAGGACTTTCTTGTGGGCCAATCGCGGGCGTTTTTCTTGCAGGTCGGTTTTCAAACGGTCCAATAACGATGAATAATATTCACCTGTAATAGTTTTACCCTTTTCCAGATAGTCGATGAGGATTATTTCTTGCGAATCCCAAAAGACAGTCGCCATAACCTTTCCGGCCGAAGGAACGGTCTTCGCCTTTTTTTGGTGCAGATTCCCCCTTGGTAACCCATTGTTTAGATTGCTGTTTGATCTCAGGAGTATAGTAGTGTATCCATGTTTCATCCACAGTAACGAAACGACGCTTAAAGTCCTCCGGATTCTTCTGGAACAGCTGCAAACCATCCTTGCAACACTTCACACGATTCCGTTTTTGGTCAAGCGTGAGCAATCGCGGCACCCATCTTGCGGATAGCTTTCTCATGTCTAAATGTTTATGCAAAATATTATGTACCCGTTCAGTCGAAATGCCCACAGCACTAGCAATCTCACGCACCTTAACTCTTCTGTCATCCATCACCATATCATGGATTTGATCAATGATTTCTGGAGTCGTAACCTCCACAGGCCGTCCAGAACGTTCAGCGTCACTTGTGCCCATATGGCCAGTCCGAAAATTTTGAAACCACTTATAAACTGTTCTAATCGAAGGTGCAGACTCCCCATAATGTTTATCAAGCTTCTCTTTAGTCTCCTGAGGCGTTTTGCCTTTCATAAAGTAATGTTTAATCACCACACGAAATTCTTTTTCGTCCATTTCTTGAAAATCACTCGACTTCCTTGATTCACAGGAATGCCAAACACAAAGAAATAGACCAATATGGCTGAAACTTGGTGTGCGTTCATTCAAGAGATGCTACTAACTAAACATGACCTCGATACGCGCCGGTGGTGCCATCTCTCGGACTTTGCACGGACTTTTCAAACCAGCCTCGTATATATATATATATATATATATATATATATATATATATATATATATATATATATATATATTACTCGTGTTTTCACATTCATTTGACACCGCAATCGGTGACCTAGTAAAAAAACTTTTTTTCACTCCCGATTTCACGCCCCAAAACTAACCCCTTAAGTCAAAATTTAACTTTCAAAACTACATGGGTCTGATGAGGCCATCAATTCCTATATTTTTACCAAATTTCAACTTTCAATGACAAGTAGTTTCGGAGAAAATCGGGTGTGAAGTCATTAATCATTTTATACCTCCACACTTCCACCAACAAAAATTTTTATTTTAAAAGCAATCACTGTATGGAACATAAATTGCGCAAGTCCGACTTACTTGGTCGATTTTTATTTTTTATTAAGTAGTAAAATAATTGTGTTTCACCTCACCTTTTCGAGATCTTGTGGATTATCCAGGAACCAGGATAGAACGCTTGTTCTTGAATGAGCAACTATTATTAGTATGGCAGTTAAGAATCGCAGACCCTGGATTGACTTTAATTTTTTAAAATCCGGGTTTCTGTTCTCAGCGGTGATTTTATTCCAATTTTCACGTAGAGAAAAAATTAATAGCCACTTTTCATCTGTAATAAAAATATAATTTTCAGTAAGATACAACGAATTCTATATCTGGCTTGTGAACGCCTGCCTGTAGTACAGGGTGAGTCAACAATAGAGTAAAGTTTATTATCTCATTTGTTTCGGGAATGACGAAAAAATATTAAATACGTGGGTAAATCAAATATAAACGGTAATTTTTTTTTATACGTTTACTGAATAACCTTAAACACAAATCATTGATTTAACATTTTTCAATATAGTCTCCTGCGTGATCTACATACTTTTGCCACCGATTTGGAAGTTTCCGTATTCCCTGGTCATAAAAGGTTTGAGGGTGGGGTGTAAGCCAATTGCGCACGTGTTCCTCGACTTCTTCATTGCTTCCAAATCGCTGTCCTCCCAGTGATTCTCTCATAGGCGCAAACAAAAAATAGTCACAGGAGGATAAGTCAGGGCTATAAGGAGGGTGCTCGAGGGTTTCCCAGCCCATTTCTTCCAGTGTATCCATTGTCAAAGCCGCAGTGTGAGGCCTGGCGTTGTCCTGGAGGAGAATGACATCTCTGATGGGCATGTCCCGTCTTTTCTTTCGATAGGCGGCTTTTGCCAACCGTAACAACTGGGAGTAGTAAGCCGCATTCACCGTACGTTGATCGTGCAGGAAATCGATCAGTAAAATTCCCCTAGAGTCAAAAAAATTCGTTGCAAGGACTTTTCCAGCAGAGAGACGAGTTTTGGCCTTCACTGGGGAACCTTCATTCTTTCTTCGCCACTCCTTACTTGCCATTTTGGACTTGGGAGTGTAGTGATGTACCCACGTCTCATCACATGTCACTATGCGGTTTAAAAAGGCCTCCCCTTCTTGCTGAAATCGATTCAGAAGCCTTTCAGCTATCTCCGACCTTACCTGTTTTTGGTTTCCAGTCAACAACCTTGGAACCCATCGAGCAGTAATTTTTCTGAAACTGAGTCGATCAATAATTATGGATTGAACACTTCCATAGCTGATACCCACTTCTGAGGAAATTTCTTCAACGGTTAATCGGCGATCACCTTAAATAAGATGTCTAATGTCACGGATGTTATCATCTGTAAGGCTTGACCTAGGGCGTCGATCATGATTTTCGTTTTCAAACCCGTTCTCGTCCGCCCTTAAATTATCTCGCCCACCTATACACACGATTCTAAGACAGTGTACTGTCCCCAAACTGTGCCTTCAAACGGGTTAAAATTTCTGACGGTTTAACGCCTTCATTGGTTAAAAACTTGATGATAATACGTTGCGCAACAGACGAAGGTACCTCTTGCTCGGTCATGGCTGTACTGACGACAAAGACGAGTTGGCGCGCGCACCCATCCGGTTTTCCCACTCCTCACAAACCAAATATCTAGTCCACACAACATCATCTAGCCAAGAACTGCATTCTAAGAAGAATAGCAAAATTACCGTTTATATTTGATTTACCCACGTACAATGGTTTTAGGGAATATTAAGGTGCACAGTTTAAAATTATTTTTGAGTATACTGAGTACTTCAAAAAAGTGTGGTAGATATAACATATGTTTTTTTAAACGGAACGTCCTATTTTCTAATTTATTTTTAAATTTTGCGAAAAATTTTATATCTTTTTTATTAATATTGTTATACAGGGTGTCCCATTATTCGTGGACATAGAATTACCACGTATTTTTGGAATGAAAATAAGTCGATGGGACATAATTTACCTCTATACAAAAGTGTTTCGTTTGTCCGTTAGAGGGCTTCAAAGTAAAAAAAAAATAAACACATTTTTTAAGATATTTTAAGAACCGATATTCCGATTTGAATGAGATTTAGGGTGCCCATGTTTTGCTAGGCGCTCTAATATTTGACTTTCACAAAAAACCCGATAGGGTTCGAGAAGGGTGAAAACTACCCTCACCCCTACATAAATTCTAGTAGAAATGTTTTGCAACTTTAACGACGACTCTGAATTTTTTTTCATAAAAAGGTCCTTCTATTTACTTCAATTTGTGTCTCTTGTACAAAATTAATCTGCCTAATGATTTACGCAAAAATAAAAAGACTAACAAGCATTTTACTTATAATTAAAATTAATTGGTGAAATTAAGCAAGTAAGTATGATATTAATTATTATTACGAGTTTTATTTAACACAGGTAATAGTATTTTTTTACAAAAGTTGTTCAATATGACCACCACCTTCGTTCCTGCACATAACAATACGGCGCAAAAAATTGAAACTAACTCTCTCTAAAATATCATTATTATTTAATGTATTCGCAGAATTTTGAATCCTATCCCATAGTTGATCGGCGTTTTTATCTGAACCTCGTAAACCTTTGTTTTCAATGCCTTCCATATGAAAAAATCGCAAGGATTAAGGTCCGGGGAACGAGGTGGCCATTGAATTGGAGTTTCTTGACCTCTACCAATCCATCTACCACAAAAATTCTCATTCAGATAATTTCTTACAGCACGCGCAAAGTGGGGTGGAGCTCCATCGTGCATAAAAAACATGTCTCTTCTTACATTCAGAGGCAGTTATTCTAATAATTCAGGTAAAGAATACTGTAGAAAATGTAGATAGCTATCTCCGTTTAGGTTATCAGGCAACCTATATGGGCCATCTAAAAAGTTACCAACAATCCCCATCCAAATGTTAATTTTAAATTCTCGTTAAAAATGTCTTTCTGTAACTGCATGCGGATTTTCTTCGGCGTAAACATGTGTATTATGCATTATCATACCACGACGGGTAAAACATGACTCATCCGTACACAAAATTTTTTTGTGAAATAGCCTATTAATTGCCCTGCATTCTAAAACATTTCGTACAAATCTCAGACGTGAGTGATGATCAATGGGCAACAATTCTTGGACGGGCTGAACGTGAAATGAACGAATGAGTTGTTCATTTAAAATCATTTTAACTCTTTATTCAAGTTCTAACCTGCGAGTGCTGATACCTGGACTTGCTTCGACTACTTCAAGAACAGCTTCTTCCACTAGAGGTATTAAGGCTTGCCGCAGTTTTCCAGAATTGACTCTCAAAGGTTGGAATCGTCTCGAAGTCGACGTTCTATGCTGGCAAAAGTCTGGCGAATTGGAATTTATCGATTTGGATATCTCTCTTGATATACTCGAACACTTTTCCTACAATTACCTTCGCAAAAACCAAGTACTAGCAACATATCAGTCTGTTTATCAAAAGAATAATCCATATTCACACGGAAAACAAACAACAACAACAACAAATTATCAATTAAAAATAAACCCAAACGTTAATTAATTTAAAATTTATGAAGCTTATTGTCATCATTCGTGACACTTCCACATTCCACATTTTCGCCAACTAGATTATTATCGCCTACTAGATTTTAACGGTTGATGTGACAAGAAAATTGTTTTGTAGGTCAGCATCGGAAAAACATTTTTTTTCTGAAGAATTATGCAAGATGGCGTTTTTGTACATGAGACAAAAAATGAAGTAAATAAAAGGATCTCTTTATGAAAAAAATTCAGAGTCGTCGTTAAAGTTGCAAAACATTTCTACTAGAATTTATGTAGGGGTGAGGATAGTTTTCACCCTTCTCGAACCCTTTCGGTTTTTTTTTTTTTTTTTGTGAAAGTCAAATATTAGAGCGCCTAGCAAAACATGGGCACTCTAAATCTCATTCAAATCGGAATATCGGTTCTTAAAATATCTTAAAAAATGTGTTTATTTTTTTTACCTTGATGCCCTCTAACGGACAAACGAAGCACTTTTGTATAGAGGTAAATTGTGTCCAATCGACTTATTTTCATTCCAAAAATACGTGATAGTTCTATGTCCACGGAATAATGGGACACCCGGTATATCTAAACCTAGTAGTTTTTTCTAATATTTCACTTTAAAACAAAAATACTTGTTGAGGGTTTTGTAAAAAATTGCCGGTAGCGCCATTGTTTTTGAAAATGGAATACTCATAATTGGTACGAGCGTTCTATACATATGAATAAAAATATGTGTAAAGAAATTTGAGTTAGATGCTACAGGGTGTTCAAAATAAATTTATGCATTTCGACTACAGTAATACCCCGCTTTACGCGAGGGATACGTTCCGAAAAAAATCGCGTTAACTGAAATTCGCGTATATCGAGGTTTATGATTAAACATAGTCAAAATTTAATACAAAAAAATACAAATCATTTTAATCAATCACTTTAATTCTAAGAACACTTTATGCAATACATACTCTTATTTTTTACGGAAAAATACATCTATTGTCTTTTGGGTAACGTTTTGTTTACGTTCTTGTAAAATACGTTCATAACACCCAACACTGTTTTTAATTGTTTGACACACGGTCAAGACACGGTCATCATTATTGTCTATACTCTGCAATATGTCCAAACCTGAATAAATTTTTGAAAGTGCATTTTGTATTTCCCCTGAAGATAAAACTTTCTCTTCTACTTGTTCTTCCTCATCGTAGATAGGATTATTCTGTAACTCGATCAGATCTTCATTGCTAATAGGATCGTCGTGCGTTGCTACAAGTTCTACGAGATCTTCTACCGTGACATCTTCAAGTTCAGACCCCTCAATCATTGCAGCAATGTCTTCAAGCACTTGTCTCTGCATCTGGACAATTCTTCTAGGTGCTTCCACTACATCTGGCCAAAGATTACGCCACACCCCATTCATACAACTCATTTTAACTTCCTTCCAAGCCTCTTCTATGTTGTGAATAGACTTCATAATGTTGTATGACTTCCACCACTCTCGCATAGACTGTCTTCCTTCCCCGTCAGTTTCATGAATTAGTTGGCTAAAAGTGCGGCGATGGTAATAAGCTTTGAAGTTTGCTATTGCTCCCTGGTCCATAGGTTGTAATATTGACGTAGTGTTTGGTGGAAGGAACTTTACGTACACTTTTAAGTCTCTGGGCGTATCAAGTGAGGTTGGATGTCCTGGGGCATTGTCTAAGAGTAATATAACTTTAGGTTCAAGCCCATTTCTGTCACAGTATGATTTGACTGATGGGCAAAAACTATTAGAATACCATTCTTGAAAAATTTCCCGTGTAACCCACGCCTTTCTGTTTGATCGCCACACAACTGGTAGACTTGTCTTGTCTGTGCCTCGCATTGCACGGGGTGTTTCTGAATGGTACACTAGTAAAGGTTTCAGTTTGAAATCACCAGTGGCATTACCACCCAGCAGAAGTGTTAGTCGATCTTTTGCAGCTTTGAAACCACTGGCTTGACGTTCTTCCTTAGAAATGAATGTTCGAGATGGCATTTTTTTCCAGTAAAGTGCGGTCTCATCAACATTGAAGATGAGACAAGCAGGAATTTTCTCTCGTCTAACGAAGTCTTGAAACTTGTCTGGAAACTCAGCTGCAGCTTGAATGTCCGCGCTGGCCGCCTCGCCTGTTATGTGGATATTGTGAAGATTAGAACGCTGCTTGAACCGATGGAACCAGCCTCTGCTGGCAGCAAAAGTCGGAGTGGCACTCCCTTCTCCTTCTTTTGTTTTCAGCATCTCATACAAAGATTTTGCTTTTGTGCATATGAGATCTTGACTTAGTGGTGTGTTCTTCTTATTCAAATCTTCGATCCAGACTGACAGTAATTTCTCCATTCTTTCTAAGATAGATGATCTCGAACGAGAAAGTTTTGTTGCACTTATAGGTGTTGAACCTTCGCTGGAGATTTTTAATTTTTTCCCGATTTTTATAAATCGTTCTCACAGTCGATTCTGAGAGTCCAAAATCTCTCCCAACAATTGTTGCTTTGCCTCCATTTTCCATTCTTCTTAACACTTTCATCTTCAATTCCAAAGTGACGCTTTTACGCTCTTTTTTCTTTACAGGCGGCATTTTTAACGTAGGGTTAAATTATGTATGTATGTATCTCCAATAAATATTAAAACAAAACTGCCAGCCGACCGAACTAACATTACGGAACAAATGAACACACGAAACGAACGAGGAAATCCCCATAGAACAAAGTCGAAGGACAGGGAATTCCCAATTCTTCAGAGAGAATATTCAGAGAAAGCGGGGATCCCCCCGCGACCATAGAGAAGTTAATGACTACATGAGCGCGAAATTTGAAATTCGCGTTATAGTGAAACCGCGCATAACGGGGTCGCGCTAAGCGGGGTATTACTGTATTTTAAATTGAAAATTCTCAAACTTTTTACATGGCACACCCTGTATATTATTATTTTTTCTGATAGATTTTACAAAACCCTCCAACTTAAATTAAATATGTCATATACCTATTTCTAATAGTTTTCGATTTATTTTGAATTTTTCAATTTTTACCCTTGTTTTACACTTACGCTTTAACATCATACTTACCAAGACAAAACAAAAATGTAAGCAAATTTTGACATGTCATGGATTTTCCTAAAAATGAATTAATTTATATGGTTTATAAACTGAGCGAGGCGGGGAAAAAATTGTCATTTGGCAGTAAGGCTTTACGGAGCATACCCTAATAGACGTATATCATCTAGAAAATCATTTCAGTGCTTAATGGAACGGTTTAATGGTAGTAGTAGCGTTGAGTATATGAAACGGAAAGTAGCAAACCAGAATGCTACCAATGAGGAAAAAAAAAATGGAGAATTTACTTCATGTTGAACGTAATGCCCAGGTCAGCAGCCGTCAACTAGCTAATTTATCTAACACATCCCAATCTACGGCTAATCGCACCACGAGAAAATACAAGCATCATCCCTTTCATATGGAACTACACCAAGAACTTCGAGACCGTGATTTTGAACGATGAGTAAACTTTTGTACCAACATGAATGGAGCCATAGAAGCCGATCCAAAATAATGTTTTCTGATGAAGCTACTTTTCGCAGTAATGGAGCAGTTAACAGCCATAACTTTATTATTTAACAGTTAATCCATTTTGGATGCGGAAAGTTTAAAACCAAACCATTGGTCGCTTAATATATGGTGCGGAATATTATATATATATATATATATATATATATATATATATATATATATATATATATATATATATATATATATATATATATATATATGTATATATATGTATATATATATATATATATATATATATATATATATATATATATATATATATATATACAGATCGGTCTAAAACGTTCTCCGACGTCTTCCGATTCCTAGTCTCCATTGTTCCCTATCATTCCACAAATCGTCCTCCAGGTCTCTCTCTCTCATTTCCCTGTCAACTCGTTCTCTCCAACTAAGCCTTGGTCTACCTCTCTTTCTGCGGCCGTATGGTTTCCATCCAATAATTTGCTTGGGGATTCGATGTTTTTCAATCCTTTGGACATGCCCAAGCCATCGGAGTTGTTTAGTTCTTATGTCATCTACGATGGTGTGTTTCACGTTCATAATTTTCCGGATTCTTGGTTTCTGATCCTTTCTCGTCTCGATCGGCCTGCAGCTCTTCGCCAGTAGTCCATTTCTGTTGTTTCGAGACTCTTCTCTGTTGTTTTTTTGAGTGGCCATACTTCACTTCCATATGAGATTATGCTCTTAATGATTGTGTTATATATCCTATGTTTATTTGTTTTTGATATCTGCTGGTCCCATATGATGCTATTCATTACCGATATTGCTCTTCTTCCTAAGGTGTTCCGTTCTTTAATTGCTGTGTCTAAGAGTCCATCATTCGTAATTATTACTCCCAAATACTTGTAAGCCGTGCAGTGTTTAATGTGTTTGCCATTTTCTAAGATAAGGTCTCTGTTTTGTCCTCCAATACACATGTACTCGGTTTTGGCTAAGTTTACCTCGAGGCGCCAGATGTCATATTCTTCTATTAGTTTTCTGCTCATGTATTCTAGGTCGTCATAATCTTGTGCTATTACTATTTGGTCGTCTGCAAAGCAGAGAGTATATAGCGTTTTCTCATTCAATGGTATACCCATTCTCTCACATTTCCGTTTCCAGTTCTTTAATGCTTGTTCTAAATAGATTTTAAATAATGTTGGGGAAAGGGGGCATCCCTGTTTAAGACCTTTGGTGACTTTAAAGCCGTTATAAGTTTTATTTTTTACTTTTACTTTTGCTGTTAAATTGTTATATATGGTTTTGGCCGCCTCTACTAATGTCGTTTCTATTTTGGTTTGCTCCAATGCAGCCCAGAGTTTTCTATGGAGGACGCTATCATAGGCTTTTTTAAGGTCCACGTATAGACAGTGTACTTCTTGGTTTACCGACACTTTTTTTTCTGAGTTGTGTTAGGCAGAATAGATGATCTAGAGTTGATCTTCCTGCTCGGAATCCTGGTTGCTCCTCTACTTCCATATCGCTATATTCCATTTCTATTCTGATCTTTAACACTTTGCCATATATTCTACTAATGGAGCTTGTAACGGCTATCCCTCGGTAATTGTTACATTCGGTTCTACTTTCCTTCTTATGTATGGTTGATATTATTGAATTACTCCATTCTTCCGGGATATTTCTTTGGTTTATACATTTTTGGAAAAGTGAGGTGAGGTGTTTAAATAAATTGCGGAATATTAAATTTTCAAATTATTGGTCCATATTTTTTCCGCGGACCACTTAACAGGCTTAGATATCTAAATTTTTTGCAGAACGAATTATCTCAGCTTCTTGCAGAAGTTGATAACTTTGAAAGGAAACGAATGTGGATTCAACAAGACGGAGCATCTGTTCATTACCACCGGAAAGTTCAAGAATTTTTAAACGATCGTTACCCACAAAAATGGATGGGTAGGGATGGATTCTTTTAGTGGCCCCCTCGATCGATGTGACTTAACCCTTTAGACTTCTTTTTGTGGGGCTACATTAAAAATAGTGTTTATGTGAATCCCCCTACAACACCAGTAGATATGGAAAATAGGATACGGGATGCATGCAGAACAATAATGCCCTCTATGCTGAGGAAAGTGAAGGAAAATATACTAAAACGAGTAAACCTGTGTATTCAAGTAGACGGGCATATTTTTAAACATTTATTACGTCATAATAATTAATCAATAGATAAGTTAAACTATATTAAAATTATTATTAAGTATTTGTTTATGTTTTCACAATAGCGTAAATATATTAAAAAGAAGGGTAAAAATTGAAAAATTCAAAATAATTTGAAAACTATTAGAAATAGGTATATGACACACTTAATAAAAGTTGGAGAGTTTTGTAAAATCTATCAGAAAAAATAATAATATACAGGGTGTGTTATTTAAAAAATTTAAGATTTTTCAATTTAAAATAGTCGAAATGAATAAATTTATTTTGAACACCCTGTAGCATATAATTCAAATTTCTTTATTCACATCTTTTTTTTCATCTCTATAGAACGCTCGTACCAATTATGAGTATTCCACCTTCAGAAACAATGGCGCTACTGGCAATTTTTTACAAAACTGAAAACTAGTATTTTTAAAAAAAAATTGAAAATATTAGAAAAACTACTAGGTTTAGGTATATAACATTATTGATGAAAAAGTTATAAATTTTTACATAGAATTTAAAAATAAATTATAAAATAGAATGTTCCATTAAAAAAAAAATATTTTATATCGGCCACACTTTTTTGAAGTACCCTGTATACTCAAAAATATTTTTAAACTGTGCACCTTAACATTCCCAAAAACTATCATATTTAACATTTTTTCGTCATTCCCGAAACAAATGAGATAATGAACTTTACACTATCGTTGACTCACCCTGTACAGTCGTGACTTGAACTTAGAATCAGACTTTTCCACTTTATTATATGGTACAAGCAGTGAAATGTGATGTTACCGAAGAATTCTACGAATATCCTATATAGATAAAGTAACCAATGGGAAGTGTTACATAGAATCGAAAAGGAGTGTGAAGTTTTAAACACAGTAAAACAAAAAAAGGTGGAATACTTTGGTGATATGACGAGTGACGAGGAAGGAGATATATTCTCTGCTGAGACTTATTATGCAGAGAAAGATAAGGGGAAAGAAAAGGAAGGAGAAAAATATCGTGATTGTGAAATTTAAGGGAGTGGTTTGACTGCAGTTTCACAGAACTATTTAGGATAGCGGTGAATAAAGTTAGAATAGCAGTGATGATCTCCAACCTTTTGATAAGAACCATATCGTGGTTAAAGTGGGATGAATATCAACCTCATTGCACGTTTTACTAAGGATATCCATATCCTAATATACTGGTGTTTTAATTAAAAAAATTGTAGCAATTGTAATAGTTTGTGCAGTGACATGAAAGTTGGATATTTAAAAATAGCTCCCAAAAATGGAAATAAGTAAGTTTTTATATATGCCAGCAATTAAGTACTTTTTAGTTATAAACAATGTTGTATGTTTTTGACAAAATTAATTTCAACTCACAAGAAAAAATATCAGAACTGTTTCAGAGAAAATTTGTATGTGTGTGTGTGTGTGTGTGTGTTCTTGAAGTCCGTAATTCCTTAGAAAAGAGCTCTTTTATCATTCTGTTTTTGTAAATTTTGTTCTCCGCAAAATTTGCTACATTAAATTTGGTGGATGCGCTTGGTGAAAACGTTTTACTATAGAATTTGTTATTACTAAAGAATAGACAAGAAAATTTCTGAATTATGCTTATATGTATATGTAAATATTTTTACTACGTTGTAGATGTATTATTTATTTTTTTGTTAACACATCAAGTTAATTTTAAATTTAAAAATCTATAATTGTTAAAGAAAATCGTATGGTTGGCAATACAGCATTTCATGGGTGGGTTAATTTTGTAGGTGATTTGGTAAAATGCAGTTTTTGCCTTTTTTTTAGTTTTTCAAAAATTTGCAAATTTGAAAAAAAGTATTTAATGTGAAGCACATGACCCCACGAGTCACCTGTTTCAGTATATGTAGTGAATTATATAACACACTATATATATATATATATATATATATATATATATATATATATACACGACACTGTTTATAGTGAAACTATATATAGTGAAAAAACTCTCTATATTGAAATTTCGGTCAACATTTTGGTCTTTTACTATATAGAGTGTCGACTGTATATATATATATATATATATATATATATATATATATATATATATATATATATATATATATATATATATATATATATATATGTATATATATATATATATATATATATATATATATATATATATACATATACATATATATATATATATATATATATATATATATATATATATATATATATATATATAATAAAGAGAGAGAAAGCAAAAGTTGCCGTATCAAACAAAATCCTAAGTTATGAAACTAGTTGGGGAACTCGGCAAAAAAGGGGGCATCAACAGATGTTCATACTATATTCATTTAGCCAATATTTCGGTCCTAGGTTGGGACCTTCATCAGGGCACCAACTGAAAAAGAGATAACCAAGCAACTAATAAAGAAAATTAGGCATAAAAAATTGGTGTTGTTAAGTCAAGTTTTTAATTTTTAATTATTACTTTCAATTATTAATTTTTAATTTGCAATTTTTAATTTCAGTCCTACGATTATTAATATGGAACTATTGTAATTTAAAAGTATTATTATTCTAAACAATCATAAGTTATTTTTATTATTATTATGAAGAAATGTCAAAAAACAAAATTCGAGTGACTCACATGTAGCATGCAATTTAATCTAACAAGAATGACCATCAATAACAATCGCCATAGTAAAGACCAACACTGAAATAAAACAACCACTATTCACTAACATATTAAAATACAAACATGGCATTTACAGCAGGGATGTCACTTAATTATCATAACAGTGAAAATTTGCGTTCCCATTGGATACCCTGTTCCCTTCATACCAAAAAATTTTACCATATGACGTAGTACTTAATTCGTACTAAACCGGTCCTTTCCTGGTTGTTTAACCTTTCCTTTTATTCATTTTGAGTGATCCCTTACATCTGTCAGGTGGTCGTCCTTTGTTCGGCGCCCTGTCAAAATTGTCACTTTTCTTTGAGATGGCAGGTGGTTAATTAGTTCTGAAATTTCAGCATCCAACATTATCAATGGCATCCCTGCTGTAAATGCCATGTTTGTATTTTAATATGTTAGTGAATAGTGGTTGTTTTATTTCAGTGTTGGTCTTTACTATGGCGATTGTTATTGATGGTCATTCTTGTTAGATTAAATTGCATGCTACATGTGAGTCACTCGAATTTTGTTTTTTTGACATTGCTTCATAATAATAATAATAATTTATGATTGTTTAGAATAATAATACTTTTAAATTACAATAGTTCCATATTAATAATTGTAGGATTGAAATTAAAAATTGCAAATTAAAAATTAATAATTGAAAGTAATAATTAAAAATTAAAAACTTGACTTAACAACACCAATTTTTTATGCCTAATTTTCTTTATTAGTTGTTTCGTTATCTCTTTTTCAGTTTGTGCCCTGATGAAGGTCGCAACCTAGGACCGAAATATTGGCTAAATGAATATAGTATGAACATCTGTTGATGCCCCTTTTTGCCGAGTTCCCCAACTAGTTTCATAACTTAGGATATATATATATATATATATATATATATATATATATATATATATATATATATATATATATATATATATAAACAATTACTCCCATCTCCTCCATTTCCCCCAAGAAATATACAAAATTTATCGACTCCCTTTCTTTTCAATCTTTTTCTTAAAGCGATATCGCAGAAAAAGTAAAGGTGCACCAAATTTGAAATTGATATTCTATCCAAGAGACAGACAAACCGACAGATAAACAGATGTACCTATGGAAATGGAGAACTATGATTCTCGTTATTTAAGGAATTTGAAACATGAAGAAATTCCAAAATCTTGGAAAATGAATTTCTTCCAAAATATAATATTTCTTTTTAGCAAGAGAAAGCAGAGAAAAATATACCCTGTATATGTATTTGGTTGTTATAATTAGATACCGGATTATATGCATTTGCATATTTTCATATGCATTTTGCATATTTGGACCATTCTCACTGATTATTGCATATTTTACCCAATGATGCATATTTTCCGTATATTTACACTATTTCTCGGTATTACTAGGCAACTGAATTGCTCAGGGTATTGTTAATGTCGCCGTCTGGAACCGATCTTATCGCCGGAACATTACCTGCAATAGTCTAAACATCGATTAGGTTATAGTGCCAAGGGAATACCCAAAATTACGACGGTGTTTTATTCCTTTGTTTCTTTGTCGGGATATTAAGTGATAAGTAGTTAGTTTCTAAGAATATTTGTTTGAGCGTGGATCAAATAAACAATTTTCTCGAAGACGAATTTTTATTTTAAAACAAGATATCATTAACATTATTGTTGACGCGCTTGCAACAGTGTAATCATTTTGCAATTTTTAACGTGTTGTGTTAAAGTTTAACGTGTACCATGCCACCCGCAAAAAAAAGTGTCTCTTCGTGGGTAGCTAATTATCCTGGAACATTGACATACGACGGAAATCTTTTATATTGTCAAGTTTGCGAGAAAAATTGACCAGCATGTCAAGACAAGTCTTCATATCGCAGGATTGCAAAAAAAAGGCCCACGACAGCAATTTATAACAACAGCTATTAGCAGTGATTCCACTTCTATAGACAAACAAAAAACCACTTTAGCATGGATTTATGTGAAGCATTGCTTGCAAGTAATATTCCTCTCCACAAACTTACAAATCTACATTTAAAGATTTTCTGCGAAAATATTGCTTGAATCAAAAAAAATACCAGACGAATCAACACTGCGTAAAAATTACATACCAACAATTTACCAACATGTTCTAGAAGAAATACGTAATGAACTTAAGGATGCCATTATTTGGATTTCAGCTGATGAAACTACCGACAGTTGTGGTCGCTATATTGCGAATTTAATTGTGGGTGCATTAAGATTAGGGTCTTCTTCTTTCTATTTGGTGGCCTGCAAAGAACTTGACAAGACAAATCATTCTACGATCGTCAGATTTGTGAATGAGGGTATTAAAAAAATATGTCTTGAATCTTCTGCAGATGAAAGAGTGTTTATATTTCTCTCAAATGCTGCTGCCTACATGATCAAGGCAGCCAAAGTCCTCCAAGTATTTTATCCAAATTTAATTCATGTGACGTGCTTTGCTCACGGATCCATCGACGCGATAGGGAACATGGATTGAAGCTGTACTGTTTTACATTTGGAGGCCATCAAAGGTGTAGTAAGTGACTTCGATAGTGCAGAGGCTATGGCAGTTCGTCAATCCATTTAACGATTCTAATATTTAAAAAAACATAGCTTTGATCAGCACTCACTTTTCCCACATACCTGCGGGAATTAAAAAGCTTGAAACTCGAGGTTTGGCGTTGACCGAATCAATTCAGTTAATGAATAAAATCCGTCAAATAAACTCCACATTGCCAAATGTATTCCCGCGTAGAGTAAAAGAAAAGTTTGAAAATATTTTGTGCAATAATCCAGGATTTGAACCTTTTGTGTCAAATTGATATTTAAATTAATGGGACGGGTGAACGTTTACCAGAAACAATAAATGCTAACATAGCACCCCGAATTCCAATACTGCCCAGTTACCTCAGTGGATGTGGAACGGTCTTTTTCCACTTATAAAAATATTTTAAGTGATCGAAGACACAATCTTACTACTCAACATTTGGAACAAAACCTTATTGTTTACTTGTACAAGAATACAAATGTTAAATAATTTTAAAAAAATACTAAATAATTGTTAATTAAATTTAAACATTGTCGATAATTTGTTAATTTTATGCCGATTTTGAAATAAAAAACTAAAACTTACTACTTTTATTAGTATTTAATATTGCATATTTTGACCCTTGTCATGCATATTTTAAGCATTTTTCATGCATATTTACGTGAATATTTCAAGATTTTTATGTTGCATATAATCCGGTCTCTAGTTATAATGATTTGAATACTTTTATTTCACTTACATCTTGATATGGGATGATTTGGATTATATCTTCTTTGACTGTCATATGTCGTGCCTTTGTAGATTAGCCAGAAATATCCGATTATTAATAAACTAAAAAATATAAAAGTTGTAACTTAAACAACAACAATGAAACAATTTCTAATATTATCTTATTTATCTTGATCCGATTTTATTGTAAAATAATCGCTTAATTAAGCAATGTCTGTTTCTAACCTTATTATTCAGTGCCACCATTTATGATTATTTTTTCCAATTTATCTTGTTATGAATTTCAATGGTTTAAACATCTTGAACTATGTACCCTGTATTTATTTAAAAATAATTAAACCTGTTTAATAACTGAAGAAAAAACTGAGAAGAAAATTTTTGTGGTGGTTTAAAGTTCTCGGTAATAGATGGCGTCATTTGTTCAGTTTTAATAGGGCCAATCCTGTTTAAGTACGCTTGACGCGAAAAAATCAAATCCTCTAACCATAGTTTATCCACGTTTAAGTAATATTGTATATCAAATTATCTTCTAGTCAATTTTCTAAACGACTTACTAACATTATGAGTTATAGATTAGGGTTCTTAAAAGTATTTCAGTGCCCGCGGCTCCTCTCTCGTGGACTTGATTCACGACCATCGTCATTGCTTATTCCTTATGTTACCTAACATAATAAAATATCTGCCATCATTTCCCCTTATCTCCCATTATTTCTCCTTATCGACCATTATCTCTACATAATTTCCATTATCTAGGCTTATCTCTGTTCATCTCCCAGTATTTCTCCTTATCTTACCATAACTCCCATTATCTAGACTTATTTCTGCTTATCTCCCATTATTTCTCCTTATCTCCCATTATTTAAACTTATCTTCCATTATCTAGGCTTATGTCGAATTGTATAGAACAAGGGTGCTCAAACGGTCGATCGCGAGTGCTTTTTGAGTCGATCTAGAACTATTCACAGATTTTGTTTTAGATAACTAAAACAAAATGTAATGAATAAACTACTAAAATTTATTCGATCCACAATTAGGCCAGAATAACACCCTCATAACTTTCTTTTATCGTAATACCCCCCTGCTAGCGGCAAAAGGCGGCTTTATCAAAGGAACGCGCGGTACTTGTCAAAGAAAAGCCGCGTTTTTGATTCCCGCCCATTTTTCTAGAAACTTCGGGCGACGTGTTTGACGGGAACATTCAAGACTTCGTTCGCGCCGATATAAATGTTGCGCCTGCAGGAATAGGAGTCAGTCTTGTAACTTGAAGGCGATACATCGATACAAAGTTTATTAATAAATAGTCCAAAATAAGTGCGGCGAAGAAAAGTAAAACTTATCATTTTAATAACGATTGGGAGGATGAATTTTTCTTTTGTATGGTAAAGGATAAGTGCATTTGTCTTATTTGCCGTGCGTCAGTTGCAATACCTAAGCGTGGGAACTTAGAGAGGCATCATAAAACGGTTCATAAAAAACTATGAAAAGGATTTTCCGTCACAGAGTGAATTAAGAAAACGAAAAGTACGTGATTTGATAACTTGTTTGAAAAAAGAACAAACCATGTTGACAAGACCAGCCAAACAATCAAAAGCTGCAACGATCGCGTCATTTAAAATATCTCATATATTGGCGAAACACAAGAAACCATTTGATGATTGATTGGTTGTGCAGGAAACATTTATTGAAGCGGGTGAGACTTTATTTGGAGATTTTTAAAAATAAGACAGAGGTTATGTCTGCTAATAGAGAACTTCAGTTATCTCGTCCGACTGTCACAAGGCAGGTTGAAGTCCTGAGTCAGGACATGGCAGATAAACTAAAACATGATATCATGGAATGTACATAGTTTTCTTTACAGTTCGACGAATCCACCGATATGACAGATACTGCCCAGCTGTGTATTTTTATTCGAATGGTATTCAATGACATGTCGGCTAAGGAAGAGTTTTTGACAATGATTCCTCTGAAAGGAAAGACCCGTGGCGAAGATATATATGACGTTTTCTTCAATTTTGTAACAAACTACAAGCTACCAATATATCAACTAGTGTGCATTACAACCCATGGAGCACCAGCAATGACTGGAAACAAAAACGATTTTGTGGCATGGTGTCGAGCTAATGATGATTTCTCTTCATTTTTCTCCTTCCATTGCATTATACATCAACAAGTTTTGTGTTCAAAAGTTCTAAACATGGAGAAGAATATGGGCATTGCAATAAAAATTGTGAATTCTATCCGTGCACGTAGCTTGAAACGACGGCTCTTTAAGTTGCAGTTGGAAGATAGTGAGTCAGCTGAACACACTGATTTAGTTCTTCACACGGACGTCAGGTGGTTGAGTCGCGGAAAATTCCTAGAAACGTTTCAAGAATTATTGCCCGAAATAACAGCTTTTCTGGACGAAAGAGGTGATGACACTCAGATGCTGAAAAACGGAAAATGGCTAACTGATTTGGCATTTTTGACAGACATCACAACGCATTTAAACAGCATTAATTTAGAGCTTCAAGGTAAATTAAAAACTATTATTGAGATGATTAGCGCAATAAAGGCATTCAAAAGTAAATTGCAACTTATGATAGATCAACTGAAAAGAAAGGATCTGAAAAAATTTTCCGTCTTTGAAAGCAAGGATTCCTCAGTTGAATTATGATATTTATGAGGCAGAATTATCAAATATTTTGGGCCAATTCGAAATACGTTTTTATGATTTCAGTAAATTGGCAAATATCGCATCATTTATGAGTTATCCTTTTTCGTGTAAAAACATTGAGGAATTAGCTACTGAAATAGCAAGTCAGTTTAACATGGACTCATGTTCTGTTGAAAATGAGTTAGTGCAGATTATATCAGATATACATCTCAAAGCCACAGCATCTGATACAAAATTCTGGTGTTTTATACCTGAAGATAAATATCCGAATCTAAGGCAAATCGCCCTTCAACTGACGGCAATGTTTGGGTCAACTTACTTGTGCGAGTCTGCATTTTTCTGAAATGAAGATAATTAAGTCAAAATATCGCAATCGACTAGCTGACGAACATATGTCATCATGCTTGCGATTAGCACTTGGTAATTACGTACCATCTTATGAAAAGTATGCTGAGGACATGCAGTGCCACGCTTCAACATCCAAAGTCACTCTTTAGTTAGGTTTAGACACTAGAACTCGTTTGTTTTGTAAGAACCAATAAACTCGCAATTTTGAATAATTATGAGTTGTTTCATTGACATTTTAGAGCAGACCTACACTTACCTTGACTAAAAAAATGCATATTGTGCGGAAAACTAATATCTATGCCACGATACACCCTACCTAGATGACAATCCTGCATCACACTTACTTGCAGCCTCTCAGAGTCGATCGATCGTAGTCTAAAAATATTCAGGTAGATCGCCAGCAGTTCAAGTTTGAGCATCCCTGATATAGAACATATGTATAAATTTATAAAAACTCGTAAATTGGATAAGTGGTTCTCAAATGATAAACGCACTAACAGACAAACAGACAGACAGAGAAGCGTTACATTTTATATATATTATATTCTTTGCAACATGATATTGTTCCATATTTAATGGTTTAGGCAGTGTATTGCAAGAGAACGCGCTAACGGTAAGATTTTTTCAGACTTGATTCACTATTATCGTCACTGCTTATTCTTTATGTTACATAACGCAATAAAATATATCCTATAACCTGGCCAGAACACATGTATTTTTTAAAAAAAAAACACGTAACGCACTAACGGATAGACAGACAGACAGACAGAGAGACGTTGTATTTTATATATATTATAGATTGATATCCTGGCCAGAGAACACATGTATATTTTTAAAAAAAAAAGCACGGAAACCAGATAAGTGGTTCTCCAGTGATAAACGCACTAACGAACAAATAGACAGACAGGCAAAGAGACAGGCAGACAGACAGACAGAGAGACATTGCATTTTACATATATTATAGATAGAAAATTATAGATAACCTGGCCAGAGAACAAATGTATGAAAAACGCGTAAATCAGATAAGTGGTTCTCGCGTGATAAACGCACTAATGGACAGACAGATAGACAGAGAGACATTGCATTTTATATATATTATAGAGTATAGATATTCTCTGCTACATTTGTTCCTTATTTAATGGTTTAGGCTGTGTATTGCAAGAGAACGCGCTAGCAACAAACTTTTTTTCCGACTTCATTCACTATTATCGTCACTGTTCATTCCTTATGCTACATATCATAATAAAATATAGAAGGTCAGAGAACATATGTATGTTTTTAAAAAAAAAAGTACGTAAATCGGATAAGTAGTTCTCCGGTGATAAGCGCACTAACGGACAGACAGACAGAGAGACGTTGCATTTTATATATATATTATAGATGTCAGGTATCGGTACTTTCGAGTATTTAGGGTACCCGGTATTTCTTAAAAAAGTACCCCTTACATTGCACCCGGTACGAAGTACCGATTTCGTCACGTCGTTGCCAATATTCCTATCTACACTAGTCGGTGGCTCGCCAGATTATTTCTAAACAGCGTAACAGAGTCAAATCAAATCTTGTAAATGAACTGATTTTTCTCAACTGTAATCGATTTTCGTTGAGTGTTCTTCTTCTTTAAGTGCCGTCTCCGCTGCGAAGATTGGCAATCATCATAGCGATTTTTATTTTGTAGACGGCAGATCTAAATAACTCGCGGCTACTACAGCCGAACCTCTCTCGAAGGTTCTTCAGCCACGAGTTCCGTCTCCTTCCTATGGATCTTCTTCCTACGATCTTTCCCTGCCTGTATTTACTTCGTTTTGGTTTCTAGAACACCCGCGCACTTGGCCCAAAATTTCCATTTCCATTATGGGGGCCTACTAACCCATAGGCATATAGTCTTGTTTCCCCCGAATATTGTGGTTATACATGCCTTTGTTGAGGTTAGGGAAAAAATAAGAGGTAAGCAAAACTAAAACCGAGTTCGTTTTCAGCAATCTCGAAAACATATAAGAGACCTGGTCTAGCTTTCGGCACATTAAAAAACATTTTTGTGGTCATGTGTAATTAAATATAAATTTTTTGGTCGAAAATTGCATACCAAGAGAAAAGGGAAAAACAGCAAAAACCATATTGGTGGGATGAAGAAATTAAATACAAAATTGAAGAAAAACGGAAAAGCTATCACAAATACTTAAGTTCAAAGAGCACAAATGACAAAGTAAAAAATACAAAGAATCCCAAGCTAGAGTACGCAAAATGATTGGTGACAAAAAGAACAACCAATGGGAAAAGACATGCTCAAGACTCAACACTTACATAGGAGGAAGAAAAAGCACAGAAAGCTGGAGACTTCTTAAAAATATGAGAACAGAACGGAAAAGAGAAATCTTCTCACCAATAATACCAGAAAAATGGAACCAATATTTTACAAATATGCTAACAGAAGATAGACCAGAGTTCAAAAGTACCCAACATGGAAACCCAAATATAGTTATACGAGGATCCCCAATAAGGATAACAACATCAGAAGTTAAAGAAGTATGTAAAATGCTAAAAAATGGTAGAGCTCCAGGACCAGGAAACATCCCAGGAGAGATAGTAAAATACGGAACTGAAAAGCTATTTAGCGCTTTGAGGAACGTATTCCAAAGATGCATTAACACATCAGAAGTACCCCGAGGAATGGAAAATATCATACATATCAACAACTCATAAGAAAGGTGACAAAAATTATTGCGATAACTATAGGGGAATAACGGTTATAGGATCTATTAGCAGAATATAAGGAAAAATACTTAAAAATAGAATAGAAACGGAATACGCGGACGTAGAAGCTGAAGAACAGGCAGGCTTTAGAGCAGGAAGATCCACAATAGACCATCTCTTCTCACTGACACAAATCCTAGAAAAGAAAACCGCATTTGATCAGGAAGTCCATGTCTTGTTTGTTGATTTAAAAAAGGCCTACGACAGCGTGCCCCTAATGAGATTGTGGGAAACACTACAACAGAGTAATGTAAGCACCGAAATAACTAAAGCCGTAAAATCCTTATACCAAGACGCAAGAAGTAGTGTGAAAACCAAATATGGTATAACAACAGGGTTCCCGGTCACAAAGGGTCTCAAACAGGGCTGCTGTATATCCCCAACGCTATTTAAAATCTATTTGGAGAGTGCACTGAAGAACTGGAAAAGGAAATGCAGCAGTATGGGATTACCACTGGATGACGATACTACATTGTACACGCTATCATTCGCAGATGACCAGGTAGTAGTCGCTCAGGACATCGATGATATGGAATACATGACACGAAAACTTATGGAGGAATATGAAAAATGGGGCCTAGAAGTCAATATTAAAAAGACCGAGTACATGTGCGTCGGAGGACAATAGCAGGACTTGAAACTGGCCACAGGACACACCATCAAACACTGTGCCAGTTATAAGTATTTGGGAACGAGAATATCTAGGGACGGAACACTGGAAGAAGCAATATTCGAGGGGAATATCCAAGGAAGAAAAGCGATTGCAATGCTTAATAGTATACTATGGGACAAAAACATAACCACTGAAAATAAGAAGAGAATTTGCAACTCAATAGTGAAAAGTATAATAACTTACAGCTCCCAGGTGTGGCCATTAAAGGAAAGAACAGAAAAAAAATACTAAAAGCTACAGAAATGGATTTCTGGAGACGAGCAGCCAGAAAATCCAGAAAAGACCGCATACCAAATGACACGATAAGGCGAGCTTTAGAAATAAAGCACGATATAGTGGACGAAATCAGAACCCAACAGTTGGTATGGTACGGACATGTACAGAGAATGTCACAAGACCGACTACCTAAAAAGATTTTAAATTGGAACCCTCATGGAAAAAGAAAGCGAGGAAGACCACGCCAAAGCTGGAGAGCAGGAATCAACAAGGCAGTACTAGAGAGAGATCTGGAGGAGGAGGGATGGAGAAATCGGGAGGAGTGGAAATTAGGCATCGGAAGACGGAAGACGGAAGACGTTATAAAACCGATTGATATATATATATATATATATATATATATATATATATATATATATATATATATATATATATATTGCATTCTTAAGTTTGAAATACCGTCAATTTTTTATTTTTGAAAAAAAAAAACTCTTCTTCAATTTATAACTATTACATTATTTTATAAGATTAATTTTTATTTTTGCAGATTGGATTATTTTTCGGGAAGTTATCCTGCAGACAAGGAGGCGTCATAGTTTTCATCAGTGGTGCATTTAAACTGATAAGAAATAATGTTAAATAATAATACCGAACATCGGCTACTCAGGCGAATATCCGCAGACAGCAGGAGGTCCGTCAACTTAACAAAGACCTCGAAGAAATTCTTGGGGTGACAGTAACCAAGTGGAATTTAACGCTACAAAAACCCAGGCGGCATTTTTTTCTAAAAGTTAACGTTGCTGAACCCGACATAAGTATGTCGGGGCACTCCATTCCCCTGGCATCGTCACACAATTTGTTGGGCGTTAATTTGGGAGCAAATATGTCCTGGCATGAACATGTCGTAGGCCTAGCAAGGAAAGCTTGTCAAAAGTTGGGAATATTATTTCGAACCAGAAAGCTTTACACTCCACAACAACTGTTAATCCATTACGAAGCTCAAATTCGACCGACTATGGAATTCTGCTCCCATGTTTGGGGCTCCGCTCCCAAACATACACTGCATTTGTTGGATTCTGTTCAGAGAAGAGCTGTTCGTCTGACTGGAGGCCCGGAACTGACTGGCGGCCTTGATTCGCTGGAACATCGAAGAACGGTTGGCGACTTGAGTCTGTTCTACAAGTATTTTTATGGAAAGTGTGCGAAGGATGTAGCCCGCTTAATTCCTCCCAGAGCGGTGCATGTTAGAAATACACGTATGTGGTTCAGCTTGTTACTCCGCGTACAACGCTTTTCAAGCAGTCTTTTATATGGAGAACATCATCCCAGGGCTATGTTTCCCACCGAGTACAATTTACAGCGATTCAAGAACAACGTGAATCGCTTTTTTCCGCACACAAGCCGCTCCTGGAGCGCTTTAGGGGCTACCCTGCAGCACGTTAATTCTTTACAAAGCTCAAATTCGACCAACTATGGAATACTGCTCCCATGTTTGGAGCTCCGCTCCCAAACATACACTGCATTTGTTGGATTCTATCCAGAGAAGAGCTGTTCGTCTGATTGGACACCCGGAACTGACCGACGGCCTTGATTCGCTGGAACATCGAAGAACGGTTGGCGACTTGAGCCTATTCTACAAGTACTTTCATGGAAAGTGTTCGAAGGATGTGGCCCGTTTAATTCCTCCAGAGCGGTGCATATTAGAGGTACGCGTCGCGCTAATGCTTCACATCCGTATGAAGTTCAGCTTGTTTACTCCTCGTACAACGCTTTTCAAGCAGTCTTTTATATGGAGAACATCATACCTTTGGAATGGTTTACCCAGGACTGTGTTTCCCATCGAGTACAATCTACAGCGATTCAAGAACAACGTGAATCGCTTTCTCCGCACACGTGTCGCTCCTGTAGCGCTTTAGGGACTTCCCTGTAGCACGTGTGCTAGACCCATAAAAAAAAAAAAAAAAAAACGTTTGCTAGAGCCATACAATAATAATAATAATGCTTAAAACACATTTTAAAAAAGACCTTATAATAAAGTACAATAAAAATATATAATCGCCATTCTGTTGTACTACTTAATAACCTTGAAAATATTTTTTTTATGTATACGGGTCATTCCATGCCAAATCGATCACTTTTGACCCCGACCCTTTCGATTTGGCTGAAAGTTTTTTATCTTTTTCTACCCTATGAAAACGGTTCTCAGAATTTTTTCAAATTTTTTTACCCACCTCAAAAAAAAGTTATGAATTTTTCAAAAAAAAGGCTCTTTTTTTTTTTTCAAATTGCCATAACTTTGTCAAAAAATGGCCGATCGAGACGTTTTTTTTTTCAAAATTTTCGTAATTAAAGTACCTTTTAAAAAACCAAAAAAAATTTATAGATAAATTGTTCTTTTTCAAACAAACGTGATAACAAAACACTTTCAATAAACACTGAAACACATGACAGATACATAGGTTATGTTTTAGATCTCAATATAAAGTGGTGGTTGGCTTATGAAATAGAATAGATTCGCGTGGATCTAGTGAATTGGCCGTAGGTAAGTCTGTGATTGTTATGCCCTAGCTTATCGATCTAATTAATGTGCTGAATTTGAATACTATTTATGTCAGATTAAAATTTATTATCATATGCTTAGGAAATTATTTTATAATGGGACACACAATTATAGTGAACAAAATTATTCAAACGCCAAAGAAAAATGAAATAAATTATTTGTTGAAATAGTATTAAGAACAGTGAATGTTAATCGTATCAAACGTAGAATCCTAGTCATTAGTTGTAAGTTTAGACTATAAATTAAGTATAATATACCGTGAAATCATTTACTTGCATTTATTTTATTATATAAACAAAGTTTCTAAAAAAAAAATTAAACAATTGTGAAAAACTGAAAAAAAAAATTCGACTCTGGGATTGGCGGAGATAACTGAAGAATTGAAGTTTTTTAAGAAAAAAAATAAAAAATAGCGAACTTCAAAAAATTGACGGTTTTTCTCAAAAAAGGCAAAAATTTCATAGATTTTATTATCTAAAAATTTTTTGGTATTTTTTTTTAAGTACATTTAATTACGAAAATTTTGAAAAAAAAACGTCTCGATCGGCCAATTTTTGACAAAGTTATGGCAATTTGAAAAAAAAAAAAAAAGAGCCATTTTTTTGAAAAAGTCATAACTTTTTTTGAGGTGGGTAAAAAAAATTTAAAAATTTCTGAGAACCGTTTTTCATAGGGTAGAAAAAGATAAAAAAAACTTTCAGCCAAATCGAAAGGGGTCGGGGTGAAAAGTGATCGATTTGGCATGGAATGGCCCATACATACTTTTTTGCAGCTCCCAGGTGTATATAACCCTTTATGCAGGGTTTTAAATTATAAATAAACTATCCTGTTTATACATAAAATGTTGAAATCGTTTTAGATGAAATAGCAGACCATATATTTAGATACGGCGATGGCAAAACAAGAGACCTTTTACGGAATCAACCACTAAAGATAGAAAGTTGTATTCAATTAACTGTAGGATCGGTAGATGAAAGGAAATTTTAACATAACTTACTCCATACTTCACTTACCATACTATATAATCATAAATATTAAAACTTCGATTTACACGACAGTCATAATTTGAAATTTCTGCAGTCAAATTATAGTCCCTTAATTTTTCCTTTGTAATTTTTATTATATAACTCTCGATCATCGCCTGGTCATTATTTTCTGCTGGTATGCACATCATCCTGTATATTGACGATTCTAGGAAACCTATATTGCTTTTTTCGATGTGATATCTGCAAAAGATAAAAAAGTTGTTTACCCCGCACGTTCTGCACAAATACGAAAGAAAATAAAAACTTATGGTAACACAATCAATTATGAAGTATTGAAACATTTTATATTAGAGAATGACTACCTACAAAATTAGCTGTCGGAACGTAATGGTAAGATACATTCTTAATCAGTTGTGGCTTAAACTCAGCTTATTGACGAACTAACACGAATCCCTGATCGAGACGGGGGGAGTTCGCCAGTCTTCTTGATCTGTTTTTAACTACCAATCCGGAGATTTACACGGTCACCGTAAATCCGCCGTTAGGTTCTTCCGACCATAAAATGCTTTCGACATAGAGGACCCTGCCAATCAGTGACGGAGAGGCGCCTAGGCCGTGCAAGATTTGGCACTACAGATCTGCTAAATGGGAGGATCTCATGGAATATTTTCGAACTTTCCCTTGGACGGACGTTTGTTTTCGATCCGATAACCCATCTGACTGTGCCAGGGAGGTCTCCGATGTTATTTTGGCTGGTATGGAAGCTTACATCCCTTTTTCGAAGAAATGCCCCTCCAACGGCAAACCTTGGTTTGACCGAAAATGCAAAGAAGCTGTTGCTTCTAAACATATTGTCTACCGACAATGGCGTGAAAATCCTAACACCATAAATCGTAACACCTTTGTTCGTGCCCGGAACAGATGCAAAGGAATTATCGACGAAACCAATAAACGAATTAGAAACAAACTTCTCGCTTGCCCAACAATTCCAGGTCCTTTTGGGCAGACGCTAAGGCAGTTAGTCAAAATTTCACTAAATCCACCATACCACCACTCACACGGTCAGATAATTCCATTGCAACCACACCTGTTGAGAGAGCGAACTTGTTGGCTGAACTCTTTGCTTCACATTCTACTGTCGATTTCCAAGGAAAAACACCACCTACTATTCCCATATTGCAGTCAAAGATGCCCGATGTTGTCTTCAGACAGCATATCATAAAGCGTATTTTAATGAAGCTAGACACCAGAAAGGCTTCTGGCACTGACGGAATACCTGCTATAGTTCTCAAAAACAGTGCAAGGGAACTAACACCAGTTTTCTGTAGACTTTTTAACCTATCCTACAGAAAGGGAATATTTCCGTCCTGCTGGAAATGTGCCACGGTTCAGCCGATACTTAAAAAAGACAAGAAGACCTTGCCAAATAACTACCGACCAGTCGCACTGCTTTCAATAATATCGAAAGTCATGGAAAAGGTTATCAATCAGCACCTTCTAAAATATCTTGAACTATTCAATATTATTAGCGATCATCAATATGGTTTTCGTAAACATAGATCAACAGGAGATCTTCTGAGTTATATAACACATGTTTGGAACAACGCAAGTGAACACTTTGGAGAATCTCGAGCGGTTGCTCTTGACATATCCAAAGCATTCGACCGTGTTTGGTACGATGGATTGCTGGCTAAGCTACCCTCTTGTGGTATGTCTCAAAAATTCTGTTTGTAGCTCTCATGTTTCCTCAGAGAGCGTTCACTGCGAATGGCGGTCGACGGATTTCTTTCTAACACCTTCACTATCAACGCCGGTGTGCCCCAGGGCTCCATACTGTCTCCTACTCTCTTTCTCATTTACATTAACGATCTGCTGGAAAAGACCGGGAATCCAATCTTCAGCTTTGAACCCGACATAGATATGTCGGGGTACTCCATTCCCCTAGCATCGTCGCTCAATTTGTTGAGCGTTAGTTTGGGAGCAAATATGTCCTGGCATGAACACGCTGCAGGCATAGCAAGGAGAACTTCTCAAAAGTTGGGAATATTATTTCGAACCAGAAAGCTTTACATCCCACAACAACTGTGAATTCTTTACAAAGCTTAAATTCGACCAACTATGGAATATTGCTCTCATGTTTGGGGCTCCGCTTCCAAACATACACTGCATTTGTTGGATTCTGTTCATAGAAGAGCTGTCCGTCTGATTGGAGACCCGAATTGACGGGCGGCCTTGATTCGCTGGAACATCGAACAACGGCTGGCGACTTGAGTCTGTTCTACAAGTATTTTCATGGAAAGTGTTCGAAGGATGTAGCCCGCATAGTCCCTCCCCAAAGCGGTGCATGTTAGAAATACATGTCGCGCTGGTGCTTCACATCCGTATGAGGTTCAGCTTGTTACTCCGCGTACAACGCTTTTTCAAGCAATCTTTCATATGGAGAACATCATCCCTTTGGAATAATTTGCCCAGCGCTGTTTCCCACCGAGTACAATTTACAGCGCTTCAAGAACAACGTGATTCGCTTTTTCCGCACACACGCCGCTCCTGGAGCGCTTTAGGGACTTGCCTGCAGCACGTGTGCTAGACCCATAAAAAAAAAAAAAAGAATTGTACGCACACATAATACTCCATCGTAGGCTGACACAGCACCCATAAGCCGACAGAGTGATTGACAAAGTCAACACTTCAACGAGGGATCTCTCAGGCATATATGGTTTAATGTAAAACTACTGAAAACAGGAAAGAGTCCATATTTCAGCAGTCTACCCACTGTTCTCTCATTTGGCAATCCATCCCGAGACGCGTCTCGCGGTATCACGGCTCATCAGTAGCGCTAGGATCGACAAACAAGAGAACATAATTTACTAGTCCTTATCCGGGTACTGACGGAACGTATAAAATGATATATACGGAACAACACCTTTAATTCCCCTCCCCACCCGCTGATCTTTTTGTATGTTTGGCTATAAATAATATCGGAAGAAATAACACAGTTTTTGAATCTTTTGACTCCAAGATTTCTGATGAAGTGTAACGAGATATATACGGAACAACTCCTCTTATCTTCATAGTATTCCGTACAGAACACTTATGGGATCACTTTGCTGTCTGTCCATCCGTCTGTCACACAGTGGCGGCTCCTCTATAGGAGCACATGAGTACGTGAACCCCCAATCAAAAACAAGGAAAAATGCAAATTATTTTGTATGTTAGTTATGTTATGTAACTTAGTCATACAAGCGTCTTTTAAAGAAGTGAACCTTCCCTACAAATGGACAAGAACAATTTATAACAACCCTAATACTTTACGTACCGTTAAACCTCGAATTGTCACTGAAGTTCCCTAAGCGCACAAACTACAAAAACTGGATGTAAAGCAAGGCGACATAGGGCACTGTCTTGTTTTAGAGGTTTTTGCATTCTGGCAAACTGTGTCTCTCCCTAATACGAAGGTGTAAATTCTCTCTCCATGGTTCACACTTACTTGATGATCTGGGCGATTTTTTTTTTTAAATTGAAGCTTATTAAATTTCGAACAAAGTTGTCGGAGCCGATTTTGCAATTAAACTTTTGTTTCAAAATGCGGACGTCTTCAAAATGGCGGTTTCCTATTATATAGCGACTGAGGCACAGAAAACGCTTACAGTTTCAAACCAAGTTGTGCTAAAATGCGTGTATGTATCTGAGAAATATCTTAGGAAATCCCAAAGATAAGATTCCTAATTGTGAGAAAAGTGGAATTTATGAAATTAGTTGTAATGATTGTGACAAAAAAAGTATGTTGGGCAAACTAAAAGGTCAATTAAAACACGATTTAAAGAACATTTAGCACACTTAAGATACAATAGAACAGAAAAGTCTAGCATTGCCGCCATTGATCATACTGTAACATTAGATAGCAATCTAAGATTAATAAAAAATGTATCTGATAGAAGATATGCTGAAACGCAATACGAAAGTATGGAAATCATAAAATGTAAAAAAGTAGTTTAAATAAAGACAGAGGGCCTATTCCTTATAGTCCACTCTACTGGTTACTTGACCGGAACTGATGGCCTTGCCTATGTCATTAGTTCCGCTTGAGTAATTCAAGGGTTAGGCTAAGTATAAATAGGGTAGATTTGTAGTTTAGCTTTAGGCAATCATCGCTCCTGATGAAGCTAACATGGTTAGCGAAACGCGCGTCGGATGCAAAAATAAAGTGTTTGGTGTAGTGGTGATATATACTGAGTTGAACTTATTTATAAATGGCCAGATTTTAAAAATTTGCCAGGAGGGTTGCACTGTTTGCGATTTATAATCGAAAAAAAATTAAAAAAAAAATGTATTTTCCGCAACGTACACCATACTGCAGGTAATTATTACCATTCCGATGACAACTGCTGAAGCTGAAAGAGATTTCTCCCACTTTAAAAAGAAATAAGTCGTTTTTGAGAAGTACCATGAATGAAGAAAGACTTGAGAATGTTGTCAATAGAAAAGAAAATGATAGGGGATATTAGTGATTTTAATCAATTAGTGATTGACAAATTTGCAAATTTAAAAAATCGCCCCATGGACTTTTTCGTTTAAACTCACTTTCTTTCATTTTAAACAAACCTATTTACTTTAAAACACCGCAAAAAATTTTCTATTCGACACGTGTACTTTGAAACTTGGTGAGGTTGTAAATAAAAACAGTAAAAAAGGAGGCTGCGATTTGAGCGCCATCTCTTATAAAAGTCACTGTTTTATCAAACAGGCCTCGCATAATGAAATATATTACAGTGTAATAGTATATCTTCTGAAACACCTGTTGCTGAAAGAACAAAAGAATAAAATCTTAAAAACTTACTTCTATTTGTTTTGAAAGGATGGAATTCGGGATTGTTTGGTTTTATAGATATTTCGACTTTGCAAAATGTACCATGCTGTTGTTCACAATTTAAAAAATCATCTTCAAATTTAAACAGTTCTGGCAGTTCATCTAGAAAAGTATAATACAAGACATTTTTTAGTATTCTATCCATGGCGTGGAAAAGTCCCGAGACTTTCCGAAGATGGCAGCATTAACAAAAAAGCCATATGAGTTTCAGTTAGTGCCAACTTTCAGAAGATTCGTGTAAAATTTTCATGATATTTTGCTTATTAAAATAATAAGAAAAGTGCAGACCAGGAGAGGATATGAAATGGGAGACAATGAGATTAACATTTTGTGTTATGCCGATGACGCAGTATTATTTGCGGAAAATGAAAACGATCTACAGCGACTCCTCTTCTTCTTAGTGTGCCTTATCTTCTAAGTACGTTGGCGATCACATTTGCCCATCTGACTTTATCTATTGCCGCTATAAGCCGTTCAGTTGATGTCATGTTTGTCCACTGTCGTAAGTTTTTCAGGAGTTGCAGCGCCTTCGTGGTCCTCGCCTACGGATTATTTTTCCTTCAGTTATAAGTTGCAGGAGCTCATACTTTTGGCTTCTCATGATATGGCCAAAGTAAGTGCTTTTTCTTTCTTTAACAGCTGGAATCAACTCTCGTTTTTTTTCCATCCGATCACGTATTTCCATGTTTGTGATATGCGCTGTCCAAGGAACACGCAGCATTTGCCGGATAGAACTTCATATCGAATGACTCCAGTCTCCAACATTATTAGCGATCACCAATATGGCTTTCGTAAAAATAGAGCAACAGGAGATCTTCTGACTTATGTAACACATGTTTGGAACCATGCAATTGAACACTTTGGAGAATCTCGAGCGGTTGCTCTTCTGACATATCCAAGGCATTCGACAGTGTCTTGGGGCACGATGGGCTGTTTGGCTAAGCTACGTTCTTATGGTTATGTCGGAAAAGTTCTGTTTGTGGCTCTCATGTTTCCTCAGAGAGCGTTCTTTACGAGTGGCAGTCGACGGATTTCTTTCTAATATCTTCACTATCAACGCCGGTGTACCCCCAAGGCTCCATACTGTCGTCATACTCTCTTTCTCAATATACTTTAACGATCTGCTGGAAAAGACCGAAGAATCCAATCTACAGCTTTGCAAATGACAGTACACTTATCTCTTTCATTCACTTTGAAACGCTTGGACATCGGCTACTCAGACGAATATCCGCAGACATATTAGGAAGTCATTCAACTTAACAAAGACCTGGAAGAAAATTCTATCTTGAGGTGACAATAACCAAGTGGAATTAACGCTACAAAAACCAAGGCGGCAGTTTTTTTTCTAAAAAAGTTAACGTTGCTGAACCCGACATAGTTATATCGGGGCACTCCATTCCTCTAACATCGTCATCAATTTGTTGGGCGTTAATCTGGGGAGCAAATATGTCCTAGCATGAACATGTTGCAGGCATAGCAAAGAGAGCTTCTCAAAAGTTAGGAATATTATTTTCGAACCAGAAAAGCTTTACACTCCACAACAACTGTTAATTCTTTACAAAGCTCAAATTCGACCAACTATGGAATACTGCTCCCATGTTTGGAGTTTCGCTCCAAACATACACGTCATTTGTTGGATTATATTCAGAGAAGAGCTGTTCGGTCTGATTGGAGACCCGGAACTGACCGTCGGCCTTGATTCGCTGGAACATCGAAAGAACGGTTGGCGATTTGACCCTATTCTACAAGTATATTTCATGGAAAGTGTTAGAAGGATGTGGCCGCTTAGTTTCTCCCAGAGCAGTGCTTGTTAGAAGTACACATCGCGCTAATGCTTCACATCCGTATGAGGTTCAGCTTGTTACTCCTCGTACAACGCTTTTCAAGCGGTTTTTTATATGGAGAACATCATCCCTTTTTGGAATAATTTGCCCAGGACTGTGTTTCCCAACGAAAGTACAATTTACAGCGATTCAAGAACAACGTGAATCGCTTTCTCCGCACATGTGTCACTCCTGTAGCGCTTTAGGGCCTTCCCTGCAGCACACGTGTGCTAGACTCATAAAAAAAATAGTGCAATTATTATCCCTAGTCGAAAAGACAATGGCAAACCATGTGTAACCAGAGATACGCGAGTTGAAAATAAAGTAATTAATTAGTTTACAAATAGTTTATAGTACTTTATTTATTTATCACTAGTATCATTAATTATTTATTTAATTTTAGGGAAAAGTTTTATAAAACCGTTTTTTTAATATATATTTATTATTGTTATCAATTGATATGTAACAGTGTTGATAATAAATATAATATTAACTTAAAATATTAAAAAATTATTGAACCTTATAAACATATTTTTGTTAAATATAAATCCTTAAAATCCTAAAGAAAAAAATAATAAATGTCAAGATACAAATTCAAATTTTTAATTAATACATCTAATATTTTTATTTGATGATTATAGATAAAGTTGATAAATATATGGTTTCCGTGTTTATTCAATAAATTTATTTAACCTACAAATGAATTTCTGGTTTAAAAGTTAAATCACCATTTTAAATGTTGTTTGAATGTTGACGCGTAAAATATGACGACATACAGCGTTTTCAAAATTGTGATATTTGTTCCTCACTATACGATTATTCTTTTAAAACAAATACCAGCGTTAAATATTTATCTCTTTTTAAACAAATCTATAAAAAAATTATTTTTATTTCAAAATTTTTCTAATTTCTTTTTTACTAAATATTAGTTTTTTAAAAAATTCGTAAGAGAAAAATTTTTAAAATATACACGAAAACTATGCCTTTTTTATACTTCATTGGCCTACTTTCATGGAAAGTGTTCGAAGGATGTGGCCCGCTTAATTCCCTCCCAGGGCGGTGCACGTTAGAAGTACACGTCGCGCTAATTCTTTCACATCAGTATGAGGTTCAGTTTGTTACTCCTCGTACAACGCTTTTTCAAGCAGTCTTTTA
>CM032446.1:4081581-4112911 GCA_019049505.1 Pachyrhynchus sulphureomaculatus | reverse complement strand
ATATCCTAGTGATCCTGTTCCTGAAAGCAATAACTGTGTTTATCTTTTGTTTAAGTGGGTGATACGAAATGATAGGGTATATATCTCCCGGAGCTGGATTTTTTTCCTATACCAATCCAACTTAATCAAATTGTTTTCAGATCTAATTACTTTAGTATCCAAAAAGGGGACAGAGTTGTCTACCTCTTCTTCAACCGTAAATTGCAAAAGATTATCAAAAGAATTAAAGATAGTGAGTGTATTATGAACCGAGTCTTGAGAGAAGAGAAACCAGTAGGTCATCAAAATATTGATAGAGGAAAGGAAATTGAAAATCAACTCTTTTCCGTAATTTATTCATGACCACCTCAGCCAAGATAGGTAGAAACTGAACCCCCCATAGGGACACCGACCTTTTCTCTATAAAATTCAGTGTTAAAAGAAAAGAAAGTATTATTTATATAAGTACGTGATTATCTCTAAGAAAAACTGTTTTTTGGGATGTTACTATATATATATTATATATATATATATATATATATATATATATATATATATATATATATATATACATATATATGTATATATATATATATATATATATATATATATATATTATATATATATATATATATATATATATTATTTATATTACATTCTTTGCTACATGATATTGTTCCACATTTAATGGTTTTAGGCAGTCTATTGCAAGAGAACGCGCTAGCGGCAAATTTTTTTCCGACTTGATTCACTATTATCGTCACTGCTTATTCCTTATATTACTTAACGTAATAAAATATATCCTATAACCCGACCAGAGAACATGTGTATGTTGTTAAAAAAAAGCACGTAAATCGGATAAGTGGCTCTCGAGTGATAAGTTTACTAACGGAGGGACAGACAGCAGACAGACAGATAGAGAGACGTTGCATTTTATATATATTATAGAAGCAACGTAGATGTAAGTAGCATTTCTCAAAAATAATTTTAATAAAATTTCGCTCCCTTATTAGATGCATAAATTAATCACACTAAATCCGTTTTATTATCCTTTTGATTCTAAAAAAAACTAGTAAAATCCGTACATATAGAATGTGTACCAAAATTGACATTAATTTTTATATACACCAAAAAGCTCTTCGGTAAGGCTTGTCACAAATACCAGATTAAAGCAGAAGATGCAAATTGAAGAGCTTACTCGAACGAAACAGCGTAAAAACGCCCTTAGAATCACTGATTGCAGTTAATTAAGTAAAAGGAAAATGAAAGTAATGGGCAGGTCTCGCTCAAAAATATATTTACCGCTAATATTTAAAAAAAATAACATATATATTAGTATACATAGTATATTGTTACATGCATTATACTACCGTGCCACCTTCCTTCTTGATTTTCTAGTAATGAATATAATTCCTCGACAACACGACTACAACAACATGGAAGCAATATTCTAATATACGGTCTAATACGGATAACGATTTCCCTTATTTAGGAACTTATAAGAGAGGTTATTTGTAGTTCGTTATTCTTATCGCTATTATAGTAATGACTGTTTTTTTCCTACTTAAGAATCATCATTATCATAAACTTATTCCATTATTTATAAATTTTATTATTTGATGTCTCCCTTCATTCATTGGTTTGTGTAGATGTTTCAATTTTCTTCTATTTTCGAGTTTCTATACTACCTGACGTCTCCTCTGATCTTTTTCTTTATTTTTTTTGTCTATTTCTGCCAATCCTAATCTGCAGTTGTTTGGATCATTTCTTAATAGTCGCCTCTGTTTTATGAGATTTTTTGTCTCTTTGCTTAATTTTTGTGTTATTTCTTTTTCAATGTTGCTATTTGTTTTGTAGTCATGAGTAGGCTGTTGGTTTTTTGTGCGTTTAGTTCATCAACTTTGTAGTTTATGTGTTTAATATGATTTTCTAATGCTTGTCGATATTCGTCTGTGTTTTGCTTCTTTATTCGTGTTGGTGTCTTTATCTTTGTATGCGTTATCAATCTACGTCTTTCCTGCTTCAGATTTATTCTTATTTCTGCTCTGAGCATCTGATGGTCACTGCCAATGCTTATCGTGTTCAGGATTGTCGTGTTAATTATAATATTCTTATCATGTGATAACACATAATCACTTCCCAAAACTCTTCTCATTTGTATTCATTGGTTTCCCTATTTTGACATTGAAGTCGCCGATTTTTATATGTCTTGTTTTATGGTGTAGCAATGCTTTATTTATATCTTTGTAGAATTGGTCAATTTCTTCTTTCCCGCTGTCTGATGTTGGTGCATATACCTGAATGATCTTACATTATCATACATCCTACTTACACAAGTAGCAAGAGTTTCATAATCGCTAGGAGGTATTAATGGTGATCATCTAGCGGTCCAGTTGAGAGTAAAAACATGTTCAACGTATACAAACAGTATATATGGAATTTGTTTTTGAAAAGAACTCTGACAGGTAGGTGTTAAAGAGAGGTAATTTAAACAGCAGGTTAATTTGTAAGGTTATGGTGGTGACTTCCAGTTGTCATCCATATCGTCAGAGATATTAAAGTCCAAAAACATGCTCCATCCATACAGTTTGTACCCTATTTCATAACATTTGCGTCTGTGATTTTGTATACTCATTTAAAAATTTCAATATTCTAATCTCAAATTTTTAAACAGCACACAGTGATTCGGCAAGAACATGCTAGCGGGACAATATTCATGACGTAATTTCCAGGAACCGCTGATAACGACTTGTAAACAACCCCCCCATTTAACGAATTCCAAGAATTAATTTGTTTATCACCTCATAAAGGTATCTTATCAGGGGGTCAAAATAACCCTTATAAGAGAGGTCATTTTCATTTGCAAATCAGTTGCATTTTATGCACACTTGTGATAACATATTTTAAAATTGGTAGCAAAGTGAAACGAGTTTTTTGTGATGGAATATTCTGTTGAAGGTATGTACTCTATTATGACTTATATTTTTTATAAAAAATATGTATACTTTTGGTGTAATATCAATTTGTAAATGTATAGATAAATCCAGCAAATTTTACATTAATTGTAAACTTTAAAAGTAGCAACTTTTTTTATCCACATATATCCACCTAGATTTTTCTATATGTAATACCTACAACATTCAGGCACAGATTCATATATATTATAGACCCCGAAAAGGCCCGAAAGTAAAATTATTTTATTTTTTTCAGAACGAGTCGTGACTATGACGAAAATGGAGTTTTTTGAAGAATGGCTAAAACCTGACAAAACTGAACGAAACAGTGGCATTTTTTATTATATAAGTGAAAAATTCAATATGTCTGATGTTTCTGACGATTCTCTAAAACGGCCCAAAATGAAAATATCAAGCCTTTCAGCAAAATTCAATCAAAAGTGGACTTCTTTAAAGTGTAACAAAGAAATGTTTCTAATCAAACATAAAGATTGGTTAGAGGGATCCGGAATCGAAATAAAGATGTGTGTTAACCAACCGTGAACTTCAACATCATCAGCGGCTCTTTCCGTAGGGCGACCCAGAAAATCATTTGAAGACTCATCAACGAAAACGAAGAGACGGAGAGTAGAAGATCTTTTGGAATCGCGAAGTGCAAGTGAGCTTATTACAGCAGCAGAGTTAGCTACTCGAAAAGAAGGGCATCGAAGTGTTGCTAAACAGATACATAACGTCGCGGTCAGTGAAACTAGAGAAAAGAATAAGTGTTCTGAACAAAGTCGGCAGTTAACACCAGACGAAGCTTTAGCTTATTATGTGGACTCGAAATCGACTTCTTACTCATATAAACAAACAAGAAAATGGTCAATGAAAGCGGGACATCAAGTGTATCCATCGTTTTATAGTTTAGGTAAGTCTAAAGCTTCTTGTTGTCCTTCTGACGAATATATTTCTGTGACTGAATCTCGAGCTGAAATTAAACTTCACGCGATTTTGGATAAAACGGCTGACCGATTAGTTAAAGCTCAGACGGAAGTCATTAGAAGTGTGTTACCTCGTTCATATTATACGAGTACGTTGGTAAGCAAATGGGGCTGTGATGGGAGTTCGGGGCATAGCACGTATAAGCAGAAATTTGAGAACACTAACGCTACAGACGAATTTTTGTTCGTATACTCTTTTGTCCCTTTGAGACTGCTTGATGGCGAAACTGTGATCTGGTAAAATCCAAGACCTTCCTCTGCTTTATATTGCCGTCCTATTAAGTTTATTTTTGCCAAGGAGACAAAAGAGTTTACGAAAGAAGAAACTTCTAAAATTTTAGATGAAGTAAGTCAGCTTCTTCCAACATTATGTAACGTTGCTGGATCTCAAATCTCTGTTAAACACGATTTGTTGTTGACAATGGCTGATGGCAAAGTGTGCAATGCCTTAACAGACACAAGTTCAACACAAAAGTGTTATATTTGCGGTGCCAACCCCGTCTACTATGAACGAGGAGTCAAAGAAATATCCCAGCAACGAAGAACGCCTTGCATTTGGTTTATCTACTTTACATGCATGGATCCGCACGTTTGAATGTTTGCTTCACATCAGCTATCGTTTAGAAATAAAAAAGTGGCAAGTCAGGGGAGATAACGACAAAGCTATTGTGAAGCAACGCTCACAAGCGATACAAAAAGTGTTTAAAGATCGTATGGGTCTCATTGTAGATAAACCAAAACCTGGGTATGGTAACACAAACGATGGAAACACAGCACGTAGATTTTTTTCCAAAGCTGAATTGAGCAGCGGAATTACAGGAACCTTATTCGTAGATTTCATGTAATTTTAAGAACTTTGTCATCGAGATATGACATAAATTATATAGAATTCGAAAAGTTTTGTGTTGATACTAGAAAATTATACCTTGATCTGTATTCGTGGTATTCCATCCCGTTACTGTGCATAAAATTCTTGTGCACAGCGCGGAAGTTATAAAGTCTTTTCTTCTTCCCATTGGAGAACTCTCCGAAGAAGCCCAGGAGGCAAGAAATAAAGACTGTCGTAGATTCCGTGAATGGCACACCAGGAAGCGGTCACGTATTGCCACAAATACAGATCTTTTGAGAATGCTTTTAATTACGTCTGATCCTGTTATCAACTCGTATAGAGAATTACCGCGAAGAAAATGTACTTTTTTGCCATCGGAGGTTCTGCAGTTGATTATCCCACCTTCATTGCCATCCGAAACACCATCAGTAAGTCATCATCACGAATTAAATGAGGAGGATTATTTACTCTCTGAATATTCTACAGAATGGGAGAGCGGTGATGACGACTCATCTGATGGTGATTAGTAGGTTTAAGTATTTTTTTATTGTAATTATTATTCTTATTTTATTGTGTGTTGTAGTTGCTTGTAATTCATGCCTTAGTATATAAGTTATTTAATATTATATTTCTTTTACTTATACACCTTGTTATTGTAAAATAATTGATATATAGATACTGTTATTGTACTAATTTATTTTAAAAGAAATAATATTTTGTAAATTAATAAATGTGGGTACTATCATTATGATTTTTATTTTTTTCCTAGAAATTTCTTTGTAAACAAACATGATTGTGCTTTTCACACATAATGAGTAGGTAGACCTATGTAGCTAATTAAAGAACAATTAGCGACAATAGTGAACAAATGAGACACATTAGTAAACCACTTCCGTCTTGCAGCTACATATTTCGATTAATACACATACAGTACACATTTTTCAACTTTTTTTTTCTTAAAATAGCTTAAGATACCTGGAATATACATAAACAATTGAAATAAGTGAAGAAATAATATTGTCCCGCTAGCTTGTACTAGTGGAGACACTGTGCAGCAATACGAAAAGCTCCCGAATAAAAAGTTTTGACCCAAGGAACTATCCTGAAGTTATTTTGAACAGTTCTTTAATCATTTAGGGTCTTAGTTCAGTGTTTTTTGAGGTTAGACAAAAATCCTCCTAATGTGATGGAGCAAAATGAACCTCAAATTGGTGCTCAGTGGGTCAAAATACATAGAAATATACTACTCAGGTCTCAGTATTTTTTCTAAAGTTTTTTTTGTCGGCCAGTGTTACTTAAAAGAGAACTTCTTTCTGGGGTTTTGTAATGTGGAACTCTACTATGTTGCTGTCACCTTAAAAAATAATTCCTTTAAGGTCTTTGTTAAGTTGAACAACTTCCTGCTCGCAGCAAATATTTGTTAATGTTCGAGTTTCAAAGTAAATGAAGAAATAAGCATGCTCTCATCAAATTTTAGATTAGATTCCGGTCCTTTGTAGCAGATCGTTAATATAAATTATTTGAGTAATACAGCAGGTATTTCATCATTACAAATATATATATATATATATATATATATATATATATATATATATATATATATATATATATATATATATATACAGTCCCTGGCCAAATTATTAGACGTACTGCAAGATTTCATGTAAAATATTAATTACCGAGTGATATTGTACCGTTTTATTATTTTAAATTGATTTGTTTTTTATTTTTATATTATCCAATCAATTACCTATTTATTTGACATAAATAAAACAGCATTAATTTAGAAAAGCATAAGTTTATTAAGTTTTAAAGAAAAGTGAAATTAATGTTAGTAAAAGTCAATATTTAGTTGAGCCACCTTTAGCCGCTATCAACGTTTTAATTCTGCGCGGCATGCTATCAATGCAAAATTGTACTGTCTCCTGCATTTGAGGATGATGATTCCACACATGAATAATCTTTTCTAGGAGCTGGGTTTTGTTGATAATCACATCTTTAGCCACTTCTCTTTTCATCAGCTCCCACACATTTTTAATGGGGTTCATATCAGGGCCAATCCAACAGAGGGATATTTTTTTCTGCCAAAAAAGCTTTAACAGACCGAGCAGTGTGGCAGGGAGCTCCATCTTGCATGAAAGTGAATGGTTCCCCATTTGGAAACCATTCTCTGAGCTGCGGAATCAACCGATTTTGTAATACTTCTTTGTACTGATCTTGCCTCATTATTCCTTTGACGACGTACAGACGTCCAGTGCCCTTGCCGTTGATGACTGACCAAATCATCACTTTGGTGGGATGTTTAACCGTCGGGACGACACAATCAGGATGAAACTTTTATCCATGACGACGACGCACATACTGAGCTTTATTCTGCAAAATTTCGAATGTGCTTTCGTCACTGAAGCAGACCTGTCAAAAATAGGAAAAAAATATATAAGCTTCCATGTTTATTTGCTTTATTTAACTGAAAATGATAATAATGTATCAATTATTGATTAAATTGCTGTATCTTACCGATGTCCAGAAGTCCACTCTTTGTCTTGCCATTGTTTGGCCCACTTCAGGCGCTTTGCTTTCATTGCAGCTATTAACTTGGGCTTCCTGGCGGGGCGACAGGCCTTAAAATCTAATTCTTTCAATTTTCTTCGAACAGTGCGCTCAGAAGCATTTACGCTAGCATCCTGGAGTTGTGATGTTATTACCTTTGTGGTAGCAAATCTGTTTTCTACACAAATTTTCTTCAAACATCTCTCTGACCGTGGAGTGAAAATTGGTTTTCTACCGCATCTTTTCTTTCTTTTCGGGCTTAATTCCTTCCCTGACTCAATTTTCTTTTTTATGCGTCGTACACTAGCTTCAGAAACCTCCAATCTTCGTGATATTTCTCGGTTTGTAAATGTTTTCGCAATCACAAGGGCCTTCACTTCAGCTTTTTTACGTGGTGAAAGATCGCCTTTTCTACCCATAATGAAAATAGTCCAATTACTTTTTTAAAACACTGCATACAAAATAAACTAATAACTGAGTAGTATAAAACTGTTAAACAAACAATCACAGTCCATAAAGCCACAGAAACACGTCCGTACCTGACTCGATTCCGATCGCGACTGATACAGGTTTGTATTTAATTACGTTCATGTATCACTTTGTCAACACAGTGTTACCATATGTTAAAAATAAATACAAATATGTAGTCTACAACAATTCTTTTAAATAAAAATCAATAATATTGTAGTTTAAATATACCATTATTGCATAAAAACTCTTAAGAAACATAAAATTACTAAAAAAAATACAGTGCGTCTAATAATTTGGCCAGGGACTTTACACATAGATTTTAGATAAAACATCATCCTTCTGCTGACACCCACCAACACGTTAGACGAATGACCTGAAACTGATTGCCGAGAAACACAAAGCATGGGGTGCAATGAGGGATGCCCATGTTCATAAATGGATGGTCGATTTGAGATATGATATAGCGCCGAGGGTTAGCTTGAGTTAGTAGTAGGTAATAGGACATCTGTGACTTTTTACTTTTTAGACCGTTCCCTGATTTGTCGGAGCGGTATCGGTTTTCTCGGTGTGCCTCACCTGCACGGGATGCGCGGGCGCGGAACAAGTTAGGTGGGTTTCATTGAAATATAGGCGTTCGGCATGTTCTCGTTACCGAACCGGTACCGAGCACACCGAGAAAACGATACTGCACCGACAAATCAGGTAGAGGCCTTACTACAATATTGCAAATCCACCTTGCCCCAGGTGCTTGTTAGGTAGTAAGTGAAATAATTATTTAGTGGCACTTTGGGCAGTTTTTGTTGATGTTTGGTAATGCCATATAGCCAAATATTTCTTGGGATCATAAGTAGAGATTATTATCGGAACAAGTGATAATCAGAAGGAGCAATGTCTGGTGGTACCACGGGTGTGGTAGGACATCTCATCCAACCGCCTCTAGCGTTTCCTTGACGGGTTTTGCGACACTTGTTACGTTAAGAAATCAATTTATCGTATCTTTGGCACATTGCGGTCGTTCGCTCGGCTCAGTTATATCAACGGTTATCGGTAATGTTTCTCAGTGGTAGTTTCGTTGGGTTGGAGCAGCTCACAATACACTACATCCAGCTGATTCCACCAGATATACAGCATTAGCTCGGAATAGTGAATGCTCGGCATTGGCGAGGATGTTGATGCTTCACCCATGATTGTTTGCGCTTCATCATCAGTTACGATACGATGCAAAAAAACCTTTCCGATTGTGCCGTTGAAGCAGCTGTTCTCAATTGAAAAGTCCTCTTTCAACGTCTCCCGGTTTCAATTCGTACGGTACCCAATTTCCTTGTTTTGAATTAGGTACGCGCCTGAAAATAGTTGTGCAATCAATTCTAAATGATTCTGAATAGCGAATGAATAGCGAAAGGACAGAGATGTTTGGGGGCAATGAATTCAATATTGAAATCAAAGAATGTATCAAGAAAAGCAAAAGAAAGAATATATACGACAGTTGTCAGACCCACGGTGACATATGGATGCGAAACATGGAAACTGGTTGCAAGAGAAAAGGAGACGTTGGAGGTGTGGGAAAGGAAAGCTTTGAGAAGAATCTACGGAGGAAGGAAAGAAGAGGGAATGTGGAGAAGAAGAACAAACTACGAATTAAAATGCCTATATACGAAACCCCTTATAAGCCAAATCATAATAAGCCAGCGATTAAGATGGTTGGGACACGTGGCAAGGATGAAGGAAGAAAGACAGGCAAAGTAAGCCCTAATAAGAGGAGTGGTTGGAAGAAGAGGCAAGGGTAGACCTCGATCTACATGGATTCAGGCAGTAAAGCAAGATCCGGAGTTGATGGGAATCCCGCACTGGGAAAAGCTAACACGAGACAAAAAGAAGTAGAGAAAAGTATGCAACCAAGCCATGAGCCTCTAAGGCCCCTTGAGCTATGTAATAATATAAACATAACGAATAAGCAGTGACGATAAAGGTGAATCAAGTCCACGCGAGCGGAGCAGCGGGCACGGCTAGTATATATATATATATATATATATATATATATATATATATATATATACGAGGCATGTTTTTTAAGTAAGTACCGTTTTGCGATTCCGCCGCCGCAGCGATACGGTCGGCGTTCCGCGCATGCGCGCTGGTAACCTACATCTCATGTCTACGCACTGACGCCATTACAGTCTGATTCTTCATTGTATACGTTGTTTACTGAGTGTTTAAGATGCCTCCGACAATCGTGAGTCCCGCCGATTGTGAAGTACGGGCTGTTATACGATTTCTTAGTGCTAAAGGCGTAAAACCGATCGATATTCATCGTGAGATCTGTGAAGTTTACGGACAAAACATTATGAGTGATGGAATGGTAAGGAAATGGGTGAGAGCATTTAAAGATGGCCGCACAAATGTGCATGATGAAGAACGGAGTGGGCGTCCTTCGGTCGTTAATGAAGATTTGGTGCAGAAAGTGGACGAAAAGGTGAGAGAAAACAGACGCTTTACAATTTCATCATTGTGCGACTGCTTACGATAACGAAGTCAAAACATTTGTGATACAGTGGTTAACAAGTCAGGCGGCAGAATTTTATGAGGAGGGTATTCAAAAACTTGTGCCACGTTATGACAAGTGCCTCAATATTCACGGAAATTATGTAGAAAAGTAGATTAAGGTACAGGCTTTCATGTAAAAATAAAATTATAGCGATATCTTTGCACGTCTTTTTTTAATTCCAAAACGGTACTTACTTAAAAAACATGCCTCGTATATATCATCATTTTAGCCATCACTCGTCCATTGGCGGACATAGGCCTCCTCTTTCTCCCTCCATTTTTCACGGTTTTGAGTTTTTCTGATCCATAATAGCTCTGCAGATCTCTTTAAATCATCTTTCCATCTTGTTTGCGGTCTTCCTCGCGCTCGTTTTCCTGTCCATGGTCTCCATTCTTGTTCCATCTGTTATCGGGTTGTCTCATTATGTGTCCTGCCCACTTCCACTTCTGGGTCGCCACCGGCTCTTTCACGTCTGTAACCTTTGTGTCTTATGCATTCACTACTTATTTTGTCTTTGAGTTTTATGTGTAGCATTTGTCGTTCCCTTTCTCTTTGAGTTATGCTTAATCTCTCCATTATAGTCCTTGTAAGTGTCCATGTTTGTGATACATAAGTCAAAACAGGCAAGACACATTGATCGTAAACTCTTTTGCGTAGTTTCAGAGGGATTCTTTTCCATTTGGCACTGATCTTCATCGAATAATGCCTCTAATTCTTCATCTTTAAACTTTTTCGACTGGCTTGGACGTTCTTTATCTTTCGTGTCGAAATTACCACTTTTAAAGCGTCGAAACCAGTACTAACATGTTTTTATCAACGGAATATAATTACCATTGGTTTCCGACAGCAATCGATGACTTTCAGCAGCGCTTTTCTTCGAGTTAAACAAGAAAAGTCACGTTTCCCGCAAATGGTGTTTTGTTGGCAAGTAATGCGACACATTCAATGCTTAAAAAAAAATATGTTGTTGACACTTCGGCAAAATAACGTATACTAAAAATGGGTCTAATGGGTTCACTATGAATAAATACAAGTTACGCCCTCTCTTAACACGTAGGCTCAAAAGTTTTTGGTCTAAGACATAGATGTTGCCCTTTTCAAAAATCCATATGATTTTTAGGAAGTACCAATCTTCAAACGATACGTGTCAAAATTTCATGATATTTCGACTATTAGTTTACAAGTTACAGTGGTTTTAGTGGCGCTATTTTTGGTATTTTCAAAACAATGGAAAAAATCGAGTTTCGTGTGTTGATTAAACGCTGTTTTTTGATGGGAACAAATACCGTTCAAGCAAAGCAATGTCTTGATAAGTATTACCAGAACTCTGCCCTTGGAAAATGACTCAATATTTACTGGCATGCTGAATTTAAACGCAGTCGTACAAATGATGCTGAACGCTCCGGACGCCCAAATGAGGTGGTTACACCGGAAAACATAAAAAAAAACACAAAATTGTTTTGGATGACCGTAAAGTGAAATTGTGCGAAACAGCTGACAGCCTAATGATATCAAAAGAACGCGTTGGTCATATTTTGCATGAACATTTGGGCATGAGAAAACTCTGTTCAAAATGGGTACCGCGTTTGCTCACAGTCGACCAAAAACAACAACGTGTTGATGATTCTGAGCGCTGTTTAGACCTGTTTAAGCGCAATATTTTTTCATGCGATATGTGAATGGATGGATGTTTTAATAAGGCGCGTCGATAGCATAGATCAGGGGTGCTCAAACTTGAACTGCTGGCGATTCATCCTCAATATTGTTAGACTACGATCGATCGACTCTGAGAGGCTGCAAGTAAGAGTGATGCAGGATTGTCGTCTAGGTAGGGTGTATCGTGGCATAGATATTAGTTTTCCGCACAATATGCATTTTCTTAGTCAAGATAAGTGTAGGTCTGCTCTAAAATGTCAATGAAAAAACTCATAATTATTCAAAATTGCGAGTTTATTGGTTCTTACAAAACAAACGAGTTCTAGTGTCTAAACTTAACTAAAGAGTGACTTTGGATGTTGAAGCGTGGCACTACATGTCCTCAGCATACTTTTCATAAGATGGTACGTAATTACCGAGTGCTAATCGCAAGCATGATGACATATGTTCGTCAGTTAGTCGATTGCGATATTTTGACTTAATTATCTTCATTTCAGAAAATGCAGACTCGCACAAGTAAGTTGACCCAAACATTGCCGTCAGTTGAAGGGCGATTTGCCTTAGATTCGGATATTTATCTTCAGATATAAAACACCAGAATTTTGTATCAGATGCTTTGGCTTTGAGATGTATATCTGATATAATCTGCACTAACTCATTTTCAACAGAACATGAGTCCATGTTAAACTGACTTGCTATTTCAGTAGCTAATTTCTCAATGTTTTTACACGAAAAAGGATAACTCATAAATGATGCGATATTTGCCAATTTACTGAAATCATAAAAACCTATTTCGAATTGGCCCAAAATATTTGATAATTCTGCCTCATAAATATCATAATTCAACTGAGGAATCCTTGCTTTTAAAGAGGGAACATTTTTCAGATCCTTTCTTTTCAGTTGATCTATCATAAGTTGCAATTTACTTTTGAATGCCTTTATTGCGCTAATCATTTCAATAATAGTTTTTCCTTTACCTTGAAGCTCCAAATTAATGGTGTTTAAATGCATTGTGATGTCTGTCAAAAATGCCAAATCAGTCAGCCATTTTCCGTTTTTCAGCATCTGAGTGTCATCACCTCCTTCGTCCAGAAAAGCTGTTATTTCGGGCAATAATTCTTGAAACCTTTCTAGGAATTTTCCGCGACTTAACCACCTGACGTCCGTGTGAAGAACTAAATCAGTGTATTCAGCTGACTCATTATCTTCCAACTGCAATTTAAAGAGCTGCAATTTAAAGAGCCGTCGTTGCAAGCTACGTGCACGGATAGAATTCACAATTTTTATTGCAGTACCCATAATCTCCTCCATGTTTAGAACTTTTGAACACAAAACTTGTTGATGTATAATGCAATGGAAGGAGAAAAATGAAGGGAAATCATCATTAGCTCGACATAATGCCACAAAACCGTTTTCGTTTCCAGTCATTGCGGGTATTCCATCGGTTGTAATGCACACTAGTTGATATATTGGTAGCTTGTAGTCGGACGAGATAACTGAAGTTATTTTTAAAATCTTCAAATAAAGTCTCACCCGCTTCAATAAATGCTTCATTCACAACCAATCCATCATCAAATGGTTTCTTGTGTTTCGCCAATATATGAGATATTTTAAATGACGCGATCGTTACAGCTTTTGATTGTTTGGCTGGTCTTGTGAACAGGGTTTGTTCTTTTTTCAAATAAGTTATCAAATCACGTACTTTTCGTTTTTCTTAATTCACTCTGTGACGGAAAATCCGTTTCATAGTTTTTATGAACCGTTTTATGATGTTTCTCTAAGTTCCCACGCTTAGGTATTGCAACTGACGCACGGCAAACGAGACAAATGCACTTATCCTTTACCATACAAAAGAAAAATTCTTCCTCCCAATCGTTATTAAAATGATAAGTTTTACTTTTCTTCGCCGCACTCATTTTGGACTATTTATTAATAAACTTTATATCTAACATACGTATCGCCTTCAAGTTACAACTCAGACTGACTCCTATTCCTGCAGGTGCAACATTTATATCGGTGCGAACGAAGTCTCGAATATTCCCGTCAAACACGCCGCCTGAAGTTTCTAGAAAAATCGGCGGGAATCAAAAACGCAGCTTTTCTTTGACAAGTACTGCTCGTTCCTTTGATAAAGCCACCTTTTGCCGCTAGCAGGGGGTTATTACGATAAAAGAAAGTGATGAGGAGGTTATTCTGGTCTAATTGTGGATCGAATAAATTTTAGTAGTTTATTCATTACAATTTGTTTTAGTTACCTAAAACAAAATCTGTGAATAGTTCTATATTGGAATTTTTTTCTCGAGATCAACTCAAAAAGCACTCGCGATCGACCGTTTGAGCACCCCTGGCATAGATCATTTAGCGCCATACCAAGATTTGAATTATAGTTTCGAATATAGTTGAGATTCCTTAAGAAAAGCGCATAAGTTTTTGAGGCCTCTATTATCTGGTTTTAAAATCTCCTTAATGGGTTTGATAAGATCATATTTGGCTTTTTTGTTTAAAACTTCATTTGATTGCAATATATGTTTGATGGATAGTAATTCGTTATAGTTCGAACAGACTGGAGGTGGGTCATTTTTCAACAGGTGAGAGTGAGTAATGTAAGAATGATATGCACAATCTTCTCCATAATACGTTTTCTTTGCGGGAAAGAGATGATAAATGGAGAGGGGGAAATACTAATGGTTTGATCTCCCACATCTTGTTAGAGCCCTCCTCCTGTAGATCCCAATCCAACTGGAATAATTTATCAAAGGTATGTTTGAAAAAGTTAGCTAAATCTTCAGGCGCGAAGATATCGTTTAATAATGTGCCTGAAGAGATGGTAGATTAGGTGCACTATCTGCTGTTTCTTCCCTCTGATAGCCATATGACTTGGAACCACAAAAAAGAGAATCTAATGTCTCTATTATACCTTATTTGTAGTAGATCTGAAATGTTAAGTATGATAGGGTTTGAGAAGTTGGATGGATTTAGGGATTGTAGGGAACTTAGGAAGTCCGTAATTAACCTTGCGGGCCGGGCGCCGCCGACTAAATCTCCAACCAGGGCGCCGGGTCTCGCAAACCCATCAATAAAAAATCTTGTTAAAAAAAAAAGTGATAAATTAATATTTTATTGAAAAAAAAAATACACATTTTTAAATACAAAACCTTATATTATAAAACTGGTTTAAGTATACACAGTCAAAAATCTAATTTTTAAATATTTGTTGTCAAAAAAAATTAAACATTTCCTAAAAACTACAAACAAAATAACTTGAAGATGAAAAAAAAAAATTTTTAGTAAAACATTGTAAAAATATCATAAATCAACAGATTTTATTGATTCATTGCAATTTCTGAGCACTCAGAACACCATGCATGGATATGAGTAAGACATACAAATTTTCCACATTTTTTGCAAAAATATTTGGTTTTTGAATCTTTTTTACAAAAAAAAACATCTTTTTTCTGTTACCTGGTTGGACTTCTTCATTTCTATTGGGTTCTTGTGTTCCAGCAACTTCTTGTCTTCTTTCCCTTACCGACCTTGGAACATTTGTTTCATAAGAACGTCGCTCCAAGTGTTCTTTTGTCAAGGATAGTCCAACATCTCTTAGATATAATCGTCTTTCAATCTTATAAGTTTTATTATTGCAAGCAAAAATAATTTGGGAATTTACACCACCCATATTCATAATTGAAAAAAAAAAATAACCATCGGCCACCTTCTTGTATTCCTTGCTACGTTATAGGTAGCAGACAATTTGTCGAGATTATCTACACCTCCTTTGGTATGATTGTAATAAGTAATTATATCGGGTTTGCATTTTTCTGCCGTAGAGGGATCAATCCTATCATCGTGATGTAAACTGGATATAAGATTAACATTTCTATATTTCTTTGGAATATATGACACAATAGTCATAACTTTTTGAAAGCCAAATATTGAAGAAAATTCAGGGCGAGCTCTTGTGTTGAAGAATTCTAGAGGCAATTCCCTTTTATTTTTTTTTATTGTACCCACGTACGTGGTTTTATGCTCCACAAGTCATTTTTTTTACCAATTCAACACTGGTAAACCAATTATCACACGTAAGATTACGATTAGTCCCAGATATAGGTTCTATTAGTCTCAAAACTATACTTTGTGGATCGTTAGGGCGTTCATATATACCTTCAGGCTGCTTTCCGACGTAAACCTCCAGATTTGAAGCATAAGATGTAGAGGAATCAACTAAAGCAAATATTTTTATACCGTATCTGTTAGGTTTACTTGGAATATACTGTTTGAAATCACATCGCCCCCTAAATGCCTCAAGCTTTTCATCAATTGTTGTGTTTGCTCCAACAGTATATGTGTTTTTACAGTTTTCAACAAAAAAGTCAAATAGGCTTCTGATTGGAGCTAGCTTGTCAAATTGTTTCCTTGCTTCTCTTGTCGTCAAGTCATCAAAACGAAGGCATCGAAGAAGAAAATGAAATCGATCGTGAGACATTACCAACCAAAATCTTTCAATCCCGAGTTCGTTTCTTTGCCATAGCTCTTTTGTATTAAGTCGTCCACTTTTGAGGGTCCCCGCCAAATATAATAATCCAAGAAAAGCTTTTATTTCACAAATGTCCGTGGGTTTCCCTCTTCTCTCTCTTGCATAATTTTGAGCCAATCCAGAAATGTAGAGATTTGTGTTTTCCACTATAATATTAAGCATTTCATCTGTGAAAAATAATGACCAACACTCCATGGCTGTTTTGGCGTTTTTCCCACAGTTCCTGACGCCTGGTAGCCGAACAATAATATTTTCTTTTCTCGTTCTTACGGTTTTGTTTGGACAATGTTTTTGCCATCGCGTGGTTCCGTTTTTACCAATGAAAGCTGGAATTCTTGGTAATTTTGCAAGAGGTACATTGTCATCACTGCTATCATCGCACTCTTGTTCTGATTCACTATCGGTACTTCGGGTTTCTACTATATTTTCTTCTAAAGCTAACTCCTCTTCTTCGTCATCCGGCTCTTCATCTGAATCAGCTTCTTCCCATAATTGGCGGAGTTTCTCCTGCTCTTTCTCATAATAAGTAGACATCGCTGCTAAACAAAAGAGATACTATTTTTTATAAAATAGTAACTAATAAATAATTAATATGCATAAAATAATGCAAAATAAATTTTATTTATGCTAACTTACCGTTGAAAAGTAAAACCAGCCGAATGTAAAAAGAAAAGCGCAAACCGGGGCGCCGGGTCTCACAGACCAAAATCAAAATAATTTAAAAACTAAAATACGTACACAACCACCGATTGTTATGCGGGTATTGAGGCCAAAAATGAACAGGTAGACGAACCGCTAAGCGGTTGCAACGATGTTACGAAAATTGCCGACTGATTGTCGGAGCGTCGGGTCTCAGAGGCTAGGCGCCCCGCCCGCAGGGTTAATAGAAATTTTTTACTTATCTTAGAAGTTATAGCCTATCGTAATGCCTCTCTTATAGCCATAAGTTCCGCAGAGAAAATAGAAGAGAGAATGCCATATGTAAGAATGGATGAAACATGGATCCACCACTACACACTGCAATCGAATCGGCAGTCAGCTGAGTGGACAGCAGCCAATGAAAATCGCCTGAAGCGACCAAAGGCACAACGGTCGGCTGGGAAGGTTTTGGATTCTGTATTTTGGGATGCGCATGGAATAATGTTCATCGACTATGCTGAAAAGGGAAAGATCATCAACAGCGAATATTATATAAAGTTATTGGTGCGTTTGGAGGCAGAAATCGGAACGAAACGACCCCAAATGAACAAGAAAAAAATACTCTTTCATCAAGACAATACATCGTGTCACAAGCCAATGGTTACGATGGCAAAATTGCATGAATTGAAATTCGAATTGTTGCCTCGCCCATTGTATTCTCCAGATTTGGCTCCCAGTGACTATTATCTATTCGCAGACCTCAAAAAAATGCTCGCGTGAAAGAGATTTAGCTCCAGTGAAGAAGGTATCGCCGAAACTGAGGCCTATTTTGAAAGCAAAGACAAATCCTTCTACAAGAGAGGTATAGAAATGTTAGAAAAGTATTGGACTGATTGTATCGCTCTTGAAGGAGAATGTATTGATGTATAAAGTCGCTACGTGTTAGAAATCTCTCAAAATTAATTCACACTCTTTATATACTCCTGGACAAAATTAACGCAACAATATATTAAATCATACAAATCTCTATAATGAATTAATTTTAATAATTTTTTATGAACATTGGTTACATTAAAGTTAGAAAAAACTTATTCAGATAAAAAAAGTGAATTAACTACCAAATTTCTTTATAAGATTCGAATTAAAATTATTCTTAAGACCTAATAACAAAATCGTTGAAATTATGTAATAATGAAAAAAATAAACTGGGACACTAGTAGCAAAATTAATGGTGTAACTGGGACACTAGTAATGTGTGTTGCCTCCTCTACTTCGGATGACAGCGTTTATGCGCCTAGGCATGCTTCTAATTAAATTTTAGAAAAAAATCTTAAGGAATTTGCTCCCATTCTGTGATAACTGCATTTTCAAGTTCCCTCAGGTTTCTAGGTGCAGGTATATGACGTTTCACATTCTTCTTAAGGTGATCCCATACATGTTCTATCGAATTCAGATCCGGGCTTTTTGGTGGCCATTGCATAATCGGTATATCAACTTGATTAAGATAATCGAGTACCAGGAAACAGGAAATTGGGCCCCAGAAAATGACCGAAAGGTATCACATGTTCTATTACAATATTCTCAAGATAGTAGTCAGGATTCATGGATCTCATTCGGACAGGAACTAACTCTGTGCGAGCATCAAAGCAGATGCCACCCCAGAACATAACAGAGCCACCGCCGAATGGAATCCTTGCAGAGATATTGCAAGGAGCAAACCTCTCTCCTGGTCTTCGCCATATTCGCTCACGACCATCCGGATGTTTTAGACTAACCCTAGTTTCATCTGTGAAGAAAACTTGTTTCCAATCATCCACAGACCAGTTTTCGTGATTTCGAGCAAAACGTAACCTGGCAACTCTGTTCTCTCTAGTAAGCAAGGGCGCAGTGGTTGGTCTCCTACTGTTTAATCCAGCTTCATTTAACCGACTTCTAACTGTTTTAGAAGAAATTGTGACATTGCGAACAGCTTCGAGTTCGTTTCTTATTATAGAACTAGTGACAGTCCTGTTTCTTAAAGCATATTGTCTTATAAAACGTTCATCTAGATCGCTAGTGCATCGTTTTCGCCCTTGCCCTGACCTTCTAGAATAAGTTCCTACTTCATTCAAGCGTCTTACCATACGACTTATTGTGGAACGATGTTTGCCTAACAAATTGGCAACATAACTCTGACAATATCCCTCGTCCAATAAAACTTAGGCTTGCAGTACCTCGTGTTCAGTTAAATTCCTTGTTCGATTCATTTTTCTAATTCTTCGGGGTCAAAAATAAAACAGTCTACCACAAAAAACGTATTACTTTGAAAAAGGGAACAATTTATAAGCTTACTTTTAAAGAAAATCTATATCGCATTGTTACAGAAAATTGTTTATCTTCTAAAAAATTCTTTAAAACTGTAAATCTAAACGAATTGTTTTGATTTCGGTCATGAACAACGAAACAAAATATGCATAGCCTACTATTCAAATACTCGATAAACTTTAAAACTGACATAAGAAAAAGATAAATTAATTTTCAGATTGTTGCGTTAATTTTGTCCAGGAGTGTATATTAAACATTATTACAGTGAATACAACTGGAAAATATTTAAAAAAAGTGTAATTTACATAAATAATTTATAAGGAGGGTATTATCGGAAAATTTCTAAACTTTAAGTGAGAAAGTATGCAGATTATTTTACCTATTAAACTTTGGAAGGCACTGGAAGTTGGAGGGCAACTTGTTAAGGTTTTACGAGAAAAAGTTGAATAGCTTTTAAGTAATAATTAAAACTTACAGAGAAGAACTAATGATCTTAAAACGATTAGGGATATTTATGCAAAGTGCATGGTTAGGACCTTTCATGATACAAACGCCTGAAGCCGTTAAAATATTTATAGGCTAATAGGCAAAATTCGTTTTTATTTCTTTCGCTTAATGGTCCTTTTACACGGTCATATCAGTCTTCAGTTCAGTTTCAGTTTCAGTCGAACTATCCGTTTTTTCTATGTGTAAAAAGGAAAAACTAACTCCGCCTGCAGTGTTGATGGATGGATTGAGTAGTTCATCTACACTGTTGCCGGTCCCAAGCCCGGATAAAGGAGGAGGGTTGTGGCGTTAGGAGTTCGCACCCTAACACACGTAAAACCTAAACTGGGAAGTGCTAGTTGTTTTTGAAAAGTAGGATGAAAAATCACAAGATAAGCAAAAATCCCCGGGTGGCAATCCACACCTTCGAAGAAGGGAGCCCCATCGGATACGGGGGGAGGGCAATTCTACTTCAAAGCGAATAGTTAACCCAAGCTTAAAACTCAGCCAAGCGAAGAAATCCCGAAAGAGAATAGCTGCTCTCGGCACCTGGAATATACAGGGATGGAGGACAAAGAACATCGAAGTCATACAAGTGTTTAAGAAGATGAACCTAGACATTTTAGTAATAAGCGAGACGAAGAAAAAGGGAAGTGGAATAGAAGAAATAGATGAAGTGATGCATTGTTGGAGTGGAGTAAAGAAGGAAGAAAGAGCAAAGGCCGGAGTTGGAATATTAGTAAAAAAGAAGTGGAAAAAGAAAATAACATCTTGGGAACCCATCAATGAAAGAATCATAAAACTAAATATAACAATGCTAGGAAAAGACATGGTAATATTAGGAGTATATGGCCCGACAGAAGACACCACTATAAGAGAAAAAGATAATTTCATGGAAACACTAGAAACAGGAACACAAAAAGTAAAGAAAAACCAAGAATTAATAATAATGGGAGAACAGGAAGGAAAACAAAGGACAATACCGTAGGACCATTCGGAGAAGACATTACTAACGACAACGGAGAGAGACTAATAGAGCTGTGTGAACTAAACGGCCTCAAAATAACAAACGGATTCTATAAACACAAGACATCCACAAATAACTTGGATGCAAGAAACACGAAACTTAAAATTATTATTAAAAACGATACTACTATCAAAATAAAAGACGTAAGAGTAAAGAGAGGGGCAGAATGTGGAACAGACCATAAACTATTAATAGCAAATATAAAAGTACCGTGGTACAAGACAATAAAGCAAAAAGAAACAATAGATAAAGAAAACAGAAATATTAATGAGATAACAGAAAAAGCAGATAAAGAAATAAAATACAAAATACACTTACTGCAAGACGAAATGATAAGAAACTTATATAGACGACGATTAGATCAAAAATTAAATGAATTTAACTACGACAACCTCCAACAGATGTATGACCACATAAAAGAATGCATCAAACAGGCGTCCCTACAAGCATTAGGTAAAGAAGACAACGAAAACGAGAAACATAAAATTAGAATCTGTGAAAAAACCAAAGAATCTATAAAGGAGGAAAAAAGACTATACGAAAAATATGGCTGAATACAAAATAAGAAGAAGATCTGCAGAAATATAAAGAGAAAAATGCAGAAACGAGGAGGATGATAAACAAAGAAAAGAACGAGAGATGGGAAAAATCGTGCGAACATGTAGAACAGTATATATGAGGAACTAGAAATACAGAGTCATGGAGAATAATTAAAGCATTAAGGAGTAACAACAGAGAGAAGACGTATATAGAGTACATCCCAGAAAGCAAGTGGGAAGAATATTTTAAGAAGCTGCTAACAGAAGATAGACAAGAATTCCAAGAAGAGAACCCTGAAGAAGAATAGAATAACGAAATAAAAGAGATAGAACTAAGCTATGAAGAAGTAAAGAAGACAATAAAAACACTCAAAAATAATAAATCTGTAGGGCCTGGGGGTATGGTAAATGAAATGATTAAGTACGTGTCTAATAAATTACATCGAATGCTGAGAAACATGTTCCACAGAGCGATAAATGGAGAAAAAATACCAGAGGAATGGTCAAAAGCTTATATAGTATCTGTATTTAAAAAGGGAGACCGCAGAAAATGCACAAACTATAGAGGTCTAAGCATAATATCGAGTATGGGACGTTTGTATGGAAAAATTATTAAAAATATCATGGAGGAAAATATAAAAGGAAAAATTGGAGAAGACCAAGCAGGCTTTACGGCCGGAAAATCATGTATAGACCACATATACACTATAAAACAAACAATGGAAAAAAAACTGGCAAAGAATAGAGAAGTTCATCTAGCCTTCATAGATATAAGAAAGGCCTATGACTTAGTACCAAGACAAAGATTATGGAAAGCAATGAAAGAAATAGTACCAAGACAAAAATTATGGAACGCAATGAAAGAAATAGGACAAAGAACTAATATACGCAGTAAAAGCTCTCTACGAAAACAACACAGTGAACATAAAAATAGGACATAAAATAGAGAAGAGATTCCAAACGTCAAAAGGCCTATTACAAGGATGCTCTACATCCCCAACACTATGCAAAATATACCTCGAACAAACATTAAAAAAATGGAAGCAAAAATGTAGTGGAATGGGAGTCCCAATACTAGAAGATTACTTATACAGTCCCTGGCCAAATTATTAGACGCACTGTCTTTTTTTTTAGTAATTTTATGTTTCTTAAGAGTTTTTATGCAATAATGGTATATTTAAACTACAATATTATTGATTTTTATTTAAAAGAATTGTTGTAGACTACATATTTGTATTTATTTTTAACATATGGCAACACTGTGTTGACAAAGTGATACATGAACGTAAATAAGTACAAACCTGTATCAGTCGCGATCGGAATCGAGTCAGGTACGGACGTGTTTCTGTGGCTTTATGGACTGTGATTGTTGTTTAACAGTTTTATACTACTCAGTTATTAGTTTATTTTGTATGCAGTGTTTTAAAAAAGTAATTGGACTATTTTCATTATGGGTAGAAAAGGCGATCTTTCGCCACGTAAAAAAGCTGAAGTGAAGGCCCTTGTGATTACGAAAACATTTACAAACCGAGAAATATCACGAAGATTGGAGGTTTCTGAAGCTAGTGTACGACGCATAAAAAAGAAAATTGAGTCAGGGAAGGAATTAAGCCCGAAAAGAAAGAAAAGATGCGGTAGAAAACCAATTTTCACTCCACGGTCAGAGAGATATTTGAAGAAAATTTGTGTAGAAAACAGATTTGCTACCACAAAGGTAATAAAATCACAACTCCAGGATGCTAGCGTAAATGCTTCTGAGCGCACTGTTCGAAGAAAATTGAAAGAATTAGATTTTAAGGCCTGTCGCCCCGCCAGGAAGCCCAAGTTAACAGCTGCAATGAAAGCAAAGCGCCTGAAGTGGGCCAAACAATGGCAAGACAAAGATGTGGACTTCTGGAGATCGATAAGATACAGCAATTTAATCAATAATTGATACATTATTATCATTTTCAGTTAAATAAAGCAAATAAACATGGAAGTTTATATATTTTTCCTATTTTTGACAGGTCTGCTTCAGTGACGAAAGCACATTCGAAATTTTGCCGAATAAAGCTCAGTATGTGCGTCGTCGTCATGGAGAAAAGTTTCATCCTGATTGTGTCGTCCCGACGGTTAAACATCCCACCAAAGTGATGATTTGGTCAGTCATCAGCGGCAAGGGCACTGGACGTCTGTACGTCGTCAAAGGAATAATGAGGCAAAATCAGTACAAAGAAGTATTACAAAATCGGTTGATTCCGCAGCTCAGAGAATGGTTTCCAAATGGGGAACCATTCACTTTCATGCAAGATGGAGCTCCCTGCCACACTGCTCGGTCTGTTAAAGCTTTTTTGGCAGAAAAAAATATCCCTCTGTTGGATTGGCCCTGATATGAACCCCATTGAAAATGTGTGGGAGCTAATGAAAAGAGAAGTGGCTAAAGATGTGATTACCAACAAAACCCAGCTCCTAGAAAAGATTATTCATGTGTGGAATCATCATCCTCAAATGCAGGAGACAGTACAATCTTGCATTGATAGCATGCCGCGCAGAATTAAAGCTTTGATAGCGGCTAAAGGTGGCTCAACTAAATATTGACTTTTACTAACATTAATTTCACTTTTCTTTAAAACTTAATAAACTTATGCTTTTCTAAATTAATGCTGTTTTATTTATGTCAAATAAATAGGTAATCGATTGGATAATATAAAAATAAAAAACAAATCAATTTAAAATAATAAAACGGTACAATATCACTCGGTAATTAATATTTTACATGAAATCTTGCAGTGCGTCTAATAATTTGGCCAGGGACTGTATACTCTAAGTTTCGCAAACGACCAAGTAATCATAGCGCAAGATGAGGAAGACCTCAGTTATATGGTAAGAAAACTGAAAGAAGAATACACTAAAGCAGGATTAGCAATAAACTTTGATAAAACGGAATATCTAACAACAAAGGAGGGAAACGTGGAGAATCTAGAAGTAGATAACGAAACAATAATCAAAGGAACCGATAGATTTAAATATCTAGGAACCATCATTTCAAAAAACGCAACATCAGAAGAAGAGATTAAAGCTAGATTAGGACAAACGCGAACATGCATAAGGCAATTAAATTCGATCCTGTGGGACAAGCACATTACAAAGAGAAACAAAACACGCATTTAAAAATCAATAATACAAAGCATAATGACATACGGGTCAGAAACATGGACGATCAACAAAAGAAATAAATCTAAAATTAACGCGGTAGAGATGGAGTATTGGAGAAGATGTTGTAGAGTGACACGTATGAAGAGAATAACAAATGAAGAAATAAGAAGCAGAATGAGCATCAAAGAGAACGCAATAAACATCATTGAAGAAAAACGATTAAAATGGTATGGACACATAAGACGAAGCGAAGATAATAGGTGGATAAAGAAAATAACGGCGTGGAGCCCTATAGGGAGAAGAAAAAGAGGAAGACCCAGACGATCGTGGAGAGACGATGTGGACGAGGCTATGGAGGACATGGGTCTAACAGATAGAGACTGGGAAGATAGAAACGGATGGAATCAAAGGCTGAGAAAAGGAAGACAGCGTCAGCTGTAGAAAATCCTTGTTATATATATAAAAAGGAAAAACTGAAAACAGAACTGAAACGGAGACTGATACCTGACGGTATGGGATTCTTTTCTTCCGCCATTTCTTCAACGCCACAGCTAAGGTTACTGCAGTGAGACAGTCTTCATACATGAGCTATTATACACGAGTACAACCTTGGGACAGTATGACAACACGTGTTTGAACGCGAAACACACATAACACTTTGAAAGTGTAACTCGGACTGAGAACTGAACGGACGGTGTAAAAACAAACCTCCTTCCGAACTGAAATGAAACGAAAACTGAAACTGAGACGCAACTGAGAACTGATATGACCGTGTAAAAGGACCATAAGAAAGGTATTGTATTTGGCAAAAAATTAACTTCGCGGCTCAGTTAGTCACTTAATGCAGACGGGCCAACATTGAGTGCCAAGTGAGGCATGTAGAGTTCCACTGGGAACGTAGCAAACTGATAATTCATATAGATATCTTGCTTTTCAATATCATTATTAGCTTATTCCATTCAGAGTCGGATGTAAGCCTCCTCAAGTTGTCTCCACTGAGCTCTATTGTTTGCTTTTTGCATCCAATCGTGCCCCGCTAATCTTTTTAGGTCGTCTGTCCATCTTGTCTGTGGTCTACCTCTGCATCTTTTATGTTCTCCAGTCCTTCATTCAACTATATAGCGTGTCCATCTGTTATCAGTCATCCTTGCAGTATATATATATATATATATATATATATATATATATATATATATATATTTTATGGGTCTAGCACACGTGCTGCAGGGAAGAAATCCCTAAAGCGCTACAGGAGCGACACATGTGCAGAAAAAGCGATTCACGTTGTTCTTGAATCGCTGTAAATTGTACTCGGGAAACACAGTCCTTGGTAAGCCATTCGAAATGGATGATGTTCTCCATATAAAAGACTGCTTGAAAAGCGTTGTAAGAGGAGTAACAAGCTGAACCTCATACAGATGTGAAGTATTAGCGCGACGTGTACTTCTAACATGCACTGCTCTGGGAGGAATTAAACGGGCCACATCCTTCGAACACTTTCCATGAAAATACTTGTAGAATACGCTCAAGTCGCCAACCGTTCTTCGATGTTCCAGCGAATCAAGGCCGCCGATCAGTTCCGGGTCTCCAATCAGACAAACAGCTCTTCTCTGAACAGAATCAAACAAATGCAGTGTATGTTTGGGAGCGGAGCCCCAAACATGGTAGCAGTATTCCATAGTTGGTCGAATTTGAGATTTGTAAAGAATTAACAGTCGTTGCTTTCTGGTTCGAAATAATATTCCCAACTTTTGAGAAGCTCTCCTTGCTATACCTGCAACATGTTCATGCCAGGACATATTTGCTACCAAATTAACGCCCAACAAATTGAGTGACGATGTTAGAGGAATGGAGTGCTCCGGAAATAACTATATCGGGTTCAGCAACGTTAACTTTTTTAGAAAAAACTGCCGCCTGGGTTTTTGTAGCGTTAAATTCCACTTGGTTACTGTCATCCCAAGATAAAATTTCTTCCAGGTCTTCGTTAAGTTGAATGACTTCCTGCTGTCTGCGGATATTCGTCTGAGTAGCCGATGTCCGAGCGATCAAAGTCAATGAAGAGATAAACATACTGTCATCTGCAAAACTGTAGATTGGATTCTCGGTCTTTTCCAGCAGATCGTTAATGTAAATGAGAAAAAGAGTAGGAGACAGTATGGAGCCTTGGGGCACACTGGCGTTAATAGCGAAGGTGTTAGAAAGAAATCCGTCGACTGCGACTAGTAAAGAACGCTCTCTGAGGAAACATGAGAGCCACAAACAGAACTTTTCAGACATACCATAATATACTCAGCCCAATTCCACCTTAATATACATATTCGTTATACTACATCTGTTCCTGTTGATCTTCTTCGCATCTAGATGTTAGGAATACGATCTTAGAGTCTAATATTTTTCAATATACTAGATGTAATTTTCAGAATTTTTGAAGCCAGAAATTGGAAAATTATGTAGTTTCGTTAGATGCAATTTTAATGGAAGTCTGTGGTGAGGTAAATCTTATGTTTCAGCTGGAAATACCTGGAAATACTTCTGAAACTCTTCGCCTGTTATTTTTTTTTGTTTAATATCTTTTTAAAAAGTATGTATAATATCGGTGCAGCAAATCAAAAGCAAGAATACGTAAATAAAACTGGTAAAAAAAGCTGAACTTGTAACAAAATTCGTAACCAAAACTAGCAGGTAGAACGTGACAAAGAAAAAGAAAAATTATAAAAAAAACCTCTAATGAAAAGAAAAAACGTCGTTATCAATTGTAAAAATGTCTGGCTTTTGAAATAGTTTTACTTTATCAACTCTGCAGGATGTGCTCAAAGGTGCCTTGAAAGAAGGTGGTACTGCAAATTGCGTCGTCTCGCTTTCTATAAACAGAGATACTATTTTAATGGAAATTCAAGAGTGAGCCGAAATAAAAACGAGAGAGTCAAACAGGAAAACAAGAACTCACCCAGTGCTGAGTTTTCTACCCAATACTACAGAAAAACTGGGTTTCCTGGCATGGCGTCGAAGAAAAAAATAAAAATAAGAACAAAATACTGTTTCTGTATAACCGCCCTTGAAAACTGGCTCGCCGGCGTAGTCGATATAGCGAACCACATTGTGCTCGCCTTGGCCATTCAAGGAATACATTTCCGAGTGTATGTTCTATAGTACTATTGGAAGTAGAACCGAAATGGAAAACAGGCAAAATACTGATGTGTAAACGAATTCGTCGACCGTGTAGTAAACTAAAAAAATTACGCTCAATTACCTATTATATAAAGTATAAGGGAATTCTAAAGAAAAATATATTCAAACTAGCAAGACGAACCCTTAGTGTGTAGGGACACTACACAAGAGATCTGATCAATTATGAAGTGGCAATACTATACTTAAACTTATATACTATTCTCGTAAAAACCTTGTACCACGATGTAAAGTAAACGTATTGCAAAAAAAAAAATATAGGCCAACCGCAAGTCGGACTTGCGCAATTAGTTTTCCCTACGTTGATTGTTTTTAAACTAAAAATTTTCGTTACGTAGGTATAAAATGATCAACGACTTGACAAAACACATCCCAAATGAGTTCTCAACAAGGTTTTTTTCCGATCTTGACTGAAAACTAATGACCTTGAAGTTTTTGTTTGTTTTTTTTATATACCAGATAAATTAAGTTGGGAATGTGGAATCTTTGGCACAATGACACCACTCAGTATTTGCACTCGACGCGCGTTGCGCTAACCATGTTAGGAGCGATGATTGACTAAAGCTTGTGACGTCTTTTTATGACATGCTAAACTGTCCTCAGTTTGAGGCATCTTTTTCCGTACCCTGTGAGAAGTTGTTTGTCCCACGCTTGAGCGCAATTTTGTAAGGTGTGCTAATTTTGCTTTATTTTTCGCCCCATGTAGACTGCGTCATTTTGTAACATTTTTAAATACTGGACGCCCCAAGCTTGAGCACAATTTTCTTGCAGCCCCGCTTTAATTTCTGATAATGAATTGAGTGAAACCTGATTTTAAAAGAACTAAAGAAATTAAAGAAATACTAGCTCAGTTTTCCTTGGTGGAGAGATATGGGTAAGAGATAATTTTTGTACGTCTTTTTGGAATTTAATTCTATTTTTAAAGAAACCTCAGTTGTACGACTTTTTTTTGGGCACCACTCATTTTAAAATAGAAAGGATTTAACTTCAGCTAAGAAAAATGAGAAAAAACTGAAGTGTTTTATGGATATTACTAAAAAGAATTAGTCTAGTACAACTGATCCTGAAAAGAGAAATAAATATTCAGTGAGACACTAGCTTTAATCAACAAAAAAAGAATTTATTCATATTTTTAAAATGAAAATAAAAAGTTCTAACCTTTACAGTTATACCAAAAAATTCTAGCCTAAATAGTAGTTGTTACATTTAAACTTTAAACTTTTACAACCCCCGAAGGCGAGACATCGTGTTTTACACTTCACTTTTTTGTCTGTTATACATTGCTGTTAATGCACTGCTCTTAAATAAGTCTATTGGAGGGAGTTTTGTTGACTTACTGTTTTCAGTCCTGCTGTGATGGACTTCGCCCGATTTCACACTTTTTCTTAACACTTAGAAAGCTCACTACAGCTTTTATTGTCGAAACTGGTACTTTTACTTTGCGACTTCTGAAGAAAATTAGCCTACTTCGGCTAGATGGAAAATAGCCTCTCGGCTAGACGGTACTGCCTGGTCTGCGGCTCGATCGAAAAAAGCCTCGCTGGTAGTTTCTCAGGCGCTTAAATAATCGTGCGATTTTTGCCGGTAATATCCGGACGCTCCAATCAAAACTCCGGGTCAAACATTTCGCCAATCGCGGCCTGGCAGTAGGTTCGATCAGCAACCCGCACCACACAGTATATACTGAATGTCCTGAAACTTTTGTTTAATATACCGGTCGATATTTTAAAATAAAAATAAATACAATTTAAAGTGAAAAATCAGTAACATTGCATGGTCTTAAAATCCAGGAAAAAATGAATGTTACATTTACCCCCTTCCAAAAAGAAATAGACTACACTAGTCTATTAAACTAAGGCTACTGATGAAAAGGTACAAAGTGGTACACTATCACTTAATACTAAGGTCAGAACTTAAAACAAAATTACAAACTTCGGTCCTTACTACTAGACTTAATTCTATTAAGCACTAATATTAAGTACAATGAAAACCAAATGAAAATTTTTGCATGTACACAAGAATCTTATAACTAGACTTAACTTAATTAAGCACTAAGGTTAAGTACATCAAAAAGCAAATAAAAATCCTTGCATGAACATAAGAAATACCTGTTCAAAGTAACAATCGCGGTCTTCTTATATAAAAGAATCAGCTCTGTTATTGTTACCAAAACAAAAAATAACTGTCTAGACTCTTGTCTAAATCAAAAAAAAAAGTGAACTGAAATAAAATATGAACACATCTTTTAAGGATTGTCTAAAAATTTTTTTTATTTCAGCAAAAGAAATTTATAAAAATTCTTAAATAAAGAAAAAAAATAAAAAAAATGATTCTAGTGCAAACACTTACACTAAAAAGAAAAAGTCTTGTCAGACCATTTAGCACTAGGCCAAAAAAAAATATCTGGATAAATATCCAGGCAAACGCTCGGGAAAAATCGCTATCCATGCTCTAGCTCATCGCTAAGAGAACATTCTAAATCTAGTATCACTACTAGTCGCACTCAGAAAATAATCGCACTCCATATCGCAATGTCGACGTCCTAAGACATCTAGACATGCTAAAATCGCTAGGGAAAACGCTCTGGTTGATCGCCAGAAAACACGTCAGCTCATCGCCAACAAAACACTCTGGTATATCGCCAGAAAAAAACTCGGCTCCTCGCCAAGAGAACACTCTGGTATATCGCCAAAAAAAAGCCTCGGCTCCTCGCCAAGAAAACACTCTGGTAAATCGCCAGAAAAAACCTCGGCTCCTCGCCAAGAAAACACTCTGGTGTATCGCCAGAAAAACTCGGCTCCTCGCCAAGAAAACACTCTGGTATATCACCAGAAAAAAACTCGGCTCCTCGCCAAGAAAACACTCTGTAAATAGTCCTCGACTACACAAAGTCTGCGTTCTAAAAGAACAAACTCGCCATTATCATAGTGAGCAGCTATAAAAGCTAACTAAATCACTATAAGCGCAGTGAATAGATATAAAAGCTAAAATTCACCCTAAACACAGTGAATAGCTATAAAAGCTAAAATTCACCAAACTGAATGATCCTGCTTCAAAAAGCAATGTTCACTAAGAACAGAATGATTAGTCTACGCGCAACTAACATTCAAGGAAACATTCCCAACATAACTGTATGAGACAGCAAGTCTCGAAATAGGACCTCCCTAAAGTCATAATCCTATATATGGGAGTCCATAAACAAAACGACTCAAAATCTCGCATTTTGAGCACATGCCCTCAGGCAACCAACATACACCGAAATATATACAGAAATATGTACAGAAATATATACAGAAATACATACAGGAGTTCAAATCCCAAACTCTTGGTTATGATTACTCCATACTGAGCTTGGTGAAAGCTCTTAGCAAAAGCTAATCAAATCTTCGGCACATCGCACCAAAGTGACAAATCTGCCTAGAAACATGAGCCAGAAAAAAAACGCTCTCCGTCATTCTTCAGGGTGGCTACACAGAGAAATAAAACTTAACCAGCATTGCGCCTCTTCAAGTT
>CM032446.1:3349750-3419613 GCA_019049505.1 Pachyrhynchus sulphureomaculatus | reverse complement strand
TTATCAATATTTTAATAATTGATATATTTTTAATAAATAATCGAAAGTATCGATTTAATTAATTATACCTAATTTTTATTATATATCATGTAAAAGTATCAAGGTTATTATAAGCAACACGTGATTGCGTGTGGCGGGAAGCAAGCGAGCAACTACGTTGCCACATTCACTATATCCTGAAAACCAAATTATTTCGCGTTTTTCTCTAACATAATGCTCTGTCTGTCTTCTCATAAGAAATACCTTAAAACCCTTAGGGTGCATTTATAAGTTTCTAGCCTAGCATAGAAAGATCAAGCTAATCTCAAAAATAAAAATTGTTTATTTATCGCAATCTCTGTTCAATTGTACATAGGGTAAAAAATTCCGATATTTTCCGAGAGATGGGACACTTATAAGATCCCTTCGGTGTCTATCCGTCTGTCACATCCGATTTTCCATGTAGAAAGTTGAAATTTGGCACTAATATAGGAATTGATAGCACCATCAGAGCAGTGTAGTTTTGAACGTTAAATTTTGACTTAAATTTGGAGGTTTATGAGAATAATTCTAAGCTAACGAAGCGATAAGCGATGACCTTGATCGTTTTACTGTTTACGGTGATAAGAAATATAAACAACAGTTTTTTTGTCTTTTTCTCTCGTGTTTGAAAATGGAATATACGAGGAACATACGTAAAGTTTTAATATAGAAAGAACAATGGATAGCGATGATTATACCTCAGGAGACTCGAAAAGAGCAATAGTCGAAGAAAAAGAAGAGCCAGTGGGATTATTCAAGAAGAGTAAAAAAGCTGATAAGAACACCACAGAAAGAGAAAAAACGAAAGATAGACAATTTTGATAGACATGATCAGAGAGCTAATGTCAGATATAAAAGAAATAAAACAAGATCAGAAGAGATACCAACAAGAGTTGAAGGAACTAAGAAAGGAGAATAAAGTATTGAAAGAGGAAACTAAGATAATTAAACTGGAAAAAGACAACGTAAGAAAAAATATTGTAATATCGGTAATGAAATTTGCAGCGAATACCCAACCAGATCTGAAAATGGATGTAGAACATTTTATGGAGAGGAGTATGAACACAAAAGTACAGATTAAAGATGTAATAAAGATAGGAGCGACTATATACAATATAGAACTTGGAAACAAGAGAGATGAAGAAGCTGTAATGAAAAATAAAAACAAACCGAGAAACCCAAGAGAGAGAGTTTACATAAATAACGATTTAACAAAAAATGAACGGGAAATTCAAAAGAAATTGAAACATATAGCAGAAAACGAGAGAAAGAATGGAAAAAGGGTGAAAATGGGATATCAAAAAATCCTAATCAAAGGAAGAGAATATAAATGGGACATTGAGGAAGAAAAACTGAAAGAACAAACAAAGAATACTACGACCATCAAGTCAAAAAACTGAGAAAAAGGAGAGAGATCAGTAGATTGACGACGACCCTGACAAAGATAAAGGATACGGAAGAGAAGACTAGTAAAATGAATACAAATAAGAAGATAATCAAAGAAATAGATAGGAAGAAAGAAATGGGAAATAATTATAGAGTTATTAGATTGAAAATACGCAATAATAGGGGTGTAAACGGAAAAGACGATGAACTGACAGAAGAACAACAAATGCACTATATAGGAATTACTGAAACAGGAAGGAAAGGAAAAGAAATGGATGCAAAAAATTAGAAGAAAAAGCATACAAAAATCAACATAGAGTCCTAATTCCGGAACAAGATGCAGAACTCACACTAACAGAAGAAACTAATACAGTAGAAACAAAAGAGGCAATCGGCAATTTAAACAGGATGGAAGGATATAGAAGGAAATATGGAAAAGACAGATATAGAATAATTCAACTCCATGGGCTTTACACTTCTAACAAAAAAGGTACAAAGGCATAAGGATTAAGTAAATAAATAGCGTTAGTTTTGGGAGGGAAAATCAGAGGTGAAAAAATTTTTTACTAGGTCATCAATTTTTAGCACAAAAACATTGTTTTTTCTTTAGAAGTCTGGGGACTTCTCACTGCATGTAATATAGTACAACGGGTAAAAGTAACACTAGACCTTTTAAACAAACCTTTGTTTTTTGATTTGTAAACGAGTCTTCGATTCAAAGCCTAATGCGTTGCAAAACTGACAAAAGCAAAATTTGTGAGCAGGTAGATTGTCTTGCAAAAACAGCACAGTTTTCCTCAGCATTTTTCCACAATTTTTTTGCCAAGTTTAGTTAATAATGAAGAATAATATTCTTCAGTCACTGTTTTGTCGTATTCTAAGTATGTATGAAATATCCCACCTTGTCTCAGATTTATGTAAATGAAACTTGGTGGAACGAGGTCACCCAGCATGGGTCAACTCCTTTAACTGTTTTCTTTGTCTCTAGATCATACTGGTGGAGTAGCGTTTTTATCCAGAATTACTATTCAATTCCAAAAGAATCGACTTTAAAACGGCTACAACTGAACAGATTAAGTTTGTTCCTGGCATTCAACAAGCTGGTAGTACTAGACATAATAACGAAATTAACTCAACAATCGAAAAATTACAAAATGTGAAAATTATAGAATAAGAGAACACAATTAATAATAGACAAGAAGCAAGAACTTGTTAAAGCGATTCACAAATCAGCCATATTAAATTTTCAAAGGCGAAAAGATTAAATCCTTAAATGATTTCTTTCCAGTTCATTTAGTAGAAATGATTCCTTATCCCCCCAAAATTAACAATGGATACAAATATATACTTATTGCAATTAATTGTTTTTAAAAATTTGTTTAAAACCATTTCCTTAAAATTCAAATTTACTGTTGAGGTGAGTCAAAATATTTAAAGGGCTTGTAAAATTGAAACTTCAAAAATTCTACAAACTGACATGGGTAAAGAATTCTTTAACAAGAAATTTTAATAAAATATAATGTTAACCAATATAATGTATATAGCGAAAAAGGTATCTATTATAGAGAGAGTGAATAGTGACCTTGAAAAACTGGAAAATTACAATAACTAGTATACAAGGTGTGGCAGAAAAGTAATCAGACTTGCAACACTAAGACAGATCTAGCAACACCGCAGATTTCTCTCTCATAACTACGTTAGTCTCTCCTAGACGCTTAGTATAGGGTTCAACCTTGTACGTGAGCGTGACGTTGTATTTTTTTAGTGCGTTACGAAAAATGTAACAGCGAAATTTGGAGCCTGTGCTGTCAAATGTTGTGTTGCTTGGTAGAACTACGAACTTGACCTACAAAAATTTGCAGGAAGCGTATGGGAAATATTCATTATCAATAGCACAAAAGCATTTTTGGAAAGGGACGAGAGGTATTGGAAGAGAAACCTCGCTCAGGAAGGTCTACACCAACGAAAACTGAGGAAAATATGGAACTTGTGAGGTTAGACCTCCGACTAACATTCAGGCAGATGAGTACTGAGTTAAATTTGATTTACCCTTCATCAGATTTTTTTTTTTTTATGGGTCTAGCACACGTGTTACAGGAAGTCCCTAAAGCGCTACAGGAGAGACACGTGTGCGGAGAAAGCGATTCACGTTGTTCTTGAATCGCTGTAGATTGTATTCGGTGGGAAACACAGTTTCTGGGCAAATTATTCCAAATGGATGATGTTCTCCATATAAAAGACTGCTTGAAAAGTGTTTTACGAGGAGTAACAAGCTGAACCTCATACGGATGTGAAGAATTAGCGCGACGTGTACTTCTAACATGCACCGCCCTGGGAGGAATTAAGCGGGCCACATCCTTTGAACACTTTCCATGAAAGTACTTGTAGAATAGGCTCAAGTCGCCGACCGTTCTTCGATGTTCCAGCGAATCAAGGCCGACGGTCAGTTCCGGGTCTCCAATCAGACGAACAGCTCTTCTCTGAATAGAATCCAACAAATGCAGTGTATGTTTGGGGGCGGAGCTCCAAACATGGCAGCAGTATTCCATAGTTGGTCGAATTTGAACTTTGTAAAAGAATTAACAGTTGTTGTGGAGTGTAAAGCTTTCTGGTTCGAAATAATATTCCCAACTTTTGAGAAGCTCTCCTTGCTATGCCTGCAACATGTTCATGCCAGGACATATTTGTTCCAAATTAACGCCTAACAAATTGAGTGACGATGTTAGAGAAATGGAGTGCCCCGACATAACTATGTCGGGTTCAGCAACGTTAACTTTTTTAGAAAAAACTGCCGCCTGGGTTTTTGTAGCGTTAAATTCCACTTGGTTACTGTCACCCCAAGATAGAATTTCTTCCAGGTTTTGAATGACTTTCTGCTGTCTGCGGATATTCGTCTGAGTAGCCGATGTCCGAGCGTTCAAAGTGAATGAAGAGATAAGTGTATGTACTGTCATCTGCAAAGCTGTAGATTGGATTCTCGGTCTTTTCCAGCAGATCGTTAATGTAAATGAGAAAGAGAGTAGGAGACAGTATGGAGCCTTGGGGTACACCGGCGTTGACAGTGAAGGTGTTAGAAAGAAATCCATCGACTGCCACTCGTAAAGAACGCTCCCTGAGGAAACATGAGAGCCACAAACAGAACTTTTCCGACATACCATAAGAACCTAGCTTAGCCAACAGCCCGTCGTGCCAATCACGGTCGAATGCCTTGGATATATCAAGAGCAAACCGCTCCAGATTCTCCAAAGTGTTCAATTGTTCAAGATTTGGGCATGAGAAAGATGTGTACAAATTTCGTGCTAAAAACGGCCATCTCTATCAACCAGTTTTTGGTGGAAAAAAGGATTCGTGTGGTTCCCCAGCCACCACCACAATAAACACAGCTTTACAAAATTGAAACCAGCTGACGTTTCAATTAAAAACCAAAACTACTTGCTCGATAATGCATATAACAAAATCAAAGTAAGCAATTTAAAATCAAAATTTAAAGTTGGTGATTATGTACTAATTTCAAAAACAAGAGGAATTTTTGAAATCAGAATGAACAATGTGAAAAGTAAATAAGAAAAATGTTAAGAGTCTCTGCTATAGGTTTTAACTTAATTCGTCATTTCTCCAGAATTACTTCATGTACAGCCTCAACATTTCGTCGGGTAAACATAGCACGGTGTTCTTTATTGGTCTCTTGAAATTTGCAATTTTAATTTTTGCTAGTGACGACGGAAATACAGGATTTTTCGATGTATTAAGGTTTGATTTTATTAAATTCAGAAGTTTTGTCGGTCTTCTTTTCAAATTCACTATAAATAGCACAATAAAATCTACACCATCAAATTTGGTGTAGGTACTCTTTCTATAGTACCATCCGTTGCGACCGCATTTGTTTTTGATAATGGGCAGTGGTCATATTTATTACTTATTATTTTAGTTACTAATAAATAAATTTGGCTACTTGTCGGGCAAAGAAGCTATTATTATTATTAGATCCTTCGACTCAGACGCGCCGCTGCTTTCGCACAGTTTCACGCTGGCACACATCTTCGTTCAGTTATAACGATAAATCTTTTAAAAAACACGCCCTTGAGTCATTTATCAGATGCCATGTCCCCCCTTATTCCTACACTTCTCAATCGACATTCCTTTTTGCCGCCTTTTAGGGATACGTCAAGGAATGTTACGTGACGACAGTCAGTGAATTGTCGACCAATGAAAACTTTTAGTGAAATTTCTGGTCATTGTTTTTCAACATAAAGGGATGCTTTGTGTTAATCTTTTAGGTTTAGGTTTTTTATTGTCTTCGTTAGCTTTTGTTCTATACCGTGTGACAGCTTCTTTTTACAGAAAATTACCTGTGCTAAACGGTTACGCTTATGTCGTAGAGAATGGGTTCTATCTATAAAGATGCTATGGCAAATCCCAAGATATAAGATCCTGCCTTTCTGCTTTTTCAATGGGGCAATAAACGACCCTATTAAGGTTGTGTGCATAGTTGCCAGGTATTACGATACACGTATTTTTATTTTACCTGCTTTGTATACCGCCCTCACTTGCACCTGCAATCATATTGGATCTATTTTTATCTATATATTTACTACCTGGCAACCCGGTTTGGAGCCCTTTAAGAATTTGATAATATAGGCCTAATGACAACAGGTCCCCATTAGGATTCGAAAGATACTTTTTATTATTTTTATTTTTCGTTTTACTTACAACTTACAACGTAATGGTTCTATTTTAAATATGTGGCGTCGGTGGGAAAATTGCAATAGTGGCAAGAGAAAACATTTATCACTTGACGCTAAACAAATAGTGAAAAATGTTTACGATAGTTTAGTAAAAAGAAATTTGAATAAACAAAGTGCTTTGCAAGAAACCAGTGAACTAACAAAAACCCCAATTTCTACGATTAAGGGTATTGTAGGAAAACCATCACTCAGGAACAGGAAAAAACGGAAAGATTTTTCAAATGCATCATGTAAACCAGAGGTTTCCAAACTTTTTTTCTCGTATACCACTTTCAAAATTTTACTGGTTTCGGTGGACCCCCCCCTGCTGCTACATTTTTACCATATTCCCAAAACTCGTCAAAAAATGTGAAGATTAGATCTAACGATGGAAATTTGCGTCGTGGCTGAGATTTTTTTTTTTTTTTCAACCCTAAATTCGGAGTGGTAAAAATAAAAAGAAAATTAATATATTTTCTTGTGTTCTATTTATTAAAATAATATGATTACAAACTTAGAATTAAAAAACATTAATAACGTACCGTAACTTTAACAATTAAAAAAAAATAGTCATAATTTTAATGGGAGGGATGTACTTGATGGATTGACAGCAAATTATCAATATTTGGCTTCAGTTTTGTAAGGAATAACCGCAAATCTCCCCGTTCTGTGATGTTCAATCTGCTCCTTTTTAGTGTTCCGTACGGAACACTTATAAGATCACTTCGGTGTCTGTCTGTCTGTCACACACCCGATTTTCTCCGAAACTATTTGACATAGAAAGGTGAAATTTGGTAATAATGTAGGAATTGATGGCCTCATCAGAGCCATGTAGTTTTTTGAGAATTAAATTTTGACTTAAGGGGGGTGAAGTCAGAAGTGAAAAAAAAATTTTTTTACTAGGTCATCGAGTGTGGTGTCAAATGAAAGCTTGTGAAAACACGAGTAAAAAATATATATATAATATTATACTTGCGCGCACTTTTCTTTGTATTATTTTTAAAAATTCGCGAAAAATCGCTGTCCCGGGCCTTATCTCGAAAAGTACTTATCAAAAAATTTCGAAAAAATTCTGGAATATTCTCCACGGGGTGTAGATTGAACGAAAATTATCACGAGTGCATTACCTTTAATAATTTGTATGGTATATAAAAAAAAACAAAAATTTCAAGGTCATCAGATTTCAGTAAAGATTGGAAACAAACTTTGTTGAAAACTCATTTACACCCCAAATGTGAAGTCACTGATCATTTTATACCACCGTAACATAAATTTTGACCTAAGGGGTTCGTTTTGAGGGGTGAAATCGGAATGAAAAAAAATTTTTTTTACTAGGTCATCGAGTGTGGTGTCAAATGAAAGCTTGTGAAAACACGAGTAAAATATATATATATATATATATATATATATATATATATATATATATATATATATATAATGTAATACTTGCGCACACTTTTCTTCGTATTACTTTTAAAAAATCGCTGTCCCCTACCTTATCTCGAAAAGTACTGATCAAAAAATTTTGACAAAATTCTGGAATATTCTCCACGGGGTATAGATTGAACGAAAATTATCACGAGTGCATTTTAACACACCTTTAACAATTTATTTGGTATAAAAAAAAAACAAAATTTCAAAGTCACCAGTTTTCAGTAAAAATTGGAAACAAGCTTTGTTGAAAACTCATTTGGGGTGTGTTTTGTGAAGTCACTGATCATTTTATACCACCCTAACAAAAAATTTTATCTTTAAAAACAATCAATGTACGGAACACTAATTGTGCAAGTTCAACTTGCACTTGACCGATTTTTTTTTTGTTAATAGGTTTGTAACGACACTAAAACTTTTTTCGACAAGGTATGACGAGGGAAACGCTATCAAAAGTTTTCTCGTAATTTCCCACAGCCCAGGATATTTTTCGGGTACTTCTGCCTGCAGCCAAAATGTTTTGATAGCCTTTTTTAAATTTCACCTTCAGCTCCTCATTGGTGTTAAGCTCGAGTAGCTCCTCTTGTAATACCACATTCGTCACTTCCGTTTCATCAAATGGATTTATGATCCATGGTGGTATCTCCATCGTCAGAATATCTTCAAATTTGTTTTTGAAGTCATCATGCAGGGCATTTAAATGTTGAACGTATGTCTGAATATCCTCATCAAGACATTCTGCCTGTGACAAGTTTGGAAACTGGGAGAATTCGCGCCGACTAATAGTTTGCCTCATAAATTTCAATTTTTCAAGAAAAGCCGAAATTACACCCTTTGTTTTTATTAAATTTAGACTTGTAACTGCAAGTTAATGTCATTAAATTTTTTGAACAAATCTGTCAAATACGCGATGTCTGCTTTCAATTTGATCAGGTTTTCTTTTAAATCTGGATCTTTACTTTCCAGAAACTCTAAAACTGATTCAAGAAGTGAGTAAAATCTTGTTAAACATGCACCTTTCGACAACCAGCGTACTTCAGTATGTAAGAGCAATCGTTGGAAGTCTTCATCATTTTCGTCGCACAATTGTGCAAATAAACGGGTATTCAATGCATTGCTTCTTATTTTGTTAACTGCTTTAATCACAAATTGAAGCGATTGGTGCAATCTATCACTCAAATTTTTCGCTACCAGGTGTTGTCGGTGGATGACACAGTGAATTGCAGTTACTCCTGGTATAATTCTTTTAAGATGGCTTATAAACCCACGATATCGCCTGAAGATGGCAGGAGCTCCATCTGCTGCCACCGAAATAATGTTTGTATATGGAATCGATTTTTCCTTAAAAAAAAATCACTCAGGACATTAAATATTGATTCGTCTTTAGTGTCCGTCCCCAAAGTTTTCGCGAATAGCAGCTCTTCATGGATTTCTTCGTCCATAACAAATCGAACATATGCCAATAATAATGCTTCATTACCAGGTAAAGTTGACTCGTCCAGTTGAATAGAAAAATGAGTTGTTTGCAGATAATTACACAAGAAGCTTTCAATATCAGAGCTCATTTCATCAATACGTCTTTGTACAGTGTTGTTACTCAAAGGAATTCTTTTGAGTAGGTCAAATGGAGGTTTGTGCAGAACAGTTTTTTAAAACCTCTTCAACAGCGGGTAAAACTAACTGTTCTCCGATGGTGTGCGGTTTTCCAGATTTCGCTATAAGCAATGAGATATTGTAAGATGCCCGCAAGCCATCATCGTTACTTTGAGACGTTGAAGCGAACATACTGTGCATGGTGGGTCTCTTTTCATATTTTTTCCTTCAATGTTTGAAAATATTTTAAATCTTTACCTATTTTATCAGGACGACACCTTCTTAGATGATCTTCGAGCTTCGATGGTTTCATAGAGTCATTGCTCAAAACTTTGTTGCATAAAGGAATATGGGCAATCGTTTGTCTGCCTTTAATGGAAGAAAACCAAATTTCAAATAATCAACACTGTACTGTCGACATTTCTTCTTAGATTCAGCTATGTTTCGTATCAGTTACCTACCTGTAAAAAAAAAATGTTTGTTTTAGTAATCATAAGGCGACTTTAACAGAATAAAATAGGATTAATTAATTATTGCAATGAAAAAAACCAAAATGCCGGCGGCAAAACTGATTTTAATTATTAAAAGCAATAAACTGCTAAGACCCATATAGAGGTTTTCACAAAACGGCTGAACCTATTTTAATGTAATATAAAATATTTTTTGATTAATTATATTTTGATACATTTCTGCAAATTCGAGAGAAAATACTTTTAAAGAATATTTTGACATCAAAACTCCGCGATTTTAATGATTTATTTATTACTTTGATGTACGTTACGAGTGGTACATAAAGACACGTACAATTTATGAAAATATTTTTAGTCATTTAGCATTAGCAACTACGAGGGCACTGAAATATGTACAAACATGCAGGTCAATCATATATCTCTCCTTTAGTGAATCACCACAGTCGGGTAAATAAATAATTTTATAATAAAAAGTACTAAAAGTTCAATCTTTCTCGGCTTTCTGTTCTTTTATAGAAGTACGGAATAATGGCCCTGTTCGGTATTTAATTTTTATTACGTACCTACTACACGCAAACATAACAAATATAATATTATTACAATATAAAATAAAAGTATGAATAACAAATAGGCAGGTACTTACTTTTTTCCGGCACTGGTAAACACTGACATCGATTCACTCACACTTTCCTTTTCAAAATTCCGGAAACAAATGAGTAACGTTTGTCCTTGGCATTCGTATTTATATTGGTGAAGAGTCAAATAAGTTCATGCAAAATTGCAAGCACAGCACAAATCGTATTTCATCCCTTTGCACGTCTGAACGGGTTGCGTTGCGGGCGGGCGGTGCTTTGCAAGTCTCGACGCGCGTTGTACTGAATATCGAATATGCAAGTTTTTACAAGTAACAGTCGCTAACCTTCTTAAAATACACTACTTAAAAAAATTAAGGGAGGTTTTAAAACAAGGAAATTAATGCTAAATAAACAGACTATCTGATCCATATGCCGGCCTAACTGAAAAAATTTTTTTCAAGGCCGTGCACCAAAAAAAAAAGCAAAATATTTGCAATATTATTTTTTCGCGCTATCTGTTAGGATTGCATGAGTACCGTAGCTCCTAAAAAATTTTAGCCAAAAAATCTGAACATTAGAAACTTAAAGCTTCAAAATACTTTTTTTAAAGTCGCAATACGACCATTTTTCACCGAAATACAGCCTGTCAAAAATCACTGAAAAATTTGGATTTTTTTTTGGTCCCTTAATTTTTTTAAGTAGTGTATTATCTGCCTACATTGATAGGTAAAGCCAAGCCAACATTTTTGTTCTTTACTATCGAAACCAGATAAATTTTCGTGAACCCCCACTTACAACTTGTGAACCCCCATTTTTTTTTTCACGCCAACGTAGACCCCCCCGTCGAGTCTCCCGTGGACCCCTGGAGGTCCACCTGAACCACTTTGGGAATCACTGATGTAAACGATTGTGAAAGAGACGTCATCAGGAGAAAAATATATTCTATGTATGAAGAGCCGTTGGTGCCGACACTAGACAAAATAAAATTAAGACTGGTGCAGGACGGGACCAATATACATTGTGGCCAATCAACCCTTCACAGAATCCTCTTAAGAATGGGATTTACGTTTCGAAAAATCAACAAAAGGCAAGTAATGATGGAGCACAAGATTACGAATCTTGCGACATACTTATTTACAAGAAATTAAAAAGTATTTATCAGAGAATTGGCCAATAATTTACCTTGACGAAACATGGTTCGATACCCATTACACTATGCAAAAAGGGTGGATTGACAGCAGTACAAAATGTCAGACTAACGCACCTTCAAATAAAGGTAAACGAATATCCATTTTACATGCTGGATCTGAAAAGGGCTGGGTTTCAAATTGTCTACTATTATCAGCAAAAAACGTAAAAGATTCTAGTTTGGACTATCACGAAGACACTACCGCAGAACTTTTTGAAAACTGGTTTCAAAATTCTCTTTTGCCAAATGTTCGCGAACAGAGTGTTATAGTTATGGACAATGTAAGCTACCATAGTCGCCTATTAAATAAGGTTCCTAATGCAGCCAACATGACATTTATTTTGACTTTAGTTATAAAAAAGTGATCTTTTGGAACTTTTGAAAGAATATTAATTGAAAAAGAATTTATTTTTTTTATATATTAAGGGGTAAGGACGCGTCAACTTCAATGGTTATTTGGCGCCCGAAATGATTTAGATTATGATATTTAATTCTTTTAAGTAGTTGATAATTCCCAGCTTATTTGATTGAAAAGTGCTTACTATTTGTTTAATGTTTGATGGTATGTTATGTTTGTTTCTTCTGTGTGAAAAATGCGCTGCCTCAAATATGTGTTTGTTAGTCAATGATTGACTGCAGATGGAGCACAGCGGTGCTGGTTCACTCTTTAGTAGGTGAGAGTGTGTCTGGTATGTATGTCCAGTCGCTAGTCTTCTGAGTTTTACATTCTCTGATCTGTTGAGACTGTGAATGTGAAGAGGAGGAAAAACAAAACGTTTTATTTCCCACAGCTTGTTATTAGGATCTACGAGATCCCATTCCAACTGAAAATTATTTCTATTAATTGAGATTAAGTTTTTGTGGAAATCATTGATATGGTTCTCTCCTGTGATATAGTTGCCTGTTTCTATGGCTTGTTTGGCTACTTGAAATGGTAGAAATAGAAATATGTTTGTGATAGTATGGCTGAGAAAATGGGACACACTGTTTTTCGGCTTCGTCCGTATTATTGTGTGTTTAATCCAAATGAACATATTTGGCATCAAGTTAAATGAAAAATAAGTGCACAAAATGTTTCTCCTACTTTAAGCGTGTCAGTAATTCAATTAGTAAAAAAAGTTATAAATTATATACCTTGTGAAAGCTGAAAGATTTCCATTCATTACGTTGTTAAGGTTGAAGATTCATATATTTATGTAAATAATATAAAACCAGTGATAATTACCTCAGCTGATGACAGTGATAGTGAAACCGAATTAGGCTTACGTTAAAATATATTTTTATTTATACAATATGGCCCCTCTTGTAAACCCCATTAATTCAAAATATATATTTGTTTACTTCTCCTCTCCATTTGTTTTTACATGCATCTATAAATAAAAATCTCCAAAAACACTTATAATTTTATTTATTTGCATTAATGGATAAAATTCTTAAGTCCATCTCTGCAACCTATCATAAACAGAAGGTCAGAATTTTTATATTGCCCACTTAAAACGGCAAAAATCAGGATCTTATATTTTGGGACAGGCTATACTAAATATGCCTTTTTATATTTATTTTGGGCACTATCTAGTTTTATTCAGTAACTGTGTTTGCCTAGCATAGAAATAGGAAATATTAGGTCCTATCAACCTTGTTAAAATAAGTAGAATTGAGATCTCACTATAAATATATATAAAATTAGCAATGACTTCCTAAAACACACCCCAAATGAGTTTTCAACACAGCTTTTTTTTTCAGATTTTTCGTGAATACTGATGACCTTGAAATTTTTGTTTTTTTTTTTTTATATACCAGATAAATTATTAAAGGTAATGCACTCGTGATAAATTTCGTTCAGTTTACACTCTGTGAAGAATATTCCAAAATTTTTTTCAAAATGTTTTGATGAGTACTTTTATTTTTCGCAATTTTTTAAAAATACCACAAAAAAAGTGTAAGCAAGTATTACATTATATATATTTTTGAATTTTTTGCTTTTATTTGGCACCCCACAGTGCAGGAGAATATCCAAAAGACCAAGTAGCTGGTCGCAGCGTCTTTGGCAACTAGTAACACCAGTTTATAGTCTATGTAGAAATGGGATATAGTTGGGAGTGACCTGATAGTAGTTCTTCTTTCAATTCAAAGGGCCGTGCTGGTATTTGACGTGCCCTCCGGATTTTCCCAACCTTAATTTTGGGGTGTTTGTTCATGTAAAGGATACTTGAAATCTGTAATTTGTTTTTTAGTGTCCCGTACGGAACACTTATAAGATCACTTCGGTGTCTGTCTGTCCGTCTGTCACACCCGATTTTCTCCGAAACTATTTGTCATAGAAAGTTGAAATTTGGTAATAATATAGGAATTGATGGCCTCATCAGAGCCATGTAGTTTTAAAAGTTAAATTTTGACTTAAGGGGTTAGTTTTGGAGGGTGAAATCGGAAGTGAAAAAAAATTTTTTTTACTAGGTAATCGAGTGTGGTGTCAAATGAAAGCTTGTGAAAACACGAGTAAAAAAATATATATATAATGTAATACTTGCGCACATTTTTCTTTGTATTATTTTTAAAAAATCGCGAAAAATCGCTGTCCACCCGCCTTATCTCGAAAAGTACATATCAAAAAATTTTGAAAAAATTCTGGAATATTCTCCACGGGGTGTAGATTGAACGAAAATTACCACGAGTGCATTAGGTTTAATAAATTATCTGGTATATAAAAAAAAAACAAAAATTTCTAGGTCATCAATTTTCAGTAAAAATTGGAAACAAACTTTGTTGAAAACTCATTTGGGGTGTGTTTTGTGAAGTCACTGATCATTTTATATCTCCATAACAAAAATTTTTATTTTAAAAGCAATCGACGTACGGAACACTAATTGCGCAAGTTCAACTTGCAGTTGACCGGTTTTTATTTTTAGTTTTACTTACAACTTACAACATAACGGTTCTATTTTAATTATGTGGCGTCCGTGGGAAAATTGCAATAGTGGCTATCGCAAAAGAAAACATTTATCACTTCACGCTAAACAAATAGTGAAAAATGTTTACGACAGTCTGATAAAAAGAAATTTGAATAAACAAAGTGTTTTGCAAGAAACCAGTGAACTCAAAAAAACCCCAATTTCTATGATTAAGTGTATGGTAGGAAAATCATCACTCAGGAACAGGAAAAAACGGAAAGATTTTCAAATGCATCATGTAGACCAGGAGTGCTCAAACTTGAACTGCTGGCGATCTACCTCAATATTGTTAGACTACGATCGATCGACTCTGAGAGGCTGCAAGTAAGTGTGATGCAGGATTGTCGTCTAGGTAGGGTGTATCGTGGCATAGATATTAGTTTTCCTCACAATATGCATTTTTTTTTAGTCAAGGTAAGTGTAGGTCTGCTCTAAAATGTCAATGAAAAAACTCATAATTATTCAAAATTGCGAGTTTATTGGTTCTTACAAAACCTACGAATTCTAGTGTCTAAACTTAACTAAGGAGTGACTTTGGATGTTGAAGCGTGGCACTGCAGGTCCTCAGCATACTTTTCATAAGATGGTACGTAATTACCGAGTGCTAATCGCAAGCATGATGACATATGTTCGTCAGTTAGTTGATTGCGATATTTTGACTTAATTGTCTTCATTTCAGAAAATGAAGACTCGCACAAGTAAGTTGACCCAAACATTGCCGTCAGTTGAAGGGCGATTTGCCTTAGATTCGGATATTTATCTTCAGATATAAAACACCAGAATTTTGTATCAGATGCCGTGGCTTTGAGATGTATATCTGATATAATCTGCACTAACTCATTTTCAACAGAACACGAGTCCATGTTCAACTGACTTGCTATTTCAGTAGCTAATTCCTCAATGTTTTTTTACACGAAAAGGGATAACTCATAAATGATGCGATATTTGCCAATTTACTGAAATCATAAAAACATATTTCGAATTGGCCCAAAATATTTGATAATTCTGCCTCATACATATCATAATTCAACTGAGGAATCCTTGCTTTCAAAGACGGAAAATTTTTCAGATCCTTTCTTTTCAGTTGATCTATCATAAGTTGCAATTTACTTTTGAATGCGTTTATTGCGCTAATCATCTCAATAATAGTTTTTCTTTTACCTTGAGGCTCCAAATTAATGGTGTTTAGATGCATTGTGATGTCTGTCAAAAATGCCAAATCAGTCAGCCATTTTCCGTTTTTCAGCATCTGAGTGTCATCACCTCTGTCGTCCAGAAAAGCTGTTATTTCGAGCAATAATTCTTGAAACCTTTCTAGGAATTTTCCGCGACTCAACCACCTGACGTCCGTGTGAAGAACTAAATCAGTGTGTTCAGCTGACTCACTATCTTCCAACTGCAATTTAAAGAGCCGTCGTTGCAAGCTACGTGCACAGATAGAATTCACAATTTTTATTGCAATGCCCATAATCTCCTCCATGTTTAGAACTTTTGAACAAAAAACTTGTTGATGTATAATGCAATGGAAGGAGAAAAATGAAGGGAAATCATCATTAGCTCGACACAATGCCACAAAACCGTTTTTTTGTTTCCAGTCATTGCTGGTGCTCCATCGGTTGTAATGCACACTAGTTTATATATTGGTAGCTTGTAGTTTGTTACAAAATTGAAGAAAACGTCATATATATCTTCGCCACGGGTCTTTCCTTTCAGAGGAATCATTGTCAAAAACTCTTCCTTAGCCGACATGTCATTAAATACCATTCGAATAAAAATACACAGCTGGGCAGTCTCTGTCATATCGGTGGATTTGTCGAACTGTAAAGAAAAGTATGTTAATTCCATGATATCATGTTTTAGTTTATCTGCCATGTCCTGACTCATGACTTCAACACGCCTTATGACAGTCGGACGAGATAACTGAAGTTCTCTAATAGCAGACATAATCTCTGTTTTTATTTTTAAAATCTCCAAATAAAGTCTCACCCGCTTCAATAAATGCTTCCTTCACAACCAATCCATCATCAAATGGTTTCTTGTGTTTCGCCAATATATGAGATATTTTAAATGACGCGATCGTTGCAGCTTTTGATTGTTTAGCTGGTCTTGTGAACATGGTTTGTTCTTTTTTTCAAACAAGTTATCAAATCACGTACTTTTCGTTTTCTTAATTCACTCTGTGACGGAAAATCCTTTTCATAGTTTTTATGAACCGTTTTATGATGCCTCTCTAAGTTCCCACGCTTAGGTATTGCAACTGACGCACGGCAAATGAGACAAATACACTTATCCTTTACCATACAAAAGAAAAATTCTTCCTTCCAATCGTTATTAAAATGATAAGTTTTACTTTTCTTCGCCGCACTCATTTTGGACTATTTATTAATTAACTTTGTATCGATGTATCGCCTTCAAGTTACAACTCAGACTGACTCCTATTCCTGCAGGCGCAACATTTATATCGGCGCGAACGAAGTCTCGAATGTTCCCGTCAAACACGCCGCCCGAAGTTTCTAGAAAAATCAGCGGGAATCAAAAACGCGGCTTTTCTTTGACAAGTACCGCGCGTTCCTTTGATAAAGCCGCCTTTTGCCGCTAGCAGGGGTTTATTGCGATAAAAGAAAGTGATGAGGGGGTTATTCTTGCCTAATTGTGGATTGAATAAATTTTAGTAGTTTATTCATTACATTTTGTTTTAGTTACCTAAAACAAAATCTGTGAATAGTTCTATATCGGAATTTTTTTCTCAAGATCGACTCAAAAAGCAATCGCTATCGACTTGTCGATCGCGATTGACCGTTTGAGCACCCCTGATGTAGACGATTATGAAAAAAGACGTTATCAGGAGAAAAATATATTCTATGTATGAAGAGCAGTTGGTGCCGACACTAGACGAAATAAAATTAAGACTAGCGCGGGACGGGACTAATATACATTGTGGCCGATCAACTCTTCACTGAATTCTCTTAAGAATGGGATTCACGTTCCGAAAAATCACAAAAGGCAAATAGTGATGAAGTCACAAAAATTACGAATCCTGCGACATACTTATTTTTTTTATTACTGTAAAACTAACAAGAAAAAAATTCTATATACTATTTTTCTGTAAAATTTCCCGTTCTTTTACGTGGTGCTATTAGTTTTTTGATATCCCTTTTATTTTTCGAAATATTTGCGAAAACCGAATTTTTCATTTTATTCTCGATTCTGTAGGCTTAGAGCTTTAGAGCATCCAAGTTTTTTTTATCGTATTCTATGTCCAAAAAAACTATCTATATGCCAAAGTGCAGCCTGTTAACATTTAATGAGAGCTTTTCGTTAAAATTTGCCTCTGACGACTGGGCAAAAGGAACTCTGAAAATATAACTATTGTTAACTAAAACATAATTACAAAACCCAAAATTCACAAATTAAAGCACGGCATTAATAAAATCCTTTTACATTTTACAAAGAAACTTCTGAGTGAAGAAAAACTTTACCAATTTTTATGTACAAAATAAAAAAGGTAACATTCTCAATAAAAGGTTGTTTTTGTAACTTTCTTAATTATTTTCATTAGCTCTTTGTTCTCTTGTACAAATTGAAAGCACTGAAAGTTAAATTCATACTAGAACTTTAAAAATTGCTTTTACTGAATTGTTTACGTTTGTTAAACAATTACTTCATTTAAAAAATAAAAGGGAAATGAAAATAAAAGAGACGAGAAAAGGAAAACGCGGAAATAAAATTACTTCTAGCGGATTATTCCTGTTTTCTTTAATAACATGAGAAAAACTAGGGAAATACATGTTTTCTTCTTGCTTTCTTTACTTTAATGTCATTTTCTAAGATGATAAGTTGAAATAAATACAGGGAATTTTCTATATATATATATATATATATATATATATATATATATATATATATATATATATATATATATATATATATATATACATATATATATATATATAGAAAATTCCCTGTATTTATTTCAACTTATCATCTTATATATATATATATATATATATATATATATATATATATATATATATATATATATATATATATATAACTCTCCTTTCATCTCTATGGATTTAAATTTAAATAAAAGCTCCTCACCCTATGTCTCTTCCCTTTTTTATAGTCTTTTGTTTATAAAAAAATTCCCTTTGAAGACATCTGCCTACCTCCGCCCTAGTTAGGCCACTGGTTGGATCATATTTCTTAATAAGCCAGCGTTTCTCAACCTGTGGAGCGCGCCCCACTAGGGGGGCGTGATTACACTATTGGGGGGTGCGAACGTATCGAAAAGAAATTAGTATTAAAAACATACATTAAAAACATTTAATATAATTTATTGAAAGGAAAGCAAAACAAAATATATTCAGACATAATAAAAAATAAAATACACATTTACACTGATATAATACACCTATAAATAGGATTGTATTAGTACTGCACAATGTATTTACCTAATAATTAACATATTAATACTAAATTAAAAACAAGTTTAATAATTATTAGTGACTCCCTTGGGCCTGTTTTGCAGAGCAAAGATTTTCGAAGGATGGTTTAATATTAGAAATAGATACTCTGAGTTCTTTTTCTATATTTAGTTGAGATCTATATTTTGTTTTCAAAGCAGCCAGCCCAGAAAATCCGGTTTCGGAAAGGTAGGATGTTGGAAATGGTAATAGTATACGAGATGCTCTTGTTTTCAGTGCAGAAAATTCATCATTCATCTCTGTCCAAAATTCAAAGGGTGATTTATTATTAAACTGTCTTTTGATTTCGCGACTTGCCGTGAAGTGAGTAATTTTTAATTTAATCTACTGGGATTTTTTAAAATAAAATCCCAACTTGGTCCAGAATGTAAGGCTACACAGTTATTACAGTGTTATCTATATTTGAGTAAGTTCCTAAACAATTTTATAATAAAAAATATTCCAAAAATGGTTACCTTTTAAAATAATCACTTCCTGACATCCAATATTAATTACATAGGTTTTATATTTTAATATTTTATTATAATTAGTACTAAATTTTAAGAAGTAGGTTTTAAAAACCCCTAATCTTGTTCGGCTCTATTTCTTCTAAACAAAAAATTTTCTTTGTTATCGGCGGACCGCGGCGACAACAAAGGATTTTTTCATCACCGGCTAAATGTCGATAGCTTTTTTACTTCAGGTTAGTGGCGGTTTGGGTATATCGTATTATTTTTATTACTGACGTCTTTTTTTATTCCTTTTGTTTATTGATGTCTATACCTTTTTTAGTTCTATTTTTCTTCGGCTTGTTGGTAGTTGTTATATTTTATCCCATTACGCTTTGCTGTATTCAACGCTTTCAGATTTTTTCGAATATATTATATTTCCATCAAACAGAAGTAACACTTTATTTTTAGGGGTTGGCTTCACTGGGATTATAAAATTCGTACATCCTACAAATAAGACTTAATGTAGCCAATGTCTGAAATGGTGATAACACTCTGAGAAGGTGTGTCATTCCGCAATTCAGGTTTTTGTCTCCTTCTTCCAGCCACACTGGCACAACACAAGGTTGTAGTATTAACTCTTCTCTGATTGCGCAGACTCGTTTCTTCCTTTTTAATGTTAAGACCTTTTGCATTTTTTCTGGATGGTGAAAAATCCACTTTCATCAACGTTAAATGTTTTTGTAGACGAAAATGTATTTTTATCTATGATTTATTCAAACTGAGGATCGATTTGCCCTACTCCAATGATCCAGTTGTTCCGGCGAATTACCAACGAATTATTTCTTTTCAGTATCAGCTTTTCATGGGCGGGTTGATTTTGTAAATATATAAACATAAATTAGCTTCAAATTTGACTCTCTACACTCATTCAACCATCAATATAAAGGTATGTTTTGGGTTGGATACCTACAAATACAACAAAAATAACTTAAACGTTAATGCAGGTTTTTTTTGACAAAATTTGACTGAAATACAAGTAAAAGGTTCAATTTAAAGACCTCGCTATTCACAATTCAGTTTTTTTCTTCTCACAGGTTAAACTCTATAGATAAAAGTCAGACAAAAAAATAAAGTAAATCGATGTTGATTTTTACCTGCCTAAAACAGCGCCCTTTTTACTCTATAAATATCGGGTCCGATATTTTTTATCTGGTTAATCCCAGAACATCCCGAACCCGCATTCGCACGTTTCAAGTCGATTTGTTCGACGCCGACGGGAAACGAAAGGAAAAAATAATTGCCGATTTCGGAAACAAATCGCGGTAATTAGTTTTGTAATTCCTGCCTTAAATCACGCCCTTTTGTGGTCAGGAAAAAGGCCGATAGTCGAAGAGCTAATGTTTAAGCTAAAACAATGGATTTTTGGAATTTAATCCAGTATCTATAACAGTTTCGTAGCAAACTTTAGAAAAATGCATTCGGTAGTTTGGACGTGATTTGTTTTTTATCGACACGGCTCACGTGCTGCAGGGATGTTGAATCGCCGCAAGATATACTCGGCGGGAAATACAGTCCAAGGTAATTCATTACCTCCATCAAACACATTCCTTAAAAGTACTTCTAGAATAGACTCACTTTACCAATTATTCTTTGATTTTTTCCGCGAACCGCTTAACGGGCCTAGATATCTAAATTTTTGCAAAACGATTTAGCCCAGCTTCTTTAAATTCATTAATATTTTGCACCGTATTTAGATTTAAACAGACTTTATTCTTCACTATAAATCATTCATACTTTTGTATATTTTTTTTTGTTTTCCCTGTATATCATCAAATATTTTAAACTTTTGATGCTTGATTATGGATTTCCATGTGATGCAGAACTTTTTAAACAAGAATAAATTCTATGTAAGATAAACTCTGTAAAAAACTTTTTGGGACACACTGCATATATATATATATATATATATATATATATATATATATATATATATATATATATTTGGAAAGGGGAATCGTTTTGTGGGGTCCAGACGAACAAAATTCCGACATCGTTTACCGTCCCAATGGGACAACCACGGGCTCTTTTTTCAGGAATGTTTACTTTATCAAAAATTTTTTTGTTATATTTTTTTTGCGGTCACCCTAATATATATATATATATATATATATATATATATATATATATATATATATATATATATATATATATATATATATATGTTAATTATATATATATATATATATATATATATATATATATATATATATATATATATATATGCACAATAGAACAAATATATATATAGATATATATATATATATATATATATATATATATATATATATATATATATTATATATATATATATACCTTTTTTTATATGATAGAAAAAAGTTTTATGAAAAATCATTTTGAGATAAGATCACGCGTCACGCGTGGAAATTTAAAAGAAAACTAAGTAGATTCAGGACATAACCTCAAGAAAAGCGGCGCTATTGAAAAAGTTTTTATCGGACCAATAACTGTCGCTTTAATGGTCCGTAAAAAAAGAACACGTGAATGAAGAGAACTTCCGAAAAAAAAGTTTTTATTGCCGAAGGTTAAGGAGTCAAGTCTTTAAAAACCGTTTTTCCCTATTTGATATCTGTTTCTTTGCCGTATTTTTGTGTATTTTTCTACATTATCGCCAGAAATCCCAGATGTTTTTATTGTCTCACTTAGAATTTCATATTTTGGTGTTTATGACCTAATTTATATGTGTTAGGAATATATTAATATTGTTATAAAGTGTCGTTGTGAATATAACTTTCAGGCAAAAAATTCCGAACAGAAAAATTGGTGTTTTTCAATCTCATTACCTATTTTTCACGGACTTAAAAATAGGACACTAAAGTGTTATTTTTTTGCAGAGTTAAATTTTACTTGGCTACCGTCATCCCAAGACAGAATTTTTCCTGGATCTTTGTCGGACAATTTCCTGCTGTCTGTGAATATTTATATGGGTAGCTAATGGTCCAGCGGTTAAGTTAAATGCATACTATACTACTACTACAATACTATTATGAACAACGGTCTAGATTGGATTCCTAATCTTGTCCAGCAGATTGTTAGGGTAAAGGAGAAATAGTATGAGTATTGCTAGGGAAGGTACTAAAAAGAAACCCTTCAACTGCGACTCATAAAGAACGTTCTTTGAGGACATATGCGAACATTAAACAAAATTTCTTAGGTATTCCATAAGAGCGTAGCTTAGCAAATAATTCATCATGCCAAACGCGGTTGAATACCTTGAATATATCAAGTACAATGGCTCGAGATTCTTCAAAACGTTCAGTTGTGTTGTTCTAAATGTGTGTGACATAAGTTAGAAAATCCCCAGTTCATCCTTGCTTACGAAAGCCATATCGATAGTCTTTAATAATATATATATATTATATATATATATATATATATATATATATATATATATATATATATATATATCTATTATAAATTTTTATGTATTTATTGAGATCTTGGGTTATTTCGGGTTTCCCATTTTTATCTAACATTAGCACGAATTCCATTTTTATGACGCATTCTTTTGAAAAGGTTCTTAATGCGTTTGTAACGCCTAATGGTTGGCAATAAATCAGGTAGATTTCTGTGAGAAACCCGGGGAATAACCCATTTATAGAAACCCGGGGAAAAAACCCATTTTATAGTCGAGGCCTAGTAATTCCCAAATTCAGGTTCAGTTTCTTTTTGTTTAAGAATCAAGTAAGATGTCCAAGCGAGTGTGTTTAAGTTTAGCTGAGAAAATTAAAGTTTTGGAGGAAGTTGATAAAGGCTGCAAAAAAATTGATGTTGCTGCAAAATTTGGTGTTTCTCCAAGTTGCGTCTCTCTAATAATAAAAAAGTCACGACAGTATCATCAAGAAACCTAGTGTTCCAAGCAGTTAAAAACGAGTACGGGTGAGTACTTACGAGGATGTAAATGAAGCAGTTTTACGATGGTTTCAAGTGGCCCGTACGCATCAAAACATACCAATATCGGGAAATTTAATAAAGCAAAAGGCTCTACAATTTGCTAAAGAATTTAACTGCGTTAATTTTCAAGCTAATGAAGGGTGGTTGAGTGCCTGGAAGACTCGCAATTCAATTGTTTTCAAGACGGTGTCTGGCGAGAGTGCAAGCGTTAGACAGGAGGACTGTGATATTTGGACTGAAACTTGCATTGAAAAAGTACGAACAAAAAAACGTTTTCAATTGTGATGAAACCGGTTTGTTTTTTAAATGTTTGCCAAATAAAACTTTTGTTTTAAAAGTGATAAATGTTTTGGTGTTAAAACAAGTAAAGAAAGGGTGACACTTATGGTTGGAGCAAACATGGAACAGAAAAACTGAAATTACTGTTCATAGGTAAAAGCAAAAATCCCCGTTGTTTAAAAGGAGTTAAATCTCTGGAGTTAGATTACGCCGATAATAAAAAGGCATGGATGATTTCTGAGATTTTCGAAAGATGGATCAAAGAACTGGACACGAAAATGAAAAGCCAAAAGCGAAAGATTGTGATGTTTATAGACAATTGTCCTGCACATCCAGTTACTGTAAGTAAAAAATTAAGGAATTTTGAATTGATCTTTTTTCCACCAAACATGACCTTCCAATTGCAACCTATGGACCAGGGTATTATAAAAAACATAAAACATCATTACCGAAACAGAATTGTTCACAAAATTATTAATGCGATTGATAACAACCTTCCAGTCCAAAAATTGATTACCCTTAAAGAGTGTATAACCGAAGTCGCTAAAGTATGGAGTGAAAATGTTTCTCAGAAAACTATCAAAAACTGCTTTTCTAAAGCAGGTTTTACTGAAAAAATTGACGAATGGGAAGAAAAAAGGCGAAATGGATCTCGCTACCTTAAAAAGGCAATGGGGTATTCTACAAAAAAACCGCTACCGTCGACGCAGATTTTTTACTTGAAGATTTCTTAGAAATCGACAATGATGTTGGCACGACAGATCTACCAACTGACCAAGACATAAATGACGATATAAAAAGTATAGAAGATCATGAAGAAGAAACTGAAACCGGGGAACGTCCTGCTAAATTTAGTGAAAATGAAATAAGAAATGCATTTGACATTGTGTGAACTACTCTCAGGGGCCAGAAAAGTGGAGAATTTTGTTGAGCAACAATTATTTTAATGTAATGTTCAAAAGAAAATAACTGATTATTTTTCCTAGTACGTATGTACGTAGTATGTGCATATGTATTAACAGATTTTGTATTATTCTTTTTATTTCGTATGTAGTACGTACATACATAAAGTCCGTATGTTATATCTTTACACGTGCGTCATAGTTTTCAGGCAGTATCCCAGACGACTATTATATTTTTTGTCTCTTTTTACCAATACTACGATCTATTGGTGAAAACAGACAAATAATATAATAGTCGTCTGTTATATGGCCTGAAAACTATGACGCACGAGTAAAGATATAACGTACGAACTTTATGTATGTATTTAGCCCTGTACATGCTATGTACTATTTAAACTTTCAAATGTTTAATAAAATCTTTTTTGTTACTTGTACCTTATAAAATACAAGTAAATGATTACCAATATAAAATACATACATAGCAATATATACGGATTTTTTCTTTATATAGTGAAAAACTTTCTATAGTGAAATTTCGGTCAACATTTTGGTCTTTCACTATATAGAGTGTCGACTGTATATATATATATATATATATATATATATATATATATATATATATATATATATATATATATATATATATATATATATATATATACATATATATATATATATATATATATATATATATATATATATATATATATATATATATATATATATATATGTATGTATGTATATATAAAGTAGAATCTCGATTATCCGAAATAATATGGACCAAAGTGATTTCAGATAATCGAAATTTCGGTTAATCCGCATTTTTTTGTAAAATAGAAGGTTAGAATGAATACAATATTGCAGATTGACTTAAAAGCATTTATACGATATGCTATTACGTACATATTTATTGGAATATTGTCAGTGGCTTCTACTTCATTATCATCATCGTCATCACTGTCTATTTTATTAGCATTTTTGCATATACTTTTAAATAATTCTTGGTCAGTCATTTTATCTTCCAGACTATCACTGTTTAACCATTCACAAACATCGGTTCCCGTAACATCCTGATATGCTTGTAATAATTTGATGTAAACTTTTATTATCTTCTGCTTCTGCCTCTGAGTAATGTCTCTCCTCTTGTGGAATCAAATTTGACCAAGATTTTTCCAGAGTACTACTCTTTACTTGATTCCAGGCTGAAGCTATCCAATATATAACATTTTTCAAATTTATCTTTTTAGACAATCAGTAAGATTGCCACCTTTATCTACTTCTTCTAAAATATGCTCCAATAACAAACGCCTGTAATTGCGTTTTATATTTTCCAGTACACCTTGATCCATAGACTGAATGAGAGAAGTACAACAGAAGGCAAAAACATCCCTTATAGCCTGCCCTGTGTAAACAATTTCTCACTGTTTGTGAACAAACCTTTTTCGAAAATAGTTCCCGCACTTCTTTTAATTTTGGCGCATTTTTTTATGATCTATAATTATTTGTCTAACAATACTGCCCTCTTCACGTGGAGTTAGTTTCTTGGGACGACCGGAACGTGGTCGAATTTTATAGGAACCCGTTGATTTACGCTGGTTTCCAATGTACTGAACAGTAGCATGCGACTTTTTAACAATTATTCCTATATTTCTGTACGATTTTCCTATCTTTCCAGAAATCAGTTATGATCTTTCGAACCTGAAATAGAATTTCACAATTTCTCTCGCTAATGTTTAATACTACTTTGAAAACCAACTGAAAAATTACTAGCAACAAGTGACGGATTATAATGTATAGTCGAAAATTATCCATTTGTTTTTAGTTTAGGGAGCAATAGATAGCTTAATAAAATGCGGATGATTATAACGTGTTTTTTTTTTCAGTGTAGTTCTTGAGTGAATGGAGACTTCTTTGACATTAATTTTGTTTACATTTTTATAACAGTGACGTAACTTCTAAATAAAATGTTCCATAGTTGTTTTTAATACTAATCCTCGATTGTTTCAAATATTAATTGAAACATGTTTTCTCATAGTTTCAATTAGTGAGTTAAACAGAATAGAAAAATAGTATAGAAAGCAGGTCGTCTATGGAGACTTTTTGGATTACATATTGTAATGTGTGCACTTCGCCCCGAATTGACAGCGTCAATTTGTGGGGTGTCAATTCTCACTTCACCCGCACCTTGAGGCGCACCTTTTACAGCCCCGTTTTAATTTCTGAGAATGGACTGAGTGAATACTGATTTTAAAAGAACTAAAGAAATTAAACATACACTAGCTCAGTTTTTCTTGATAGAGTAATATGGGTAAGAGATAATTTTTGTACGTCTTTTTGGAATTAGTTTCTACCGTTGTTAAAAATTTTTGGTTGTACTAATTTTTGGGCACCATTCATTTTAAAATAGAAAGGATCTACTTTCAGCTAAAAAAATGAAAAAACACTGAAGTGTTATGCAGTTGTTAAGAAAAAGAATTTGTCTGGTACAACCCTTTTATCCTGAAAAGTAAGATAGGTGTACAGTGAAACACTAGCTTTAATCAACAAAAAGAAAATTTATTAATGATTTAAATTAAAAGTTCTAACTCTTGCAGTTCAGTAATTACAAAAACTTTAGCCTAAAAGGTAGTTATTACTAAATAGAGTTTTTAAATCAGAGATTTTGCTTTTAATATTTTGCTACACCCGATATTGAAGATTCGTGACGTTCATTTCACGAGTTATCAGTTCAATTCGGTGTTAAATCACTTATTTGCGGGAAATAGGTCTACTGATGTATATATTGGTGACTTACGGTTTTCCTACGGGCTTCTAGGCCTTAAATTGAACACTTAAAACCGCTTTCACACATTCTATCACTAATTTATCGGTACAGCTTCATGACGAGAAGAGCCTACAACGACTACTTCATGTTAAAAAACAAAGCCCACTACAGCTTCACTTTAAAAAACTCGTACTCGACTTGGCTCTCAATAAAATTGACGAAGCCTCTACTGCGGCTGGATGGACAAAGCCTGGCTGCGGCTTGATCGAAAAAAAGCCAACTACGGCTACTGGTTGCAGAACAGCCTTCTGCCACTACATGTTGGAAATAAGCCTCGGCGGCGGCTTGATGCGAAAAAGCCTCGACGGCGCTTGCTTGATGGGAAAAAGCCTCGGCAGCGGCTTGATGGAAAAAAGCCTCGGCAGCAGCTTGATGGAAAAAAGCCTCGGCAGCGGCTTGATAGAAAAAAAAGCCTCGATCTGCATTCTGCAGACCCTTAAATAATCCGTGAGAACTACGTCTCTAAGATGGCTACGCCGGAAACAAACTCCGGAAACAAATATCTGACCAATCGGGGCGTACCACGAATTGAATAAATTCGGTCGGGAACCCGCACTGCATACTGTACCATGAGCGGCTAGAAATTCCGGCGAAATACACTGCTCGATACAAAAATGAAAAAAAGTAAATTATAAGACCAAAAACAGTAAACATTACATGCTCTTAAAATCTAGGAAAAAATGAATGTTACAATATATATATATATATATATATATATATATATATATATATATATATATATATATATATATATATATACATATATGTATATATATATATATATATATATATATATATATATATATATATATATATGTATATATATATATATATATATATATATATATATATATATATATATATATATATATACGAGGCTGGTTTGAAAAGTCCGTGCAAAGTCCGAGAGATGGCACCACCGGCGCGTATCGAGGTCATGTTTAGTTAGTAGCATCTCCTGAATGAACGCACACCAAGTTTCAGCCATATTGGTCTATTTCTTTGTGTTTGGCATTCGTGTGAATCAAGGAAGTCGAGTGATTTTCAAGAAATGGACGAAAAAGAATTTCGTGTGGTGATTAAACATTACTTTATGAAAGGCAAAACGCCTCAGGAGACTAAAGAGAAGCTTGATAAACATTATGGTGACTCTGCACCTTCGATTAGAACAGTTTTTAAGTGGTTTCAAAATTTTCGGACTGGCCATATGGGCACAAGTGACGCTGAACGTTCTGGACGGCCTTTGGAGGTTACGACTCCAGAAATCATTGATCAAATCCATGATATGGTGATGGATGACAGAAGAGTTAAGGTGCGTGAGATTGCTAGTGCTGTGGGCATCTCGACTGAACGGGTACATAATATTTTGCATAAACATTTGGACATGAGAAAGCTATCCGCAAGATGGGTGCCGCGATTGCTCACGCTTGACCAAAAACGGAATCGTGTAAAGTGTTGCAAGGATGGTTTGCAGCTGTTCCAGAAGAATCCGGAGGACTTTAAGCGTCGTTTCGTCACTGTGGATGAAACATGGATACATTACTATACTCCTGAGACCAAACAACAATCCAAACAATGGGTTACCAAGAGGGAATCTGCACCAAAAAAGGCGAAGACCGTTCCTTCGGCTGGAAAGGTTATGGCGACTGTCTTTTGGGATTCGCAAGAGATAATCCTCATCGACTATCTGGAAAATGGTAAAACTATTACAGGTGAATATTATTCATCGTTATTGGACCGTTTGAAAACCGAGCTGCAAGAAAAACGCCCGCGATTGGCCCACAAGAAAGTCCTTTTCCATCACGACAACGCACCAGCACACACCTCAGCAGTTGTGGTCGCAAAATTAATGGAAATAGAATTCCAGCTCGTTTCACATCCCCCCTATTCTCCAGACTTGGCTCCCTCGGACTACTATTTGTTCCCCAATTTGAAGAAATGGCTGGCGGGACAAAGATTTTATTCAAACGAGGAGATATTTTGCAGACTTGGACAAATCCTATTATTCGGAAGGGATCAAGAAACTAGAACATCGTTGGACAAAGTGTATAAGCCTAAAAGGAGACTATGTCGAAAAATAAAAAAAGTTTACCCCAAACACATAAGTAGTTTTTATTTTTGCACGGACTTTTCAAACCAGCCTCGTATATAGATATTATTGAAAGCAATACGACTGGTCGTTAATTGATTGGCAAGATCTATTGCCTTTTTTGGGTATCTATTCTCATTAAAATTCGTTTTATGGTACGTTGTCTGAAGACAATATCGGGCATCTTTGACTAAATATTTGGAATAATAGATGGTATTTAACCGTAGAGCTTGAAGCAAAGGGCTGAACTAACAAGTTGTCTTTCTCAAAAGGTGATATTGCAATAGTATTTCATACAGTAGAAATTAACTTGCATTTATTTTAAAAATCAATTCCTAGGTTGTGGACGGGGGGGCAGGATTTTTCAAGATAAGGAACCCTTTCATACAGTGAAGTCATAATAACTTAAATACTATTTAAAGATAAATAAAAATCCTCAATAAAGAGTCCTGTATCAAAGCGGGCACTATTTTCTATATCTATAAGGGCGGGAGTGCACATACCACTGATTGTAGTATTGTTACTGTTAGTAAATGACAGAAACGAACAGTGTTAACATTATTAGGCTCTACGAAACAACAACTTAGTCACAACATGCAAAACGTACTTCCTGTTTGTTATTTAATCATATAGTTTTAGCTTACATAAGTGGCCTCTTATTCTATTACTGTATGTTTTCCTTTGTTTTCAAAAGATCCTCTAACAAAATAACAATAGACAACTGTTCTAAATTTGATACTTACGCTGCCCCAAAGCATCTCTCCTATTTCAGCAAAGGTATTCCCCAGTTTGTCGCGGAAACGTTCCCAAACGTAACATTTATGCTGTTGTCGTGAAACCCTTTCCGATAAAATTACAATTCGCCAAGTCACGGTAAAACCTTTTTAGCATTTTAAGACTGCTTTCGTTCTATTTGTAAAATTAAGAGTGAAAAGGGAAAGTAAAAATCTTATTCTAGACGTGAAAATAGTTATTTATAAAACGAGCGTGTAAAATAACATTTTTTTCACCAAGAGAAATTTCCATAAAATACTAAAGGTTAAATACGTGTGAGATATCAACTATCTATCTATCTTGACCTAAACAGCTAATTCATAGATTTACAGGGTGACTGTAAATCCGCCGCCGACTATAAACTTGTCACAACATCAAGTATAGTAAATCCCAAGATATAAGATCCTGCCTTTTTGCTTTTTCAATGGGGCAATAAACTACCCTATTAAGATTTTGTGCATAGTTGCCAGGCATTACGATAAACGTATTTTTATTTTACCTGCGTTTTATACCGCTCTCATTTGCACCTGCAATCATATTGGATGTATTTTTACCTATATATTCACTACCTGGCCACCTGGTTTGGAGCCCTTTAAGTATTTGATAACATAGACCTAATGAGCATAGGTCCCCATTAGGATTCGAAAGATACACTATTATTTTCATTTTTAGTTTTACTTACAACTTACACCGTAACGGTTCTATTTTAATTATGTGGCGTCCGTGGGAAAATTGCAATAGCGACTATCGCAAGAGAAAACATTTATCACTTGACGCTAAACAAATAGTGAAAAATGTTTACGATAGTTTGGTAAAAAGAAATTTGAATAAACAAAGCGCTTTGCAAAAAACCAGTGAACTACCAAAAACCCCAGTTTCTACGATTAAGGGTATTGTAGGAACAAAAAAAAAGGTCAAATTTTCAAATGCATCTTGTAGACCAGGGGTGCTCAAACTTGAACTGCTGGCGATCTACCTCAATATTGTTAGACTACGATCGATCGACTCTGAGAGGCTGCAAGTAAGTGTGATGCAGGATTGTCGTCTAGGTAGGGTGTATCGTGGCATAGATATTAGTTTTCCGCACAATATGCATTTTTTTAGTCAAGGTAAGTGTAGGTCTGCTCTAAAATGTCAATGAAAAAACTCATAATTATTCAAAATTGCGAGTTTATTGGTTCTTACAAAACAAACGAGTTCTAGTGTCTAAACTTAACTAAACAGTGACTTTGGATGTTGAACCGTGGCACTGCATGTCCTCAGCATACTTTTCATAAGATGGTACGTAATTACCGAGTGCTAATCTCAAGCATGATGACATATGTTCGTCAGTAAGTCGATTGCGATATTTTGACTTAATTATCTTCATTTCAGAAAATGCAGACTCGCACAGGTAAGTTGACCCAAACATTGCCGTCAGTTGAAGGGCGATTTGTCTTAGATTCGGATATTTATCTTCAGATATAAAACACCAGAATTTTGTATCAGATCCTGTGGCTTTGAGATGTATATCTGATATAATCTGCACTAACTCATTTTCAACAGAACATGAGTCCATGTTAAACTGACTTGCTATTTCAGTAGCTAATTCCTCAATGTTTTTACACGAAAAAGGATAACTCATAAATGATGCGATATTTGCCAATTTACTGAAATCATAAAAACGTATTTCGAATTGGCCCAAAATATTTGACAATTCTGCCTCATGAATATCATAATTCAACTGAGGAATCCTTGCTTTCAAAGACGGAAAATTTTTCAGATCCTTTCTTTTCAGTTGATCTATCATAAGTTGCAATTTACTTTTGAATGCGTTTATTGCGCTAATCATCTCAATAATAGTTTTTCCTTTACCTTGAAGCTCCAAATTAATAGTGTTTAAATGAATTGTGATGTCTGTCAAAAATGCCAAATCAGTCAGCCATTTTCCGATTTTCAGCATCTGAGTGCCACCTCTTTCGTCCAGAAAAGCTGTTATTTCGGGCAATAATTCTTGAAACCTTTCTAGGAATTTTCCGCGACTCAACCACCTGACGTCCGTGTGAAGAACTAAATCAGTGTGTTCAGCTGCCTCACTATCTTCCAACTGCAATTTAAAGAGCCGTCGTTGCAAGCTACTTGCACGGATAGAATTCACAATTTTTATTGCAATGCCCATAATCTCCTCCATGTTTAGAACTTTTGAACACAAAACTTGTTGATGTATAATGCAATGGAGGGAGAAAAACGAAGGGAAATCATCATTAGCTCGACACAATGCCACAAAACCGTTTTTGTTTCCAGTCATTGCTGGTGCTCCATCGGTTGTAATGCACACTAGTTTATATATTGGTAGCTTGTAGTTTGTTACAAAATTGAAGAAAATGTCATTTCGCCACGGGTCTTTCCTTTCAGAGGAATCATTGTCAAAAACTCTTCCTTAGCCGACATGTCATTGAATACCATTCGAATAAAAATACACAGCTAGGCAGTGTCTGTCATATCGGTGGATTCGTCGAACTGTAAAGAAAAGTATGTACATTCCATGATATCATGTTTTAGTTTATCTGCCATGTCCTGACTCATGACTTCAACACGCCTTGTGACAGTCGGACGAGATAACTGAAGTTCTCTAATAGGAGACATAATCTCTGTTTTATTTTTAAAATCTCCAAATAAAGTCTCACCCGCTTCAATAAATGCTTCCTTCACAACCAATCCATCATCAAATGGTTTCTTGAGTTTCGCCAATATATGAGATATTTTAAATGACGCGATCGTTGCAGCTTTTGATTATTTGGCTGGTCTTGTGAACATGGTTTGTTCTTTTTTCAAACAAGTTATCAAATCACGTACTTTTCGTTTTCTTAATTCACTCTGTGACGGAAAATCCTTTTCATAATTTTTATGAACCGTTTTATGATGCCTTTCTAAGTTCCCACGCTTAGGTATTGCTACTGACGCACGGCAAATGAGATAAATGCACTTATCCTTTACCATACCAAAGAAAAATTCTTCCTCCCAATCGTTATTAAAATGATTTTACTTTTCTTCCCGCACTCATTTTGGACTATTTATTAATAAACTTTTTATCGATGTATCGCCTTCAAGTTACAACTCAGACTGACTCCTATTCCTGCAGGCGCAACATTTATATCGGCGCGAACGAAGTCTCGAATGTTCCCGTCAAACACGCCGCCCGAAGTCTCTAGAAAAATCGGCGGGAATCAAAAACGCGGCTTTTCTTTGACAAGTACCGCGCGTTCCTTTGATAAAGCCGCCTTTTGCCGCTAGCAGGGGGCTATTACGATAAAAGAAAGTGATGAGGGAGTTATTCTGGCCTAATTGTGGATCGAATAAATTTTAGTAGTTTATTCATTACATTTTGTTTTAGTTACCTAAAACAAAATCTGTGAATAGTTCTATACCGTAATTTTTTTCTCGAGATCGACTCAAAAAGCACTCGCGATCGACTTGTCGATCGCGATCGACCGTTTGAGCACCCCTGTTGTAGAAGATTGTGAAAATGACGTCATCAGCAGGACAATATATTCTATGTATGAAGAGCAGTTGGTGCCGACACTAGACAAAATAAAATTAAGACTGGTGCAGGACGGGACCAATACACATTGTGGCCGATCAACCCTTCACACAAATCTTTTAAGAATGGGATTCACATTCCGAAAAATCAACAAAAGGCAAGTAGTGATGGAGTCACAAAGATTACGAATCTTGCGACATAGTTATTTACAAGAAATTAAAAAGTATCGATCAGAGAATTTGCCAATAATTTACCTTGACGAAACATGGTTCGATACCCATGACACTGTGCGAAAAGGGTAGGTTGACAGCAGTACAAAATGTCAGATTAACGCACCTTCAAATAGAGGTAAACGAATAACCATTTTGCATGCTGGCTCTGAAAAGGGCTGGGTTTTAAATTGTCTACTATTATCTGCAAAAAACATAAAAGATTTTAGTTTGGCCTATCACGAAGATACGACCTCAGAACTTTTTGAAAATTGGTTTCAAAATTCCCTTTTGCCAAATGTTCCCGAACAGCGTGTTATAGTTATGGACAATACAAGTTACCATAGTCGCCTACTAAATAAGGTTCCTAATGCGGCCAACACCAAATCGGAAATACAGGAATATATGTTAGAAAATGACATTTATTTTGATTTTAGTTATAAAAAAAGTGATCTTTTGGAAGTTTTGAAAGACTATAAATTGAAAAAGAAATATGGTTGTGATAGTATGGCTGAAAAAATGGAACACACTGTTTTGCGGCTTCCTCCGTATTATTATGTGTTAAATCCAATTGGACATATTTGGCATCAAGTTAAATCAAAAATAAGGGCACAAAATGTTTCTCCTACTTTAAGCGGGTCAATGGTTGAATTAGTAAAAAAGTTATAAATAATATACCTTGCGAAAACTGGAAGAATTCCATTCAGCACGTTGTTAAAGTTGAAGATTCATATATTTATGTAAATAATATAAAACCACTGATAATTACCTCAGCTGGTGACAGTGATAGTGAAACCGAATTAGGCTTAAGTTAAAATATATTTTAATTTACACAATATGTCCCCTCTTGTAAACCCCATTCATTCAAACTGTATATTTGTACTTCTTATCCATTTGTTTTTACATGCATCTATAAACAAACATCTCCAAAAACACTTATAATTTTATTTATTTGCATTAACGAATAAAATTCTTAAGTTCATCTCTGCAACCTATCATAAACAAAAGGTCAGAATTTTTATATTGCCCACTTAAAACGGTAAAAATCAGGATTTTATATTTTGGGACAGGCTATACTGTACCAATCAGGAATAGAGAGGCCACTAAACGACACAAGATTTGATACTACAAATCTGCTAAATGGGAAGAACTCATAAAATATTTTCGAACTTTTCCTTTTCGTTTTTCCAGATCCGATAACCAATCTGACCGCGCCTATGAGGTTTTCGATGTTACAGACGGATAAAGAAGAACGTGTCTATAACTTAAAATCGGTAAAAGAAATTCCTTTTTTTTGAGGTTATTGTTGGCACCCCTGCAAACAATGCTTTGAGGAAAGAGGTTCAGAGATCATGAGTGATGCATACGCTTCACGCTTCAAGGCTGTGTTCCAGTATAATCATCCAAAAGGTCCGTAAAAAACACCTACTGCGACTGCTAAGTATATTGGCAAGTCGAGGGCATTCGCTAGCAAGTGGGTGAAACAATACTCTCAGTTAAACAATGTTGATTATTTACCAGAACGTGATTCGACGGAAAAAGTGTCGGGAAATGATGCGACTCACGTGAGCAGAGAAAAACGTAGGTCGAGATTGGACCAATGTAATTTTTTCCGATAAAGCGTCATTTTGAGGTTATGTTATTCTACGATTCTGGTCACTTTCCACTTACCAATTGGTCCAGCGCACCGTGAATTACCCTGTAAAGATCCATGTTTGGAGATGACTTTTGGAAAAATATTTTGTGACGCTTTTCATCTTTACATACAATTTCAAAACTGGAAAAAATTCTCCAGATTTACAAGAAAGCATTAGTACCGACTGCCAAATGGTGGTTTGTTGATAAAAATGAGGTGTGGATTCTTCAAGAGGATAACGACCCCAAACATTGGAGCAAAACGGGAAGACAGTGAAAAAGGTTATGCGGTTACAAACCCAATCGAGAACGTGTTGTCATACATACATAATTTAATTAAAAATTGCATAGTTTAGATACAGCAACATTATGATTTTTTCCTATTTTTTTTTATGGGTCTAGCATACGTGCTACAGGGAAGTCCCCAAAGCACTCCAGAAGCGGCATGTGTGCGGAAAAAGTGATTCACGTTGTTCTTGAATCGCTGTAAATTGTATTCTGTGGGAAACACAGCCCTGGGCAAATTATTCCTAAGGGATGATGTTCTCCATATAAAAGACTGCTTGAAAAGCGTTGTACGCGGAGTAACAAGCTGAACCTCATACGGATATGAAGTATTAGCTCGACGTGTATTTCTAACATGCACCGCTCTGAGAGGAACTAAGCGGGTTAGATCCTTAGAACACTTTCCATGAAAATACTTGTAGAACAGACTCAAGTCGCCAACCGTTCTTCGATGTTCCAGCGAATCAGGGCCGCTGGTTAATTCTGGCTCTCCAATCAGACGAACAGCTCTTCTCTGAACAGAATCCAACAAATGCAGTGTGTGTTTGGGAACGAAGCCCCAAATATGGGAGCAGTATTTCATAGTTGGTCGAATTTGAGCTTTGTAAAGAATCAACAGTTGTTGTGGAGTGTAAAGCTTTCTGGTTCGAAATAATATTCCCAACTTTTGAGAAACTCTCCTTGCTATGCCTGCAACATGTTCATGCCAGGACATATTTGCTCCCAAATTAACGCCCAACAAATTGAGTGACGGTACTAGGGGAATGGAGTGCCCCGATATGACTATGTCGGGTTCAGCAACGTTAACTTTTTTAGAAAAAACTGCCGTCTGGGTTTTTGTAGCGTTAAATTCCACTTAGTTACCGTCACCCCAAGATAGAATTTCTTCCATGTCTTTGTTAATTGAACGACCTTCTGCTGTCTGCGGATATTCGCCGATGCTTTCTATACTATTTTTCTGTTTTGTTTGACTAATTAATTGGAGCACTTAACAATTACCAATAATAGTTTGACGGAGTTTAATGAAGAATAAGAACTTCGTTCAAACTAATATTTAGTGGAACCGCCGCACAGTGGGAAAAAAAAACGAAAAATCGTGTTTCAAAATTGCCTAGAGCCTTCAATTTTGGTTCGATTTGGACAATTTTTTTTTTAAATTGAAGCTTATTAAATTCCGAACAAAGTTGTCGGAGCCGATTTTGCAATTAAACTTTTGTTTCAAAATGGCGGACGTTGGTTTCTGATTATATAGCGACTGAGACACAGAAAACGCTTACAGTTTCAAACCAAGTTGTGCTAAAATGCGTGTATGTATGTTTTTTTTACGTCGCAGATAATATATCTAATATCACAGTTACAAGATTAATAATAATGAACCCAAAATGGCTGCCATGAACAATAAAAGTATTATAAATATGAATAAACGTAACATTATTATTTTATATCCATAACATTTACGTAAATAATTTCTTTAAGGTTGTTAATTATAAATATGTTTCAACAATTGACTTAAAATGACAAATCAAGTATGGCGGATGCCAAAATTGAATCGAGCAAGAAAGTTTCTCTGTGGCATTTAGACTGCGGCAGTCAGATCATTCAAGTTATTCAAGTTTAGTTGTGGGATTTAAATTTTCATGCAGTTATTGCTAGAATATTGCTGCTGTAAATTTTAAGTATCGTAGACAATTTTCTAGCAGATACAAAAAACAGCGATACACGCAGAAAAGGACAGCTCACACAGCTAGAAAATGGCTACAACAGCTAAAACGTTTTGTTAAAATAGGGACAGCTAAATATTTTGCTGCACTAGCCACATTGTTTGCTGTTGTAGCAAAAAAGTGGCTGCTATTGCTAAACAGTGGCACAACTTGGTTTGAAACTAAGCGTTTTCTGTGTCTCAGTCGCTATATAATCAGAAACCAACGTCCGCCATTTTTGAAACAAAAGTTTAATTGAAAAATCGGCTCCGACAACTTTGTTCGGAATTTAATAAGCTTCAATTTTAAAAAAAATCGTCCAAATCGAACCAAAATTGAAGGCTCTAGACAATTTTGAAACACGATTTTTCGTTTTTTTTTTCCCCACTGTGCACCGTTGGCCTTATTAATCAGTCTTGGGACGACCGGAGGGTGGTCAAATTTTATAGGACCCCTTGATTTATACCGGTTCACAATGTACTGAACAGTAGTATGCGACTTTTTAGCAAATTTTCCTATATTTCTGTACGATTTTCCATCTTTCCACAAATCAATTATGATGTTTTGAACTTTAAATAGAATTTCACAATTTGTTTCGCTCATTTTGAATACTAGTTTGAAATCCCACTGCAAAATTACTAGCAACAAGTGACAGATTATAAAGTATGGCCGAAAGTTATTCATTTGTTTTCAGTTTAGCGAGCAATAGATAGACTGATAAAATGTGGCTGATTATAACGGAGTAGCCGATGCCGAGAGTTTAAAGCGAATGAAGAGATTAGCTCACTGTCATCTGCAAAGCTGTAGATTGGATTCCTGGTCTTTTCCAGCAGATCGTTAATGTAAATGAGAAAGAGAGTAGGAGACAGTATGGAGCCTTGAGGACACTGGCGTTGTTAGTGAAGGCGTTAGAAAGAAATTGTCTACCGCCACTCGTAAAGAACGCTTTCCCCCCACAAAAGAACTTTTCAGACATGCCCTAAGAGCGTAGCTTAGTCAACAGTCTATCGTGCCAAACACGGTCGAATGCCTTTGAGATGTCAAGAGCAAACGCTCGAGATTCTCAGAAGTGTTCAATTGCGTTGTTCCAAACATGTGTTACATAAGTCAGAAGATCTCCTGTTGATCTATGTTTTCGAAAGCCATATTAGTGATTGCTAATAATGTTGAATTCTTCAAGATATTTTAGAAGATGCTGATTGATAACCTTTTCCATGACTCTCGATATTATTGAAAGCAGTGCGACTGGTCGGTAGTTATTTGACAAGGTCTTGCCTTTTTTAGGAAATATTCCCTTTCTGTAGAATAGGTTGAAAAGTCTACCGAAAACTAATGGAGTATCACCAGGAGTTTTAGACCCCAAAAAACTTGTGCTCTTTTGTTTATAAAAATTTTTGTTGAACTCTAAATATTACTGTAACTTTCTGGATCGGTTGAATCCAAAAATTCGCTGCTTTAAAGAGAAAAAGTATCATTTTTCCTCAACACAGTACATGATGGCAAAATTCAACGAATTAAAGTACGAATTGCTTGAATATCCAGCATATTCACCAGATTTAGCTCCCTCTGACTATTATCTGTTTCCAAATCAGATAAAATTTTTGGGTGGAAAACGTTTTATATTAAACTAGCCCTGCCCGCGGCTCCGCTCGCGTGAACTTGATTCACCTTTATCGTCACTGCTTATTCGTTATGTTTATATTATTATATAGCTCAAGGGGCCTTAGATGCCCATGGCTTGGTTGCATACTTGTCTCCACTTCTTTTTGTCTCCTGTTAGCTTTTCCCAGTGCAGGATTCCCATCAACTCCGGATCTTGCTTTACTGCCTGAATCCATGTAGATCGAGGTCTACCCTTGCCTCTTCTTCCAACCACTCCTCTTATTAGGGCTTGCTTTGCCTGTCTTTCCTCCTTCATCCTTGCCACGTGTCCCAACCATCCTAATCGCTGGCTTATTATGATTTGTATTATAAGGGGTTTCGTATATAGGCATTTTAATTCGTAATTTGTTCTTCTTCTCCACAGTCCCTCTTCTTTCCTTCCTCCGTAGATTTTTCTCAAAGCTTTCCTTTCCCACACCTCCAACGTCTCTCCTTTTCTCTTGCATTCAGTTTCCACGTTTTGCATCTATATGTCACCGTGGGTCTGACAACTGTCGTATATATTATTTCTTTTGCTTTTCTTGATACATTCTTTAATTTCAATATTGGATTCATTCCCCCAAACATCTCTGTCCTTTCGCTATTCTTTCTTGTATCTCCGTCCTTTCTTGTCCACTCTATGTTATTGTTACTCCCAGATAATTAAATTTGTCTGCTTTTTCAAACATACATCTTTTTCCTAAGTTGTTTATTATATCTAAACTTTTGTTGTTTTTAATGTCCATCTTCTTTGTAATTTCCATGTATTTTATTTTTTCCTCATTTATCTTTAGTCCTCTCATCCTTCCTCTTTCTTCTATCCTACTTATGGCTTTTGGTGCTCTGGAACCAAAATTATGGTCATTTTAAGATTTTCTAAAATTCCAGGTTAAAAATCGAAGTTCAATCAAATTTTCTCGACATTGTTAGATTTTGGTTTGAGTGAGGTCAATAATGTAATTAGTTGAATTTAAGTTGGCTAAGTATAAAGTTGTAGAAAATAACATAACTAGCTATCAATTTCTTTGCCTTAGTATATTATTATTTGTCTCAACAAAACGTTTAAAAAACGAAAAAATAGTGCCCTTACTCCTGAAGAAAATCAACAAAGATTATGTTTATTTTGTTTGAAAAAAAAGATCCGATTAATAAAATTACTGGATATTTAAAAGATAATATTTTAAAAGTCATAAATTTCGACTCAGACGATAAACGACTTCCCACAGTAATTTACACTTCTTGAAAAATCTTAGTTTATGAGGCTGTTAAAGGCTCTTTTGTTCTTGCAATCACTGCTACATCATCCGCATAGGCCAAGCATTGGCAGGTTTGTTGGTATATCGTTCCATTTGTTTTTATTTCTGACTCCCGGATTATTTTCTCTAGTACCAAATTAAATAGACATGTCGACACTGGTTCCCCCTGTCTTAATCCTCTCTTCACCTTAAACTTGTCTGATACTTTGCCCGCAACCAACACTCTATTTTTTGTGTCATTCAGAGTCATTCTCACCATGCGAATCAATTTACTTGGAATTTTTAGTTCTTCCATTATCTTGTAGAGTCCTTCTCTATTTACACAGTCATATGCTTCTCTGAAATCCACAAAGACCAAGTGGAGTGCCAAATTTTGTTCTAAGCTATTATCTTGAATATCTGGTCTGTAACTTATCTATTTTTCCTGAATCCACACTGGTACTCTCGCAGAATAGACTCGGCTTTCTCTGCTAGTCTGTTTTTGTTAGTCAACACTACTATCTTGTACACGACATCCAGTAAGGCTTTTGGTCTATAATTAGCACATATAGTTTTTTCTCCTTTTTTATATATTGGACAAATTAGCGACTCTCTCCAGCTCACTGGAATCTTTTCTGTTTCCCATATTTCTTGCACCAACCGGCATATTTCATTTTCCAGATCTACTCCTCCAGCTTTTATCAGTTCTACAATTTCCACCCGGGGCCTTATTTTTTTTGGGTTCTGAATATTTCTCTTATTTCTTCTTTGCAGGGTTTATTTGTCGCCTCCTGCCCTTCAGTTAATTTTGCTTCCTATTTCTCATTCAACTCCTCATTTTCATCTCCATTTAATGTTTCTTTAAAGTATTCCGCCCATCTATTCAGTCTTTCTGCGAAGCTTACTGCTAAACTTCCAACTTTTTTCCTATATATTAGCAGTTTGTCTCTGTTTATTCCCTTTGTATTTTATAATAAAGAAACACGTAAATCGGATAAGTGGCTCTTGAGTGCGTTTTATATATATTATAGATTTTTTTTGACATATATTAAATTAAGAATTAAAAAAAAATCACGTAAATCCGATGAGTGGTTCTCGAATGATAAGCACACTAACGGAGAGACAGACAGAGAGACGTTGCGTTTTATATATATTATATAGATTATTATTACAAAAAGTTCTTCTTTCTCACACTTGATCAATGTGGTTCCATGTTTGGCTGACGGGCCAAAACCAAGTCAGCACAAACGCTATTACTATTCCGTATTAAGGAATGACCTGACAATGTTACATGTTTTCAAAATCACTGACTTCTGAATGTTTCTGTGTATGTCTGTGTTGAGTCCCAATTGCACTAAATGTGGTGTGAATGTTATTGGTGTAAGGCCTGTGGCTGATATAATGAGGGGGACAATGATGACCCTTTCCTGTCTCCATAGCCTTTTTATTTCCGTTGCAAGGTCTGTGTATTTGGAAATTTTTTCTGTGTATTTCGCTTGGATGTTTGTGTCGTTGGAGACAGCTATGTCAATCAGATAGGTGACTTTTCCTTTTTTGCACTGAAAAGTAATATCGGGTCTATTGGCGGAGACTGTTTTATCTGTATGGATACCGATATCCCAGTAGAGCTTGTAATCTTCATTTTCAAGTATGGATGTTGGGTGTATTTGTAGTAGGGATCTGTGTTTTCTATGAGTCTGTATGTTGTGGCTAGTGCTTGGTGAACCACTTTGGCAGCTGAATTATGCCTGGCTGTGTACTCCGTTCCGGCCAATATTTTACATCCGCTCGTTATGTGTTCGATCGTTTCTTTCTGCTGGTGGCATTTCCTACATCTGTCCTCTGCAATAGTCGGGTCTTTGATGGTATACTTTTGGTAGTTTCTGGTTAATATGACTTTATCCTGGATGGCAAGTAAGAAGCCTTCAGTCTCAGGGAATAGCTGCCCATCCCGTAACCAGGTGTATGATTGTTTTTTATTTACGTGGTCTTGTTCTATGTGGTATCTGTGTTTTCCGTGGAGTGTTTTCTCTGACCACGTTTTCATCTTTTCCTGTTGTAATTGGGTGTGACTGTGTGTGTCTGCTGAGTGGTCTGCCCGGGCTAAGTCGAGAGGTGTGTAGTTTTTGTCTGCTTTCACTGTCGCTGTGTGGAGGCTGGTTTGCTTACTGTGAAAGAATTTCCTAAGTGTTTGTATTTGTTTTGTGTGTAATGATCTGATGTCTATAATTCCTCTTCCTCCTGCCTGCCTCTCGATGGTAAGTCTTTCTTTGCATGCGTTGGGGTGTAATTTCCTGTATTTGGTGAATTGAGATCGTATAAGGATGTGAATATTTTCTATGTCTGTTTGTGACCATTTGATGATACCAAATGAATATGTGAGTATAGGTATAGCGAACGTGTTGATGGCTTTAGTGAGATTCTTAGAGTTGAGTTTTGTTTGCAAAAGTTTCGTCAGTCTGTTTTTGAATTCGGTTCTGAGCTCTGTTTTGATGTGAGTGTGGTTGAGTTTGGTGCTTTGTTGGAAGCCTAGATATTTATATGTTTCTTTATCGAACATGTTATCGAGCGTTTCATTGTTGATGGTTTCTGTCTCATGGTGGCACTTCCATTGGCCTTTGTTGATGTGGAGCACTTTGCATTTACTTATACCAAATTCCATATTGACATCTAAGGTGAATATTTCTGTGATTTTGAGGAGTTCTTTCAGCTGTGTTTGTGTGGCAGCGTAGAGTTTTATGTCGTCCATATATAGGAGGTGGTTTATTTTATGTTGATTCACTTTTTGGTGTCTGATATTGAAGCCATGCTCTGTTCTGTTTAGTATATTTGAGAGTGGATTGAGACAGAGGCAAAACCATAGAGCACTGAGCGAGTCTCCCTGAAATATACCCCGTCTGATGTACAGCTCTTCTGTTTGGATCCGTTCGGTTTGTGTTTCTAGGCGTATTTTGGTTTTCCATGTTTTCATAATTTGCGCGAGAAACTGCCTGAGGTGTTGGTTGATTTTATAGATTTCTAGGGCCCTGATTAACCAGCTGTGGGGTATGGAGTCGAAGGCTTTTTTATAGTATAGATTATTATTATTATTATTATATAACCTCTTCAGAGAACATATGTATGAATTTAAAAAATCACGTAAGTAGTTCTCGAGGGATAAGTGCACTAACGGACAGACAGAGAGACGTTGCATTTTACATATATTATAGATATAGATTATATTATTATTACTAATATAACCTGGCCAAAGAATATATGTATGAATTTAAAAAAAGACACGTAAATCGGATAAGTGATTCTCGCCTGATAAACGCACTAATGGACAGACAGACAGACAGAGAGACATTGCTTTTTATATATATTTATAGATTATAGGTTATAGATATTCTCTGCTACATATTATTGTTCCAAATTTAATGGTTTAGGCTGTGTACTGCAAGGGAACGCGCTAACGGCAAACTTTTTTTCGACTTCATTCACTATTATCGTCACTGCTCATTCCCTATGCTACCTATCGTAATAAAATAGAGCCTATAATCTGGCCAGAGAACATATATATGTTTTAAAAAAAAAAGTACGTAAATCGTATAAGTGGTTCTCCAGTGATAAGCGCACTAACGGACAGTCAGACAGACAGATAGATAGACAGAGAGACGTTGCATTTTATATATATTATAGATGACGAAGTTATTACAGCTGTGAATGGATATTTTGCAGACCTTCCGGAATCACACTTTAATGATGATTGAATTATTGGAAAAATGTTGAAAGAAATATATTGAGGTTTCAGGAGATTATATATCATTGTTAGATCGAGAACTTTTCAGACGGCCCTCGTTTAAGTTATAAAATATTAGGTTCAAGATTTGTGACAAAGAACCAATGAAAAGAACGAATGTTCTCAAACATAAACTTTTTGAACTTTAAGCACTTAAATATTCGAATTTTAATTCAAGGTTGCATAAGGTTTTTTAAAAAAGGAATTTAGGCGACACTTACCTGCATTATAAAGAAAAAACTTTTTCAATACCAAGTTTTTGAGGGCTGCACGAGGACGAGGTTTTATATTTCATCTGGTTTTTTTTGCTTTAAATTATTTGGTCTTTTATATTTGATTTTAATATGGTACTTATAAAAAGGGCTTTTATTCTTTTCAACTTATTTGACAAAAAACCGGTCAAGTGCAATTTGAACTTGCACAATTAGTGTTCCGTACGTTGATTGTTTTTAAAATAAAAATTTTTGTTAGGGTGGTATAAAAGGATCAGTGACTTCACAAAACACACCCCAAATGAGTTTTCAACAAAATTTGTTTCCAATCTTTACTGAAAACTGGTGACCTTGAAATTTTGTTTTTTTTTTATATACCAAATAAATTATTAAAGGTAATGCACTCAATTCAATTTTTTTTTTCTTTTACTATTTTTTTTTCGATTTTTCAATTTTGCAATATTACTATTTTTTTAATTTTTATTTTTTTTTCTTTTGTTTTTTAAAAACTTTTTTTAATTTCCAAATTTTTATTAAGTTTTATAACGAATCGTCGATTTTTTTCAAACTTTCGAAGTTTTTTTTGAATTCTTATTCTTTCCACTTTTGAAAATTTTTCAATTTGTAACAATTTTTTTCGATTTTTTTAATTATTTTTGATTTTGTTCAATTTTTTTAAATTTCTTCCCGATTTTCAGTTTTTCCTTTCGAATTTTTCAGTTTTTAACTTTTAAATACTTTTAAATTACGTTTCAAATTACACAATTGATTTTTCCATTTTTAACAATTTTTATCGATTTTTAAATATTTTTTGCGATTTTTTTGTGTTTTTTATGATTTTTTATCTTTTTTTCGATGTTTGACGATTTTTTAAGTTTTTTAACGATTTTATTTGGATTTTTTTTTTTAAATTTTTCTCGGTTTTCAATTTTTTTTTTCTTTTACTGTTTTTTTTTCGATTTTTCAATTTTGCAATATTACTATTTTTCAATTTTTATTTTTTTTTTCTTTTGTTTTTTAAAAACTTTTTTGATTTTCCAAATTTTTATTAATATTCATTTTTTTAAAGTTTTATAACGAATCGTCAATTTTGTCAAACTTTTGAAGTTTTTTTGAATTCTTATTGATTTTTTCCACTTCTGACAATTTTTCAATTTGTAACAATTTTTTTTCGATTTTTTTAATTATTTTTGATTTTGTTCAATTTTTGTTAATTTTTTCCCGATTTTCAGATTTCCCTTCCCTGAAAAACTGGTGACCTTGAAATTTTGTTTTTTTTTTTACATACCAAATAAATTATTAAAGGTAATGCACTCGTGATAATTTTCGTTCAATCTATACCCCGTGGAGAATATTCCAGAATTTTTTCAAAATTTTTGGTCAGTACTTTTCGAGATAAGGTAGGGGACAGCGATTTTTTTTAAAAGTAATACGAAGAAAAGTGTGCGCAAGTATTACATTATATATATATTTTTTACTCGTGTTTTCACAAGCTTTCATTTGACACCACACTCGATGACCTAGTAAAAAAAATTTTTTTTCACTTCCGTTTTTTTCACCCCTCAAAAACGAACCCCTTAAGTCAAAATTTATGTTACGGTGGTATAAGATGATCAGTGACTTCACAAAAACACACCCCAAATGAGTTTTCAACAAAGTTTCTTTCCAATCTTTACTGAAATCTGATGACCTTGAAATTTTTTGTTTTTTTTTTATATACCATATAAATTATTAAAGGTAATGCTCTCGTGATAATTTTCGTTCAATCTACACCCCGTGGAGAATATTCCAGAATTTTTTCGAAATTTTTTGATAAGTACTTTTCGAGATAAGGCCCGGGACAGCGTTTTTTTTTTCGCGATTTTTTAAAAATAATACAAAGAAAAGTGCGCGCAAGTATAATATTATGTATATATTTTTTTCACAAGCTTTCATTTGACACCACACTCGATGACCTAGTAAAAAAATTTTTTTTTCACTTTCGATTTCACCCCCCAAAACTAACCCCTTAAGTCAAAATTTAATTCTCAAAACTACGTGGCTCTGATGAGGCCATCAATTCCTATATTATTACCAAATTTCACCTTTCTATGTCAAATAGTTTCGGAGAAAATCGGGTGTGACAGACAGACAGACACCGAAGTGATCTTATAAGTGTTCCGTACGGAACACTAAAACGGAGTATTTTTGTGCTGCTGGAAGTATGTTTAGCTGATATATAAAAAAATTTTTAGGAAAATGTAGAACAAACACTGAAATATCGGACGTTTTAGAAAAAACTATCAATCAACATCTTTCAAAATATCTAGCAGGATATAACATACTACCAAATATTACAATAGATCTCATAAATTTCCCAGGTATATAAAAAAATATCTCTCTCTTTTAAGTGAGACATGTGTTTTTTCTTAAGTATCGCTCACTCACTCACTACCTCACTCACCCACTCATATTCCGCCATATTCACTTAATCAATCTACAAAATTGATTTCTAAAACTGAAAAGGGATATACATTAGACTGCATTTTGCAACCTTTTGTTCCTAAATAGTAGACGGATATTTTTTTTCAACACTAAACACTATTCCTCATTTTTTGGTACCAAATTCAAATTTCAAACTTAAAAACTACTAGAAATAATAGTTTTGTTCAAAAAAAAAAATTCTTGTTTAGCTGTTGCATTTATCTACTTAAAAAAGCATTTTACCAACCATATAGCACCTTTCTAAGTGTTAAAAGCGAGTTTTTTGTGGAAACCGAACATAAAACTTTATTTTTGATATTAAGTAAGGATTAAGAACTTTAACCTTTCAGTGGTCGCGCGCGGACTGTCGCTCCGCACCGGTTTGTGATCGACGATAATTTCAAGGATACCCCCCTCTAAGTGTCGCGCTTCTCAGTACCTTTCCGTAACAGCGTATTTCAGTCGACGGTCGAGTGAGCAAGCATATAGTTTTGTATTTTCTCCAATAATTCGTGCTTGCGGACTGAGAATCCGCAGCGACCAGTGAGGTGACAAATATATTTACAAATTAGCTGCTCTACTTTTGCCAAGGTATGTTTCATTTGATACTTTTTTTTTGTAATTGTTTAATATTAAAAATATGTTTTAGTATGGCATCCTATGAAAAAGAGCAAGAACGGCTGCATGAACTAATGAAATCATGTTTAGAATCATCTGACGAAGAAGAAGCACCCTTAGATGACTCCGATGAAGATGAAGTGGATGCTGTGGAGTGCGAAGAACACGAAACAGATAGTGAGCAGGATATTTCAGACAATGAAGAGGAAATTCTGCAAATTGACGGTCCATTTTTTATCGGAAAGGATCAATCGACGAAATGGAGAAAACATTGTAACCCAAGAAATGTAAGAACCGGATCGGAAAATTTGATTACCCACCTACCTGGTCCAAAAGAAACTGTAAAAAATCTAAGAACACCATTGGCGCTATGGCAGTACTTTTTTCCTGAGAATGTTCTTCAGGTTATTGTAGATAATACAAACAAGCATATTTAGGCTGTTCAAGATAAATATTCCCGTGAACGTGATGCAAAAACAACAAATATTCTTGAACTACAAGCACTGATAGGTCTCTTATATTTGGCGGGAGTTATGAAGAGTAATCACCTCAATGCTGAAGATCTTTGGAGAGTTGATGGCACTGGGGTTGAGATATTACAAAGATTTCGTTTTCTAATGCGACATATAAGATTTGATGATCTTGAAACCCGTGAAGCTAGGAAGTCTCTAGACAGGTTGGCAATATATTCCCAATAAACCGAGCAAATATGGCATTAAGATTTATGCCCTCTGCGATTCAAAGGTTTTTTATACTTGCAACATGGAAGTATATGTTGGTAAACAACCAGCTGGTCCTTGGGAAATAAATAATTCTCCAGATGCTGTTGTGGAAAGAATGTGTGAATCTATAAGGGGAACTGGACGGAATGTAACTACTGATAATTTTTTCACTAGTTTTAAGTTGATAGAAAACCTAAAAAAGAATTTTAGAATGGCTCTTGTAGGAACGATTAGAAAGAATAAAAGGGAACTTCCCATTGAATTTTGCAGCCCAGTAAATCGTCCTGAAAAGTCGTCAATGTTTGCATTCCATGATAACTGCACTATCTTATCCTACATTCCAAAAAAGAAGAGAAATGTTTTGCTCGCGTCAAGCTTACACCATGATGACATTATTGACACTGAAACAGGTAAACCAGACATAATAACTACCTACCATCAAACAAAGGGAGGAGTGGAAACTTTGCACTGCTTATAATTGTGCACGTGGTACCCGAAGGTGGCCAATGGTAATTTTTTTATTCAATGTTAAACGTTGCAGGAATAAATTCTCTAGTTATTTACAAGGCCAATGATATAGACAAAAACATTTTAAGGAGAGAATTTTTTTGCGAAAACTATCTTTTGAGTTAATAAGTGACCAGTTAAGAATTCGCTCTTCTTTAACAAATATACCAAGATCGATGAAGATAAGGATTGGCGAGATTCTTGGATTAGAACCGGTAGCTCAGCAAGCAGAACCGCCGGCAAATCAAAGAGGGCGATGTGCTATGTGTGACAGAAAAAAAAAATCGTCCCACCCGATATTTATGTAGGAAGTGTCACACATATCTATGTTTGGAACATGCTCTACTAATTTGCCCAGAATGTTTAGAAATGGCGAATTGGGGCAACTAATATTATAAGATTTAATAATCTTGATTTTTTTTCATTATATTTTTTTGTAGTTAGGCTTTATAATATGGTTCCTACTGTAGTTCCTAAGTTAGTAGAATGTGTTGGAACTTTAGCTGTTACTATGAATATTTTATAATATTATTACTATATAATATACTGATTTCTATCTACAACGTGTTTTATTACAGCAACCTTATAATTTTAATAAATTTATATTAAAAACACGTATATTTTCTAAGTATGGACTGAGAGTCCGCAGCAACCACTGGCGTTAAGAATTTTAGCGCGACCACTGAAAAGTTAAAAACAATTTTTTAATTTAGCGGTTGCACGTATTTATTTTAAACAGCATTTTGAATCGTAGCTTAGTTAAAAATGGTGTATGAGTGTTTATTGTTAAACATAAATACTAAAACCTATTATGTTTAAGTTTTTATGATAAATGTAGATTTAGAACTTTTAAAGATGTCCGAAATAATAGTTCTATTCCATAATTTTAATGATTATACAATTTTACATTATTTATTAAAATGTATTTTTTTTCAATTTAGTAATTTTCTGGCAACATGTGTTTTCTGAAAAAACCTCACGGTGGATGACTTTTTTTATGATTTTTTGGAGTCAACATAAAAAAATACTTTAAAAAATTCGTGTCTCACTTAAAGGCAGAAATTTTTTTTGTATACCTGTGTAATTTATGAGATCTATTGCTAATATTTGGTTAAATATGTTTGGAACGACGCAATTGAATTAAATGATAACCTCGAATAGTTGCACTTCATATATCTAAGATATTAGACCTTCTCTGACATGATTATTAGCTAAGTCACGCTCTCATGGTCTGTTTAAGAAGTGACGAATTTCTTACCCATATCTTTACTATCAACGTCAGTTTACCCAGGTTTCTTACTTTATTTTTGTAGTGTTCCATACGGAACACTTATAATATCACTTAGGTGTTTGCCTCTCTGTTCGTCTGCCACACCCGAAACTATTTGACATAGAAAGTTCAAATTACGCACTAATATAGGAATTTATGACCCCGTCAGAGCCGTATAGTTTTGAAAGTTAAATTTTGACATAAAGGGTTGGTTTTGGGGGGTGAAATCGGAAGTGAAAAAAGAAATTACAAATTCATCGAGTAGGGTGTCAAATGAAAGCTTGTGCAAACCCGAATTCAAAAAGCTTCTTCTTCTCCTTCCTTCAGCCGCTCTCTACCCGCTGTCGGGTATAGCCCTCTGAATGGGCAGAAAAAGAAGAAAGAGACACAAGAGTAATGTATTACGATCTATCTAATGATGATCAGCCGTCGGAAAACCCACACTTTAGATACCTGAATCCATCACTCACCGCCACCGTTGCAGGGCAGACTAACCATGTGGAAACGGTAAACTCCCTCAGTGAGGTACGGCTGCGCATGAATTTACTAACGGAGACCACCATCATACAGAACCAAATACAGAATCCTTTGCATAGAGGTTCATGAAACTAAAAATGAACCAAAGAAAATCGGAAAGAAAGGTGAGTTAGCCGGTAAAGAGGGACTAATAATACTATCAAAGGTAGAAATATACACATTACAAAAGATCATTGATGACCGACATAACTGAAATTTGACCTACACATGAAAGGCATAACCTCATGAAAATTAGGTATTCAATAGTAAAGACAATGATAGCCATACAATTAAAACAAGAAGTCGAAAGAAAAAACGTGGAAAAAATGAATGAATGGGCAGAAAAAGAAGAAAGAGACAAAAGAGTAATGTATTACGATCTATCTAATGATGATCAGCCGTCGGAAAACTCACACTTTAGATACCTGAATCCATTACTCACCGCCACAGTTGCAGGGTAGACTAACCATGTGGAAACGGTAAACTCCCTCAGTGAGGTACGGCTGCGCATGAATTTACTAACGGAGACCCCCATCATACAGACCCAAAAACAGAATCCTTTGTATAGAGGTTCTTGAAACTAAAAATGAACCATTGAAAATCGGAAAAGAAAAGTGAGGTACCCGGTAGAGACTAATAATACTACCAAAGGTAGAAATATACACATTACATAAGATCATTGATGACCGATATAACTGAAATTGGACCTACACATCAAAGACACAACCTCATGAAAATTAAGTATTCAATAGTAAAAACAATGATAGCCGTACAATTAAAACAAAAAGTCGAAAGAAAAAACGCGGAAAACATGAATGAGTGGGCAGAAAAAGAAGAAAGAGACAAAAGAGTAATGTATTACGATCTATCTAATGATGACCAGCCGACGGAAAACCCACACTTTAGATACCTGAATCCATTACTCACCCCCACTGTTGCAGGGTAGACTAACCATGTGGAAACGGTAAACTCCCTCAGTGCGGTACGGCTGCGCATGAATTTACTAACGGAGACCACCATCATACAGACCCAAATACAGAATCCATTGTATAGAGGTTCTTGAAACTAAAAATGAACCATAGAAAATCGGAAAAAAAGGCGAGGTACCCGGTAGAGAGGGACTAATAATACTACAAAAGGTAGAAATAAACACTTTACGTAATATCATTGATGACCGATATAACTGAAATTGGACCTACACATCAAAGACACAACCTCATGAAAATTAGGTATTCAATAGTAAAGACAATGATAGCCGCAGAACTAAAACAAAAAGTCGAAAGAAAAAACGAGGAAAAAATGAATGAATGGGCAGAAAAAGAAGAAAGAGACAAAAGAGTAATGTATTACAATCCATCTAATGATGATCAGCCGTCGGAAAACACACACCTTAGATACCTGAATCCATTACTCACCGCCACCGTTGCAAGGTAGACTAACCATGTGGAAACGGTAAACTCCCTCAGTGAGGTACGGCTGCGCATGAATTTACTAACGGAGACCACCACCATACAGACCCGAATACAGAATCCTTTGTATAGAGCCCCTCAGGGGCTAGGAGAATCCCAGGATTCTCCTAGTACGGGCATTGACGATCCCGAGGTACCTGAGTTATGTTGTGCTGTCTTGTGTTGTCCAGATTATATGTAGCACAAACGCAATCTTAAGGTGTTTACCGTGCCGAGAAGATGAATGGCTCAGCGTTTATGAGTCGCAAACGGTTCCCCCGGATACCGGGCGCCCTCCGGGTGTAAGTAGCCTTGCTGTGGCATCCAGGCTCTGCCGCAGTCGACCATTCTTTCCTAGGATACTCGTGGGAACACTATGTCACAAAATAATAATTATTCTAGTGATAATGGCAGGGTGCTGAGGAGTCGGACCCCTGTCGTACAAACAGCTACAGCACCCCCACAACAACAACAACGACAAACGATCCAACCAACCGCCTCAGCTGAAACTACTCCCGATAGTTTTACCAGATCCGACATTGTAGGTGATGGAAATTGCCTTTTCCGTGCAGTTAGCTTACACTTATATGGCCACCAAAACCATCATGAAAGACTCCGAGAGGCTGCTCTAAGATATATACAACAAAACTGGTCGGAACTTAACACATTTTCATTAATTGGGGACGACGATATGAAAGACTTCAATAACTACTATAACTATATGAGGAAAAATGGCACCTATGGAACGAGCCTAGAGATACTTGCCCTCTCGGAAACCCAGAATAGCAACTTTCATATCTTCTCAAAACAACGAAGAACAAGAGATACAAAAATAACTTTTAGGGACAAGCCAACAATAATAAGCACAAGAAAACACACCGAAACTATTTACCTTCTACTAATAGGCAACCCAATGTCGGGACACTTTGAGCTTCTGACACCACAAAACACTAAAAACATCCCAAACAACAGTAGACCAATAAAAGAAGCATCGGGCGAGCGACGTAACGGTCGAGGACGTCGCGTGAAATGGCAGCTCGACCAAAACGATGAAGACCGGGCAACTGACAATGGACCTGCCAAAAGTGTTGTGCCGGCGAATAAACCGACACCCACCAAGGCGGGAAAGTCAGGGCAACGCATGAGTTATATTACAGGAACAAACGAACACACCATGCGTTGCTTTGATAAAAGCACAAGTCCTGACAAAGAAACCACTGAGAAGGGAATCACTCGCCGCCTAGACCCACCACCATCAATCCCAAACGCAACCGACGAAGTATTTAATCAAAAACTCCAGAATAGAAAACCAACTCAACAACATCAGGAGATATCTAGGACACCTTACCCAGTTTATCAACGGGAACGTGTCCAAACGAGTCACGCAGAGTATAAACAAGATCAAGTCCGGGTCTCCCAACAGAACGCTGCCAGAAATCCTGGATACTCTGAAACAAAAATTATCCGTATATACCGCAAGACTTCGTAGATACAAAGAACCAAATGAGAGGAAAGATACCAACAACCTCTTCCGAAGAAGCCAAACACAGTTCTACCGGAAAACTATGCACATCAAACAGACAGCGGTGACCGAACCATCAAACAAACAAGAACTCGCAGATCATTGGAAAAGTATCTGGTCAGAACCCAAACTACCCAATAATAACACCCCCCTGGATCAAAGCCAAAGAAGGCAAAGGTAAACATGTGACAGAACAGGAAAATTCCACATTAACTACTGTGGGACCAAAGAGCATGATGAGGCGCCTGGATGCAAGAAGTTCCGGAGGTAGAATGGCCCCCGTTCGGATCTCCGGGTAGGGGCTGGTTCGGAGGCGTCGACTTGCAGACATCATAATTTTAAGATAGATTTTTGCAACATACGAGGTATAAACTCGAACATAAATTCAGTGCATCAACACCTGCAATCAGATAAACCTCATGTACTCGCTCTATGTGAAACCAAGGTCAGTCCATCGACCAGCACGGTCAACTATCTTTATCCTGGGTACGACTTCTATTCCCGATTTAGGCGTAACTTTGGAATCTGTCTTTTTGTCAGAAGCGATCTCTCTTGTCAACGAGAAGAAGCTCTGGAGCCCCCAAACTTTGATGTTATGTGGTTAAAAATAATGACTCAACAAACCACAAGGTTCATCTGTATCCTGTATCGACCACCAGGTGATAACAATTTTCGAACACTTTTCGCTTCTCTTGCAGACACCATCGATCATTTACAAAGTAACTATCCAAGTGCCGAAATTGCCATCCTGGGCGACTTTAATGTCCACAATATCAACTGGCTCAAATATTCAAATACTACCGACGAACAAGGTCGTGAAGCTGAATCATTCTCAATCAGTTATGGCTTAACTCAGCTTATTGACGAACCAACACGGATCCCTGATCGAGACGAGGAGTTCGCCAGTCTTCTTGATCTGTTTTTAACCACCAATCCGGAGATTTACACGGTCACCGTAAATCCGCCGTTAGGTTCTTCCGACCATAAACTGCTTTCGACATCGAGTATCCTGCCAATCAGTGACAGAGAGGCGCCTAGGCCGCGCAAGATTTGGCACTACAAATCTGTTAAATGGGGAGATCTCATGGAATACTTTCGAACTTTCCCTTGGATGGACGTTTGTTTTCGATCCGATAACCCATCTGACTGCGCCAGGGAGGTCTCCGATGTTATTTTGGCTGGTATGGAAGCTTACATCCCTTTTTCGAAGAAATGCTCCTCCAACGGCAAGCCTTGGTTCGACCGAAAATGCAAAGAAGCTGTTGCTTCTAAACATATTGCCTACTGACAATGGCGTGAAAATCCTAACACCTTAAATCGAAACATCTTTGTTCATGCCCGGAACAGATGCAAGGGAATTATCGACGAAACCAAGGAGGCACACAATCAACGAATTAGAAACAAACTTCTCGCTTGTCCCAACAATTCCAGGTCCTTTTGGGCAGTCGCTAAGGCAGTTAGTCAAAACTTTACCAAATCCACGATACCACCACTCACACGGCCAGATAATTCCATTGCAACCACACCTGTTGAGAGAGCGAACTTGTTGGCTGAACTCTTTGCTTCACATTCTACTGTCGATTTCCAAGGAAAAACACCACCTACTATTCCCATATTGCAGTCAAGGATGCCCGATGTTGTCTTCAGACAGCGCATCATAAAGCGTATTTTAATGAAGCTAGACACCAAGAAGGCTTCTGGCGCTGACGGAATACCTGCCATAGTTCTCAAAAACTGTGCAAGGGAACTAACACCAGTTTTCTGTAGACTTTTTTAACCTATCCTACAGAAAGGGAATATTTCCGTCCTGCTGGAAATGTGCCACGGTTCAGCCGATACCTAAAAAAGGTAAGAAGACCTTGCCAAATAACTACCGACCAGTTTGCACTGCTTTCAATAATATCGAAAGTCATGGAAAAGGTTATCAATGAGCATCTTGTAAAATATCTTGAACGATTCAATATTATTAGCGATCACCAATATGGTTTTCGTAAACATAGATCAACAGGAGATCTTCTGACTTATGTAACACATGTTTGGAACAACGCAATTGAACACTTTGGAGAATCTCGAGCGGTTGCTCTTGACATATCCAAGGCATTCGACCGTGTTTGGCACGATGGACTGTTGGCTAAGTTGCGCTCTTATGGTATGTCTGAAAGGTTCTGTTTGTGGCTTTCATGTTTCCTCAGAGAGCGTTCTTTACGAGTGGCGGTCGACGGATTTCTTTCTAACACCCTCACTATCAACGCCGGTGTGCCCCAGGGCTCCATAGTGTCTCCTACTCTCTTTCTCATTTACATTAACGATCTGCTGGAAAAGACCGGGAATCCATCTATAGCTTTGCAGATGACAGTACGCTTGTCTCTTCATTCACCTTGAACGCTCGGACATCGGCTGCTCAGGCGAATGTCCGCAGACAGCAGGAGGTCGTTCAACTTAACAAAGACCTGGAAGAAATTCTATCTTGGGGTGACAGTAACCAAGTGGAATTTAACGCTACAAAAAAACCCAAGCGGCAGTTTTTTCTAAAAAAGTTAACGTTGCTGAACCCGACATAGTTATGTCGGGGCACTCCATTCCCCTATCATCGTCGCTCAATTTGTTGGGCGTTAGTTTGGGAGCAAATATGTCTTGGCATGAACATGTTGCAGGCATAGCAAGGAGAGCTTCTCAAAAATTGGGAATATTATTTAGAACCAGAAAGCTTTACACCCCACAGCAACTGTTAATTCTTTACAAAGCCCAAGTTCGACCAACTATGGAATACTGCTCCCACGTTTGGGGCTCCGCACCCAAACATACACTGCATTTGTTGGATTCTGTTCAGAGAAGAGCGGTCCGTCTGATTGGGGACCCGGAATTGACCGGCGGCCTTGATTCGCTGGAACATCGAAGAACGGTTGGCGACTTGAGTCTGTTCTACAAGTATTTTCATGGAAGGTGTTCGAAGGATGTAGCCCGCTTAATTCCTCCCAAAGCGGTGCATGTTAGAAAATACACGTCGCGCTGGTGCTTCGCATCCGTATGAGGTTCAGCTTGTTACTCCGCGTACGACGCTTTTCAAGCAATCTTTTATATGGAGAACGTCATCCCTTTGGAATAATTTGCCCAGCGCTGTGTTTCCCACCGAGTACAATTTACAGCGATTCAAGAACAACGTGAATCGCTTTTTTCCGCACTCGTGCCGCTCCTGGAGCGCTTTAGGGACTTCCCTGCAGCACGTGTGCTAGACCAATAAAAAAAAAAAAAAAAAAAAAAATATAGAGGTTTATGAAACTAAAAATGATCCATAGAAAATCGGAAAGAAAGGTGAGGTACCCGGTAAAGAGGGACTAATAATACTACCAAAGGTAGAAATATACACATTACATAAGATCATTGATGACCGATATAACTGAAATTGGACCTACCCATCAAAGACACAACCTCATGAAAATTAGGTATTCAATAATAAAGACAATGATGGTCGTACATTTAAAACAAAAAGTCGAAAGAAAAAACGCGGAAAAAATGAATGAATGGGCAGAAAAAGAAGAAAGAGACAAAAGAGTAATGTATTACGATTTATCTAATGATGATCAGCCGTCGGAAAACCCACACTTTAGATACCTGAATCCATTACTCACCGCCACCGTTGCAGGGTAGACTAACCATGTGGAAACGGTAAACTCCCTCAGTGAGGTACGGCTGCGCATGAATTTACTAACGGAGACCACCATCATACAGACCCAAATACAGAATCCTTTGTATAGAGGTTCTTGAAACTAAAAATGAACCATAGAAAATCGGAAAGAAAGGTGAGATAGCCGGTAAAGAGGGACTAATAATACTACCAAAGGTAGAAATATACACATTACATAAGATCGTTGATGACCGATAAAACTGAAATTGGACCTACACATCAAAGACACAACCTCATGAAAATTAGGTATTCAATAGTAAAGACAATGATAGCCGTACAACTAAAACAAAAATTCGAAAGAAAAAACGCGGAAAAAATGAATGAATGGGCAGAAAAAGAAGAAAGAGACAAAAGAGTAATGTATTACGATCTATCTAATGATGATCAGCCGACGGAAACCCCCACACATTAGATACCTGAATCCATTACTCACCGCCGCCGTTGCAGGGTATACTAACCATGTAGAAACGGTAAACTCCCTCAGTGAGGTACGGCTGCGCATGAATTTACTAACGAAGACCACCATCATACAGACCCAAATACAGAATCCTTTGTATAGAGGTTCTTGAAACTAAAAATGAACCATAGAAAATCGGAAAGAAAGGTGAGGTACCCGGTAGATAGGGACTAAAAATACTACCAAAGGTAGAAATATACACATTACATAAGATCATTGATGACCGATATAACTGAAACTGGACCTACACATCAAAGACACATCCTCATGAAAATTAGGTATTCAATAGTAAAGACAATGATAGCCGTGCAATTAAAACAAGAAGTCGAAATAAAAAACGCGGAAAAAATGAATGAATAGGCAGAAAAAGAAGAAAGAGACAAAAGAGTAATGTATTACGATCTATCTAATGATGATCAGCCGTCGGAAAACTCACACTTTAGATACCTGAATCCATTACTCACCGCCACCGTTGCAGGGTAGACTAACCATGTGGAAACGGTAAACTCCCTCAGTGAGGTACGGCTGCGCATGAATTTACTAACGGAGACCACCATCATACAGACCCAAATACAGAATCCTTTGTATAGAGGTTCTTGAAACAAAAAATGAACCATAGAAAATCGGAAAGAAAGGCGAGATAGCCGGTAAAGAGGGACTAATAATACTACCAAAGGTAGAAATATACACATTACATAAGATCGTTGATGACCGATAAAACTGAAATTGGACCTACACATCAAAGACACAACCTCATGAAAATTAGGTATTCAATAGTAAAGACAATGATAGCCGTACAATTAAAACAAAAAGTCGAAAGAAAAAAACGCGGAAAAAATGAATGAATGGGCAGAAAAAGAAGAAAGAGTCAAAAGAGTAATGTATTACGATCTATCTAATAATGATCAGCCGTCGGAAAACCCACACTTTAGATACCTGAATCCATTATTCACCGCCACCGTTGCAGGGTAGACTAACCATGTGGAAACGGTAAACTCCCTCAGTGAGGTACGGCTGCGCATGAATTTGCTAACGAAGACCACCATCATACAGACCCAAATACAGAATCCTTTGTATAGAGGTTCATGAAACTAAAAATGATCCATAGAAAATCGGAAAGAAAGGTGAGGTACCTGGTAGAGAGGGACTAATAATACTACCAAAGGTAGAAATATACACATTACATAAGATCATTGATGACCGATATAACTGAAATTGGACCTACACATCAAAGACACAACCTCATGAAAATTAGGTATTCAATAATAAAGACAATGATGGTCGTACATTTAAAACAAAAAGTCGAAAGAAAAAACGCGGAAAAAATGAATGAATGGGCAGAAAAAGAAGTAAGAGACGAAAGAGTAATGTATTACGATCTATCTAATGATGATCAGCCGTCGGAAAACCCACACTTTAGATACCTGAATCCATTACTCACCGCCACCGTTGCAGGGTAGACTAACCATGTGGAAACGGTAAACTCCCTCAGTGAGGTACGGCTGCGCATGAAGACCACCATCATACAGACCCAAATACAGAATTCTTTGTATAGAGGTTCATGAAACTAAAAATGATCCATAGAAAATCGGAAAGAAAGGTGAGGTACCGGGTAGAGAGGGACTAAAAATACTACCAAAGATAGAAATATACAAATTACATAAGATCATTGATGACCGATATAACTGAAAATGGCCCTACACATCAAAGACACAACCTCATGAAAATTAGGTATTCAATAGTAGAGACAATGATAGCCGTACAATTAAAACCAAAAGGCGAAAGAAAAAACGCAGGAAAAATGAATGAATGGGCAGAAAAAGAAGAAAGAGTCAAAAGAAAAATGTATTACGATTTATCTAATAATGATCAGCGAGACCACCATCATACAGACCCAAATACAGAATCCTTTGTATAGAGGTTCATGAAACTAAAAATGATCCATAGAAAATCGGAAAGAAAGGTGAGATACCTGGTAAAGAGGGACTAATAATACTACCAAAGGTAGAAATATACACATTACATAAGATCATTGATGACCGATATAACTGAAATTGGACCTACACATCAAAGACACAACCTCATGAAAATTAGGTATTCAATAGTAAAGACAATGAGATCCATACAATTAAAACAAAAAGTCGAAAGAAAAAACGTGGAAAAAATGAATGAATGGGCAGAAAAAGAAGAAAGAGACAAAAGAGTAATGTATTACGATCTATCTAATGATGATGATGAGCCGTGCCGTCGGAAAACCCACACTTTAGATACCTGAATCCATTACTCACCGCCACCGTTGCAGGGTAGACTAACCATGTGGAAACGGTAAACTCCCTCAGTGAGGTACGGCTGCGCATGAATTTACTAACGGAGACCACCATCATACATACCCAAATACAGAATCCTTTGTATAGAGGTTCTTGAAACTAATAATGAACCATAGAAAATCGGAAAGAAAGGTGAGATAGCCGGTAAAGAGGGACTAATAATACTACCAAAGGTAGAAATATACACATTACATAAGATCGTTGATGACCGATAAAACTGAAATTGGACCTACACATCAAAGACACAACCTCATGAAAATTAGGTATTCAATAGTAAAGACAATGATAGCCGTACAACTAAAACAAAAATTCGAAAGAGAAAACGGGGAAAAAATGAATGAATGGGCAGAAAAAGAAGAAAGAGACAAAAGAGTAATGTGTTACGATCTATCTAATAATGATCAGCCGTCGGAAAACCCACACTTTAGATACCTGAATCCATTATTCACCGCCACCGTTGCAGGGTAGACTAACCATGTGGAAACGGTAAACTCCCTCAGTGAGGTACGGCTGCGCATGAATTTACTAACGGAGACCACCACCATACAGACCCGAATACAGAATCCTTTGTATAGAGGTTCATGAAACTAAAAATGAACCATAGAAAAATCGGAAAAAAAGGCGAGGTACCCGGTAGAGAGGGACTAATAATACTACAAAAGGTAGAAATAAACACTTTACGTAATATCATTGATGACCGATATAACTGAAATTGGACCTACACATCAAAGACACAACCTCATGAAAATTAGGTATTCAATAGTAAAGACAATGATAGCCGCAGAACTAAAACAAAAAGTCGAAAGAAAAAAAACGAGGAAAAAATGAATGAATGGGCAGAAAAAGAAAGAAAGAGACAAAAGAGTAATGTATTACAATCCATCTAATGATGATCAGCCGTCGGAAAACACACACCTTAGATACCTGAATCCATTACTCACCGCCACCGTTGCAAGGTAGACTAACCATGTGGAAACGGTAAACTCCCTCAGTGAGGTACGGCTGCGCATGAATTTACTAACGGAGACCACCACCATACAGACCCGAATACAGAATCCTTTGTATAGAGCCCCTCAGGGGCTAGGAGAATCCCAGGATTCTCCTAGTACGGGCATTGACGATCCCGAGGTACCTGAGTTATGTTGTGCTGTCTTGTGTTGTCCAGATTATATGTAGCACTAAAAAACGCAATCTTAAGGTGTTTACCGTGCCGAGAAGATGAATGGCTCAGCGTTTATGAGTCGCAAACGGTTCCCCCGGATACCGGGCGCCCTCCGGGTGTAAGTAGCCTTGCTGTGGCATCCAGGCTCTGCCGCAGTCGACCATTCTTTCCTAGGATACTCGTGGGAACACTATGTCACAAAATAATAATTATTCTAGTGATAATGGCAGGGTGCTGAGGAGTCGGACCCCTGTCGTACAAACAGCTACAGCACCCCCCCACAACAACAACAACGACAAACGATCCAACCAACCGCCTCAGCTGAAACTACTCCCGATAGTTTTACCAGATCCGACATTGTAGGTGATGGAAATTGCCTTTTCCGTGCAGTTAGCTTACACTTATATGGCCACCAAAACCATCATGAAAGACTCCGAGAGGCTGCTCTAAGATATATACAACAAAACTGGTCGGAACTTAACACATTTTCATTAATTGGGGACGACGATATGAAAGACTTCAATAACTACTATAACTATATGAGGAAAAATGGCACCTATGGAACGAGCCTAGAGATACTTGCCCTCTCGGAAACCCAGAATAGCAACTTTCATATCTTCTCAAAACAACGAAGAACAAGAGATACAAAAATAACTTTTAGGGACAAGCCAACAATAATAAGCACAAGAAAACACACCGAAACTATTTACCTTCTACTAATAGGCAACCCAATGTCGGGACACTTTGAGCTTCTGACACCACAAAACACTAAAAACATCCCAAACAACAGTAGACCAATAAAAGAAGCATCGGGCGAGCGACGTAACGGTCGAGGACGTCGCGTGAAATGGCAGCTCGACCAAAACGATGAAGACCGGGCAACTGACAATGGACCCTGCCAAAAGTGTTGTGCCGGCGAATAAACCGACACCCACCAAGGCGGGAAAGTCAGGGCAACGCATGAGTTATATTACAGGAACAAACGAAACACACCATGCGTTGCTTTGATAAAAGCACAAGTCCTGACCAAAGAAACCACTGAGAAGGGAATCACTCGCCGCCTAGACCCACCACCATCAATCCCAAACGCAACCGACGAAGTATTTAATCAAAAACTCCAGAATAGAAAACCAACTCAACAACATCAGGAGATATCTAGGACACCTTTCCCAGTTTTATCAACGGGAAACGTGTCCAAACGAGTCACGCAGAGTATAAACAAGATCAAGTCCGGGTCTCCCAACAGAACGCTGCCAGAAATCCTGGATACTCTGAAACAAAAATTATCCGTATATACCGCAAGACTTCGTAGATACAAAGAACCAAATGAGAGGAAAGATACCAACAACCTCTTCCGAAGAAGCCAAACACAGTTCTACCGGAAAACTATGCACATCAAACAGACAGCGGTGACCGAACCATCAAACAAACAAGAACTCGCAGATCATTGGAAAAGTATCTGGTCAGAACCCAAACTACCCAATAATAACACCCCCTGGATCAAAGCCAAAGAAGGCAAAGGTAAACATGTGACAGAACAGGAAAATTCCACATTAACTACTGTGGGACCAAAGAGCATGATGAGGCGCCTGGATGCAAGAAGTTCCGGAGGTAGAATGGCCCCCCGTTCGGATCTCCGGGTAGGGGCTGGTTCGGAGGCGTCGACTTGCAGACATCATAATTTTAAGATAGATTTTTGCAACATACGAGGTATAAACTCGAACATAAATTCAGTGCATCAACACCTGCAATCAGATAAACCTCATGTACTCGCTCTATGTGAAACCAAGGTCAGTCCATCGACCAGCACGGTCAACTATCTTTATCCTGGGTACGACTTCTATTCCCGATTTAGGCGTAACTTTGGAATCTGTCTTTTTGTCAGAAGCGATCTCTCTTGTCAACGAGAAGAAGCTCTGGAGCCCCCCAAACTTTGATGTTATGTGGTTAAAAATAATGACTCAACAAACCACAAGGTTCATCTGTATCCTGTATCGACCACCAGGTGATACCAATTTTCGAACACTTTTCGCTTCTCTTGCCAGACACCATCGATCATTTACAAAGTAACTATCCAAGTGCCGAAATTGCCATCCTGGGCGACTTTAATGTCCACAATATCAACTGGCTCAAATATTCAAATACTACCGACGAACAAGGTCGTGAAGCTGAATCATTCTCAATCAGTTATGGCTTAACTCAGCTTATTGACGAACCAACACGGATCCCTGATCGAGACGAGGAGTTCGCCAGTCTTCTTGATCTGTTTTTAACCACCAATCCGGAGATTTACACGGTCACCGTAAATCCGCCGTTAGGTTCTTCCGACCATAAACTGCTTTCGACATCGAGTATCCTGCCAATCAGTGACAGAGAGGCGCCTAGGCCGCGCAAGATTTGGCACTACAAATCTGTTAAATGGGGAGATCTCATGGAATACTTTCGAACTTTCCCTTGGATGGACGTTTGTTTTCGATCCGATAACCCATCTGACTGCGCCAGGGAGGTCTCCGATGTTATTTTGGCTGGTATGGAAGCTTACATCCCTTTTTTCGAAGAAATGCTCCTCCAACGGCAAGCCTTGGTTCGACCGAAAATGCAAAGAAGCTGTTGCTTCTAAACATATTGCCTACTGACAATGGCGTGAAAATCCTAACACCTTAAATCGAAACATCTTTGTTCATGCCCGGAACAGATGCAAGGGAATTATCGACGAAACCAAGGAGGCACACAATCAACGAATTAGAAACAAACTTCTCGCTTGTCCCAACAATTCCAGGTCCTTTTGGGCAGTCGCTAAGGCAGTTAGTCAAAACTTTACCAAATCCACGATACCACCACTCACACGGCCAGATAATTCCATTGCAACCACACCTGTTGAGAGAGCGAACTTGTTGGCTGAACTCTTTGCTTCACATTCTACTGTCGATTTCCAAGGAAAAACACCACCTACTATTCCCATATTGCAGTCAAGGATGCCCGATGTTGTCTTCAGACAGCGCATCATAAAGCGTATTTTAATGAAGCTAGACACCAAGAAGGCTTCTGGCGCTGACGGAATACCTGCCATAGTTCTCAAAAACTGTGCAAGGGAACTAACACCAGTTTTCTGTAGACTTTTTAACCTATCCTACAGAAAGGGAATATTTCCGTCCTGCTGGAAATGTGCCACGGTTCAGCCGATACCTAAAAAAAGGTAAGAAGACCTTGCCAAATAACTACCGACCAGTTGCACTGCTTTCAATAATATCGAAAGTCATGGAAAAGGTTATCAATGAGCATCTTGTAAAATATCTTGAACGATTCAATATTATTAGCGATCACCAATATGGTTTTCGTAAACATAGATCAACAGGAGATCTTCTGACTTATGTAACACATGTTTGGAACAACGCAATTGAACACTTTGGAGAATCTCGAGCGGTTGCTCTTGACATATCCAAGGCATTCGACCGTGTTTGGCACGATGGACTGTTGGCTAAGTTGCGCTCTTATGGTATGTCTGAAAGGTTCTGTTTGTGGCGTTCATGTTTCCTCAGAGAGCGTTCTTTACGAGTGGCGGTCGACGGATTTCTTTCTAACACCCTCACTATCAACGCCGGTGTGCCCCAGGGCTCCATAGTGTCTCCTACTCTCTTTCTCATTTACATTAACGATCTGCTGGAAAAGACCGGGAATCCAATCTATAGCTTTGCAGATGACAGTACGCTTGTCTCTTCATTCACCTTGAACGCTCGGACATCGGGCTGCTCAGGCGAATGTCCGCAGACAGCAGGAGGTCGTTCAACTTAACAAAGACCTGGAAGAAATTCTATCTTGGGGTGACAGTAACCAAGTGGAATTTAACGCTACAAAAACCCAAGCGGCAGTTTTTTTCTAAAAAAGTTAACGTTGCTGAACCCGACATAGTTATGTCGGGGCACTCCATTCCCCTAGCATCGTCGCTCAATTTGTTGGGCGTTAGTTTGGGAGCAAATATGTCTTGGCATGAACATGTTGCAGGCATAGCAAGGAGAGCTTCTCAAAAATTGGGAATATTATTTAGAACCAGAAAGCTTTACACCCCACAGCAACTGTTAATTCTTTACAAAGCCCAAGTTCGACCAACTATGGAATACTGCTCCCACGTTTGGGGCTCCGCACCCAAACATACACTGCATTTGTTGGATTCTGTTCAGAGAAGAGCGGTCCGTCTGATTGGGGACCCGGAATTGACCGGCGGCCTTGATTCGCTGGAACATCGAAGAACGGTTGGCGACTTGAGTCTGTTCTACAAGTATTTTCATGGAAGGTGTTCGAAGGATGTAGCCCGCTTAATTCCTCCCAAAGCGGTGCATGTTAGAAATACACGTCGCGCTGGTGCTTCGCATCCGTATGAGGTTCAGCTTGTTACTCCGCGTACGACGCTTTTCAAGCAATCTTTTATATGGAGAACGTCATCCCTTTGGAATAATTTGCCCAGCGCTGTGTTTCCCACCGAGTACAATTTACAGCGATTCAAGAACAACGTGAATCGCTTTTTTCCGCACTCGTGCCGCTCCTGGAGCGCTTTAGGGACTTCCCTGCAGCACGTGTGCTAGACCAATAAAAAAAAAAAAAAAAAAAAATATAGAGGTTTATGAAACTAAAAATGATCCATAGAAAATCGGAAAGAAAGGTGAGGTACCCGGTATAGAGGGACTAATAATACTACCAAAGGTAGAAATATACACATTACATAAGATCATTGATGACCGATATAACTGAAATTGGACCTACCCATCAAAGACACAACCTCATGAAAATTAGGTATTCAATAATAAAGACAATGATGGTCGTACATTTAAACAAAAAGTCGAAAGAAAAAAAAAAAAAAACGCGGAAAAAATGAATGAATGGGCAGAAAAAGAAGAAAGAGACAAAAGAGTAATGTATTACGATTTATCTAATGATGATCAGCCGTCGGATAAACCCACACTTTAGATACCTGAATCCATTACTCACCGCCACCGTTGCAGGGTAGACTAACCATGTGGAAACGGTAAACTCCCTCAGTGAGGTACGGCTGCGCATGAATTTACTAACGGAGACCACCATCATACAGACCCAAATACAGAATCCTTTGTATAGAGGTTCTTGAAACTAAAAATGAACCATAGAAAATCGGAAAGAAAGGTGAGATAGCCGGTAAAGAGGGACTAATAATACTACCAAAGGTAGAAATATACACATTACATAAGATCGATCATTGATGACCGATAAAACTGAAATTGGACCTACACATCAAAGACACAACCTCATGAAAATTAGGTATTCAATAGTAAAGACAATGATAGCCCGTACAACTAAAACCAAAAAATTCGAAAGAAAAAACGCGGAAAAAAATGAATGAATGGGCAGAAAAAGAAGAAAGAGACAAAAGAGTAATGTATTACGATCTATCTAATGATGATCAGCCGACGGAAAACCCCCACACATTAGATACCTGAATCCATTACTCACCGCCGCCGTTGCAAAGGGTATACTAACCATGTAGAAACGGTAAACTCCCTCAGTGAGGTACGGCTGCGCATGAATTTACTAACGAAGACCACCATCATACAGACCCAAATACAGAATCCTTTGTATAGAGGTTCTTGAAACTAAAAATGAACCATAGAAAAATCGGAAAGAAAGGTGAGGTACCCGGTAGATAGGGACTAAAGATACTACCAAAGGTAGAAATATACACATTACATAAGATCATTGATGACCGATATAACTGAAACTGGACCTACACATCAAAGACACATCCTCATGAAAATTAGGTATTCAATAGTAAAGAACAATGATAGCCGTGGAATTAAAACAAGAAAGTCGAAATAAAAAACGCGGAAAAAATGAATGAATAGGCAGAAAAAGAAGAAAGAGACAAAAGAGTAATGTATTACGATCTATCTAATGATGATCAGCCGTCGGAAAAGGCCTCTCACACTTTAGATACCTGAATCCATTACTCACCGCCACCGTTGCAGGGTAGACTAACCATGTGGAAACGGTAAACTCCCTCAGTGAGGTACGGCTGCGCATGAATTTACTAACGGAGACCACCATCATACAGACCCAAATACAGAATCCTTTGTATAGAGGTTCTTGAAACAAAAAATGAACCATAGAAAATCGGAAAGAAAGGCGAGATAGCCGGTAAAGAGGGACTAATAATACTACCAAAGGTAGAAATATACACATTACATAAGATCGTTGATGACCGATTTTAAAACTGAAATTGGACCTACACATCAAAGACACAACCTCATGAAAATTAGGTATTCAATAGTAAAGACAATGATAGCCGTACAATTTAAAACAAAAAGTCGAAAGAAAAAACGCGGGAAAAAAATGAATGAATGGGCAGAAAAAGAAGAAAGAGTCAAAAGAGTAATATATTACGATCTATCTAATAATGATCAGCCGTCGGAAAACCCACACTTTAGATACCTGAATCCATTATTCACCGCCACCGTTGCAGGGTAGACTAAACCATGTGGGAAACGGTAAACTCCCTCAGTGAGGTACGGCTGCGCATGAATTTGCTAACGAAGACCACCATCATACAGACCCAAATACAGAATCCTTTGTATAGACGTTCATGAAACTAAAAAAAATGATCCATAGAAAATCGGAAAGAAAGGTGAGGTACCTGGTAGAGAGGGACTAATAATACTACCAAAGGTAGAAATATACACATTACATAAGATCATTTATGACCGATATAACTGAAATTGGACCTACACATCAAAGACACAACCTCATGAAAAATTAGGTATTCAATAATAAAGACAATGATGGTCGTACATTTAAAACAAAAAGTCGAAAGAAAAAAACGCGGAAAAAATGAATGAATGGGCAGAAAAAGAAGTAAGAGACGAAAGAGTAATGTAAACGATCTATCTAATGATGATCAGCCGTCGGAAAACCCACACTTTAGATACCTGAATCCATTACTCACCGCCACCGTTGCAGGGTAGACTAACCATGTGGGAAACGGTAAACCTCCCTCACCATCATACAGAGACCACCAAATACAGAATTCTTTGTATAGAGGTTCATGAAACTAAAAATGAACCATAGAAAATCGGAAAGAAAGGTGAGGTACCCGGTAGAGAGGGACTAATAATACTACCAAAGATAGAAATATACACATTACATAAGATCATTGATGACCGATATAACTGAAAATGGACCTACACATCAAAGACACAACCTCATGAAAATTAGGTATTCAATAGTAGAGACAATGATAGCCGTACAATTAAAACCAAAAGGCGAAAGAAAAAACGCAGGAAAAATGAATGAATGGGCAGAAAAAGAAGAAAGAGTCAAAAGAAAAATGTATTACGATCTATCTAATAATTCATCTGGAAAACCCACATAACCTGAATCCATTACCCACCGCCACCGTTGCAGGGTAGACTAACCATGTGGAAACGTAAACTCCCTCAGTGAGGTTCGGCCTGCGCATGAATTTATACTAACGGAGACCACCATCATACAGACCCAAATACAGAATCCTTTGTATAGAGGTTCATGAACTAAAAAATGATCCATAGAAAAACGGAAAGAAAGGGAGATACCACTAATAATATCAGGTAAAATACAGATCATGATGACCCAAATACCTAGAATCCTCATGAAAAATTTTTGTATAGTAAAGACAATGAGATCCATACAATTAAAACAAAAAGTCGAAAGAAAAAACGTGAAAAAAATGAATGAATGGGCAGAAAAAGAAGAAAATCGGAAACGATCTATCTAATGATGAAAGCCGGTCGGAAAACCCACACTTTAGATACCTGAATCCATTACTCACCGCCACCGTTTGCAGGGTAGACTAACCATTTGGAAACGGTAAACTCCCCTCAGTGAGGTAGAATTTACTAACGGAGACATACCCAAATACAGAATCCTTTGTATAAGGTTTCTTACTAATAATGAACCCAGATAGGTAAAGAGGGACTAAATATACCAAAGGTAGAAATAACACTTTACATAAGATCGTTGATGACCGATATAACTGAAATTGGACCTACACATCAAAGACACAACCTCATGAAAATTAGGTATTCAATAGTAAAGACAATGATAGCCGTACAACTAAAACAAAAAGTCGAAAGAAAAAACGGGAAAAAATGAATGAATGGGCAGAAAAAGAAGAAAGAGACAAAAGAGTAATGTATTACGATCGATCAGCCGTCGGAAAACCCACACTTTAGATACCTGAATCCATTATTCACCGCCACCGTTGCAGGGTAGACTAACCATGTGGAAACGGTAAACTCCCTCAGTGAGGTACGGCTGCGCATGAATTTACTAACGGAGACCACCATCATACATACCCAAATACAGAATCTTTGTACAGAGGTTCTTGAAACTAAAAATGAACCATAGAAAATCGGAAAGAAAGGTGAGATAGCCGGTAAAGAGGGAATAAAAATACTACCAAAAGTAGAAATATAAACATTACATAAGATCGTTGAGACCACCATCATACAGACCCAAATACAGAATTCTTTGTATAGAGGTTCATGAAACTAAAAATGATCCATAGAAAATCGGAAAGAAAGGTGAGGTACCGGGTAGAGAGGGACTAATAATACTACCAAAGATAGAAATATACACATTACATAAGATCATTGATGACCGATATAACTGAAAATGGACCTACACATCAAAGACACAACCTCATGAAAATTAGGTATTCAATAGTAGAGACAATGATAGCCGTACAATTAAAACCAAAAGGCGAAAGAAAAAACGCAGGAAAAATGAATGAATGGGCAGAAAAAGAAGAAAGAGTCAAAAGAAAAATGTATTACGATTTATCTAATAATGATCAGC
>CM032446.1:3280742-3349650 GCA_019049505.1 Pachyrhynchus sulphureomaculatus | reverse complement strand
CGCGATTTTTTAAAAATAAATCACGAAGAAAAAAGTGCGCGCAAGTATTACATTATATATATATTTTTTACTCGTGTTTTCACAAGCTTTCATTTGACACTACACTCGATTACCTAGTAAAAAAGATTTTTTTTTCACTTCCGATTTCACCTTTCAAAACTAACCCCTTAAGTCAAAATTTAACTTTCAAAAAACTACATGGCTCTGATGAGGCCATCAATTCCTATATTATTACCAAAATTCAACTTTCTATGATAAATAGTTTTGGAGAAAATCGGGTGTGACAGACGGACAGACAGACACCAAAGTGATCTTATAGTGTTCCGTGCGGAACACTAAAAACAAATTACAGATTTCAATTATCCTTTACATGAACAAACATCCCCAAAATTAAGGTTGGGAAAATCCGGAGGGCACGTCAAATACCAGCACGGCCCTTTGAATTGAAAGAAGAACTACTATCAGGTCACTCCCAACTATATCCCGTCTCTACATAGACTATAAACTAGTATTACTAGTTGCCAAAGACGCTGCTACCAGCTACTTGTCTTTTGGATATTCTCCTGCACTGTGGGGTGCCAAATAAAAGCTGGTAAAAACACGAATTCAAAAATATATATAATGTAATACTTGCGTACACTTTTTTTGTGGTATTTTTAAAAAATTGCGAAAAATCGCTCCTCGAAAAGTACTGATCAAAACATTTTGAAAAAAATTTTGGAATATTCTGTCCCAAAATATAAGATCCTGATTTTTGCCGTTTTAAGTGGGCAATATAAAAATTCTGACCTTCTCTGTTTATGATAGGTTGCAGAGAGGGACTTAAGAATTTTATTCATTAATGCAAATAAATAAAATTATAAGTGTTTTTTGGAGATCTTTATTTATAGATGCATGTAAAAACAAATGGATAAGAAGTAAACAAATATACATTTTGAATTAATGGGGTTTACAAGAGGGGCCATATTGTATAAATAAAAATATATTTTAACGTAAGCCTAATTCGGTTTCACTATCACTGTCATCAGCTGAGGTAATTATCACTGGTTTTATATTATTTTCATAAATATATGAATCTTCAACTTTAACAACGTAATGAATGGAAATCTTCCAACTTTCACAAGGTATATAATTTATAACTTTTTTTACTCATTGAACTACTGACACGCTTAAAGTAGGAGAAACATTTTGTGCCCTTATTTTTCATTTAACTTGATGCCAAATATGTTCATTTGGATTAAAAACACACAAAAATACGGACGAAGCCGAAAAAACAGTGTGTCCCATTTTCTCAGCCATACTATCACAAACATATTTCTTTTTCTACCATTTCAAGTAGCCAAACAAGCCATACAAACAGCAACTATATCGCAGGAGAGAATCATATCAATGATTTCCACAAAAACTTAATCTCAATTAATAGAAAATAATTTTCAGTTGGAATGGGATCTCGTAAATCCTAATAACAAGCTGTGGGAAATAAAACCTTGTGTTTTTCCTCTTCTTCACATTCACAGTCTCAACAGATTAGAGAATGTTAAAACTCAGAAGACTAAGCGACCTGGACATACATACCAGACACACTCTCACCTACTAAAGAGTGAACCAGCACCGCTGTGCTCCAACTGCAGTCAATCATTGACTATCAAACACATATTTGAGGCAGCGCATTTTTCACACAGAAGAAACAAACATAACGTACCATCAAACATTAAACAAATAGTAAGCACTTTTCAATCAAATAAGCTGGAAATTATCAACTACTTAAAAGAATTAAATATCATAATCTAAATCATTTTCGGGCGCCAAATAACCATTGAAGTTGACGCGCCCTTACGCCTTAATATATATAAAAAAAATTCTTTTTTCAATTAACAGCCTTTCAAAAAGTTCCAAAAGATCACTTTTTTTATAAACTAAAGTCAAAATAAATGTCATTTCCTAACATATATTCCTATATTTCTGATTTGGTGTTGGCTGCATTAGGAACCATATTTAATAGGCGACTATGGTAGCTTACATTGTCCATAACTATAACACTCTGTTCGCGAACATTTGGCAAAAGGAAATTTTGAAACCAGTTTTCAAAAAGTTCTGCGGTCGTGTCCTTCGTGATAGTCCAAACTAGAATCTTTTACGTTTTTGCTGATAATAGTAGACAATTTGAAACCCAGCCCTTTTCAGATCCAGCATGCAAAATGGATATTCGTTTACCTTTATTTGTGTAATGGGTATCGAACCATGTTTCGTCAAGGTAAATTATTGGCCAATTCCTCTGATCAATACTTTTTAATTTCTTGTAAATAAGTATGTCGCAAGATTCGTAATCTTGTGCTCCATCATTACTTGCCTTTTGTTGATTTTTGTCGAAACGTAAATCCCATTCTTAAGAGCATTCTGTGAAGGGTTGATCGGCACACATGTATATTGGTCCCGTCCTGCACCAGTCTTAATTTTATTTTGTCTAGTGTCGGCACCAACGGCTCTTCATACATAGAATATGTTTTTCTCCTGATGACGTCTTTTTCACAATCGTTTACATCAGTGATTCCCAAAGTGGTTCAGGTGGACCCCCCAGGGGGTCCACGGGAGACTCGACGGGGGTCTACGTTGGCGTGAAAAAAAATGGGGGTTTCACAAGTTGTAAGTGGGGGTTCACGAAAATTTATCTGGTTTCGATAGTAAAGAACAAAAATGTTGGCTTGGCTTTACCTATCAATGTAGGCAGATAATACACTACTCAAAAAAATTAAGGGAGCAAAAAAAAATTTCAAATTTTTCGGTGATTTTTGACAGGCTGTATTTCGGTGAAAAGTGGTCGTATTGCGACTTTAAAAAAAAGTATTTTGAAGCTTTAAGTTTCTAATGTTCAGATTTTTTGGCTAAAATTTTTTAGGAGCTACGGTTCTCATGCAATCTTAACAGATAGCGCCAAAAAATAATATTGCAAATATTTTGCTTTTTTTTTTGGTGCACGGGCTTGAAAAAATTTTTTTCAGTTAGGCTGGCATATGGATCAGATAGCCTGTTTATTTAGCATTAATTTCCTTGTTTTAAAACCTCCCTTAATTTTTTTTGAGTAGTGTATTTTAAGAAGGTCAGCGACTGTTGCTTGTAAAAACTTGCATATTCGATATTCAGTACAACGCGCGTCGAGACTTGCAAAGCGCCGCCCGCCTGCAACGCAAAACCCGTTCAGACGTGCAAAGGGATGAAATACGATTCGTGCTGTGCTTGCAATCTTGCATGAACTTATTTGACTCTTCACCAATATAAATACGAATGCCAAGGACAAACGTTACTCATTTGTTTCCGGAATTTTGAAAAGAAAAGTGTGAGTGAATCGATGTCAGTGTTTGCCAGTGCCGGAAAAAGTAAGTACCTGCCTATTTGTTATTCATACTTTTATTTTATATTGTAATAATATTATATTTGTTATGTTTGCGTGTAGTAGGTACGTAATAAAAATTAAATACCGAACAGGGCCATTATTCCATACTTCTATAAAAGAACAGAAAGCCGAGAAAGATTGAACTTTTAGTACTTTTTATTATTAAATTATTTATTTACCCGAGTGTGGTGATTCACTAAAGGAGAGATATATGATTGACCTGCATGTTTTCCTTGTACATATTTCAGTGCCCTCGTAGTTGCTAATGCTAAATGACTAAAAATATTTTCATAAATTGTACGTGTCTTTATGTACCACTCGTAACGTACATCAAAGTAATAAATAAATCATTAAAATCGCGGAGTTTTGATGTCAAAATATTCTTTAAAAGTATTTTCTCTCGAATTTACAGAAATGTATCAAAATATAATTAATCAAAAAATATTTTATATTACATTAAAATAGGTTCAGCCGTTTTGTGAAAACCTCTATATGGGTCTTAGCAGTTTATTGCTTTTAATAATTAAAATCAGTTTTGCCGCCGGCATTTTGGTTTTTTCATTGCAATAATTAATTAATCCTATTTTATTCTGTTAAATTTCGCCTTATGATTACTAAAACAAACATTTTTTTCTTTACGGGTAGGTAACTGATACGAAACATGGCTGAATCTAAGAAGAAATGTCGACAGTACAGTGTTGATTATTTGAAATTTGGTTTTCTTCCATCAAAGGCAGACAAACGATTGCCCATATGCCTTTTATGCAACAAAGTTTTGAGCAATGACTCTATGAAACCATCGAAGCTCGAAGATCATCTAAGAAGGTGTCATCCTGATAAAATAGGTAAAGATTTAAAATATTTTCAAACATTGAAGGAAAAATATGAAAAGAGACCCACCGTGCACAGTATGTTCGCTTCAACGTCTCAAAGTAACGATGATGGCTTGCAGGCATCTTACAATATCTCATTGCTTATAGCGAAATCTGGAAAACCGCACACCATCGGAGAACAGTTAATTTTACCCGCTGTTGAAGAGGTTTTAAAAACTGTTCTGCACAAACCTCCATTTGACGTACTCAAAAGAATTCCTTTGAGTAACAACACTGTACAAAGACATATTGATGAAATGAGCTCTGATATTGAAAGCTTCTTGTGTAATTATCTGCAAACAACTCCTTTTTCTATTCAGCTGGACGAGTCAACTTTACCTGGTAATGAAGCATTATTATTGGCATATGTTCGATTTGTTATGGACGAAGAAATCCATGAAGAGCTGCTATTCGCGAAAACTTTGGGGACGGACACTAAAGACGAATCAATATTTAATGTCCTGAGTGATTTTTTTAAGGAAAAATCGATTCCGTTTACAAACATTATTTCGGTGGCAGCAGATGGAGCTCCTGCCATCTTCGGGCGATATCGTGGGTTTATAAGCCATGTTAAAAGAATTATACCAGGAGTAACTGCAATTCACTGTGTCATCCACCGACAACACCAGGTAGCGAAAAATTTGAGTGATAGATTGCACCAATCGCTTTAATTTGTGATTAAAGCAGTTAACAAAATAAGAAGCAATGCGTTGAATACCCGTTTATTTGCACAATTGTGCGACGAAAATGATGAAGACTTCCAACGATTGCTCTTACATACTGAAGTACGCTGGTTGTCGAAAGGTGCATGTTTAACAAGATTTTACTCACTTTTTGAATCAGTTTTAGAGTTTCTGGAAAGTAAAGATCCAGATTTGAAAGCAGACATTGCGTATTTGACAGATTTGTTCAAAAAATTTAATGACATTAACTTGCAGTTACAAGTCTAAATTTTTATAAAAAACAAAGGGTGTAATTTCGGCTTTTCTTGAAAAATTGAAATTTATGAAGCAAACTATTAGTCGGCGCGAATTCTCCCAGTTTCCAAACTTGTCACAGGCAGAATGTCTTGATGAGGATATTCAGACATACGTTCAACATTTAAATGCCCTGCATGATGACTTCAAAAATAGATTTGAAGATATTCTGACGATGGAGGTACCACCATGGATCATAAATCCATTTGATGAAACGGAAGTGGCGAATGAGGTATTACAAGAGGAGCTACTCGAGCTTAACACCAATGAGGAGCTGAAGGTGAAATTTAAAAAAAAAGACTATCAAACATTTTGGCTGCAGGCAGAAATACCCGAAAAATATCCTGGGCTGTGGGAAATTGCGAGAAAACTTTTGATAGCGTTTCCCTCGTCATACCTTGTCGAAAAAAGTTTTAGTGTCGTTACAAACCTATTAACAAAAAAAAGGAGCAGATTGAACATCACAGAACGGGGAGATTTGCGGTTATTTCTTACAAAACTGAAGCCAAATATTGATAATTTGCTGTCAATCCATCAAGTACATCCCTAATTATGACTATTTTTTTTAATTGTTGATTTGCATTGTTAAAGTTACGGTACGTTATTAATGTTTAATTTTAATTCTAAGTTTGTAATCATATTATTTTAATAAATAGAACACAAGAAAATATATTATTTTTCTTTTTATTTTTACCACTCCGAATTTAGGGTTGGAACTCAGCCACGACGCAAATTTCCATCGTTAGATCTAATCTTCACATTTTTTGAAGAGTTTTGGGAATATGGTAAAAATGTAGCAGCAGGGGGTCCACCGAAACCAGTAAAATTTTGAGAGTGGTATACGAGAAAAAAAAGTTTGGAAACCTCTGGTTTACATGATGCATTTGAAAATATTTCCGTTTTTTCTGTTCCTGAGTGATGGTTTTCCTACAATACCCTTAATCGTAGAAATTGGGGTTTTTGTTAGTTCACTGGTTTCTTGCAAAGCACTTTGTTTATTCAAATTTCTTTTTACCAAACTGTCGTAAACATTTTTCACTATTTGTTTAGCGTCAAGTGATAAATGTTTTCTCTTGCCACTATTGCAATTTTCCCACTGACGCCACATATTTAAAATAGAACCGTTTCGTTGTAAGTTGTAAGTAAAACGAAAAATAAAAAATAATAAAAAAGTATCTTTCGAATCCTAGTGGGGGACCTGTGGTCATTAGGTCTATATTATCAAATACTTAAAGGGCTCCAAACCGGGTTGCCAGGTAGTAAATATATAGGTAAAAATAGATCCAATATGATTGCAGGTGCAAGTGAGGGCGGTATAGAAAGCAGGTCAAAAAAATACGTTTATCGTATTACCTGGCAACTATGCACAAAACCTTAATAGGGTCGTTTATTGCCCCATTGAAAAAGCAAAAAGGGAGGATCTTATATCTTGGGATTAACTATACTTGATGTTGCGACCAGTTTATGGTCTGAAGAACCCAGCGGCGGATTTACAGTCACACTGTAAATCTATGGATTAGCTGCTTAGGTCAAGAAGACTGGGCTCCAACCCGGGTTGTCAGGTAGTAAATATATAGGTAAAAATAGATCCAATATGATTGCAGGTGCAAGTGAGGGCGGCATACAAAGCAGGTAAAATAAAAAATACGTGTATCGTAATACCTGGCAACTATGCACTAGAGCTTAATAGGGTCGTTTATTGCTACATTGAAAAAAGCAGAAAGGCAGGATCTTATATCTTGGGATTTACCATAGCATCTTTATAGATAGAACCCATTCTCTACGACATAAGCGTAACCGTTTAGCACAGGTAATTTTCTGTAAAAAGAAGCTGTCGCACGGTATAGAACAAAAGCTAACGAAGACAATAAAAAACCTAAACCTAAAAGATTAACACAAAAGCATCCCTTTATGTTGAAAAACAATGACCAGAAATTTCACTAAAAGTTTTCATTGGTCGACAATTCACTGACTGTCGTCACGTAACATTCCTTGACGTATCCCTAAAAGGCGGCAAAAAGGAATGTCGATTGAGAAGTGTAGGAATAAGGGGGGGACATGGCATCTGATAAATGACTCAAGGGCGTGTTTTTTAAAAGATTTATCGTTATAAACTGAACGAAGATGTGTGCCAGCGTGAAACTGTGCGAAAGCAGCGGCGCGTCTGAGTCGAAGGATCTAATAATAATAATAGCTTCTTTCCCCGACAAGTAGCCAAATTTATTTATTAGTAACTAAAATAATAAGTAATAAATATGACCACTGCCTATTGACAAAAACAAATGCGGACGCAACGGATAGTACTATAGAAAGAGTACGTACACCAAATTTGATGGTGTCGATTTCATTGTGCTATTTATAGTGAATTTGTGAAGAACATATGACCGACAAAAATTCTGAATTTAATAAAATCAAACCTGAATACATAGAAAAATCACGTACTTCCTACGTCACTACCAAAAATTAAATTCCGGATTTCAAGAGATCAATAAAGAACATCGTGGTGGAAGATCCATTTCTATGTCTACCCGACGAAATATCGAGGCTGTACATGACATAATTCTGGTGAAAATGACGAATTGAGTTAAAATGTATAGCAGAGACTCTTAACATTTCCTCACTTACTTTTCACATTGTTCATTCTGATTCCAAAACTTCCTCGTTTTTGAAATGCGTACATAATCACCAACTTTAAATTTTGATTTTAAATTGCTTAATTTGATTTTGTTACATGCTGTATGCAAGTATTTTTCGTTTTTAGTTGAAACATCAACTGGTTATAATTTTGAAGAGCTGTATTTATTGTAATTATAATTATGTATTATTTTTATTCATTATTCTTACCAATTAATAATTGCCTTGAACATCAAATCCTTTCCACATTCAGTTTTTCAAGGTTATATTCACTTTTTTCTACAACAGATGCCTTTTTTCGCTATATACATTACTAGCCGGGCCCGCGGCTCCACTCGCGTGGACTTGATTCACTACGGTCGTCACTGCTTATTCCTTATGTTACCCAAAGTAATAAAATATCTCGCATTATTTCCCTTTATCTCCCAATATTTCTCCTTATCTCCCATTATCTCTACATAATTTCCATTATCTAGGCCTATCTCTGCTCATCTCCCATTATTTCTCCTTGTCTCCCATTATTTCTCCTTATCTCCCATTATCTCACCTTATTTCCCATTATCTAGGCTTATCTCGACTTATCTCGCAATATTTCTCCTTATCTCCCATTATTTCTCCTTATCTCACATTATCTCACCATAACTCCCATTATCTAGACTTATCTCTGCCTATCTCCCATTATTTCTCCTTATCTCCCATTATCTCACCTTATCTCCCATTATCGAGGCTTATCTCGAATTATCTCCCATTATTTCTCCTTATCTCCCATTATCTCACCTTATCTCCCACTATCTATGCTTATATCGAATTATATAGAACATATGTATAAATTTATAAAAACACGTAAATCGGATAAGTGGTTCTCGAGTGATAAGTACACTAACGGACAGACAGAGAGACAGAGAGACGCTGCATTTTATATATATTATATTCTTTGCTACATGATATTGTTCCATATTTAATGCTTTAGGCAGTGTATTGCAAGAGAACGCACTAGCGGCAAACTTTTCTTCGACTTGATTCACTATTATCGTCACTGCTTATTCCTTATGTCACCTAACGTAATAAAATATATCCTATAACCTGGCCAGAGAACATACGTATGTTTAAAAAAGCACGTAAATCGGATAAGTGGTTCTCCAGTGATAAACGCACTAACGGACAGACAGACGGTCAGACAGAGATACATTGCATTTTATATATATTATAGATGTAATAAAGTATATATCTATAACCTGGTCAGAGAACATAAGTACGAATTTAAAAAATCACGTAAATCGGATAAATGGGTCTCGAGGGATAAGCGCACTAACGGACAGACAGACAGACTGAGAGACGTTGCAGTTTATATATATTATATTCTTTGCTACATGACATTGTTCCATATTTAATGCTTTAGGCTGTGTATTGCAAGGGAACGCCCTAGCGGCAAACTTTTTTCCGACTTCATTCACTATTTTACGTCACTGCTCATTCCTTATGCTACCTATCTTAATAAAATATGGCCTATAACCTGGCCAGAGAACATATGTATGTCTTAAAAAAAAAGTACGTAAATCGGATAAGTGGTTCTCCAGTGATAAGCGCACTAACGGACAGACAGAGAGACGTTGTATTTTATATAACATATATTATAGATAATGGTTAAAATTATATTTGTTCCTTATTAAAGAATTCTTTACCCATGTCAGTCTGTAGATTTTTTTGAAGTTTGAATTTTAAAAACGTTTTAATATTTTGACTCGCCTCAACAGCAAATTTAAATTTTAAAGGAAATGCTTAAACAAATTTTAAAAAACAATTAATTACAATAAGTATATAGTTGCATCCATTATTAATTTTGCCATAAGAAATCATTTCCACTAAATCAGCTGGAAATAAATCATTTAAGGATTCAGTTATAAGTTTTCGCCTTTGAAAATTTAGTCTGGCTGATTTATAAATCTCTTTAATAAGTACTTCCTTCTTGTCTGTTATAAATTGTATCGTTTCATTCTGTAATTTTCATTTCTTTTAGTTCTTTGATTACTGAGTTAATTTCGTTATTGTATCTAGTACTACCAGCTTGTTGGGATGCCAGCAACAACCGTAATCTGTTCATTTGTAGCCGTTTTGAAGTCGATTCTTTTGGAATTGAATAGTAACTCTGGATCAAACGCGACTCCATCAGTATAATCTAGAGACAAAGGAACAGTTAAAGGAGTTGATACATGCTGGGTTTCCTCGTTCTAATAAGTTCCGTTTACATAAATCAGAAAAACAACTCTTTGCTTCCGGTTATTGAGACAAGGGGGGTTATTTAATACAAATTAGTTGGAATATTACAAAACTGCGACTAGAAAATATTATGCTTCATTATTAACTAAAATTCACAAAAAAATTGGTAAATAATACGGATTTCTTCTTTGTACAGCCATCTTAGGTATAATTAATCAAACCGATACTTTGGATTATTTATTAAAAATATATCAATTTTTAAGTATTGATAACTGAATAAATATGCGTGCGAGACACACATTGTTTTAGTATCTTTTAAAAGAAAGTCCGATCAGTGCAATGAATATATGTGATTTAAAATTTGAAAGAACGCCCACGTCCGCGCGAGGATTCTTCTTCAAGCTACGTTGCCAGAGCAAAAATTCACTTTATAAAAAATACATGAAAAAATAATATTTATCTAATATTTTTGCAAAAACTAGGAGGTAAACAGCCTTTATATTTTAAGAAACGAGTGCAAAGTAATTTTTTATGTATATATTTTTTTGTGATTTTTTACTTTTTAATGCACATAGGACAACAAAAAATGTTAAAAACACATTTTACCTTTTACTTCACCACTATACCAAACACTTTATTTTTGCACTCGACGCGCGTTTCGCCAACCATGTTAGCTTCATCAGGAGCGATGGTTGACTAAAACTGAACTACAAATCTACCCTATTTGAATTACTCAAGCGGAACTAATAGCATAGGCGGGGCCATCAATTCCGGTCAAGTAACGAGTAGAGGGGAGTTTAAGGAATAGGCCCTCTGTCTTTATTTAAACTATTTTTACATTTTATAATTTCCATACTTTCGTATGCGTTCAACAATCTCCTATCAGATACATTTTTAATTAATCTTAGACTATCTAATGTTACAGTATGATCAGCTTCAAGGGCGTGTTTGTCAATGCTAGACTTTTCTGTTCCATCGTATTTTAAGTGTGCTAAATGTTCTTTAAATCGGGTTTTAAGTGACCTTTTAGTATGCCTAACATACTTTTTGCCGCAATCATTACAACTAATTTCATAAATTCCACTTTTCTCACAATTAGGAACCTTCTCTTTGGGATTTCCTAAGATTTTCCTCAGATTGTCTAATGACTTATAGACTAAGGTGAAGCCACACTTAAAGGAGATTGTTGAACGCGTACGAAAGTACCGAAAATATAAAATGTAAAAGTAGTTTAAATAAAGACAGAGGGCCTATTCCTTATAGTTCCATCTACTGGTTACTTGACCGGAACTGATGGCCTCGTCTATGCCATTAGTTCAGGTTAGTTCAGTTCAGCCTGAGTAATTCAAAGGTTAGGCTAAGTATAAATAGGGTAGATTTGTAGTTTAGCTTTAGTCAATCATCGCTTCTGATGAAGTTAAAATGGTTAGCGAAACGCGCGTCAAGTGTAAAAATAAGGTGTTTGGTGTAGTGGTGATGTATATTGAGTATTGTCATTGTGCCAAAGATTCCACATTCCCAACTTTTACGTGTTAAATATCTGAAGCATTAACTATGGAGATACGGCGTGGTTAACCATCTTTATATTGAAGCAGTAAATGCATGGGACTAAAATTTATTATTTCTCAAAATTTCAAGCAAAACTAGTTTTAACAGTTACTAGTAGGAAATACCTTAAAGAGATAACAGGATCAAACAATAATTTTTATTTTTCGGTATAATCATCCTTTTTTAGTGTTCCGTACGGAACACTTATAAGATCACTTCGGTGTCTGTCTGTCTGTCTGTCTGTCTGTCGTCGTCTATCTGTCTGTCTGTCTGTCTGTCACACCCGATTTTCTCCGAAACTATTTGACATAGAAAGGTGAAATAATAATATAGGAATTGATGGCCTCATCAGAGCCATGTAGTTTTGAGAATTAAATTTTGACTTAAGGGGTTAGTTTTGGGGGGTGAAGTCGGAAGTGAAAAACAAATTTTTTTACTAGGTCATCGAGTGTGGTGTCAAATGAAAGCTTGTGAAACACGAGTAAAAAATATATATATAATATTATACTTGCGCGCACTTTTCTTTGTATTATTTTTAAAAATTCGCGAAAAATCGCTGTCCCGCGCCTTATCTCGAAAAGTACTTATCAAAAAATTTCGAAAAAAATTCTGTAATATTCTCCACGGGGTGTAGATTGAACGAAAATTATCACGAGTGCATTACCTTTAATAATTTATATGGTATATAAAAAAAAAACAAAAATTTCAAGGTCATCAGATTTCAGTAAAGATTGGAAACAAACTTTGTTGGAAACACATTTGGGGTGTGTTTTGTGAAGTCACTGATCATTTTATACCACCGTAACATAAATTTTGACTTAAGGGGTTCGTTTTGAGGGGCGAAATCGGAAGTGAAAAAATTTTTTTTTTACTAGGTCATCGAATGTGATGTCAAATGAAAGCTTGTGAAAACACGAGTAAAATATATATATATATATATATATATATATATATATATATAATGTAATACTTGCGCACACTTTTCTTCGTATTACTTTTAAAAAATCGCTGTCCCCTACCTTATCTCGAAAGTACTGATCAAAAAATTTTGAAAAAATTCTGGAATATTCTCCACGGTGTATAGATTGAACGAAAATTATGACGAGTACATTACCTTTAATAATTTATCTGGTATATAAAAAAAAAACAAAATTTTAAGGTCACCAGTTTTCAGTAAAGATTGGAAACAAACTTTGTTGAAAACTCATTTGGGGTGTGTTTTGTGAACTCAATGATCATTTTATACCACCCTAACAAAAATTTTTATTTTAAAAACAATCAACGTACGGAACACTAATTGTGCAAGTTCAACTTGCACTTGACCGGTTTTTTTTTCGATATTAAGAGGTTATGGTGCTGCAGACACAGACACCGAAACACCGAGTCAACACACGCACACACATATACCTAGATATAAAATATTTAAAACAACATATAAATAAATAAATATGGTCTTTATTTCCGATTATGAAAGAGAAAAAAAAAACATCATAAACTAAATAAACAAAATTCTACCTTAAATTGGAAAATGCCGAAGGTCAGCTGGGAATGTAAGACTACGAAGGTACAAACATTCCCCCTGTTCTTTACCTTAAGCATCCTAATACTAAAGTTTATAAAATACAATATTTATCTATTAAACTGTGCTAGTATCTTAATAAAACTGTGTAATGTTCTAAGTGTTAGGAAAAAAGAAAAAAAAGAATGGCTTATGACACAACGAGAGCAAACAAAAAAAAACCTTGATATAAATTAAATTGTTAAACAGACAGACGAGTCACCCCAACATATCCGAGATAAATAATAGAATTCATACAGAGCACAGATACACTCAGGAGCTAGTGATATTCTTTTCTGAAGGAAAATTTACATAAATAAGTACTATATCTTTATATATTTAACAAAATCCTCTTATACGCCGCCTTGAATGACCTACGATCTAATAGTTTTATATTTTCTGGAATTGAGTTATAAATCTTAGCTATCTGAAAAGGAGAGGACGATCTAAATTTTTCAGTTTTGTGAGCCGGTGGCGTAAGGCGACCTCGAAAATGGACATTCAAATAATCATCTGATCTAAAGGTAATTTTTCTATGTAGGTAGGAGGGAACACCCCTGTGGATTAAACAAGCCGCATGCAAACAACGTCTATCATTCATATTTAACCATCCCAGTTCAAACAATTTGTGTGATATGTGATTCCTTTTACGAAATTTGAAGAACTTGGATACGTCGTCATTGGATGAGTCTATTGAAAATCCATATATAGTATCACAAAAATTTAATCTGGACAATACCAGAGACTCAAACAATATAGTTCTCAATTTTTTGATTTAAATAGTCGCTAGAATTGTAAATCATCTTCAAATTAAAGTACGCCCGACGTATAACTATGTTCACATGCGATCTGTACCTCAAATTGTAGTCCATAGTAAGGCCTAAATTTCTACATTTGTCATCAATCCGTAACCCTTCCCCGTTGATTTTAATATTAATATGTGGTAAGCAACTGGTTCTGAACCTCTGAGTACCAAAAAGCATGACGGTACTTTTCTTTGTATTAATTGATAGGGAGTGGTCACTGGCACCAGAAATTAGCCCCACCAGATCATCATTGATTTCTCTAACGCAACTATGAATCTCGTTAGGACGACATATGTGATAAAGCTGCGTATCGTCGGCATACAAGTGTACCTTGCAATACCTCACCCGATGTATTGGTTGTGAACTGTAAATTGAAAATAATAGAGGTCCCAAAACGGAACCTTGTGAGACACCACAGGTGATTGGTAAAGGTCTCGACTCAATACCGGCGACTCGCACTGATTTACTTCGATTACTTAAAAAACTTTGCAATAATTTCAAAACTGTTGTTACCGAGACCAATGTATGTTAGTATAGAACAAAGAAGGCTGTGACTTATTGTATCAAAGGCCTTAGAAAAATCAATGAGGGTCAAAAACTGCTAAGCAGCCTCCATTGATGCCCCTGAGTATGTCAACAATTACTTCCAAAAGGGCTGTCTCACAGCTATGACCTGGTCTAAATTCCGATTGAAATTTGACCAAAATGGAGAATTTATCAGTGTGGCCCACGGAGTTGTGACTTCATGAACCATTTCAAAATCTTAGAGAGGACGGGAAGAATATATGTCGCATAAATAATATTCATAATAAAATAAGGATGTATATCACCAATCACATTAAACAGCCATTATAATTTTCTTATACAAACTAACCTAAATTACAGTTATCGTAAACATATTACTTACGATTTACAAATATTAGATGTTTTAGTAAGTTATATTATTTGATAATACATAGTACTTTTTCTAGGAGCAAGCGTAAGTGCCGTAAAGAAATCCCTGAAGCGCTACAAAAGCTATTCGTATGCGGAAAAAAAAAAAGCGTCGGACGTTGGTGTTCAATCGCAATAAATTGTACTCAGTGGGAAACACAGTCTGGATTTCCAGTCAGACAAGCAGCTCTCTTCTGAATCGAATGTAACAAATACAGTGTATGTTTGGGAGCATAGCCCCAAACATAAAAGCAGTATTACATCGTTGGTCGAATTAGTGCTTTGTACAGAATTAATAGTTATTGTTGAGAGTAAAGCTTTCTCATTCGATAATATTCCCAGCTTTTGAGAAGCTCTCTTTGCTGTTCATGCATATTTATGTCGAGACATATTTGCTTCGTAGTATCCTGACATAACTACGTCGGGTTCAGCAACGTTTTACCACTTTTTTCTTGTTATCTGTACAACTTGAACTCCACTCCGATTGAAACTACACTATACAAATTGTCGGCGGACGTTTTCAGTCCTTCGGGACTTTGGATCATTCAATTTACATAATTTGCGCTCCGGCATATACTTGTGGTATTGGTGCAATTTTTCAGTTTCTGCCGCGAAAATAAAACTAATTAATACTGCTCTAACTGGATTGAAATTGCTAAAAATCGTTGACTGATACCGTGTTGTGTAAATATAAAAAATGTTTACAAATATCGGGGAAAAAATGGCACACCACCAGCAGTATCATGATTAGTAGTATCCTACCAATCAGTGACAGAGACGCGCCTAAACCGCGCAAGATTTGGCACTACAAATCTGCTAAATGGGAAGATCTCATGGAATATTTTCGAACTTTCCCTTGGTTAGACGTTTGTTTTCGATCCGATGACCCATCTGACTGCGCCAAGGAGGTTTCCGATGTTTATTTTGGCCGGTATGGAGGCTTACATCCCTTTTTCGAAGAAATGCCCTTCCAACGGCTACCCTTGGTTTGACCGAAAATGCAAAGAAGCTCTTGCTTCTAAACATCTTGCAAACCGACATTGGCGTGAAAATCCTAACACCATAAATCGTAAACACCTTTGTTCGTGCCAGGAACAGATGTAAAAAAATTATCGACGAAACCAAGGAGGCACACGATCAACGGATTAGAAACAAACTTCTCGCTTGTCCCAACAATTCCAAGTCCTTTTGGTCAGTCGTTAAGGCAGTTAGTCAAAATTTCCACCAAATCCACCACTCACACACGGCCAGATAATTCTATTGCAAAGACACCTGTTGAGAAAGCGAACTTGTTGGCTGAACTCTTTGCTTCACATTCTACTGTCGATTTCCAAGGAAAAACACCACCTAATATTCCCATAGTGCAGTCAAGGATGCCTGATATTGTCTTCAGGCAGCGTATCATAAAACGTATTTTGATGAAGCTAGACACCAAAAAGGCTTCTGGCGCTGACGGAATACCTGCCATAGTTCTCAAAAAAAACTGTGCGAGGGAACTAACACCCAGTTTTCTGTAGACTTTTCAACCTATCTTACAGAAAGGGGATATTTCCTTCCTGCTGGAAATGTGCCACAGTTCAGCCAATACCTAAAAAAAGGCAAGAAGACCTTGCCAAATAACTACCGACCAATCGCACTGCTTTCAATAATATCGAAAGTCATGGAAAAGGCTATCAATCAGCATCTTCTAAAATATCTTGAAGGATTCAACATTATTAGCGATCACCAATATGGCTTTCGTAAAAATAGATCAACAGGAGATCTCCTGACTTATGTAACACATGTTTGGAACAACGCAATTGACCACTTTGGAGAATCTCGAGCGGTTGCTCTTGACATATCCAAGGCATTCGACCATATTTGGCACGATGGGCTGTTGGTTAAGCTACGTTCTCATGGTATGTCTGAAAAGTTCTGTTTGTGGCTCTCATGTTTCCTCAGAGAGCGTTCTTTGCGAGTGGCAGTCGACGGATTTCTTTCTAACACCTTCACTATCAATGCCGGTGTACCCCAAGGCTCCATACTGTCTCCTACTCTCTTTCTCATTTATATTAACGATCTGCTGGAAAAGACCGAGAATCCAATCTACAGTTTTGCAGATGACAGTACACTTATCTCTTCATTCACTTTGAACGCTCGGACATCGGCTACTCAGACGAATATCTGCAGACAGCAGAAAGTCATTCAACTTAACAAAGACCTGGAAGAAATTCTATCTTGGGGTGACAGTAACCAAGTGGAATTTAACGCTACAAAAACCCAGGCGGCAGTTTTTTCTAAAAAAGTTAACGTTGCTGAACCCGACATAGTTATGTCGAGGCACTCCATTACCCTAACATCGTCACTCAAATTTTTGGGCGTAAATTTGGAAGGCAATATGTCCTGGCATGAACATGTTGCCGGCATAGCAAGGAGAGCTTTTCAGAAGTTGGGAATATTATTTCGAACCAGAAAGCATTACACTTCACAACAACTGTTAATTCTTTACAAAGCTCAAATTCGACCAACTATGGAATACTGCTGCTCCCATGTTTGGGGCTCCGCTCCCAACCATACACTGCATTTGTTGGATTCTATTCAGAGAAGAGCTGTTCGTCTGATTGGAGACCCGGAACTGACAGGTGGCCTTGATTCGCTGGAACATCGAAGAACCGTTGGCGACTTGAGCCTATTCTGCAAGTATTTTCATGGAAAGTGTTCGAAGGATGTGGCCCGCTTAATTCCTCCCAGAGCGGTGCATGTTAGAAGTACACGTCACGCTAATACTTCACATCCGTATGAGGTTCAGCTTGTTACTCCTCGTACAACGCTTTTCAAGCAGTCATTTATATGGAGAACATCATCCCTTTGGAATAATTTGCCCAGGACTGTGTTTCCCACCGAGTACAATTTACAATGATTTAGGAACAACGTGAATAGCTTTCTCCGCACACGTGTCGCTCCTGTAGCGCTTTGGGAATTCCCTGTAGCACGTGTGCTAGACCCATAGAAAAAAAAAAAATAACACACTATGAAACGTTCTTTTATACGATTTTCTTGAATGTACAGCTTGAGGATTATCTCTTTGCAAACTCCAACAGTAATCGGCCATCATATGGATGTCCCACCTTCCTTGATAACATTCTTCCATTGTGCGTATATCTTTGTCCAATCTTTCGCCTTGCTCTTCACTGAAATCGCCAAGATTTTCTAGGAATCGATCTAAATGAGAATATAAGTAATGAATCTTGATACGCATGTTGCAGCCCGGATCTTTCAAATTGGATAACATGTACTCAACTAACCTTTAATCACCACAACAAACGATTTCCATGCTTTAGACTCGACTTCATTCACTAAATTCACAAAGTTTGGGTCTTCTATAAGTTGTCTGATTTGTGGTCCCTCAAAAATACCCGCTTTCAATTTTTTTTAGTGCTCCGTACGGAACACTTATAAGATGACTTCGATGTCTGTCTGTCTGTCTGTCCGTCTGTCTGTCACACCCGATTTTCTCCGAAACTATTTGTCATAGAAAGTTGAAATTTGGTAATAATATAGGAATTGATGGCCTAATCAGAGCCATGTAGTTTTGAAAGTTAAATTTTGACTTAAGGGGTTAGTTTTGAGGGGTGATATCGGAAGTGAAAAAAATTTTTTTTTACTAGGTCGTCGAGTGTGGTGTCAAATGAAAGTTTGTAAAAACACGGGTAAAAAATATATATATAATGTAATACTTGCGCACACTTTTCTTTGTATTATTTTTAAAAAATTGTGAGAAATCGCTGTCCTTATCTCGAAAAGTACTGATCAAAAATTTTGAAAAAATTCTGGAATATTCTCCATGAGGTGTAGATTGAACGAAAAATTGTCAGAGTGCATTACCTTTAATAATTTATTTGGTATAAAAAAAAAACAAAAATTTTCAAGATCATCAGTTTTCAGTAAAGATTGAAAAGAAACTTTGTTGACAACTCATTTGGGGTGTGTTTTGTGAAGTAACTGATCGTTTTGTACCACTGTAACAAAATTTTTTATTTTAAAAGCAATCAATGTACGGAACACTAATTGTGCAAGTTCAACTTGCACTTGGCCGGTTATCTGTTCTTAATTCTGGAAATATGCGTGAAAGAAAAGCAAAACATTCGCCGTTTTTGTCAAGGGCTTTTACAAACTATTTCATAATGCCCAGTTTGATATGAAGTGGTGGCAGTATAATGCGATCTCGATTTACTTAAACAAATTAATACCATTTTTGGTACCAACTATCAGTTTCTCTCGTACTGGCCACTTTTTTTGAGACCAGTGACGTTGGCGGCTATTTTGTATATCCACCCTGTTGTCCGAGAAGAAAGTTAAACATCTTTAAGTCTACATAAATGAGCCAGTTGTGTTCTCGATACTTAATTTTTTCCATAACTGAAGAAATAATTGTATACATTTCTTTCATAGTAGTAAAGTGTACAATTGGTATAGACCATGCTTGTAGCACACACTTTAAGCTTCTCTTGCTACTGTCTATGTGAACTCATCTTCTCCGAAATACCTCTGACATCATTACAAAAAACTAAATCATTTCCTCTAGAAAAATATGGTATCAAATTCTTTTCTCGGGTCCGATATGAAGTGATTCTGGTTCCTGGTGCAAGTAAATTGTTTTCTTTTAAACGAGATGGCAAAATTTCCGAAGCTTCCTTCGAGAAATTTGACAAAGTCATTCAATTTCTTTTGATTAAGAGATTGAGGATCTGACTGACTACATGTGAAATCCGAATCAGTATTGCCCATTGTGTTGTCTTCAATTTTCATAAGATGTGGTTCTTCAGAGTATTTAAATGATGCTCCTTGTATCTCACCAGAATATAGAAGAAGTCATTGAGCGGAGGGCGGAGGGTAAGTGACGATATGACCATTTATTTCGATTTCCAGAATTTATGCCGTTAATATTTACGACGCAAAAATAGCAGTCGTCATGGTGATTTTGAGGTTCCTGCCAAATCATAGGTGTTTCAAATTTGATATAACTTCTTTTTCCATTTGACCATTGCCGCAGACACACAATACAGTTCTGGCACACAATATGAGGTACCAATTGCTCGTCTTGATTGCGCAATGTTATTTAAAAATGGTTAAAATACGTAGTTTTAACGAAGTCCGAGATAAGTTTTCGATATTTTTCAAAGATATATTAGCCACAAATACAGCAAAAACAATCTGGATTGTGTAAACAACGTCTACGTGTCGATGCCATATCTGAAATTAAAAAAAATAATTATTCTGAGTTGGGTAGATCTTCAAAAACTGCGGGTGTCGTCTACGTTAGGGTAGACCGAAAATATTAAACATGAGCTGTCAGAGAAAAACTAATATTGGATTCGAAATCAGAACGCTACAATAGGCCCAATACTGAAAAAAAATTAGAGGAAAAACTCAAAAAAAATTATTTGTTGACCAGTGTAATTGTTGCTTGTGGGTAAGAGAGAGAGAAGTCGTTTGAGTTGGATATGTCCATTCATAGCATATTGATGATGTTTTGAACATGAGAGGTGAAGAGCATCAACAAGCTTTTATTGAATACGTGGTTTCCCCAGTCTCCAGTGACCTAACCTTCATAAAATACTACCTAGTGATAAGACATAAGATGCAACAACCAAACAGTTACAAGAACAACAACAGATTTTTAAACAAGTCTATAGAGTTGCGATAAGTGGGGCTGTAATGGTCTTTAAACTTTTAAGATAGCCGCAATTGTAAGAATGTAATCTCAGTTCTCTCCAAAAATATCATACATTTTACCTCTATTTTCAGGGTGAAGGGTTTAAAATGAGAAGTGATAAATTTACACTTAGATACGCCTCTGTAAAAAGGTAAAAATCGAATTTACATTGAGGTTTGCTCTTTTCTTTCTTGAGGGTTTGTTTTTCGATTAAAACGTGTCTGGTTGGGAAAGTTTCCGAACGAATTTCTTTTTATTTTTAACTTAGGTAAATTCGCTGTGAAAAGCGATGTTTTATTTTGCGTTTTCGCACTTCTTATGGATACAAGAAGAGAAAGGTTTTTTGTTTATTTCTTTTGGATTAAAAAATTCCTTGAGATCCTTCTTTTAATTAGCATTTTAATGTTTCAGGTTAAAGAAATTTTAGTGGCTTCTGACTTTTAGAGTTTTATAGTCTAGACAGGAATTTCTTTTATCTAAGCTGTAAAATTGGTGGTGGATGGTTTAATATTGGAAATAGACACTCTGAGTTCTTTTCCTATATTTAGGTGAGATCTATATTTTGTTTTCAATGCAGCCACCGCAGAAAATCCGGATTCGTAAAGGTGGGATGTTGAAAATGGTAATAATTAAGGACTCCCAAATATGCAAAGCGCATATATTGCATATTTTGCATATTATATGCATTCTTCTAAATATTTGCATAAATGCTTTAAAAATAGCATATATGTGCATATTTGAAGGAATTTAGAATAATGTAGGTCTTTGGCAGGCGTTTTCATTCATTTTTCGGAATAAGGGTCAATGTTTAGGCCGCCGCCGCCGCGCCGGTGGTTTTCCCCAAATAAATTTTATTATTTTATGGTCAGTAAAAACCAGTCAGTAAACCTCAGACGGCCATCAGAGCATACTTGTATTATTAATTTATTAGATTTCATTTTTGGTTGTACTTTTAAAGTGGTTACGTCGATTTGTGCTTTTTATCTTGTGAGTCGTATTTTACTACAGTGAAATGCCCAAAGCCAGTAGTGTGTCAGTGTGGATTAAACCATACAAAGAACTAAGAATAGATATGGGAAAAATCTACTGTTCTGCATGTGTTAGAATTGTAAGTAGAATTTTTGAATACCTATTGAATATACAGGGTATTTCATTATCGTTTAATATTTAAACATAACGAAATTTTTGTCGGGATTTTGCCGTTAATGCTATTTTCATTGTTATTTAAGTTATTTTTGTTCCATTTAACAAACAAAATTTCTATTTAACGAAACCACGAAATAGAAATATATACGGAAACGTATGTATTTCTAGGTAATCTAATAAAAAAGGTACAAAGCAGAATTTTAATTTTTGCCTGCCCTAAGCACCTAGTTTTCTATTTAACGAAATTTCTATTTAACAAATTTTTTCGTTGGGATTTTAATTAAATTTTCTTTTTTTTATTCAAATAGAGAAACACGTGAAAACTGCTTGCCATATTGCCAAATTGAGTAAGACGAAACCTGGAGATAGGCCACAACACACATTAATACAATGTCTCCAACCAACGTACAAAAATAAAGAGCTAAATGAACAAGACATCTTTAACCGAGATCTATGCCGTGCATTGATGACATCAAACATTCCGTTATCGAAGCTACGTAATCAAAACTTTACTTCCTTCCTCCAGAAGTATTGCAAATTTAATATCCCAGGTGAAACAACAATACGGAGAAACGACGTAAGCTCCATGTATTCACAGGTAATTGAGGAATTTAAAGGTAAAATTCGCAACGAACATTTTTACATATGTATTGATGAAACCACCGATTCAAGAGGACGGTATATTGCGCATTTATTGATTGGAGTTCTTAGCGACGATATTTTGCCAAAATCTTATCTGATTGCTTCCAAACAGTTAGAAAAAACAAATGCATTGACAGTGGCCAGATATGTTCAAGAGGAACTATTGAAGTTTTTTCTTCCTACGCCTGTTCCGGGAAATAATTTTTTGCTTATTTTGTCAGATGCAGCACCGTACATGATAAAGGCCGGGCAAAATTTGAAAATTTTTTATCCAAACTTAATACATGTAACATATCTCGCTCATGCTTTAAATAGGGCTGCTGAGGAAATTAGGAATCATTTTCCGCTTGTGAATGGCTTAATTTCTAACATGAAGAAAATCTTCCTTAAAGCGCCTTTAAGGATTCAGTTCTACAAAGAAAAACTACCAAACACTCCTCTTCCATCTCAGCCTGTTATTACAAGATGGGGTACTTAGTTGGAAGAAACATTTTTTTACTGCGACAACTTCTGTCAACTAGATGGTCTTATTGCAGAATTATGAGACGAATCTTCCCAATCCCTTACAGAACTTAAACGATTATTCAAAAACAAGGAGATAAAACAACAACTTTCCTTTCTTAAAACAAATTATAGCTTTGTTTCTAAAACCATAACTCAAATGGAGGAATCTAATTTGCCATTAACCCGAAGTGTTCAATTAATAAAACAATGTGAGGTCGCTTTTGAAAATGTCGCAAGTAAAATTGGGAGCAAAATTTTTCAAAAATTTCGGAATGTTATGGAAAAAAATAGTGGGTCAATTTGTCAGCCAAGTAGCTAATGTTTTAAAGGGGGATTTTACTGATTCCATTGATTTAGATCCTTTGCTGTTAAATAATTTTAAAAACGCCCTATTACATCAGTCGATGTGGAAAGGACTTTCTCAATTTATAAATTTTTATACAACGATAGAAGGCAAAACTTTTTAATGGAGAAACTTTGAGAAACATTTAGTAGTTTATTGTTTTTATAACTAACGGCGACCCTGTCTTTTGCAATATTTGCATATTTCCGCTTACTTAGTTGCATCGCCCTGTATGTATCAAATTTAAAATGTATGTTTTATTATGCTGTTTTTATAATATGTACCTACATTATTATTATTATTATATGTTCATCTTTAAGGAAAGTAATAAAATACATTATTATTTATATTTATTTTTTAATTCGTATAATATTATATTTAGATTTAGTTCATTCGCCCTGTATGTTGAAAATTTAAAATGGGTTTTTTATTGCCACATTTGTGTAGTACTCGTAACATGTAATGTGAAACAATAAATTTACATTTTTCAAGTCTATTTCGATTTTTTTTACCGCATATTTACATGTATGTGCATATTTTGAGAAAATTATTTGCATATTTATGCGTATATTTTAAAGTTTTTCACTTGCATATTTGGGTTTTCTTAGTAATAATATATGAAATGCTCTTGTTTTCAGTGAAGAAAACTTATCATTCACCCCTGCTCAAAATTCAAAGAGTGATTTATTATTAAATTTTCTTTTGATTTCGCCACTTGCCGTGAAATCTATGAAAATTTCTTCTTTGGAAGTTGACAGCCCTTCGGGAGTATTTTGAAATGGATCCCTAACCCACTCGTAACTTGCTACCAAGTTGTCGTCAGTAAGAAAATACTTTTTAAAATTCTTTGTCGATATGGTTACTAAAACAACTTTCACATGTTGCTCTTCAGCCCTGTATGTTTTAACACATTCATCCACGTTTGCAAACATTTCTAGGTGTTTTTGCTTTACATTTCTGCCCCACGATTCCAATTTTCTACAAAAAGCATTAATTTTATCACTTGTATCGAATATATGTGTATTTGTTCCTTGGAGTTGAAGATTTAAGGTATTTAGTTTCTCGAATATATTGAGCAAGTAGCTCAGTTTCACCACAAATAAACTATCTCGAAACTTCTCGGCTTCCGGTCGGTTTTCCTCTTCTAGAAAAATAGCGATTTCATTTTTTAATTCATAAATACGTTGCAAACATTTCCCACGTGATAACCATCTTGCCTCGCAATAAAATAGTAACGCTGAATGTTCGGCACCCATGTCTTTACAAAGTGCAGAAAAAAATTTTAATTTTTAATATAATTTACTACGGTTACAACTGTAGTGAGCACAATATTCAGAGCAGGACTCATTTTTTTGGAATTTTTCTTTTGTATGGTAAAGGATAAGTGCATTTGTCTCATTTGCCGTGCGTCAGTTGCAATACCTAAGCGTGGGAACTTAGAGAGGCATCATAAAACGGTTCATAAAAACTATGAAAAGGATTTTCGGTCACAGAGTGAATTAAGAAAACGAAAAGTACGTGATTTGATAACTTGTTTGAAAAAAGAACAAATCATGTTTACAAAGCCAGCCAAACAATCAAAAGCTGCAAACGATCGCGTCATTTAAAATATCTCATATATTGGCGAAACACAAGAAACCATTTGATGATGGATTGGTTGTGAAGGAAGCATTTATTGAAGCGGGTAAGACTTTATTTGGAGATTTTAAAAATAAAACAGAGATTATGTCTGCTATTAGAGAACTTCAGTTATCTCGTCCGACTGTCACAAGGCGTGTTGAAGTCATGAGTCAGGACATGGTAGATAAACTAAAACATGATATCATGGAATGTACATACTTTTCTTTACAGTTCGACGAATTCACCGATATGATAGACACTGCCCAGCTGTGTATTTTTATTCGAATGGTATTCAATGACATGTCGGCTAAGGAAGAGTTTTTGACAATGATTGCTCTGAAGGCGAAGATATATATGACGTTTTCTTCAATTTTGTAACAAACTACAAGCTACCAATATATAAACTAGTGTGCGTTACAACCGATGGAGCACCAGCAATGACTGGAAACAAAAACGGTTTTGTAGCATTGTGTCGAGCTAATGATGATTTCCCTTCATTTTTCTCCTTCCATTGCATTATACATCAACAAGTTTTGTGTTCAAAAGTTCTAAACATGGAGGAGATTATGGGCATTGCAAAAAAAATTGTGAATTCTATCCGTGCACGTAGCTTGCAACGACGGCTCTTTAAATTGCAGTTGGAAGATAGTGAGTCACCTGAACACACTGATTTAGTTCTTCACACGGACGTCAGGTGGTTGAGTCGCGGAAAATTCCTAGAAAGGTTTCAAGAATTATTGCCCGAAATAACAGCTTTTCTGGACGAAAGAGGTGATGACACTCAGATGCTGAAAAACGGAAAATGGCTGACTGATTTGGCATTTTTGACAGACATCACAATGCATTTAAACACTATTAATTTGGAGCTTCGAGGTAAAGGAAAAACTATTATTGAGATGATTAACGCAATAAACGCATTCAAAAGTAAATTGCAACTTATGATAGATCAACTGAAAAGAAAGGATCTGAAAAATTTTCCGTCTTTGAAAGCAAGGATTCCTCAGTTGAATTATGATATTTATGAGGCAGAATTATGAAATATTTTGGGCCAATTCGAAATACGTTTTTATGATTTCAGTAAATTGGCAAATATCGCATCATTTATGAGTTATCCTTTTTCGTATAAAAACATTGAGGAATTAGCTACTGAAATAGCAAGTCAGTTTAACATGGACTCATGTTCTGTTGAAAATGAGTTAGTGCAGATTATATCAGATATACATCTCAAAGCCACAGCATCTGATACAAAATTCTGGTGTTTTATATCTGAAGATAAATATCCGAATCTAAGGTAAATCGTCCTTCAACTGACGGCAATGTTTGGGTCAACTTACTTGTGCAAGTCTGTATTTTCTGAAATGAAGATAATTAAGTCAAAATATCGCAATCGACTAACTGACGAACATATGTAATCATGCTTGCGATTAGCACTCGGTAATTACGTACCATCTTATGAAAAGTATGCTGAGGACATGCAGTGCCACGCTTCAACATCCAAAGTCACTCTTTAGTTAAGAACCAATAAACTCGCAATTTTGAATAATTATGAGTTTTTTCATTGACGTTTTAGAGCAGACCTACACTTACTTTGACTAAAAAAATGCATATTGTGCGGAAAATTAATATCTATGCCACGATACACCCTACCTAGACGACAATCCTGCATCTTACTTACTTGCAGCCTCTCAGAGTCGATCGATCGTAGTCTAACAATATTGAGGTATATCGCCAGCAGTTCAAGTTTGAGCACCCCTGCTGTACATCTTCAGCTATATCACCAATTCGACGGGCAACAATATCATTTGGTATAGGTATGGATAGCAATTGTTTGGCAAAATTCTCTCCAAGCATAGTTTCTTCAATCTCAATTGATGCTGGCAAAATAAGCTCTTCACCAATAGTGCGAAGCTTTTTACATCTGGCTATTTTATATGAAACTTTGTAAGAGGCAAGTAAGGCTTTTTCATTCACAGACAAAGCTTTTTTGTTTAAAAAATGATTTCTGTTTTACATATGATTTTAATTTTAATTCGATGAATTCTCGGGGTTTGTTAAGGTACTCACTATAAAGCGTTTTCAAATATCGTTTAAGTTTATTTGGTTTCATGCTGTCTGCTGCCAAGATTTTTGAGCAACTAACACACAAGGGCCTCTCTTCTTCATTTACTTCAGTTCTGATAAACCCTAAATTTAAGCATTCTTGAGAATATTTTCTTGATTTCATTTTCGGAACCACGCTCAGCTGAGCACTTGTTAATGCTTCACTATCGTTTAATGCTCGCTTACGCACACACTTGAAAGTTTATCCATGATTCTGTATAAATTTATTGCCATGAATACCTAATACCTTGAATTTCAGTTAACACCTAAATTACAACATACACATTCACGATAAATCCGATAGCAGTAGAAGCATCAACTCGACTGAGACAGGCTGTAATTGAACGAGGTGCAGCATTTATACACTTTTGGGCAGACTTTCCCGATATTCGAGACAACTCGGAACTTCTCGCGAAGCCGCTACCGATATGGTGGACGTGACAGAGAGCAATAGAGAGGCATGGATTCTAGTTTTGTCAACGCAGCACATATGTGTTTCGAAATATGAACAAATTTACTTATTCTTGTTAGTTTGTAAGGTTTGTTTTGGAACAACGCAATTAAACACCTTGGAGAATCTCGAGCGGTTGCTCTTGACATATCCAAGGCATTCGACCGTGTTTGGCACGATCGACTGTTGGCTAAGCTACGCTCTAAAGGTATGTCTGGAAAGTTCTGATTGTGGCTCTCATGTTTCCTCGGAGAGCGTTCTTTACGAATGGCTGTTGACGGATTTCTTTCTAACACCTTCACCATCAACGCCGGTGTGCCCCAAGGCTTCATACTATCTCCTACTCTCTTTCTCATTTACATTAACGATCTGCTGGAAAAGACCGGGAATCCAATCTACAGCTTTGCAGATGACAGTACGCTTATCTCTTCATTCACTTTGAACGTTCGGACATCGGCTACTCAGGCGAATATCCGCAGACAGCAGGAGGTCGTTCAACTTAACAAAGACCTGGAAGAAATTCTATCCTGGGGTGGCAATAACCAAGTGGAATTTAACGCTACAAAAACCCAAGAGGCAGTTTTTTTTAAAAAAGTTAACGTTGCTGAACCCGACATAGTAATGTCGTCACTCAATTTGTTGGGCGTTAATTTGGGAGCAAATATGTCCTGGCGTGAACATGTTGCAGACATAGCAAGGAGAGCTTCTCAAAGGTTGGAAATATTATTTCGAACCAGAAAGCTTTACACTTCACAACAACTGTTAATTCTTTACAAAGCCCAAATTCGACCAACTATGGAATACTGCTCCCATGTTTAGGGCTCCGCTCCCAAACACACACTGTATTTGTTGGATTCTGTTCAGAGAAGAGCTGTTCGTCGGATTGGAGACCCGGAACTGACCGGCGGTCTTGATTCGCTGGAACATCGAAGAACGGTTGGTGACTTGAGTCTGTTCTACAAGTATTTTCATGGAAAGTGTTCGAAGGATGTAGCCCGCTTAATTTCTCCCAGAGCGACGCATGTGAGAAATACACGTCGCGCTAACACTTCACATCCGTTTGAGATTCAGCTTGCTACTCCGCGTACAGCGCTTTTCAAGCAGTCTTTTATATGGAGAATATCATCCCTTTGCAATAATTTTCCCAGGGCTGTGTTTCCCACCGAGTACAATTTACAGCGATTCAAGAACAACGTGAATCGCCTCTTCTGCCCACATGCCACTCCTGGAGCGCTTTAGGGGCTACCCTGTAGCACGTGTACTAGACCCATAAAAAAAAAACACAACCTTATGACCAGTTAGTGTGGAACAAAAATTACACCAAAGATGCATTGTCAATTCCACATTATATCGAAATAATTACCATGAGAATATAACCCATACGTTACCATTCTTATCAAAAAAATGCCATATTTCATACAATACTCACATTAACCCCAATATTTCCTCCATATTTTTGCCATTCCGTTTCTTGTCGATGATTTATGCTCTACTTTTTCACACGTTGCGCTTTTTATCGGTCCGCAGCGTATTATAATTTACGTAGCGCATTATAATTTACATTTACGGGATCCATATACGTATATTTACTCCCGGTTTGTATCTACACGCGATAGATACAAACTGAAATCTATATTCAGCTCGTTTCGATTTTGAAGCGCGAGCGGAATATCTTTTGTTAACTTAACATATTTAGAAGTAGAATTAGAAGAACTTGCCGATTAACTTAATTTTTAAGCTATTTGACTCCATTTAATAGTCAGCACGCTTGTCTCCTAAGCTACGGTAAGATTTTCTATATTAAGAATGTAAATTATCAATTCAACTTACTTAATAGCTACTCAATACAGAAGTTTTTCCTTTTATATATATACATATATATATATATATATATATATATATATATATATATATATATATATATATATATATATATATATATATGTATATATATATATATATATATATATATATATATATATATATATATATACATGTGTTTTTATATATCTATAATATAACATATATAAAATACAATGTCTCTCTGTCTATCAGTCTCTCCATTAGTGCGTTTATCATGCGAGAACCACTTCTGTGCGTTACGTGTCTTTTTTTAAATTCATACATATATTCTTTGGCCAGGTTATATAATAATAATAATCTATATCTGTAATATATATAAAATCCAACGTCTCTCTGTCCGTCTGTCTGTCTGTCCGTCCGTTAGTGCGCTTATCACTGGAGAACCACTTGTCCGATTTACGTGTTTTTATAAATTTATACATATGTTCTATATAATTCGATATAAGCCTAGACAACGGGAGATAAGGTGAGATAATTGGAGATAAGGAGAAATAATGGGAGATAAGTCGAGATAAGCCTCGATAATGGGAGATAAGGCGAGATAATGGGAAATAAGTTTAAATAATGGGAGATAAGGAGAAATAATGGGAGATAAGTCTAGATAATGGGAGTTATGGTGAGATAATGGGAAATAAGGAGAAATAATGGGAGATAAGGAGAAATATTGCAAGATAAGTCGAGATAAGCCTAGATAATGGGAAATAAGGTGAGATAATGCGAGATAAAGAGAAATAATGGAAGATAAGGAGAAATAATGGACGACGAGCAGAGATAAGCCTAGATAATGGAAATTATGTAGAGATACTGGGAGATAAGGAGAAATATTGGGAGATAAGGGGAAATAATGGGAGATATTTTATTACGTTGGGTAACATAAGGAATAAGCAGTGACGATAGTAGTGAATCAAGTCCACGCGAGCGGAGCCGCGGTCCCTGCTAGTATATATATATGAGGCATTATTTGTCAAGCGGGACACCCTTCTCTTCATTACAGATTTTAAGATGGAAGGATCTGTAGGGGCTCAAAATTTTCATCAAGACGTGTATTTTAAAATTTTGTTTGGCGATTTTTGAAATTCAATATGGCGTCGCAACATGGCGGCCATAATCAACCAAAAGGTGACTTTTAACAAAAAAAAGTTGCTTAAATTTATTATAAACATTTAGTTTAAAGTGTAAAATGGAAAAAACCAGTTGTTTTTTCATATTTTGGGTGTGCCGATTATAAATTTAATTACGAAAATGCAATTTGACATCTGTCAACTGCCAAACCCACTGTCAAAACACCCAAAATAACATCAAACCCGATTTTACGTTAAATACGGAGTTTACAAAGAATTATTATATTTTCGGGCTACTGATTACAAATATGATCTGAGAATTACAAAATTGACAGCTATCAACTGCCAAATACGCTGTCAAAACTGATATAATAACTTGAACACTGGGTTTTATGTTTAATACCGATTTTATTAACAATTATCATGTTTTTGAGGTCATTAATTATAAATTGATTGTAATTTGACTAAATAAAAAAATTGACATCTACCTACTGCCAAGTTAACTGCCGAAACTGCCAAAGTAATAAAAGAAGGGGTCTAAGTTGAATACGAATTTTTCTCCCAAATATCATGTTTTCGGGGCCACTGTCCTTTTTGGAACATTTGAAAGAATTTAAGTTGAATTATTTAGCCTGGCATATTTGAAATACTTAGGTAGGAAACTTTACATCAAAATTAGCAGTGTTTAAGCTTCATTTTCCAATAGTTAGTTTGGATGTGATTTTAGCAAGTTTATCCTGTAGTTCGAAATCAGCCTCCTTGCAAAAAAAAATTAATTTACAGTGAAATTCGTAATTAATGAAAACGTCAGCTTTTATGTTATTCTGGCAGTTTTGACAGTACATTTGGCAGTTGGCAGCTGTCAGTTTTGTAATTCCTATGTCATACTCACAATATTGGCTTTACCACGTTATAGACAAAGAAAACCAAATAACTTACAGTAAAATCCATATTTAACTCGTTGCCAATGTGATTTTGTTAGTATTCACCATTGATTTGGCAATTGTTAGCTGTCAAGTTTGTAATTTTGACATCATATTCGTAAACAGAAAACAGGATACTTGGGAGTAAAATTCGTATTCTACTTAGACCCCGCTTCTTTTATTACTTTGGCAGTTTCTGCAGTTGACTTGGCAGTAGGTAGCTGTCAATTTTTTTATTTTGTCAAATTACAATCAATTTATAATAAATGACCTCAAAAACATAATAACTGTGAATAAAATCGGTATTAAACGTAAAACCCGGTTTTCAAGTTATTATGTCATTTTTGACAATGGATTTGGCAGTTGGTAGCTGTCAATTTTGTAATTCTCAGATCGTATTTGTAATCAGTAACCCAAAAATATAATAATTCTCGGTAAACTCCGTATTTAACGTAAAACTCGGGTTTGGTGTTATTTTAGGTGTTTTGACAGTGGTTTTGGCAGTTGACAGATGTCAAATTGCATTTTTGTAATTGAATTTATAATCGGCACATCAAAAATATGAAAAAACAACTGTTTTTTTCATTTTACACTTTAAACTAAATGTTTATCATAAATTTAAGCAACTTTTTTTTTTTTAAAAGTAACCTTTTGGTTGATTATGGCTGCCATGTTGCGACGCCATATTGAATTTCAAAAATCGCCAAAGAAAATTTTAAAGTACACGTCTTGACGAAAATTTTGAGCCCCTACAGATCCTCCCAACTTTAAATCTGTAATGGAGAGAAGGGTGTCCCGCTTGATAAATAATGCCTCATATATATATATATATATATATATATATATATATATATATATATATATATATATATACAAAATTCGACTTTATTCATCAATATAATCTCCTACAAGAGCGATACAATCAGTCCAATGCTTTTTTAACACTTCTATACCTTTCTTGTAGAAGGATTTAACTTTGCCTTCAAAATAGGCTTCCGTTTCGGCTCCTTCATTGGAGCCAAATCTCTTTCCCAAGCGTATTTTTTTGAGGTCTGTGAATAGATAATAGTCGCTGGGAGCCAAATCTGAAGAATACGGCAGATGAGAAAGCAATTCGAACTTCAATTCATGCAATTTTGTCATCGTAACCATTGACTTGTGACACGAAGAGCATTTTTTTCTTATTCGTTTCTTTGCGATTTCTACCTTCAAACGCACCAATAACTTTATATAATATTCGCTGTTGATGATTTTTCCCTTTTTAGCATAGTCGATGAAAATTATTCCATGCTCATCCCAAAATACAGAGGCCAAAACCTTCCCAGCCGACTGTTGTGTCTTTTGTCGCTTCGGGCGGCTTTCACCGGCTGCTGTCTACTCAGCTGACTGCCGATTTATTTCCGGTGTGCAGTGGTGGATCCATGGTCTCATATCGCATGAAAAAATCCTTTTTATTGCACTTAAACAGGTCCAAACAGCGCTCAGAGTCATCAACACGTTGTTGTTTTTGGTCGACTGTGTGCAAACGGGGTACCCATTTCAAACAGAGCTTTCTAATACCTTTAGGGTGTCAGCTATCTCATGCAATTTCACTTTACGGTCATCCAAACAATTTTGTTGATTTTTTTTATATTTTCCGGTGTAACCATGTCATTTGAGCGTCCAGAGCGTTCAGCATTATTTTTATCTGTACGACAGCGTTTAAATTCAGCCACGCCAGTAAATGATGAGTAATTTTCTAGGGGTAAAGTCGCCCAACTTATCAAGCCATTGCTTTGCTTGAACGGTATTCTTTTCCATCAAGAACAATATTTATTCAACACACGAAATTCGATTTTTTCCATTGTTTTGAAAATATCAAAAAACCACTGTAACTTGCAAATTAATCGTCAAAATGTCATGAAATTTTGCCACGTATCGTTTGAAGGTTGCTACTTTCTAAAAATCATATGGTCTTTAGAAAAGGGCGGCATCTATTTTCAGACCAATAACTTTTCAGCCTACCTGTTAAATATATATATATATATATATATATATATATATATATATATATATATATATATATATATATATATATATACTTAGATGGATAAAATTTGTTGGGAAACTCGGTAAAGGGCGTGAAAAAAGTTCACACAATGTTCATTCAGCCAATATTTCGGTCCTAGGTTGGGACCTTCTTCAGGGCAAAAACTGAAAAGGAGAATCAGTCTACTAGCTGAGAAAGCTTGGGCAGAAAAATTAAATTATTCGAATTATAACCATTATTATTATTTTTATTTTTAATAAACCAATGTAAAAGTACAATGAAGTATAAACTGTAATAAAAATAAAAAAAAAAAAGAAAAAGACTCACAAGAATACTGAAAAGCAGAGTTAACATGAATGGCCATTATTAGCTTGTAACACAGAAATGACTAACAATCCATTAAAATAAACACTATACACTAATACACAAAATTAAAAAGATCAAATTAATAACAGGGATGTGTTTTAAAACCCTGGTTGCTGAAAACATTTTTAATTATTAATTAATTCACCCGAACAAACCACCTGTGGCCGGCGCCATGCCCAAAAAGATTGACATATCAATGACAAGAGACAGTTACTTACAGGGAAAGGGACTATTCTGAAAACCTAAAAACCTAAAAACCGAAATTGTAAAACACCCGGAGAGAGAGAACTGGTCTAATGAAAAATATATAAATGGTCAAACAGAGAGAAGAAATTACCAATTGAACGACCTAGAAACCGACAAGGAAATTGGGATCGAAGACGACCATAAATTTTATGTAGAGAGGGGGACAGGAGATCTAGCAAAAGAGACATAGAAAATGACGGAAGGAATATTATATTAATTTCTGAATCAATTTATTTAATTAATTTATATATATAATTTTTCGATTTAATTATTGGGTAAATTTTAATTAATTTAAGAAAAAAGAAAGTTTATTCACCAAAAGGTGTATTTAAGGATGACAATACCAAGGTGGAGGAAAGGCAACAAATCACTGAACCGTTAAAGTCAGAAGAATAAATCTAGAAAAATAAGGGGAACAATTCTTAAGAATTAGAGAATTCTCTCTCCTTTCCTCTATTTTGCTTTGGTTGGTCCCTTGGTTCTGCGGTCTCTAGATGTTTGTCCTATATAGATTTTTTCACACTGAGAGCAAGGGATGCTGTATACTACTTCTGAAATTTTTGTGACTTCATCTTTGTCTTTTAGACAAGTAAAAATATTGTTAATAGTTTTTTTGTGTTAAAAAGCAATTTTTAAATTAGGTAATAATTACCTAAAGGACAAAATCACTTCCCACAAAAGTGATTGCAGATTAAAGAAAAACCCTTGTGCGCTTGCCCAACATAGTAGCCAATTTTCACATGAATTTAATTTTGCTGAAACCAAAATCCTATGTAAAGAGAGAAATCTCGGCAGGAGAATCTTTAGGGAGATGGTGAAAATCCACCTTCAACCGAACTCGATCAATAAAAAAACTGACATTGAGGATCTGAGTTTAATTTTCTCCAATTTATTACAAATAGGCAGTCAGAGTGAAAACTCTTACAATATATCTGACATATCTCTTTGATAATAATCCCACTAATTTTCACTAACTTTTCGACTTTAAAACGATCAAACAAAATGTCAACGTCATTCTAGTTTCAAATATAAATTAACCACAACTTAACTAAGAGATAGAAACACAATGCCCTTAGCAAAATGACAAGAAAACATAACAAAAAAATCCTTTATAAATTAAAATCATTTTGCGATCACAAAATTTTCTGTACTCTTCCAACAAAATAAAGTAAAATTTTATTATATTTCCCAGAGATAAATATGTCGAGTTTTCTTGTGTTTTTTTTCTGTTTTTTTTTCTGATGAATAAGTGCAATAAAGTGCCCCCACAAACAACAATTTTTGAACACACCACTTAGCAGTAAGTACTTTAATGTTACATATAAAATAGGGTTGTTCTTTACTTTTAATCTCAAAAATACTGATATTCTACTGGAATTGTAGCCCTGATGAAGAAAATGTAATATTTTCAAAAGCGTGGCGTAGCTAAAAAGGCGTCCAAAACTTTGTAGTTCTTTTCCAAAGACCGCTTAACCCAAGAACACAATACTGCTGTTTAACTAGTCGGTCAAGACTACCCTTCTCCTCTATATATATATATATATATATATATATATATATATATATATATATATATATATATATATATATATATATATATATATATATATATATATATATATATATATATATATATATATATATATATATATACATATATATACATATATATATATATATATATATATATATATATATATATATATATATATATATATATATATATATATATATATATAAGAAGATTCGACAAGGAAATGCTGCCTTTAACAACTTTTTTCCAGTTTTACCCGCTTTTCTCTGATACGCCGGCCTGTATAAGCCATTATAACATCCCTGATCGCGCTTTGATTACTTCCTGATGCGGTCCTAAAGACTTCTTTAACGCTTAATTTCTTGTGACTTTTTTGCCCTTCTCCTTCTGAAAGCGAACGAGAATGTAAAATTACGGTTGTAAGGGAATATTAGAAGTTAAGGGGAGTTGTAAGCCTGTTCCAATTTTCAGTGTCGAGATTGAAAAAATTTAAAGGCTAGTTTTAAAAAAGATGCAGAATGGAGTTGTTTAGCTGTAAAGAAATCTAAAAAATCATATTAAATATTAAAAATAATATTTAAAGATAACGTAACTCTTGAGTCAGAGGTGATTACTTACATGGGGTAAAAAGTTCAAAGACTTTCAGAGAGATGTAGCACAAACAAAAAAAAACCATATGATTTTCAGCTAATGTCAACTCTCAGAAGATTCGTAACAGATTGTCATGACATTTTGTGTATTAGTTTGCGAGTTACAGCTGCTTGAGTACCGTTACTTTTGATTTTTGCAAAACGATAGAACAAAAAGAATTTCGCGTGTTGATTAAACATTGCTTTTTGATTGAAAAAATACAGCCAGAACTCAAGAATGGTCGAGAAGTGTTTTGGCACATTTGCTCCGTTGAAAGCAACTTTATGTTGATAGCTTAGTGAACTTAAATGTGGTCGTACAAGCACCAATGGTGCTCCGTCGGAAGCAACTATACTAGTGAGCAAAAAAATCGACTCAAACGATTTTGCTTCATTTCACACCGTTCCTTGAATTTACTTTTCAAACAGTGGTATTATTTTTGATATCATTAGAATGCCGATTTTCTACTCTTTCCAATAATACCAAAAACATTTGGATTTTCAAGTTTTATTGATTAAAACGGTTTTACTCAATAGAACCATTTTTGTTCGCTCAGCAACGTATACGTTGCGCGCTCTTCTTTCCTATAAAAACATATGAAACTGCATTGTCCTATTATTCCTTTATCGAAACTTGAAGTGCCAACATCTCTTCTATATCTGTTCACTAATTACATCATCGGAAATGGATACCACCACGGCATAGTCGACATGTAGTCGCTGCTCAACTGTATCTGAGCCAGTCAGCTATCTCCAGAGTCTACAGGCGTTACCAAATGACTGGCGTCTTTACACGGGGACCAGGATCAGGAAGGAAAGGTGTACCTCGGTGCAAGACGACCGCTCCATTGTCAATACAACTCTAAGAAATCGTCACTTGACCGGCATTGAAGTCCAGCAGGAGCTCCGACAAGTTTGTGATCGTACTGTCAGTCATTGGATAGTCGCAAGAAGACATAAAGACAGCAGCCCATCGACAAGCGCGACTCAGATTTGCCTGACCATGCCATGTCGACTGGACGTTAGAGTAATGGCACTCCGTTTTATTCTCCGACGAGTCTCGAATGTACTTACATGGCAATAATGGAAGAAGTCGAGCCTATAGCAGACCTGGGGAGCGCTATGCTCAGTGCTGCATTACTGAAACGATCGCCTATGGAGGAGGTTCTGTCATGGTGTGGAGAGGCATCTCACTGGTTACGGAAACCGATTTGGTTTTCGTGACTGATGAGACACGTAGCGGTGGATTAATTTCTCACCGGTACATCGAGGAAATCTTGCATTAACACGTCGTTCCTTACGCTGGGTTTGTTGGCTATAGCTTCGTGTTAATGTACGACAATGCGAGGCCACACGCTGCTACATCGGTGAGGCAATACTTGGCGAAAGTGGGAATACTCACATTAGACTGGCCTGAGCGAAGTCCTGACCTCAGTCTAATCGAGCAGATGTGGGATGAGCTTAAAAGAAGGGTTCGGGCCAGAAATCCAGCAGACTGGCCTGAGCGAAGTCCTGACCTCGATCTAATCGAGCACACGTGGGATGAGTTTAAAGGAAGGGTTCGAGCCAGAAATCCATCCCCTACATCACTGAGGGATTTAAAGGTTGCGATGGTGGAAGAGTGGAGAAGAATCTCATAGACAGTGGTGAAAAAGCTCACCCGCTCCATCAAAAACCGGTTGGAAGCATTAATAAGGGCTAAGTAAATAATTACTAAGGGCATTGATAATTAATAAGGGCACGTAAGTCGAATAAGTGGTTCTCTGGTATAAGCGCACTAACGGACAGACAGACAGACAAAGAGAGAGAGAGAGAGAGAGTTGTACTTGATATATTACACAGGGGAACAGCTGTTTTGGTGTCGAGGTTTTTTGAGCTGATTCTATATCAATTTTGATGTCCTGAATTCAAATAACGTATTCATTTGTACCTAGGAGCTCAAATTTTTAAGATATACAATTTTAGAGAAATATAAGTTACATTATTGTAACTCAAATCCGTAAGTGTAGTAAACAAAAGTAGATACGAAATTTTTATTTTAGTTATACAAAATACAATATTATGTCGTACTTACAAACAAAAAAAAAAACATTGAAGAAATGAAATAGTCACTCAACACTTGGAAAGTTTCTTTTCCGCGACATTCTTGAATGTTTTTTTTAAACAGTCCCTTTTTAAACTCCAGCAGTAATCTGCCATCATGTGCATGTCCCATCTTCCTTGGTAGCGGTCTTCCATAACTTTAATATCTTGGTGAAATCTTTCACCTTGTTCCTCACTCATGTCTCCTAAATTTTCTGGAAAACGGTCTAAGTGGCTGTGTAAATAGTGTATTTTAATACTCATATTGCACCCTAAGGATTTGAAACTATGAAGCATCTTGTTAACCATTTCAACATAGTTTTGAGCTTTATGTTTGCCTAGAAAATTTTCTACAACTGCAACAAATGATGTCCAAGCTTCTCGTTCAACTTGATTCATTGAATTTATGAAGGCAGGATCCTTAATTAATTGTCTTATTTGTGGGCCGTCAAATATCCCTGCTTTGAGTTTTTCTGTGCTCAACTGATGCATTTTTTACCCCTATATATGCAAAACAAGACATTCTTATCAAGAGCCTTTACAAATTGCTTCATTAAGCCCAACTTTATATGTAACGGAGGAAGTATGATTTTTTTCTCTTTCAACCAAAGCGTCGTTAATGACATTCTTTTCCCCAACGTCCATGTTTTCTCTCTGAGGCCAATCTTTTCTAACCCAGTGGTGTGTTTTGTCCCTACTATCCCAGAGGGACGCGAAGGGCAAAGGGTGGTGAGCCTGGGGCACAAGAAACACGGATATTTCGTGTAACCACTTTGCTGCCCAAAAAGAAAGTTTACCATTTTTAAGTCTACACAAATCATCCATTGATGTTCGTAATACTTTATCTTCTGCAAGACCAAAGCTATTGAATTATATTCTTCTTTCAGTTTCGTTGAGTGAGCTAGTGGTATTGAACCATATTTATTCCCATTATGTAGAAGGACACATTTTAAACTTCGCTTTGAACTGTCAATAAATAGGCGCCAATCATCTGGAATATATTCAGAAAGTCCCATTTCTTTCATGAGTCCCCTAATTTCGTGACAAAATACAAGATTGTCTTCTTGAGAAAAGAATGGATCTTTTTCTCTTGTACGGTAAAAGGTAATTTTGGTTCCTTGTTCCAGTAAAATTTTTGTCATTCAACCTAGAAGCCAGTACTTCAGAAGCTTTTTTCGATAAATTGAGATCCCTGGTGAGATCATTTAATTCATTTTGATTGAAGCGTTGAGGAACTGATGACGTCCCTTCATAGTCACTGTTAGTTTCATTAGCATCAGAACTTTTATTAGCATCAGAAGAGCGATCAGAGGGAAAATATTCGTCATCAGAGATATGTGGTAGCTGATGAAATGTTGGAATCGGTATTTCATCTGAGTGCGGGATAGGGCGTATTGCCGAGTCTAAATTGGGATAAGTCCACTTACTGCGGTTATTTCGATTGATTCCATTAGTATTTACTAAACAGTAATAACAATCATTGAAGTGGTTTTTTGGTTCTCTCCAAACCATTGGTACGCCGAATTTTAGACATTTTCTTTTCCCGGTAGTCCACTGCCGTAAATGCTCTGTACAAGTTTTACATACGAGATGCGGGGCCCACGTTTTGTCCTGATCACCAAGCTTAACTCCAAAGTATCCAAGATACGCTCGCTTTACAAAGTCAGTAATAGTTTGTCTGTTTTGTTGAAAGATGTATTCTCCGCATATATAGCAAAACACATCAGGTTGATTTACACAACTTCTTCTTGAACTGGAACCTGAACTCATTTTAATTCTGTTCAATAACACAAAAACACTCTTTTCTTAACATAAAATAACACGCCGAATTCGATCTACTCTCATTAGTAAGAACGCACAAACTGACGAGACTTACCCGAGTTAGGTGATTAAAAGGGTCAGTTCAGGTACCTGATAGGCAATGGTTCCACTATTTATAGATTTACCTGGAATTTACTCAATTACAGACTGACAATAAAACCATTGTACCTATATTAATGAATATATAATAATTTTAGAACTCTCATAAATGAATATACTGAATAAAAACCACATTGGTAGATAAGTTGATGTATCTAAAAAAGTAGAGCTGATAGAGAAAAACGGATTGCATGTATAGATTTAGCGTCCCAAATATAGTTAAAATCAGCTCTAAAATCCCAGGCACCAAAACAGAAATATTTTTTTGTTGCCCTGTGTTATAGATGAATTTCAAAGCACGTTTTAAAAAGATTCTTCTTGAAATCTAGATGTAAATCCAACCCGCGGCAGCGCTGGCAGCAGCCATGCTATTGTTACGCGTGCGTGGTAAAAAACAGAACCTAAACACTTTCTTGAGCGTCGCTACCGTGTTTCATATTTACTGTGGTAAAACGCTAATGATAATTTTCATTCAATCTACACCTTATTGGGAAAATTACAGAATTTATTCGAAATTTTTTGATTACTAGTCTTAGTGAGGTGAAGTGACAAAGATTTTCTTCACTTCCGATTTCACCTCCAAACCTAAACTCTAAAAAATTTAACTTTCAATACTACACGGCTGTCATTAGATCACCAATTCATATACTTGTGACAAATTTCAGCTGCATCAAATAGTTTCGGAGAAAATCGACTCTATAAGTGTTCCCTTTTAAAATTTTGGTACGGAACAGTAAAAACAGTGCTTATTCTGACATTTGTTTGCTTAGACCTTTATTTATTATTAAATCTTACTATTTCGTCTAATTTATATTTTTTTAAACCCTTCTGAAACAGCATAGAATGAGTTCAGCTGCCGTTTTATCTACGATGTGTCTGAAAATTTTGATCACTGGAACTTTTGTGGAGGAAAAATGTATATCTCTCAACTCCGCTCATGTTAATTACGTCATGTCTCCAAAATCTCCTTCATCATCTTAGAGTAAACTTACTCATCAAGTTTTTCAACTTTAATTGTCCTATTTATCGTCTTTCTCTCTATCTGAATCGTGCTTCTAATGATTATTTGTTCCACAATTCGATTCAGTACTTTCTCATTCGTCTTTCTTTCCCTCTGACTTATCTCTATCATTTTAGAATATTAACCAGCAAAAAAAAAAAACCTTACCCTAATCGTTTTCGTTCTGCGGTCTTCATATTTCACACGAAATTAAATTCTGGCGAATAATTTTGTGAATATTAGGTCTTACATATCATGGCGTTTTAACCTATATTAGTCATCCCTAATGACCCCTAAGCCCCAAATCACTGCTCAGATATAAAGTGACACATTAAGGCTATTAGCCCGTTTTGAGTATGAGCCCTTATCAATGCCACTTCTATTGTTACTTAAATTATTTAGGACACACGAGAAGGCGGCGGAGTCTAGTTTTAGATCGTGTGCTTTTGATAGACCAACATTTATAATAGAAGCCTGGTTTTATATGTCTCTTCCGATTTTTGCGTTCCCTGCTAAGGACAGTATTGTATTAGTGGACAAAGTCATCACGAAAAAAAATAGTTTGAAATTCCCGTCGACTTGCCTAAAGGCCCCTACACACGGTCAAGTAATTTGGTCCAACTTGGCTTGTCAAGCCGCTTGGTCACGTAAGTTTGATGGTGTGGGCGCGAAATTGGTGAGTTAGATGGTTTGATGACGAGTATGGTCTCCTGGATTTGTCCGAAAATTTGTCAAGTAAATTTGATCGTGTAGGACGTTGTACGGCCTTCAATCCATCCAACTCACCAACTTGTTCTCGCTATATCCTCTTTTTTAGTGTTCCGTACGGGACACTTATAAGATCACTTCGGTGTCCGTTTGTCCGACTGTGTCTGGTGGCTTGTGTGTCTGTCTGTCTGTCTGTCCGTCTGTAACATCCGATTTTCTTCGAAAATATTCGGTAGAGAATATTGAAATTTGGCACTAATATAGGAACTGACGGCCTCATCAGAGCCCTGTAGTTTCGAAAGTTAAATTTTGATTTAAGGAGTTAGTTTTGAAAGGTGAAATCGGAAGTGAGGAAAACATGTTTTTACCAGGTCATCGATTGAGATGTCAAATGAAAGCTTGCAAAAATACGAGTTCAAAAATATATATCGTCGATACAAATGCAAAGTATCGAATGTGAAAATCACCACTTTTCAGGAGAGCCAAAAAACTGTTTCGAGGTTTATTCTAAATCAGAGCTTACTGTCAAACTTTTTTTATCTATGCCATTATAAGTAGTTGGGTACCTTGTAGATGACTCTATAAAAGTTTTATCTTATTATATACTTTAATTAGATTTAATGCACATTCGTTAGTTTGATTTTCTGTAAGTCAAGATATTTTTCTTTAATTTTCAATGCAAACTACCGAATGTGGCGTTTTCGTTAGTTCGCATTGTATTATTTTAAATAATTCAATTCAATTCAATTACAATTCGTTCAAAATTGGAACGCAATATTTTTTTTATCTTAAATGCTTTAAAATAAGTTTTAGAAAAAAACTGTTGGGTTTTTCATAGGAAAATTTAAATAAGGAATTTTTAATAAGGGTTTTAAATAAGGAAAATAAAATAATTATAAACATAAAATATTATTTTATTTTTTAATGATTTTTAGAACAAATTAGTAATAAAATTAGATATCAGTTACTAAAAAAATTACAATTGTTTATGTGATAATTATTACATATATCCTGAAGAAGGCAACATAGTTTGCCGAAAGCTTGACAAAAGGAATTGCTTTCACTTATTTCTTTTCTACGCCTCATCCCCGATTATCCTGAATATTAACTATAAAATGGAGGCCGATTGATAATTATACTTATGAAATAATATTATTTTCATCTTCTTCATCGCCGTCGGGTTCGTCCAAATAGTCCCTCTGCTCGTCAGAATCCAAAAGTTGTTCATAATACTCGTGGTAGGCTCTTGGAATTAGATTCTGTTTGCACAGTGTCATTAAGTCTTTTTTCTTTTGAACAGAAATACTCAATCTGCTTGGATAGCAATTCACAGGATCATTGCGTTTCTCTCTTCCTCTTTTATTGTTTTTAATCATCACCTCAAACTCCTCTTTATCGTAATCTGTCTTTAAAAATATTTTTTTATTGTCACTTTTTCTATATTGTAACCAAACAGCATCACTAAATCTAGTTTTGCTATTTTTATCATTATGCACAAATCGTACATCTTGCGAATTAAAATTCAAAATATCGTCATGCATTATTTTTGTTACATTGAATGGATGTGGTTTCATTCTGGCCATTCGCATAACCTGAACCCAACCTTCGTGGGTGTACGAGTATATAGGAATGTTTTTGGACTTTTTTTTAATTTTAGAATGAATAGAATCGCATTCCATCTGCGTATGACCCGGTTCAAAAAATACATGGTCAATTACTTTTAATGTTGGATGAGTCTTTAATAAATGAAGGCACATTGAAGAAAAGTTAAAATTTTTTTGCTGCCCACCTCAACTGTCCGACATCATTCGGACGTGGGTAATATTTGGATGGGCTGATACGTATTTATAAATACAAGAAGATATTTTAGCACTACCTCTCTTCCCCTCTGTTTCATCCCAGGTATAGCACTCAGCATTCGCGTTTCCTAAATTATATACTGTTAAATTATATACAGCTAACTTCCTGACATAAAAAAAAGGGCCTGCTGCACCCTTTGGAGTTGACAGCACTGATTGTAAGTCAAAATTAAAAGATAATACATTTTTATTCTTTTGGGCCACTTCTTTATCTTCATTTCTTCTACACCTTGCTGAATTTTTTCTTTCCAGATGTTTATCGTAAGCTTCTTGTTTTAATGATTTTTCAGTTGAGGAGCTTGAGTTACTTGAAGCCTGGCAATAATGTGACTCAACAGCAGGAAACGAAAGAATGTGAGCCTTCATGAAAGCTTCATTTTCTTCACTATTATTGCTACTTATTTTTTTCCCACCCCTGTTATCTGGATTAACAACACCATATGGAGATAATTTTTTAAACGCCCCTATTATTAAACCTTCACTTATCCCGAGTGTACAAAGGAAAAATTCTCTGCAAACAGGAAAATATTGGCCATTGAAACTGAGGTGGTATTTTTTTGTGAATGCTTTCCTAGAGTCTCCAGATACTGTTTTTCGTTTTGAATTCGCTTTATTTATATGCCTTATCAAATATTCCCGTTGAGATTGTAAGGATTTTAAACAATGAAATTCTTCAAATATAAACTTTCTTGCCTCTTCGGGGAAGTTATCAGAACATTGATGATTAGGACGATTTCGGCATGGAGGTGGAAGCATGGGTTTTGCACTAATGTGCCTTCCCTTACAATTAATGTATTTTTTCCCTTTTAGTCTGCGGGATCTGTTCAAATTTCGTTTCCACTTTTGTGGATCTGATTTGCGTCGTTTTTTAGGTTCATTATCTACGTTTAAAATAGATGTTTGAGATGAAGGGTTTTGAGTAGTTGAACAGGTTGTGTTTAAAATTCCAGAGCCACCACGTGAATTATTAGTAGAACAACTTACTAAATTGATGTCCTCCAAATTTTGGCTTCTGTCAACGGCCTCTTTTGGCTGAGACGTTTTAGGAGTCTTGCAGTTCTTATTTTTACCTCCTGCAACAAATCAAAATGAATTAGGCATTTTAAAACTATAATTAGTAACAAATTAAAAAAAAATGTTTGTTACAAATATTATGAATGATAATAGTTATTGACATTTACCATGGAGGTTATTGATGCTAATTTCACTTGAGTCTGATGAATCGGTAACTGAGCAATCATATTGGAAATCCGGATCAAGATCAGAATCATCAGAACTTAAATGTAAATCTGCAGAAAAAAGAAAAACGAAGTTAAATGAAATTCAGGAAAAATTTACTTTGTTTCCATACAGACAATTATTTTATTGTAATCCAGAATCATTAGTAAAGCTTTTACCTTTATTTAAAATATTGAATGCATTGTCTTGACTCGGCTCTTTATCCATCACCACAATATTGTTATCAAAAGTTAGATGCAAATCGTTTTTCTCATATTCTTCTGAATTCCCCACAATAGAAAAATCCATTGTGTTTTTACATTTTTAATGAATAAAAAATCAACATTGAAATTATCTGCACAGTTCGTTAAAAGTTTATTTAAATTTTTACTTCTTTGTATCAATCATGCTAATTATGTAAATAAAGACACTTACCGAACTCAGTTGCTTGAAATTCGTCAGGTTTTGTACTCGTAGAAGGAGACAGTAACTTATTATTTTTCCCTTTTCCACCAAAAACTGCCTCTTTCTTCAGAGAAAGCAAAAATAAGGCGCGCCGAGTTGTCATATTGTTTGGTTAAAAACAAGCAGTTAACTGAGTGAAGTAGAGGAAATCGTAGAGGAACACAGTCAGGTAAAATAAAAAAGGAAGTGTATCTGAGAACACTAAATTAATTTGTTTCCGAGAATTATTATATTCCGAGTATAAAAGTAAAAACCTTTTATCAGAAACATTCCTGGAAAACACTCTGTGTACACAGCAAAATCGCCCTTATTCAATACTTTACATCATTAGTAGGCAAACAGTTGCCCAAATATTTAAAGTGTTAACTATTGAATATGCCACTATCGATAGTCTGCATTAACATTCTTTGAGTTTACAAAAAAAATTACCACAGCAAACACACGAAAGTGACATATTCAATACTTTGCCATTATGGAAATTTGATTTTCTTCTTATTCCAACAAAATCAAAAACGCGAATGTGGCACATTCGAGACTTTGGAACAGATCAGTTCAAAAAATTTGTTCACGGTAACGAATGCAGACTAACGAAATTTTTATTCATTACTTTGCTTTTGGACAAAGACAAATAGTCGGCACATTCAACCTTTTGACAATGTATACTTCCCCTTCCACAAAGTAAACTTAGATTCGAGAGTTTGCCATAACGTACATCAGTCCAAGAGCAACCATTATAGATCGAAAATGAAAAATATGTTTTTTCATATTCGATACTTTGCATTTGTATCGACGATATAATGTAATACTTGCGCACACTTTTCTTTCTATTATTTTTAAAAAATTGCGAAAAATCGCTGTCGTTGTACTCTAAATTCCTTATAATATTTTATTTTCCTTAACAACTACATAATCCTTCAGTGTTTTTTTCATTTTTTTAGCTGAAGTTTAGATCATTTTTATTTTAAAATGAATAGTGCCTAAAATTTGTACAACCAAAAATTTTAAACAACTATAGAGACTATTTCCAAAAGACGTACAAAAATTATCTCTTACCCATATTACTCTACCAAGAAAAACTGAGCTAGTGTATGTTTAATTTCTTTAGTTCTTTTAATATTAATACCCACTCAATCCATTCTCAGAAATTATGAAAGGGGAACGCCACAAATAGCGCCTTAATGTGCGGGCGAAGTTGACAGCGCACAATATATATATATATATATATATATATATATATATATATATATATATATATATATATATATATATATATATATATATGCCGAATGCCGAGTCGACTACCAAAAAGCTTTTGGTAGAATCCAATATCACAAAAATGTCGAAAATTTGAAGAAATTATTAGCACCTCCTACTGAAACCAGATGGCATTTATTAAACTACAAAGGGAGCTTGAAGAAGCAATATCGATTAAACGTGAGTAAGGCAGGGTTGTGTCTTGTCGCCATTATTGTTTAATATATACTCTGAGCAAATCTTCAGAGAGGCACTAGAAGAAACTCATGAAGAAATACTAGTTAATGGAGAGCCTATAAATAATATTCGTTATATGTATGCTGACAATATGGCGGTTACAGCTGATAACTAGAGACCAGATTATATGCAACATAAAAATCTTGAAATATGCATGAAAAATGCTTAAAATATTCATGAAAAGGATCAAAATATGTAATATTAAATAATAATAAAAGTAGTAATTTTTAGTTTTTTATTTCAAAATCAACATAAAATTAACAAGTTATCGACGATGTTTAAATTTAGTTAACAATTATTTAACATTTTTTAAAAATATTTAACATTTTTTGTATTCTTATCCACGTAAACAATAAGGTATTGTTCCAAACGTTGGATAGTAAGATTGTATCTTCGATCATTTAAAATATTTTTATAAGTGGAAAAAGACTGTTTCACATCCACTGAGGTAACTGGGCAGTATCTGAATTTGGTTGCTATTGTTTCTGGCAAAAGTTCACCCGTCCCGTTAATAAAACTATCAATTTGACATAAAGGTTCAAAGCCTGGGTTATTGCACAAAATGTTTTCAAACTTTTCTTTAACTCTACGCGGGAATACATCTGGCAATGTGGAGTTTATTTGACGGATTTTTTTCATTAACTGAATTGATTCGGTCAACGCCAAACCTCGAGTTTAAGCTTTTTAATACCCGCAGGTATGTGGGAAAAGTGAGTGCTAATCAAAGCTATGTTTTATTTAATAACAGAATCGTTAAATGCTTCCTTGGATTGACGAACTGCTACAGCCTCTGCACTATCGAAGTCATTTACTACACCTTTGATGGCCTCGAAATGTTCATTGAAAAATAGTACAGCTTCAATCCATGTTCCCCATCTAGTTACCACTGGTTCGGGAGGTAAAGGCACATTTGGCAGTTTTTCTTATAGGCGTTATTGCGAGCAGGTGCCTTAAGAAACACTTTCTTTGCTGATGAAATCAGTTTATTTACATTTTCAAACGTGGATCGTACTTCTTCAGCGAGTCGATGGACTCCGTAAGCAAAGCACGTCACATGAATTAAATTTGGATAAAATACTTGAAGGACTTAGGCTGCTTTGATCATATAGGGAGCAGCATCTGAGAGAAATATAAACACTCTTTCATCTGCAGAAGATTCAGGAAATATTTTTTTTAATACCCTCATTCACAAATCTGGCGATCGTAGAATGATTTGTCTTGTCAAGTTCTTTGCAGGCCACCAAATGGAAAGAAGAAGGCTCTAATCTTATTGCACCCACAATTAAATTCGCAATATAGCGACCACAACTATCGGTAGTTTCATCAGCTGAAATCCAAATAATGTCAGCCTTAAGTTCATTACGTATTTCTTTCAGAACATGTTGGTAAATTGTTGGTATGTAATTTTTATGCAGTGTTGATTCGTCTGGTATTTTTTGATTCAAGCAATATTTTCGCAGAAAATCTTTGAATGTAGAATTTGTAAGTTTCTGGAGAGGAATATTACTTGCAAGCAATGCTTCACATAAATCCATGCTAAAGTGGTTTTTTGTTTGCCTATAGAAGTGGAATCACTGCTACTTACTGCTGTTATAAGTTGTTGTCGTGGGCCTTTTTTTGCAATTCTGAGATATGAAGACTTGTCTTGACATGCTGGTCAATTTAAAACTTTTTTGTGCACGAAACATTTTTCTCGCAAACTCGACAATATAAAACATTTTCGTCGTATGTAAATGTTCCAGGATAATCAGCTACCCATGAAGAGCCACTTTTTTTGCAGGTGGCATGGTACACGTTAAACTTTAACACAACACGTTAAAAATTGCAAGCGCGTCAACAATAATGTTAAAACTGATATATTGTTTTAAAATAAAAATTCGTCGTCGAGAAAATTGTTTATTTGATCCACGCTCAAACAAATATTCTTAGAAATTAACTACTTATCACTTAATATCCCGACCAAGAAACAAAGGAATAAAATACCGTCGTAATTTTGGGTATTCCCTTGGTACTATAACCTAATCGATGTTTAGACTATTGCAGGTAATGTTCCGGCGATAAGATCGGTTCCAGACGGCAACATTAACAATACCCTGAGCAATTAAATTGCCTAGTAATACCGAGAAATATTGTAAATATAAGGAAAATATGCATCATTACTAGATTTTGGGTAAAATATGCAATAATCGGTGAGAATGGTCTAAATATGCAAATGCATATGAAAATATGCAAATGCATATAATCCGGTCTCTACTGATAACTTAAATAGTCTACAACATAATGTAACGATAACCAGAATGATTGCCAACATTCAAATCGAATAGGCACTATATATATATATATATATATATATATATATATATATATATATATATATATATATATATATATATATATATATATATATATATATATATGTATATATATATATATATATATATATATATATATATATATATATATATATATATATATATATATTAGAATATTTGGAGAAAAGTGTTATTGATAGCTTAAGCAACAAACCTATTTTCTTCAAAAGGTACGTAGATGATTGCATTCTAGCACTACAAGAAGACCAAATAGAAAACACAGTTAAAGCCTTCAACCAATTCAAGAAGAAATTACAATTCATCATCGAAACAGAACAAAACAACGCCATAAATTTCCTAGATCTAACTCTAATAAGAGAAAAAAAAAAACAAAATATAAATAGCAAATGGTACACAAAACCAACAAGTTCTGGAAAATATCTTAACTACCATTCACACCGTCCTCTAAATTTTAAGAAAAATACCGTCATAAATTTAATTGACAGAGGCTTAAAACTAGCATGTCCTAAATATAGAGCAGAAATAATAGAAAAAATAAAAACTAGCTTAACCAACAACAATTATCCGGTTAAGCTAATTAACAAAATTTTAAAAACCAGAATTCACAAATTATATAATACTCTAGATAAACAACCAAAACAAAGAACAGCTACAACATACATATCCATGCCATATATTCAAGGATTTTCAGAAAAATTAAAGCAGTCCTCAAGAAACATAATGTAACTGTTTGCCACAAAACGCATAACTCATTAAAACACCTTTTGACCCCCCTAAAATCCAAAACACCCCTACTGAAACAATCAAACCTGATATATTCTATTCCATGTCAACACTGCAACGGCTGTTATATTGGCATGACTAAACAACATCTAGAAACTAGACTGAATGGCCATAAGTATGATAAGAATAACCCAACAGCTCTATCAAAACACGTTAAACAAACCAAACACTCGTTTGATTTTAAAAATACAAAAATCTTAAAAAAAGAGTCAAATTTTTTTAAAAGATCAATCCATGAAATGATCTGTATTAATAAAGAGAAAAACAATATAAACGACAAAAGCGACGTTAGGGGTCTGAGTCATATTTATTTCGGACTCTTCTCATAATAACTCAATAGCAGTTAATAAATAAAAACACATAAACAAACCAAAGAATGACTTTCGTTCCCTATACAAATCTAAAGTTATTTTAAAAAATGTGACCGTCTTAGTAACACCTTTTAAAGAATGTTAAGTGTGTCCTCGTTTCAACCCACACATGTAAGTTTTTATATATATTTTTGTGTGTATTTTTATTATTTTCACCTTCTACATTGTATTATAAGCTTAAGAATTTTATATATTTATAACTAAAAAAAAAAATTTGTGCGTCTTATTGAATATCCAAAACAGAAAATTTCAATTTTTAGATGAACTGAAGAAGCCTAAAAATTAGGCGAAACGTTTTCAATAAACTTCTAACTAGAACGTGATGTAATTTCTCTATCCTTACAATAAAAGAACCATAAAGCCCAAGAAATTGAAAATATATATATATATATATATATATATATATATATATATATATATATATATATATATATATATGTATATATATATATATATATATATATATATATATATATATGTATATATATATATATACGAGTATATATATATATATATATATATATATATATATATATATATATATATATATATATATATATATATTTACAAACCAATGCCTATCCAGACATCATTGGCTGACTTCCGCATGGGATATGCAACTGTTTTATTTCCTAATCCTTTACAAACTTCCAACCATATTTTACAAAACGGGATATTAAAAAATACTTTTACTCTCCTACATCTCCATCTGCCTCCGGTCATAAAAACAAAGTGAAAAAAGAATACGTTTAACGATTATCTTTGGTATCAACGTTCCAGAAAATTGTTCGTTTTAAATCAGCCTTCCAAAGCTTCTTCTTATCATATTAAAGGACTCAAAAAAAAAAGTCGAAAGTGGGTTAAGCAGGAATCAAGATGCGTAATTCTTATGGATGTCGTGATGGAACTGTGCGTTTTGGACACTAATGGAATAGCTTTGCCGAGGAAGGCCTGAATTATGATTATGTTCCGGAGTTTACAACAAAGCATTTTTATTTACAAATTGGGTAAACGGAAAGTGGAACAAGGCTCAAAGAATGGATTAATTTGGGAGAAAGATTTTAGAAAAGTCAATAAATAGTTTGGTTGACATTATATTATTTTTAGAAATTTTACAGAACATGGAATCTAAAACCTTAAACTGTCTAGCTAACTTTAGTTTTGATAATATTATTTTTCTGAGTAGAAACTCATATTACTGTACATTAACATGGGTCACACTTAAATACGAGGGTGGATTGATAAGTATGGTGGATTGATAAGTATAGCGATTCAAGAACAACGTGAATCGCTTTTTTTTTCCGCACACATGCCGCTCCTGGAGCGCTTTAGGGACTACCCTGCAGCACGTGTGCTAGACCCATAAAAAAAAAAAGTAAATTTCTACAAAATGGCGGAAAATTTTGTTAAGCGGCATGGCTGGTTGCAAGCGTGATTCTTTTAATGGTTGTGTTCAAAATATTAAACTGGTGCAACATGTAGTTATGTGTTGGCAGCTATCGTAAATGATTGGTGTTACACGCTTCGTGGAATTGGATAAACCTTAATATTCTGCTGTGATAAAAGATTTTAATTTTAAAAAAAATGTACTACAGCCCAGATAGAAGCTGAGATAAACGAAATTCATGATCATTTATTACTGGATAAATAAATTTAAACGTGGTCGTACGAGCACTGCAGGTTTTGAATCTTCAAGAGGTCCGATTAAGGTTTCTTCTGAAGAAATGATCGAAAGAATAGGCGTGGTGACAGTAACAATGAATCACCGAAATTATGACTTTAAATAATGAAATAGATTAAAACGTTTCTAAAATATGTTTTTATTTTTGTATTAAAAGTGAGATTAATATTATTTTTGTTTAAATAAAAATGCAAAATACAGCAATCCACCATGTTATGTGGAACACCAATCAGAGCGGATGACGTCACGCCTAAGTAAACATTATTTCGGTCGAACTTCTCTTGTGGTAACGATAATCTCTGCACCGTTTATCAATTAATTTGTGGTTTTAAACTATCGAATTACCTAGTTTTGTATTACAAAAACTAGAACCAAGAAACGTTAGCGATGGAAGACGGTTTTATCAAGGCAAATAGCTCTAATTTACCTAGAATTAATTTGTTGATGCTTGAAGAGTTTCTTGCGTCAAACAAAGACTTTTGCTCAGCAGAATTTAGAAATCTCAAAACTTCTATATATGTAAATATTTAAGTAATCTGTATTAAAGCTACAATTTGAAACTCAAAAATCCTTAAAAACTGCACTTTATTTCTATGTCATGGTTTTATTAGTTTTAGTTTAGGTTATGATTGTTATGAAAATGTTGATATATGCTGAATGTAATTCTCTATATTCAGGGGTGCTCAAACGGTCGATCGCGATCGACAAGTCGATCGCGAGTGCTTTTTGAGTCGATCTCGAGAAAACAATTCCGATATAGAACTATTCACAGATTTTGTTTTAGGTAACTAAAACAAAATGTAATGAATAAACTACTAAAATTTATTCGATCCACAATTAGGCCAGAATAACCTCTCATCACTTTCTTTTATCGTAATAACCCCCTTCTAGCGGCAAAAGGCGGCTTTATCAAAGGAACGCGCGGTACTTGTCAAAGAAAAGCCGCGTTTTTGATTCCCGCCGATTTTTCTAGAAACTTCGGGCGGCGTGTTTGATGGGAACATTCGAGACTTCGTTCGCGCCGATATAAATGTTGCGCCTACAGGAATAGGAGTCAGTCTGAGTTGTAACTTGAAGGCGATACATCGATACAAAGTTTTTTAATAAATAGTCCAAAATGAGTGCGGCGAAGAAAAGTAAAACTTATCATTTTAATAACGATTGGGAGGAAGAATTTTTCTTTTGTATGGTAAAGGATAAGTGCATTTGTCTCATTTGCCGTGCGTCAGTTGCAACACCTAAGCGCAGGAACTTAGAGAGGCATCATAAAACGGTTCATAAAACTATGAAAAGGATTTTCCGTCACAGAGTGAATTAAGAAAACGAAAAGTACGTGATTTGATAACTTGTTTGAAAAAAGAACGAACCATGTTCACAAGACCAGCGAAACAATCAAAAGCTGCAACGATCGCGTCATTTAAAATATCTCATATATTGGCGAAACACAAGAAACCATTTGATGATGGATTGGTTGTGAAGGAAGCATTTACTGAAGCTGGTGAGACTTTATTTGGAGATTTTAAAAATAAAACAGAGATTATGTCTGCTATTAGAGAACTTCAGTTATCTCGTCCGACTGTCACAAGGCGTGTTGAAGTCATGAGTCGGGACATGGCAGATAAACTAAAACATGATATCATGGAATGTACATACTTTTCTTTACAGTTCGACGAATCCACCGATATGACAGACACTGCTCAGCTGTGTATTTTTATTCGAATGGTATTCAATGACATGTCGGCTAAGGAAGAGTTTTTGACAATGATTCCTCTGAAAGGAGAGACCCGTGGCGAAGATATATATGACGTTTTCTTCAATTTTGTAACAAACTACAAGCTACCAATATATCAACTAGTGTGCATTACAACCGATGGAGCGCCAGCAATGACTGGAAACAAAAACGGTTTTGTGGCATTGTGTCGAGCTAATGATGATTTCCCTTCATTTTTCTCCTTCCATTGCATTATACATCAACAAGTTTTGTGTTCAAAAGTTCTAAACATGGAGGAGATTATGGGCATTGCAATAAAAATTGTGAATTCTATCCGTGCACGTAGCTTGCAACGACGGCTCTTTAAATTGCAGTTGGAAGATAGTGAGTCAGCTGAACACACTGATTTAGCTCTTCACACGGACGTCAGGTGGTTGAGTAGCGGAAAATTCCTAGAAAGGTTTCAAGAATTATTGCCCGAAATAACAGCTTTTCTGGACGAAAGAGGTGATGACACTCAGATGCTGAAAAACGGAAAATGGCTGACTGGTTTGGCATTTTTGACAGACATCACAATGCATTTAAACATCATTAATTTGGAGCTTCAAGGTAAAGGAAAAACTATTATTGAGATGATTAGCGCAATAAACGTATTCAAAAGTAAATTGAAACTTATGACAGATCAACTGAAAAGAAAGGTTCTGAAAAATTTTCCGTCTTTAAAAGCAAGGATTCCTCAGTTGAATTATGATATTTATGAGGCAGAATTATCAAATATTTTGGGCCAATTCGAAATACGTTTTTATGATTTCAGTAAATTGGCAAATATCGCATCATTTATGAGTTATCCTTTTTCGTGTGAAAAACATTGAGGAATTAGCTACTGAAATAGCAAGTCAGTTTAACATGGACTCATGTTCTGTTGAAAATGAGTTAGTGCAGATTATATCAGATATACATCTCAAAGCCACAGAATCTGATACAAAATTCTGGTGTTTTATATCTGAATGTAAATATCCGAATCTAAAGCAAATCGCCCTTCAACTGACGGCAATGTTTGGGTCAACTTACTTGTGCGAGTCTGCATTTTCTGAAATGAAGATAATTAAGTCAAAATATCGCAATCGACTAACTGACGAACATATGTCATCATGCTTGCGATTAGCACTCGGTAATTACGTACCATCTTATGAAAAGTATGCTGAAGACATGCAGTGCCACGCTTCAACATCCAAAGTCACTCTTTAGTTAAGTTTAGACACTAGAACTCGTTTGTTTTGTAAGAACCAATAAACTCGCAATTTCGAATAATTATGAGTTTTTTCATTGACATTTTAGAGCAGACTTACACTTACCTTGACTAAAAAAATGCATATTGTGTGGAAAACTAATATCTATGCCACGATACACCCTACCTAGACGACAATCCTGCATCACACTTACTTGCAGCCTCTCAGAGTCGATCGATCGTAGTCTAACAATACTGAGGTAGATCGCCAGCAGTTCAAGTTTGAGCACCCCTGCTCTATATCATTTGACAACAGGAACAAGAATAAAGTATCCATTAAATAAACAGTAGTGGATGATAACATTAATGGAATAAAACCTAACCTCAATAATAATGTGACTATCTAAAGGTATTATTTAGATAATTAACAATTTCTCAAACAAGATTATTACGACACACCTCATTTATAATAATAAAATATTAAGTTAAAACTTACATCAACATGGTCTTCACAGAAATAAATTGAAGAATTTGGAGAAATAACTGCTGGGTCTCGCCATGTAAGAGTTAGCCAATTATTTCTTATTGTTTTCTTGCTTGGATCGTAAACATATAACTTGTTAGGAGTTTTTATGTGTGTATGTGTGTGTGTTTTTACATCGAGGGACCGCACACCACTTATACACTTTAGAATTCATTTTAAATACACAAAATAACAAAATTATTGTATAGACACTGTATACTTTACTATTGTTGACATGGAGTTTACAACGGCGTGACGTCACGAGCAGATGCCATGACACCTGCCAGCGTTTTGACGTGAAATTCAAAGTTTAAAAAGGGCCAATTTTATGCTAGGAAACCTGTAATTTCTCCAGAACTTGTTTGTCGGTATTTGTGGCAGGTGTAAACATTCTTTGCCATGTTATTAATGTAAAACAGTGATAACGATAAAAATATTATATTGTCTACTATGACCCCTTTGGAATAATTTGCCCAGGACTGTGTTTCCCACCGAGTACAATTTACCGCGATTCAAGAACAACGTGAATCGCTTTTTCCGCACACGTGTCGCTCCTGTAGCGCTTTAGGGACTTCTCTGCAGCACGTGTGCTACACCCATAAAAAAAATTATATTGAGGGGGTCGCAAGATATTTACTTAAATTTTTGACTATTTAGGGAGTCGCGACACTAAACAGGTTGAAAAACGATGCATTAGAACATCGAAGAACGATTGGTGACTTGAGTCTATTCTATAAGTACTTTCATGATTGTAGCCCGCTTGGTTCGTCCCAAAGTGGTGTATACTAGAACTTATTTTTTGTTCTAAATTAACCTCGAATTCTGTCATTAGGCCATTCAATAAACATTTGCTAGGCACACAGAACGATAGAGATAGATCTTGAATAGATATTATCACTATTTATTATATTTTTTTAACACTATTAACGGACTTAATGTCATTTCGTATTTTTGCGAATGTTCCTATCAGAGTAAAGTTTCAGTATATTTAATCGAGATCGCTCCTTATTAAGTATTCCGTGCATCAGATCCTTTGTTGACCCACTTTTTTGATTATAGGCAAATCCATGCTTAAGCTGACCTTACAGCGTAACCAACCCTTATTTCGAATGAGCTCAATGTAGCAAAAAGCAAACTCAGCCGCAATCTACATTCGAACAATGTAAAATTAATAACTCGAAGCCACGACAAAAGCCACGACAATTTCTGGTTCTGAATCTGGGTTTTCTACATACAAATTTTCATCTATGTTCAAAAAATCATTAAGGTTTTCATTATCAGTCAACTGCAACAAATTCTTATTTTTGATATCTGCAACTACGTTAAGTGGTAAGTCATCTTCTACATCAGATGTAACAGCTTCAGTTAACTGGTCTTCGCTTTGCATATTTTCATGCTTAAATTTCGCATTACGGAAGCAATTTTTAACTGTTTCCTTGGTTACTTGTTCCCAAACGGTTTTTGCAAAATAAACTGCATCAAATGGAGTAATTTTCTTAATTACCATAACTCAATAACTGTACCAGCAGTTTCAATGGTTACTATCAAGTGTTTTCGTATTAGACTTCGATAATAAATTTTACAATTCCCTGGTCAAGTGATTGACAAGCTGATGTATAGTGAGGGGCAGAAATAAGATTTTTATATTTCTTAAACGGAGGTCGTTTGGATGAGATCCTGCATTATCTAAAAATAACAAAACGTTTTTTTTTTTCTTTTGTCATTTTCCAATCAAGATCTTGCAACCACTCTGTCATAATTTCTCCTGTCATCCAAGCTTTCTTATTATATTTCCAAGTTACAGGCAGGTTGTTTATGTTAATATTTTTAAATGCTCTGGGTTTAGCTGCCTTACCAACGACTAAGAGTTTTTCTTTTTCTCCCGCCATATTTGCACAATGCAAAATTGTAAACCTCTCTTTGGGATATTTACCACCAATAAATTTTTCTTTTTTTAATGTTAGCGTTTTGTTGTGTAGAGCCATAAAATACAGGCCTGTCTCATCGGCATTATAGATGTCTCTCGGTGAATCTCCCTTAATTAAAGAAGATGAAACTTCTTCAGCAACAACCGAAGCTTCTTCTCCCGAAATCGGTTTAAAAACTTATCTTGTGACGGATACTAAATTTATTAAGCTAACCAGAAGAAGCATTGAATGTAGACTGTCCCGGAGACTCGGTTATTTCTTTTGCTTTGCATCGTATTAGCGGACCTGAAAAAACATTAACAATAAGTTTTTTGCTTTTTTGTCACGACAAGCCTACTGAAAGTCTCACCGTTTTTTACCCATTCTTTGAATTGATATGAAAAAAAAATCAACGCTCTAATTCCAGAAAACCTTATTAAAAAAAAAAATCATGTGCATACCTGCCAAAGGAATCCTCTTATGGCGATTTGCTATAAACCAGTTATAATACAACTTGTCAATTTTGGTACCATCACCAGTCAAAAAGCTTATTTTTTCATTCAAATTACCGTTCGGCATTCGATAACCATTTGCTAGGTACACAGAACGATCACTATTTATTATATTTTTTAACACTATTAATAGACTTAATGTCATTTCGTATTTTTGCGAATGTTCCCATCCAAGCAAAGTTTCAGTATATTTAATCGAGATCGCTCCTTATTAAGTATTCCGTGCATCAGATCCTTTGCTGACCCACTTTTTTGATTATAGGCAAATCCATGCTTAAGCTGACCTTACAGCGTAACCAACCCTTATTTCGAATGAGTTCAATGTAGCAAAAAGCAAACTCAACCGCAATCTACAGTCGAACAATGTAAAATTAATAACTCGAAGCCACGACAAAAGCCACGATAATTTCTGCTTCTGAATCTTGATTTTCAACATACAAATTTTCATGTTCAAAAAATCATTAAGGTTTCCATTATTAGTCAACTGCAACAAATTCTTATTTTTGATATCTGCAAGTACGTTAAGTGGTAAGTCATCTTCTAGATCAGATGTAACAGCCTCAGTTAACTGGTTTTCACTTTGCATATTTTCATGCTTAAATCCCGCTTTACGGAAGCAATTTTTAACTGTTGCCTTGGTTACTTGTCCCCAGCGGTTTTTGCAAAGTAAACTGCATCAAATGGCGTAATGTTCTTAATTAGCTCAAATGCTGTACCAGCTGTACCAATTTTAGTATTAAACTTCGGTAATAAATTTTAAAATTTTTTACAATTCCCTAGTCAAGTGGTTGACAAGCTGATGTACAGTGAGGGGGCAGAAACAAGATTTTTATGTTTTTTAAGCGGACGTCGCGTCGTTTAGATGAGATCCTGCATTGTCTAAAAATAACAACATTTTTTTTGCTGATTTTTCAAGACAAGTGATTTATTCTCGAAGAATTCTGATGGTTCGCTTTGTAAAGACGGGTGTTTTGTTTCCACATGCCGGATTAATTTTGAAGACTTCATACTTTCCGTGAACAAAACTTGATAACAAACAACACATTGGGGTTTGTCATCCAATGCAATAAATCAATATTTTAAATATGTATCGTTGTATAACCTGGTCTTTTTCTTCACTGTTTCATTTCGTTTTGTCACAAATTTGTCCATGTTAATTTTTTTTCTCAATATTATTGCCCAATTCGATGTTACGCCACATACACCACACTGTTATTGATTTAGTCAACACAGTATGAGAGAAGAAATCGTTCTACTTGTTTCTGTAAAAACGTAATTAACAAGGAAACTCTACTTCTCGATCTTTTGTTTTTATAACCAGAACGAGATAACTTGCACGAAACTGTCCTAGCGTATCAAAACGCACGGGACGACAGAGCCGCTCGCGCAGCCTCGCAGTAATATGAGACAAGAATAAGCATATCTTGTGGTTTGAACCTTGTTTGTCGGTATTTGTGGCAGGTGTAAATATTTCTTTGCCACGTTATTAATGTAAAACTGTGATAAAGACAAAAATATTATATTTTCTACTATCATCCCTTTAGAATAATTTGTCCAGGACTGTTTTTCCCCCACCGAGTACAATTTACAGCGATTCAAGAACAACGTGAATCGCTTTTTCCGCACACGTGTCGCTCCTGTAGAGCTTTAGGGACTTCCCTGAAGCACGTGTGCTAGACTCATAAAAAAAATTATATTGAAGGGGTCGCAAGATATTTACTTAAATTTTTGACTTGGGAGTCGCGACACTAAACAGGTTGAAAAACGATGCATTAGAACATCGAAGAACGATTGGTGACTTGAGTTTATTCTATAAGTACTTTCATGATTGTAGCCCGCTTGGTTCGTCCCAAAGTGGTGTATACTAGAACTTATTTTTTGTTCTAAATTAACCTCGAATTCTGTCATTAGGCCATTCAATAAACATTTGCTAGGCACACAGAACGATAGAGATAGATCTTGAATAGATATTATCACTATTTATTATATTTTTTTAACACTATTAACGGACTTAATGTCATTTCGTATTTTTGCGAATGTTTCTATCAGAGCAAGGTTTCAGTATATTTAATCGAGATCGCTCGTTATTAAGTACTCCGTGCATCGGATCTTTCTCTGACCCACTTTTTTGATTATAGGCAAATCCATGCTAAAGCTGACCTTACAGCGTAACCAACCCTTATTTCGAATGAGCTCAATGTAGCAAAAAGCAAACTCAGCCGCAATCTACATTCGAACAATGTAAAATTAATAACTCGAAGCCACGACAAAAGCCACGACAATTTCTGGTTCTGAATCTGGGTTTTCAACATACAAATTTTCATCTTTGTTCAAAAAATTATTAAGGTTTCCATTATCAGTCAACTGCAACAAATTCCTATGTTTGATATCTACAACTACGTTAAGTGGTAAGTCATCTTCTAGATTAGATCTAACAGCCTAAGTTAACTGGTTTTTATTTTGCATAATTTCATGCTTAAATCCCGCTTTACGAAAGCAATTTTTAACTGTTTCCTTGGTTACTTGTTCCCAAACGGTTTTTGCAAAATAAACTGCATCAAATGGCGTAATTTTCTTAAATACCATAACTCAAAAACTGTACCAGCAGTTTCAAAGGTTACTATCATCAAGTGTTTTAGTATTAGACTTCGGTAATAAATTTTATAATTTTTTACAATTCCCTGGTCAAGTGATTGACAAGCTGATGTACAGTGAGGGGCAGAAATAAGATTTTTATATTTCTTAAGCGAAGGTCGTTTGGATGAGATCCTGCATTATCTAAAAATAACAAAACGTTTTTTTTTTTCTTTTGTCATTTTCCAATCAAGATCTTGCAACCACTCTGTCATAATTTCTCCTGTCATCCAAGCTTTCTTATTATATTTCCAAGTTACAGGCCGGTTGTTTATGTTAATATTTTTAAATGCTCTGTGTTTAGCTGCCTTACCAATGACTAAGAGTTTTTCTTTCTCTTCCGCCATATTTGCACAATGCAAAATTGTAAACCTCTCTTTCGGATATTTACCACCAATAAAAATTTTTCTTTTTTTAATGTTAGCGTTTTGTTGGGTAGAGTCATAAAATATAGGCCTGTCTCATCGGCATTATAGATGTCTCTCGGTGAATCTCCCTTAATTAAAGAAGATGAAACATCTTCAGCAACAACCGAAGCTTCTTCTCCCGAAATCGGTTTAAAACTTATCTTGTGACGGATTCTAAATTTATTAAGCTAACCAGAAGAAGCATTGAATGTAGACTGTCCCGGAGACTCGGTTATTTCTTTTGCTTTGCATCGTATTAGCGGACCTGAAAAAAACATTAACAATAAGTTTTTTGCTTTTTTGTCACGTCAAGCCTACTGATAGTCTCACCGTTTTTACCCATTCTTTGAATTGATATGAAAAGAAAATCAACGCTCTAATTCCAGAAAACTTTATTAAAAAAAAAAAATCATGTGCATACCTGCCAAAGGAATCCTCTTATGGCGATTTGCTATAAACCAATTTTGGTACCTGGACTTGAGCCTATTCTATAAGTACTTTCGTGATTGAAGCCCGCTTGGTTCGTCCCAGAGTGGTGTATACTAGAACTTATTTTTTGTTCTAAATTAACCTCGAATTCTGTCATTAGGCCATTCAATAAACATTTGCTAGGCACACAGAACGATAGAGATAGATCTTGAATAGATATTATCACTATTTATTATATTTTTTTAACACTATTAACGGACTTAATGTCATTTCGTATTTTTGCGAATGTTCCTATCAGAGCAAAGTTTCAGTATATTTAGTCGAGATCGCTCCTTATTAAGTATTCCGTGCATCAGATCCTTTGCTGACCCACTTTTTTGATTATAGGCAAATCCATGCTTAAGCTGACCTTACAGCGTAACCAACCCTTATTTCGAATGAGCTCAATGTAGCAAAAAGCAAACTCAACCGCAATCTACAGTCGAACAATGTAAAATTAATAACTCGAAGCCACGACAAAAGCCACGACAATTTCTGTTTCTGAATCTGGGTTTTCTACATACAAATTTTCATCTATGTTCAAAAAATCATTAAGGTTTTCATTATCAGTCAACTGCAACAAATTCTTATTTTTGATATCTGCAACTACGTTAAGTGGTAAGTCATCTTCTACATCAGATGTAACAGCTTCAGTTAACTGGTCTTCGCTTTGCATATTTTCATGCTTAAATTTCGCATTACGGAAGCAATTTTTAACTGTTTCCTTGGTTACTTGTTCCCAAACGGTTTTTGCAAAATAAACTGCATCAAATGGAGTAATTTTCTTAATTACCATAACTCAATAACTGTACCAGCAGTTTCAATGGTTACTATCAAGTGTTTTCGTATTAGACTTCGGTAATAAATTTTACAATTCCCTGGTCAAGTGCTTGACAAGCTGATGTATAGTGAGGGGCAGAAATAAGATTTTTATATTTCTTAAACGGAGGTCGTTTGGATGAGATCCTGCATTATCTAAAAATAACAAAACGTTTTTTTTTTTTTTTGTCATTTTCCAATCAAGATCTTGCAACCACTCTGTCATAATTTCTCCTGTCATCCAAGCTTTCTTATTATATTTCCAAGTTACAGGCCGGTTGTTTATGTTAATATTTTTAAATGCTCTGTGTTTAGCTGCCTTACCAACGACTAAGAGTTTTTCTTTTTCTCCCGCCATATTTGCACAATGCAAAATTGTAAACCTCTCTTTGGGATATTTACCACCAATAAATTTTTCTTTTTTTAATGTTAGCGTTTTGTCGTGTAGAGCCATAAAATACAGGCCTGTCTCATCGGCATTATAGATGTCTCTCGGTGAATCTCCCTTAATTAAAGAAGGGCATTTTTCCCGAAATGATTTTTTTTTATAGGTCTAGCACACGTGCTACAGGAAAATCCCTAAAGCGCTCCAGGAGCGGCATTTGTGCGGAAAAAAAGCGATTCACGTTATTCTTGAAGCGCTGTAAGTTGTACTCGGTGGGAAACACAGCGCTGGGCAAATTATTCCAAAGGGATGATGTTCTCCATATAAAAGACTGCTTGAAAAGCGTTGTACGCGGAGTAACAAGCTGAACCTCATACGGATGTAAAGCACCAGCGCGACGTGTATTTCTAACATGCACTGCTTTGGGTGGAATTAAGCGGGCTACATCCTTCGAGCACTTTCCATGAAAATACTTGTAGAACAGACTCAAGTCGCCAACCGTTCTCCGATGTTCCAGCGAATCAAGGTCGCCGGTCAGTTCCGGGTCTCCAATCAAACGAACAGCTCTTCTCTGAACAGAATCCAACAAATGCAGTGTATGTTTGGGAGCGGAGCCCCAAACATGGGAGCAGTATTCCATAGTTGGTTGAATTTGAGCTTTGTAAAGAAGTCACAGTTGTGGAGTGTAAAGCTTTCTGGTTCGAAATAATATTCCCAACTTTTGAGAAGCTCTCCTTGCTATGCCTGCAACATCTTCAGCAATAACCGAAGCTCCTTCTCCCGAAATCGCTTTAAAACTTATCTTGTTACGAATTCTAAATTTATTAAGCTAACCAGAAGAAACATTGAATGTAGAATGTCCCGGAGACTCGGGTATTTCTTTTGCTTTGCATCGTATTGAAAAAAAAACATTAACAAGCTTTTTTGTCACGACTAGCCTACTGGTATTCTCACCACTTTTATCCATTCTTTGAATTGATATCAAAAGAAAATCAACGTACTAATTCCAGAAAACCTTGTTAAAAAAAAATCATGTGCATACCTGTCAAAGGAATCCCCTTATGGCGAGCTGCTATAAACCAGTCGTAACATAACTTGTCAATTTTGGTACTATCACCAGCCAAAAAAGCTTCTTTTTTAGCCATTTGCTAGGTACACAGAACGATAGAGATAGATCTTATCACTATTTATTATATGTTTTTTTAACACTATTAACGACTTAATGTCATTTCGTATTTTTGCGAATGTTCCCATCAGAACAAAGTTTCAGTATATTTAATCGAGATCGCTCCTTATTAAGTATTCCGTGCATCAGATCCTTTGCTGACCCACTTTTTTGATTATAGGCAAATCCATGCTTAAGCTGACCTTACAGCGTAACCAACCCTTATTTCGAATGAGCTCAATGTAGCAAAAAGCAAACTCAACCGCAATCTACAGTCGAACAATGTAAAATTAATAACTCGAAGCCACGACAAAAGCCACGACTAAATACAGTTCACAGCAGGGCAAACTCTTACCAGTTTAATCTATTATTATCAGTAGCATTTCAAAGGGATAATAGATGAGATATACGGTAAAAAAGATTGGGATTAAGTATTATTTATATGGCAGAAAATTTTGAAAGCAAAAGGCACACATAATAGCCTAGGGACTGTTTTAATATCTGACAGACTATATATGCCAGGGACATTTTGTTCCTTACAGGGTGAGTCGATCTACATGTATTTTTAGTGTTCCGTACGGAATATTTATGTTATATGATCACTTTGATGTCTGTCTGTCACACCCGATTTTATCCGAAACTATTTGACATAGAAAGTTGAAATTTGGCACTAATATAAGAATTGATGACTTCATCAGAGCCGTGTAGTTTTTATAGTTAAATTTTGACTTAAGGGGTTAGTTTTGGAGGTGAAATAGGAAGTGAATAAAAATAGCAGGTCATCGAGTGGGGCGTCAACTGAAAGCTTGTAAAAGTTTAAAGATATATATAATGTAATACTTGTTTACAATTTTCCTTGTATTATTTTTGAAGAAAAAGTAATTATTAATATTTAAAAAAAAAGTTAAAAAATATTTAAAATTTTACTAAGTAATATTGCAGACAGTGCATTGAGATATGTAGAGATCCCAATCCGATGCCAGGTTACATTGCTATAAATTTCTAATGGAATGGAATTTGGTTAAAATTTTGTTTTTTTTTTGAATAATTCTTAGAAGCATAGAGAATAAAAATATGTAAAAAAAATCGAATTTTTGAAAATTCTAAGTATATGTAACTCCTTAAAAGCAATCAACATCCGGAACACTAATTTCAGACCGATTTAGTGTTTTTAGGATACACTCGTTCCGTATTTTATGGACCACGACAAGTTTTTTTTTATTGTTTTATACTGTACAATTTTGGTTGCTATTTCTTTTTAGTTTTCAGTACTAAATACTTAGGGGATCACTTCGGTGTCGGTCCGTTTATCTGTCTGCCTGCCTATCTGTTACGCCCGATTTTCTCTGAAACCATTTGACATAGAAAGTTGAAATTTGTCACAATTATAAGCAGCTGAGAACCACGTCGTTTTGAAAGTCAAATTTTAATTTAAGGGGTTAGTTTTAAGGAGGTAAAATCGAAAAAGTTGCGAAAAATCACTGTCCCCCATTTTATCTCTTAAGAGCACTAATCCAAAAATTTCGAAAAAATTCTAGAATATTCCCCATAAGATGTAGTTTATCACGACTGAAAATTATCACAACATATATATGTGTGCACATATATATGTATATATATATATATATATATATATATATATATATATATATATATATATATATATATATATATATATATATATATATATATATATATATACACACAGGGTTACAGGGAAAGTCGTCCTAGATAATTAAGGACGTTATAGTTTAGGTCGTTTCTGACCGATTTGACTCTATGACATGATGTCCTAAATTTAACCGTTTTCGAGATATTGAAGTTTAAATATTTTCTAAAAAAAACATGTTTTTTTTGCTTTTATATCGATTTTTTTTTTATTAGAGGTTCTCGAGTGCGATTTTTTGGTTATTTTTAGTTAGTCTGTATGTCAAGTATCAAAAATCATCAAAAATATTTGAACTAGTTACTAACAGTTTCAAATGGCGGCTTGTTAATGTTTCTAAATTACGAATTTTTACCAAGTGTTTCCTACTTTAAATCAATAAAGAGAAAAAAAAATGTATGGAAGTTATTCTGCAAATTATTTTAAAAACTTTTACGTCTTTTTAGCTATCTAAAACGGTATAATATCTGCTGGATCTATTGAAAATTCTAAGAAAATAAGATTTCAATAGGCCCAAATGTAGAGTAACATAATAATAGAATTTAGATACTACCAATTACCGGTTTACTACCTGCACCTTCAAACAATAAAAAAGGTTGGGTAAGCATTTTTTTCCGGTCGGGGTACTCTCTGTGCGAGTGACATTTTCTGTTCACTAAACATTATTGAATGATTTTTAGTCTGCTCACGCGATTCGTCCGTGGTAGATGTCCTATACCGTGCTTTTCAAAAATATCTGTGTTTCATCTTCTGACTGTGTGAATTGGCTCGTAACTGGATTTTGATCTCTGCTTGTGAATATGGCAACGTATACCAACGAGGAATATGCTGACATCCTAATGTGTTACGGATTTTGCGAAGGAGTGTTTGTCGCGTGCACGTGATGAATACATACTGCGATATCCTACTCGTCGTGTACCTGATGTTAGCTTATTTGATGGAACTTATCGAAGACTACGAGAAACTGGTTCCGTACAAAGACGGCGGACTGACATGGGACGACCACGTATCTTTGACGAAGACGAAGAAAACGAAATACGACTTTTCTTTGAGGTGGACCCAACCACATCTACAAATGTTGTCGCACAACAGCTTGGTGTTTCGCAGTGGAAGGTATGGTTTGTAATGCATACTGTTGGGCAACACCCTTACCACTATACGCCCGTGCAAGTCATTGAAAAGGGGATCCGTTGCGAGGATTAGAATTCTGCAGATTTATGCTCAATACCGATGTCGAAGATGCATCTTTTTTTAAGAAAATACTATGGACTGGCGAGTCGAAATTCGATAAAGACGGTCTTACAAACTACCACAATGCCCACTATTAGGTTTCTAAAGAGGAAGGCAACCCAAACAAAAAAAGAACGAAAGGATCACAAGATTCAGCTTAAAAGCGTGGATGGGTATAATTTCAAATTATTTGGTTGGGCCATTCTTCTTGCCAGATAATTTGAATGGCGAGGAATTCGACAATTTTTACGGAACGATTTACCTAATTTGATGGAAGACCTACCTATTGGTTTGAGACAAAACATGTACTTTCAACACAATGGCTGCCCAGCTCACTACAGAGAAAGTGTTCGTGCATGGCTCAAAGACAATTATCCCAACAAATGGATTGGAAGAGGCGGACCCATACCTTGGCCGGCGAGAAGCCAGACCTAATACCGATGGATTTTTATGTGTGGGGTCACATGAAAAGTCTCGTATACGACCAGATGACTCCTATCGAAAACGTGGATATCCTAACCACTACACCAATTTCGATGTTTATACACTCAAAGTAACGCTCGAAGTGTCACCTTCCAACGAGCGTTTTAGTGGTGTCGCTGCGATCTGTGTTTCTTGAGTTATTTGCAATTGACGTCATCTATCGGGAAAAACGCCACGAACTTTTTCCCAGACCTGATGTATATATATACATATATATATGTATATATATATATATATATATATATATATATATATATATATGTATATATATATATATATATATATATATATATATATATATATACATATATATATATATATATATATATATATATATATATATATATATATATATATAATACATATATACATATATACATATATACATATATATATATATATATATATATATATATATATATATATATATATATATATATATATATATATATATATATATATATATATATATGTATCCCCATATAACCTTCTATTAAAATTAACAAATATAAGTGACAACACCGGTAGGTATCTACAGCTTGGCTAACTTTCCGTTATCGGGAAAATATATTTGTATTTTAAGAAATATATCAAATTTACACAAAAACAAATATAAAATAAAAATAAATTTAAGGTAGAAAATAAACGTAATGAAAGAGGACGTTAAGTTTTTTTTAGAAATTGATATGAAGATCATAGTGTTACTAAAATATAGTTAATATTGTGTTCTCTTACTAATTTCATTTTAATAATGTTTCATTTTTAAACAAAGTCGTTTTCCTTTCTACAAGATAAGGCTTAGCAGTTTGTAAGTAATGTACGTATAGCCAGTCGTGGGGAATTTTCATATGGCAATAACTTCGAAGTCAGAGATTTTTGTTGTGATTAGTAGTATTTTTTGAGTAAAAGAGGAAAAAAAAATGTTCTGCATCCTAGCTAGTCAGGAAAATCGGAAAATTACCAGCAAAATCGAAAAAAATGTTTTTTTGAAATATCTCTTAAGGGGTTCAAAATTTCGAAAATATATGTAGACAAACTTATAGAACAAGAGATTCTCTACAAAAAAAAAGGAAATTTTTGTAAATTTCCATAAAACTCGTATTTTACAGAACCCCACACACAACGCATGGAAAAGTGGTCCCGGAAAAATTGGCTGAAGACACGACCGATCGACCGTGGCGATATTAGCCACGTTAGCGACATTAGCGACCGAGGAAAAAAAAAACGACCGATCAACCGGACAACCAGACGACCGGACGACCTGGTAATATTTATTTTTTACTTCCGATTTCACTCCCCAAAACTAACCGCTTAAGTCAAAATTTTTACTTTCAAAACTACACGGCTCTGATGAGGCCATCAGTTCCTATATTAGTACCAAATTTCAACTTTCTATGTCAACTGGTTTCGGAGAAAATCGGGTGTGACCGACGGACAAATAGACACCGAAGTAATCTTCCGTACGGAACACTAAAAAAATCTCAAGCTTTTTCAATAACCCAATACGTTTTCGTGATTTAGGGTAGAAAGTGCAAGAACTTCTTAAATGAATTTTTGACGGAAGTAGGAAAGAGTAAAAAAAATACTCGTTTTTAGAAGATTCCGGGTGAAGTATACAACACACAAAAACAAAAAATTTTGTTTTTGTCCTAAAATTTATTTTATGATTTTTCTATTCATTATGCTCCAAAATAAAGAAAAAAAGTACCCATATTCCATATAAAGTTTGCTTTTGTGGTAGTTATGATAATTAATACATTTTTTTGAGTTA
>CM032446.1:3226610-3280642 GCA_019049505.1 Pachyrhynchus sulphureomaculatus | reverse complement strand
CGAATTTTTGAAAATTCTAAGTATATGTAACTCCTTAAAAGCAATCAACATCCGGAACACTAATTTCAGACCGATTTAGTGTTTTTAGGATACACTCGTTCCGTATTTTATGGACCACGACAAGTTTTTTTTTATTGTTTTATACTGTACAATTTTGGTTGCTATTTCTTTTTAGTTTTCAGTACTAAATACTTAGGGGATCACTTCGGTGTCGGTCCGTTTATCTGTCTGCCTGCCTATCTGTTACGCCCGATTTTCTCTGAAACCATTTGACATAGAAAGTTGAAATTTGTCACAATTATAAGCAGCTGAGAACCACGTCGTTTTGAAAGTCAAATTTTAATTTAAGGGGTTTAGTTTTAAGGAGGTAAAATCGAAAAAGTTGCGAAAAATCACTGTCCCCCATTTTATCTCTTAAGAGCACTAATCCAAAAATTTCGAAAAAATTCTAGAATATTCCCCATAAGATGTAGTTTGAATGAAAATTATCACAAGTGAAAATTATCACGAGTGCACATATATATGTATATATATAATATATATATATATATATATATATATATATATATATATATATATATATATATATATATATATATATATATACACACAGGGTTACAGGGAAAGTCGTCCTAGATAATTAAGGACGTTTATAGTTTAGGTCGTTTCTGACCGATTTGACTCTATGACATGATGTTCCTAAATTTAACCGTTTTCGAGATATTGAAGTTTAAATATTTTCTAAAAAAAACATGTTTTTTTTTTTTTTGCTTTTATATCGATTTTTTTTTTTTATTAGAGGTTCTCGAGTGCGATTTTTTTGGTTATTTTTAGTTAGTCTGTATGTCAAGTATCAAAAATCATCAAAAATATTTGAACTAGTTACTAACAGTTTCAAATGGCGGCTTGTTAATGTTTCTAAATTACGAATTTTTACCAAGTGTTTCCTACTTTAAATCAATAAAGAGAAAAAAAAATGTATGGAAGTTATTCTGCAAATTATTTTAAAAACTTTTACGTCTTTTTAGCTATCTAAAACGGTATAATATCTGCTGGATCTATTGAAAATTCTAAGAAAATAAGATTTCAATAGGCCCAAATGTAGAGTAACATAATAATAGAATTTAGATACTACCAATTACCGGTTTACTACCTGCACCTTCAAACAATAAAAAAGGTTGGGTAAGCATTTTTTCCGGTCGGGGTACTCTCTGTGCGAGTGACATTTTCTGTTCACTAAACATTATTGAATGATTTTTAGTCTGCTCACGCGATTCGTCCGTGGTAGATGTCCTATACCGTGCTTTTCAAAAATATCTGTGTTTCATCTTCTGACTGTGTGAATTGGCTCGTAACTGGATTTTGATCTCTGCTTGTGAATATGGCAACGTATACCAACGAGGAATATGCTGACATCCTAATGTGTTACGGATTTTGCGAAGGAGTGTTGTCGCGTGCACGTGATGAATACATACTGCGATATCCTACTCGTCGTGTACCTGATGTTAGCTTATTTGATGGAACTTATCGAAGACTACGAGAAACTGGTTCCGTACAAAGACGGCGGACTGACATGGGACGACCACGTATCTTTGACGAAGACGAAGAAAACGAAATACGACTTTTCTTTGAGGTGGACCCAACCACATCTACAAATGTTGTCGCACAACAGCTTGGTGTTTCGCAGTGGAAGGTATGGTTTGTAATGCATACTGTTGGGCAACACCCTTACCACTATACGCCCGTGCAAGTCATTGAAAAGGGGATCCGTTGCGAGGATTAGAATTCTGCAGATTTATGCTCAATACCGATGTCGAAGATGCATCTTTTTTTAAGAAAATACTATGGACTGGCGAGTCGAAATTCGATAAAGACGGTCTTACAAACTACCACAATGCCCACTATTAGGTTTCTAAAGAGGAAGGCAACCCAAACAAAAAAAGAACGAAAGGATCACAAGATTCAGCTTAAAAGCGTGGATGGGTATAATTTCAAATTATTTGGTTGGGCCATTCTTCTTGCCAGATAATTTGAATGGCGAGGAATTCGACAATTTTTTACGGAACGATTTACCTAATTTGATGGAAGACCTACCTATTGGTTTGAGACAAAACATGTACTTTCAACACAATGGCTGCCCAGCTCACTACAGAGAAAGTGTTCGTGCATGGCTCAAAGACAATTATCCCAACAAATGGATTGGAAGAGGCGGACCCATACCTTGGCCGGCGAGAAGCCAGACCTAATACCGATGGATTTTTTTTATGTGTGGGGTCACATGAAAAGTCTCGTATACGACCAGATGACTCCTATCGAAAACGTGGATATCCTAACCACTACACCAATTTCGATGTTTATACACTCAAAGTAACGCTCGAAGTGTCACCTTTCCAACGAGCGTTTAGTGGTGTCGCTGCGATCTGTGTTTCTTGAGTTATTTGCAATTGACGTCATCTATCGGGAAAAACGCCACGAACTTTTTCCCAGACCTGATGTATATATATACATATATATATGTATATATATATATATATATATATATATATATATATATATATATGTATATATATTATATATATATATATATATATATATATATATATACATATATATATATATATATATATATATATATATATATATATATATATATATATATACATATATATACATATATACATATATACATATATATATATATATATATATATATATATATATATATATATATATATATATATATATATATATATATATATATATATATATATATGTATCCCCATATAACCTTCTATTAAAATTAACAAATATAAGTGACAACACCGGTAGGTATCTACAGCTTGGCTAACTTTCCGTTATCGGGAAAATATATTTGTATTTTAAGAAATATATCAAATTTACACAAAAACAAATATAAAATAAAAATAAATTTAAGGTAGAAAATAAACGTAATGAAAGAGGACGTTAAGTTTTTTTTAGAAATTGATATGAAGATCATAGTGTTACTAAAATATAGTTAATATTGTGTTCTCTTACTAATTTCATTTTAATAATGTTTCATTTTTTTAAACAAAGTCGTTTTCCTTTCTACAAGATAAGGCTTAGCAGTTTGTAAGTAATGTACGTATAGCCCAGTCGTGGGGAATTTTCATATGGCAATAACTTCGAAGTCAGAGATTTTTGTTGTGATTAGTAGTATTTTTTTGAGTAAAAGAGGAAAAAAAAATGTTCTGCATCCTAGCTAGTCAGGAAAATCGGAAAATTACCAGCAAAATCGAAAAAAATGTTTTTTTTGAAATATCTCTTAAGGGGTTCAAAATTTCGAAAATATATGTAGACAAACTTATAGAACAAGAGATTCTCTACAAAAAAAGGAAATTTTTGTAAATTTCCATAAAACTCGTATTTTACAGAACCCACACACACAACGCATGGAAAAGTGGTCCCGGAAAAATTGGCTGAAGACACGACCGATCGACCGTGGCGATATTAGCCACGTTAGCGACATTAGCGACCGAGGAAAAAAACGACCGATCAACCGGACAACCAGACGACCGGACGACCTGGTAATATTTATTTTTTTACTTCCGATTTCACTCCCCAAAACTAACCGCTTAAGTCAAAATTTTACTTTCAAAACTACACGGCTCTGATGAGGCCATCAGTTCCTATATTAGTACCAAATTTCAACTTTCTATGTCAACTGGTTTCGGGAGAAAATCGGGTGTGACCGACGGACAAATAGACACCGAAGTAATCTTCCGTACGGAACACTAAAAAAATCTCAAGCTTTTTCAATAACCCAATACGTTTTTCGTGATTTAGGGTAGAAAGTGCAAGAACTTCTTAAATGAATTTTTGACGGAAGTAGGAAAGAGTAAAAAAAATACTCGTTTTTAGAAGATTCCCGGTGAAGTATACAACACACAAAAACAAAAAATTTTTGTTTTTGTCCTAAAATTTATTTTATGATTTTTCTATTCATTATGCTCCAAAATAAAGAAAAAGTACCCATATTCCATATAAAGTTTGCTTTTGTGGTAGTTATGATAATTAATACATTTTTTTGAGTTATCGTAGAAACATTAAATAGTTCTGGTATATTTAAAAATACCGCCAAAAACATAAGGGGGTCGTAACTTTCACACAGTGTCTACAGATGTCACACACACACAATAATTGACTGTTTTGTAGAAGACTTAAAGAGGTTAAAATGTCGTCGAGAAAGTGTAAATATGATGCTGATGCATTTTGTTATAATATGTGGTATATTTATTAAAGTACGAGATATAAAATTTTATTTAATCGCATGTGAAAAGCTTTGTGAAGCCTACAAAACCTATTTCAACTGCCCTGTTCGGAATCTAGACAAGCTCTGTTTATTTTTGTCTTTATTTATTTCAGGTTGGTATCGAGGTGAGAAACGGAGTATGAATTCGCAGTACTGAGAATTTAGCGAGAGCCAAGAGACCACGTTAATGAGTGTTATTTTCCGTAGTAAATCCAGAACACTACTAGTAAAGACGCTAATTTTTGCAAGACGTAGAGGCAAAAATACGAAACTCATCAAATATACTGACCTTGCTTCCTTTTCTGCTCCAATAGCCCACAACTTCCAGTACATGAACCTCCTAAAAAGTTGTCTCAGTCAAGCTCATCTCAGAGTTCAAATAAAGATATTGAAGATGAAGAATTTGTACTGTCACAGGAACCACCGAAATCCCATTTTCTTACCTCAGAAGACTTTAATGACTTAATAAGAGATTTGAATTTGCCGAAGAGTAAGGCAGAGCTTTTGGGTTCTCGTTTGAAGCAACGGAATTTGCTTATTGATGTCAAAATAACAGATCAACAAAGTCGGCATGAGACATTTGCTAGGTCCTTCACCAAAGAAGATGGACTTTGTTATTGTATCGAGGTTTGTTTGAAGCAATTGGGATGCCCTGTGTTCCCAGTGAATGGTGTTTATTTATTGACAGCTCGACGAAAAGCTTGAAAGCCGTTTTATTACATAACGGAAATAAATTTCCATCTCTTCCAGTCGCACATCTAAAAGAAAACTATGAAAGTGTTAAAATTTTACTCGAAGCTTTAAAATATCAAGAGTATAAGCACAGTAAACATACTACAGTAGCGAAACTGAGCTCCAATTTGGTGACGGGATTTTGACGGCGCGTGCGTCGACGGGTCCTTTTTCAAAATGGCCGCTCAGTGTTTACATCCGATCTCGGAATGTGTCTTTGGAAATGTATGTAAAATTATTTTCGCAAATTATTTGCTCGAGTCACACTTTTTTAGGCTCTAAAATTTGCAAATAAGAAATTTCTAACTCAATCAAGGCGCGCTAAGACTATTATTCTAAATCATAACTAAATTTAATTGTGCTTTATTTGCATCACATGTAATCATCAACAGTATTATCCGTCAAAAGTTTAAGTTGCCGCATTAATGATTTTTTTTTGCAGTTCCTCTGTTTTTAGTTGAAACAATGATTTCATAGAAATCATTGTATGCAATTAAAGTTGTTGGGGTTGTTGATTATTTTAATAAACCTCTATTGCTTGCTTTCACAAGACAACTTTTAACTATCTTAAATTCATTTTTGAAAAAATACATATGCATGAAACAATATTATCATTACTAATGTACGTTTTTTTTTTAGGCGTATTTGGTCAAGACCTTTCAGGGAACCTTGATTGATTTAATAAAACGTTCGTATTGGTAGAGTGATTGTCATTTGGTCATTAAAGCTTGAAATTTATTTCTAAACTTAGTTCGGCTGGTTATTTAAAAATCCTGACGTGATTGCTCAATTCTGACCTCGGATTCAGCTTCAGCGCCCAAAAATACATATAGGTATAGCCGTCTGTCTGGTAGTGAAAAGCTTTTTTTGTGTAATTTTTTTATGATTAATAAATAATCCTCCAAATTCTGGTTTTTTAGAAAGATTTATTTTTGTGTAAACTAGTATTCAGTTATTTAAAACTATTTATATTTGTGTAAATTATAAATAAAACATTTTTTTCTAAAAAGTGTATTCTCAAGAGGCTTCTAGTTTTCAATAACTTCATCAGTATTAATTCTTTGACACACCTTTTTCTAATAATAATCCTGATAAATTTAACACTGTTTAATTGCAAGTACAATTAATACTCTGAAAGTGACTTTTTTTTCTATTTTTCTCTATAAATTACATTGCACCTTTTTCATGCCAATCTTTCAAAAGTTTCTGTGAATATATTGTAAGGAATACAGAACCTATAACAACATATTTATTATTTTCAAATTTTAGACAGTATATTTTATTTTCTTATAAGCTAGGTTTGAAAGTTTAAATATTAAGTGTCGTGTTGAGATCACAAAACCACTGGGGAATGGGATTATTGAAATAACTGTTATAAATCGATTATTGAATCAAATATGCTATTAAAATAAGAAAAATTTTAATGTGATTCCAAATTTTTTTAATATGATTTTGTCAGACGATGTGTACCAGAAGGTAAAATATTCTGAACATAAGTTCGTTAAATGGACAGTACACTTAATCAAAATCCATTTTGATAGTAATTATGGTTACTATTAAAATTTTGAGGATTTATTTACCTCTTATTAATATTCCTCCTATAAAGAACTTTATTTCTATTGTTGTATACCTATACTATAAATTAAATATAGTTATTTTCCTTTTAAACTGTAATTGACAATACTCAGTATATATGAGTTAATCATTTCTAATGAAGCTAATATGGTTAGCGAAACGCGCGTCAAGTGCAAAAATAGAGTGTTTGGTGTAGTGGTGACATATACTGAATAGTGTCATTGTGCCAAAGATTCCACATTCCCAACATAGTTGTAACTGACAAGTCAGCTTGGTCATAACTATGTATTGTATGTAAATGTAATTAGGAAATTACTGTATTGACCCTTTGATCTAAATATTAATTCATTGTAAATAAAAGCAAGCATTAATTACGTTATCAAAAAGCAATACGGATAACCAAACACAAAAAGGTATAGAACCTCTAAGAATCATTCACATAGAAAATAGAGGTCTATACATATACGTTCATAATTCATTAATAATATTATATTAACCTTTCTCAAAGTTACACAATATAGTTTTGTAGTTTAAGAAAAAAATAAGTACTAAAAAAGTAGATGCAGTATTTTTTAATTAACAAGAGATCTCACACCAAACACCATACTGCTTAGAAAAAAATGCTCTTATTTTAGAAGATGTTGACATCTTAGTAATGACAATATGTCTATTTCACGGTACAAGAAAAATTGCAATAGGTATTACGTATTTTAAAATTAAATTAATTTAGTCCTTAAAAAACATCTTTATTCACAAATTTACTTGAAAAATGATGTAAATAAAATTTTAACCTCAAACAGTGACGTTTAACTTTGATAGACTTTTGAATTTTTGGATAAGATTATTAAAAACTGAAGTTGAATATGAAGAATTCCATCAAATACCTATCAAGTTTTTTCACCTGTATTCATTTCTTTTCTAACAAAGAGCTCCATTCTTTTTGTTTTTTTTTTATATTACTCATGCTGCATTAACTTTTATATTACTCATGCTGTATTAAATAACATAAACATAAATTTTCAAACATTTCTATATCTATGATTTTGAATGATAAAACTTTGCACAACTTTATTTGTATTTCAAATCTCGCGCTGGTCCACTTTTAACATGGCGGATTGCCACGTGACCTTCTGAAAATGAACCTGATTTTCCTATGCGGTTATCCTTGAGTTTCGCTACTGTATAGTGTGTTTACTGTGGTATAAGTGACAGTTCATTGGAGATTTTAAGATGGTAGGATTTTTGATGGGACTACAGTGTGGATATACAAAATATCCGTGTTATCTCTGTTGTCTGTGTGTCTGTGGGATAGTAGAGCGGATATTCAACACTATGTTCAACGATCATGGCCACTAACAACGGAATTTTGTATTGGAAAATAAAACGTAAAATGTGAACCTATTGCTGAACCTAAAAATTTATTAATGCCACCTTTACACATCAAGTTAGGGCTTATGAAACAATTCGTAAATGAGCTAGAGGAAAAATCTGAAGGTTTAACATTTTTAAAAAACTTTTTTCCAAAGTTGTCAGAAGCAAAGGTTAAAGCTGGAATTTTTGTCGGTCCACAAATTAAAAAAAATTTTGCCAATGAAGAATTTCCAAAATTACTTACTAGTGCTCAAAAAAAAAAGTTGGAATAGTTTTTAAAGCAGTAGTCTCTGGATTTTTAGGGAATAACAAAGTTGAAAATTACCAAGAGCTAGTTGAAAACATGTTAGAAAAACTTTAAAACCATGGGTTGCGAAATGTCTCTAAAAGTACATATGCTGCAAGCTCATTTAGATAAATTTGAAAGCAACATGGGGGCGTACTCAGAAGAACAAGGAGAACATTTTCATCAAGATATTTTGAATTCCGAACAACGTTATCAGGGCCTATACAACGAAAATATGATGGGGGACTACATTTGGGGTTTAGTGAGAGAAAGTACTTATGAACATGAAAGAAAAAGTAACAGGGTTCACTTTTAAACAATTTTTTTTCCACTATTTTGTAATTCGATATGATAGTAAAAGTTGATAAAAATCATATATAAATATATTTGTTTCGATTTATCAATAAATAAAAAACTATAGATTTTCTAAAATACTGTTCAAAAAAACCGTTCTCCTGGATACAAAAGCAAACTTTTTTCAGGCCATATATATTTTTTTCGTCTAACTGTCGATAAATCTATCGAAATTTCATACCCTCTTATCAAAGTCAAAATTCGTGTTGACCTGTGTAATATGTATGCCAGGAAAGTAAAAAAAAAATCAGCTAAATACAGTGAGATGTGTGAACTAGAATTTTCCAAACATTCACTGATTAAGGTCCTAATAAAAAAATATGTGGCATATGATGTCATACAAATTACGGGGACTCACGGCGACTTTCTGTAAAGCAGTAAACTTCCTAAAAACACTTTAAAATTTACAGTTCACTTTTGCCATGAAACTTTAATTACCATGATAAAGTTGAGAGGCTCTTTGTGCAAGTATATAATATTTCAAAGTTTGAATTGAATTGCTGGTTATTTTCAATTAAATGATTTACGTAATTTGAGTTATTTTTTCTATTAATGTATTATAAAATATATTCTTTTATTCTTTTTGAAAAACTTCTTCCTGTTTGACCTATATATGTGTTTGAGCAATTTCCGTAATTTAATTTGTATTCTCCGGATTTATTGTCTCTATCTGTTTTAGTTTTGTTATTTTTTATAAATTTGCCAAGTGTGTTGGATGTTTTAAATGCTGTGTTAATATTTAATTTTCTCAAGAAACTATTTAATTCAGTGCTGCATCTACCATAGTACGTTATTGACTTTACGTTTTTATAAGGTTCTTTATTATTCGGAAAAACTGTAATAATGGCTTTTTGGTAAAGTTCTTTCTTGAGAATACTATCTATTATGGATGGTGAATAATTATTATTTACTACTAATTGTTTTATAATATTAAATTCTTTTTAAAAATCGTCTTGGTTTAGAGGAATATTTATTAGTCTGTGAATCATACGGAAAACTGCAAGTTTGTGACTTGGTGGATAACATGAGGTTATTATGGATAATTATGTCAGTATGTTTATGGCAAATAAATAAACTGTGTTTGTTATTATGTCTTTTTATTGTTAGGTCAAGGAAATTTAAGCTATTGTTGGTTTCAACTTCACTGGTGAATTTTATATTTTTGTGTATATTATTCAAAAAATTTTGAAATATGGTAAATTGTCTATCACTTCCTGTAAAACAACATAAGATATCATCAATATATCTATGCCAATATACAAATTTTTCAAACAGTGGGTATTTGCCTATTTGATTTTCTACATTATTCATAAATATTTCCGCCAAAAAAGGACTAAGTGGATTGTCCATTATAATACATTTCCACTAAATTTTTTATTTTTAACACCATGACATGTTTCGCTGTACGATAGCTTCTTCAGATGGTTTGCTACAAAATGAGGATAAAATTACTATAATAAATGGTTGGTTCACAGTTTTTATGGCAGGTAATCAAATAATTTATTTAAAATAGATTTAGTAATGGTGAATTATTTAAGTCTAATTGTTCATGTATTAAGGAATCTGAATTTTTCAATTTGTTTATTTCTAAAGATTCTAGGTAATTAAGTTTCAGGCTCTTTGTGCAAGTATGTAATATTTCAAAGTTTGAATTGAATTGCTGGTTATTTTCAATTAAATGATTTACGTAATTTGAGTTTATTTTTTCTATTAATGTATTATAAAATATATTCTTTTATTCTTTTTGAAAAACTTCTTCCTGTTTGACCTATATATGTGTTTGAGCAATTTCCGTAATTTAATTTGTATTCTCCGGATTTATTGTCTCTATCTGTTTTAGTTTTGTTATTTTTTATAAATTTGCCAAGTGTGTTGGATGTTTTAAATGCTGTGTTAATATTTAATTTTCTCAAGAAACTATTTAATTCAGTGCTGCATCTACCATAGTACGTTATTGACTTTACGTTTTTATAAGGTTCTTTATTATTCGGAAAAACTGTAATAATGGCTTTTTGGTAAAGTTCTTTCTTGAGAATACTATCTATTATGGATGGTGAATAATTATTATTTGCTACTAATTGTTTTATAATATTAAATTCTTTTTAAAAATCGTCTTGGTTTAGAGGAATATTTATTAGTCTGTGAATCATACGGAAAACTGCAAGTTTGTGACTTGGTGGATGACATGAGGTTATTATGGATAATTATGTCAGTATGTTTATGGCAAATAAACAAACTGTGTTTGTTATTATGTCTTTTTATTGTTAGGTCAAGGAAATTTAAGCTATTGTTGGTTTCAACTTCACTGGTGAATTTTATATTTTTGTGTATATTATTCAAAAAATTTTGAAATATGGTAAATTGGCTATCACTTCCTGTAAAACAACATAAGATATCATCAATATATCTATGCCAATATACAAATTTTTCAAACAGTGGGTATTTGCCTATTTGATTTTCTACATTATTCATAAATATTTCCGCCAAAAGAGGACTAAGTGGATTGTCCATTATAATACATTTCCACTAAATTTTTTATTTTTAACACCATGACATGTTTCGCTGTACGATAGCTTCTTCAGATGGTTTGCTACAAAATGAGGATAAAATTACTATAATAAATGGTTGGTTCACAATTAATGGCAGGTAATCAAATAATTTATTTAAAATAGATTTAGTAATGGTGAATTATTTAAGTCTAATTGTTCATGTATTAAGGAATCTGAATTTTTCAATTTGTTTATTTCTAAAGATTCTAGGTAATTAAGTTTCAGGCTCTTTGTGCAAGTATGTAATATTTCAAAGTTTGAATTGAATTGCTGGTTATTTTCAATTAAATGATTTACGTAATTTGAGTTATTTTTTCTATTAATGTATTATAAAACATATTCTTTTATTCTTTTTGAAAAACTTCTTCTTGTTTGACCTATATATGTGTTTGAGCAATTTCCGTAATTTAATTTGTATTCTCCGGATTTATTGTCTCTATCTGTTTTAGTTTTGTTATTTTTTTATAAATTTGCCAAGTGTGTTGGATGTTTTAAATGCTGGGTTAATATTTAATTTTCTTAAGAAACTATTTAATTTAGTGCTGCATCTACCATAGTACGTTATTGACTTTACGTTTTTATAAGGTTTTTTATTATTCGGAAAAACTGTACTAATGGCTTTTTGGTAAAGTTTTTTCTTGAGAATACTATCTATTATGGATGGCGAATAGTTATTATTTACTGCTAATTGTTTTGTAATATTAAGTTCTTTTTGAAAATCGTCTTGGTTTAGAGGAATATTCATTAATCTGTGAATCATATTATGGAAAACTGCAAGTTTGTGATTTGGTGGATGACATGAAGTATTATGGATAATTATGCAAGTATGTTAGTCAGTATTATGCTGCTATTAAAATTACCAAATCTAAGTGACAACGCCGGTAGGTATCTACAGCCTTGCTAACTTTTCATTATCGGGAAAATATATTTGTACAAGAATTTAATCGGTTCGTTTTGGCATATTAAAGGAAAATAATAATATAATTCAAAATACATTTAGTTTTTTAAGAAATATGTCATATTTACACAAAAACAAAAATAAAATAAAAATAGATTTAAGGTAGAAAACGAACGTAATGAAAGAGGACGATAATATATTTTTTTAGAAATTTATATGAAGTGGATAATGTTACTAAAATATAAATATCTAATTCTGTGTTCTCTTACTATTTTCATTTTAATAATGTTTCATTTTTAGACAAAGCGGTTTTCTTTTATATAAGATAACGAACTGGCTTAGCAGTTTGTAAGTAATGTACGTATGGCCCAGTTTGCGGGGAATTTTCACATGACAATAATTTCGAAGTCAGAGATTTTTGTTGTGATAAGTAGTATTTTTAGAGCAAAAGAGGAAAAAAAAATGTTATGCATACTAGCTATTCAGGAAAATATCGAAAAATCACCAGAAAAGTCGAAAAAAAGCTTTTTTTTGAAATATCCCTTAAGAGGTTCAAAATTTCGAAAATATATGTAAACAAACTTATAGAACAAGAAATTATCTACAAAAAAGGCAATTTTTGTAAATTTCCATAAAACTTGTATTTTACAGGACCCCACACACAACACATGAAAAAGTGGTCCCGGTCAAATTGCCTGAACACACGACCGACCGACCCTGGTGACCTTGGCAACATTGGCCACATTAGCGACATTGGCGACCGAGAAAAAAAAACTACCGACCAACCGGACAACCAGACAACGGACGACCTGGTAAAATTTATTTTTTACTTCCGATTTCACTCCACGAAACTAACCGCTTAAGTCAAAATTTAACTTTCAAAACGACACGGCTCTGATGAAGCCATCAGTTCCTGTATTAGTACCAAATTTCAACTTTCTATGTCAACTAGTTTCGGAGAAAATCGGGTGTGACAGATGGACAAATATACACCGAAGTAATCTTTTAAGTGTTCAGAACGGAATACTAAAAAAATCTCAGGCTTTTTCAATAACCCAATATTTCGTAATTTAAGAAAGGTAGAAAGTGCAATAACCTCTTAAATGAATTTTTGACGGAAATAGGAAAGAGTAAAAAAAATACTCGTTTTTAGAAGATTTCCGGTGAAGTATACAACACAACTCTACAAAAAAAATTTTTTGTTTTTGTCCTAAAATTTATTTTATGATTTTTCTATTCATTATGCTCCAAAATAAAGGAAAAGTACCCATATTCCATATAAAGTTTGCTTTTGTGGTAGTTATGATAATTAATACATTTTTTTGAGTTATCGTAGAAATATTAAATAGTTCTGGTATATTTTAAAAATACCGCGAAAAAATAAAGGGGTCGTAACTTTCACACAGTGTCTACAGATGTCACTTAAGTGACAAACAACAATTGACTGTTTTGTAGAAGACTTAAAGAGGTTAAAATGTCGTCGAGAAAGTGTAAATATGATGCTGATGCATTTTGTTATATATGTGGTATATTTATTAAAGTACGAGATATAAAATTTTATTTAAACGCATGTGAAAAGCTTTGTGAAGCCTACAAAGCCTATTTCAACTGCCCTGTTCGAAATCTAGACAAGCCCTGGGCTCCACATGTTGCTTGTAATAATTGCAAAAGATGTTTAGAAGGTAAACAATTTTTTTTTAGTAAAAAAAAAATATAAATACGTTTATTTTTATCTTTAATTATTTCAGGTTGGTATCGAGGTGAGAAACAGAGTATGAAATTCGCAGTACTGAGAATTTGGCGAGAGCCAAGAGACCACGTTAATGACTGTTATTTTTCGTAGTAAATCCAGCTAAAAGACGTAGAGGCAAAAATGCGAAACCCATCAAAAATCCTGACCTTGCTTCATCTTCTGCTCCAATTTCACATAGCCCACAACTTCCAGTACCTGAACCTCTTAAAAAATTGTCTCGGTCAAGCTCATCTCAGAGTTCAAATGGAGATATTGAAGATGAAGAATTTGTAGTGTCACAGGAACCACCGAAACCCTATTTTCTTACCTCAGTAGACTTTAATGACTTAATAAGACATTTGGATTTGCCGAAGAATAGGGCAGAGCTTTTGGATTCTCGTTTGAAGTAATGGAATTTGCTTATTGATATAAAAATAATAGATCAAAGTCCGCATGAGACATTTGCCTCGTTCTTCACCAAAGAAGATGGACTTTGTTATTGTAACGATATAAGAGGTTTGTTTGAAGCAGTTGGGATGCCCTGTGTTTCCAGTGAATGGCGTTTATTTATTGACAGCACGACGAAAAGCTTGAAAGCCGTTTTATTACATAATGGAAATAAATTTCCATCTCTTCCAGTCGCTCATTCTGTACTTCTAAAAGAAAACTATGAAACTGTTAAAATTTTACTCAAAGCTTTAAAAGATCAAGAGTATAAGTGGCAGTTCATTGGAGATTTTAAGATGGTAGGATTTTTAATCGGACTACATGGTGGATATACCCGTGTTATCTCTGTTTGTGGGATAGTAGAGCGGATGCTCAACACTATTTTCAACGATCATGGCCACTAAGAACGGAATTTTGTGTTGGGAAATAAAACGTTAAATGTGAACCTATTGCTGAACCTGAAAATGTGTTAATGCCGCCTTTACACATCAAGTTAGGGCTTATGAAACAATTCGTAAAAAAGCTAGATGAAAAATCTGAAGCTTTTACATTTTTAAAAAACTTTTTTCCAAAGTTGTCAGAAGCAAAGGTTAAAGCTGGAATTTTTGTCGGTCCACAAATTAAAGAAATTTTTGCCAATGAAGAATTTCCAAAATTACTTACTAGTGCTCAAAAAAAAAAAAAGTTGGAATAGTTTTTAAAGCAGTAGTCTCTGGATTTTTAGAGAATAACAAAGTTGAAAATTATCAAGAGCTATTTAGACAAGGCGAAATCGGCGCCATCGTTGGAAAAAATTTTCTAATTGAATTTTTTTTCATAACCTTCTCCAGGAGATGCCCCTGAAAGAGGATCAACATGTTGCCGGGCGGTAACCTGGTCCGAATTTGTTTAAACAAATTTTTTTTAAACAAAGTCCAAAAATTGAAATTTTCGCCCCGGAACAAGTTTTTTTAGGTAAATTGGACCATTTTGAACAAAAAATGTCTCTTGTGAATTTTCTCTAAAATGCGCCGTTTTCGAGATATCGGCGATTTTAGGTGCGAGAAAACGCGAAAATGGCCACTTTCACCTCCCAATATCGGGGTCAAAAATTAAAATTTTCAATGTTGCCAAGTGTCCAAATTAAAGTTTGAGATCTCCTCTACAAATTATCGTAGGAAATATTGCAATATCTTCATTTTTAAATATTGTTTTTTAACAGTTAACAAATTGCGTTCGAGCGCCCGCGGCTGCATCGAAACTGTATATGTACATAGATATATACGCAACGCCCGTACGTAGGCGCACGGAACTGTATACGCACTGCGATGCTCTATAAAGCTTTGTTTCTTGATTTCTTATTAAAATTAATATATTTGAAAAGTATGTAAAAAATATTTATTTATTAAAGAGTAATTGTTATATCAAATTTAATTATTATAACAAATGAATATAAATAAAAATTCAATATTCGATTAGGATGGTAGAAGAATTAAAACAATTTTATGAAATATAACTTATATATATTTAATAGAATTTTCGCAAATATTTAAATTACACCCACACATGAGTATACAACTTACGTTGTTGCTTTTGCAATTACATGCATTAGTTTTACAATTTTTTGTACATTTACATTGCCTAATTAACGAATCTGGTATCGAATTTTTTAACATGAATTTGGGTAACAATTCACCTGTTTCTATAGTGTAACCAAATTCTGTTGCATCTAAATGTCGATACCGAGAATACAATGACATTTTCCATATGTACGTTTGTAGTGAAGCTCGTGAAATGTGCAATTTTAAAGCATCGGATGTACATGGAATTTTTCCAAAATTAATACCCATCCCACAAGAACGTTCTAAAATTATTTGTCTAGCATTATCTGCTGTTTTCCATGGCATTTAATTGTAAGCCAGTACCAAGTGGGGTTAATGCATTTTGAGTATCTAAATCAAAGACTAAATCTAAAGCTTTATTTTTAGTACCTACTTTACTAGTAGTATCACAGCCTGTAAACGCATGTAAAGCAGGCAAAACTTGACAAACTTGACTAGTTTAAATATTCAGCAGCTACATTACAAGACAATAATCTTGGCTTCTGACCAACTACTTTAAAATACAATCCTGTACAACCAATTAATTTGAAAAAGCTCCAATAATGAATTGCTAATATAAAAACGTCGGTATCAACGGAATGAATTATTATTTCAGAATTATAAGGTAACATATATCGAGCATGACAAAATATCCTTGTATCAGCCTCTAAGTGATTGTTTTCTAACTCAATAATTTCATGTATATTATTTCCCTGTATACAATAGCACTTTTCAATGTTATAGAATCCACCTGATATTATTAATTGTTGAGTGTGACTTAATGCAACGTAATTTACAGCATTATTAGATAAATATTGAACCAATTGAAACTTATTATTTGTATTCATCATTAAAGTTTTAATATTTTTTGGAATTTTTGTATCACAGTTTTGAATAAATATATTCGCGCCTACGTACGGGCGTTGCGTATATATCTATGTATACAGTTTCGATGCGGCCGCGGGCACTCGAACGCAATTTGTTAACTGTTAAAAAACAATGTTTAAAAATAAAGATATTGCAATATTTCCTACGGTAATTTGTAGAAGAGATCTCAAACTTTAATTTGGACACTTGGCAACATTGAAAATTTTAATTTTTGACCCCAATATTGGGAGGTGAAAGTGGCCATTTTCGCGTTTTCTCGCACCTAAAATCGCCGATATCTCGAAAACGGCGCATTTTAGAGAAAATTCACAAGAGACATTTTTTGTTCAAAATGGTCCAATTTATCTGTTCCGGGGCGAAAATTTCAATTTTTGGACTTTGTTTAAAAAAAATTTGTTTAAACAAATTCGGACCAGGTTACCGCCCGGCAACATGTTGATCCTCTTTCAGGGGCATCTCCTGGAGAAGGTTATGAAAAAAAATTCAATTAGAAAATTTTTTCCAACGATGGCGCCGATTTCGCCTTGTCTAATTTGAAAACATGTTAGAATACTTTAAAACCATGGGTTGCAGAATGTCTCTAAAAGTACATGTGCTGCATGCTCATTTAGATAAATTTGAAAACAACATGGGGGCGTACTCAGAAGAACAAGGAGAACCTTTTCATCAAGATATTATGAACTTCGAACAACATTATCAGGGCCAATACAACGAAAATATGATGGGGGACTACATTTGGGGTTTAGTGAGAGAAAGTACTTATGAACATGAAAGAAGAAGTAATAGGGTTCACTTTTAAACTTTCTTCCACTATTTTGTAATTTGATATGAGTGTAAAAGTTGATAAAAATCATATATAAAATATATTTGTTTCGATTTATCAATAAATAAAAATTTAAACTATGGATTTTCTAAAATACTGTTTAACCGTTCTCCTGGATACAAAAGCAAACTTTTTCAGGCCATATATATTTTTTTCGTCCAACTGTCGATAAATCTATCGAAATTTCATACCCTCTTATCAAAGTCAAAATTCGTGTTGACCTGGGTAATATGTATGCCAGGAAAGTAAAAAAAAAACAGCTAAATACAGTGAGATGTGTGAACTAGAATTTTTCAAACATTCACTGATTACGGTCCTAATAAAAAAATATATGGCATATGATGTCATACAAATTACGGGGACTCACGGCAACTTTCTGTAAAGCAGTAAACTTCCTAAAAACACTTGAAAATTTACAGTTCACTTTTGCTATGAAACTTTAATTACCATGATAAAGTTGAGAGACTGCTCTTTATCGAATATCTAATTAAACTTAATTCTGAAACTTTATACTTTGCAATTAGCAAACAGGTTGGTGTAGCTTCTTTATTAAATGTAGGTCATAATATAAGCAGCTTTAAACTTATATAAAGGATTGGGTAACATAATTTAACTTTTATAGGTAGACCGTGACACAGACGAGAGCATAAAGCAGTCAAAACTAACCTCTGTAATTCTTATATGTTGTGTAATACCTTAGACGGAGATATTGCCACAGAGGTAAGTTAGGAAAGTTGACTATCAGATATGACTGCTGAAGATAGAAGAACTTCAACTTAAAGAAGACCTCCTGTAAATTATCGGAACATCTACTGTATCTTGAATTGATTCAGCCGATACTTGGAGGAAATCCATAACTAGAAGTTTTACAAACAAGTAAAATACTATTTAAATTTCCACTAAATTTATTATTTTGAACACCATGATATGTTTCGCCGTACGACAGCTTCTTCAGATGGTTTGTTACAAAATGAGGATAAAATTACAATCCTTCGTTATCTTACATTTAACAGTCTTCTCCCCACCCATCAATCTAGTTGCATAGCACCACTTCTGCGTTATTAAATCTCACTGACAATATAGTCAGAGCTTTCGATCAAAAATAAAGCTGTTATCTCGGTCTCTCTGGATTATTCCAAAGCATTTGACGTCCTGGATTACGAATTGCTCTGTGAGAAGCTCAAGTATCTGGGATTTGATGTCATATCAGTGTCTTTTTTTGAAACCTATCTTTCAGATAGACATCAGAGGGTCCGTACTGCCGGTAAATGTTCCTCCAGTGGAAGAGTGGTGTCTGGAGTTCCACAGGGGTCTATTCTCGGACCTCTTTTGTTTATGATATACACTTTTAACATTTTTCACTCTGCTGTAAATTCGCAGGTACAGGCTTATGCCCTTGATACTGTATTGCTGCACTATTTTAACCCCAGCGAGCCAGAGGATGCTACTCAATGCTTAAACGCTGATCTCGAGGCAGTACTTACTTATTCGAAAGAGCATAACCTGAAAATAAATCCTGATAAAACTGAAGTAATGTTGTTTTGTTCAAGGAGGTGTCGCCAGATGTTGGAAAAAGTTATTAAACTTCATTTGGGTGACGTTAATTTGAGTTTTACGGGGTGTTGTAAGAATCCTGGACTGTATATTGATGTGAACTTGAGGTTTACATGTTAGTACACTGCTCCGAAGAAGCTATGCGAGAATGAAAATCCTGTACGCAAATCCGTACATCTTAAATTATAAAATGAGGAAAAAATTATGTGAATCCTTGATCTTGCCTATATTCCATTATTGTTGTAGAGTCTACTTTTCATGTTTATACATGATTACTAAAAATCGTCTGCAGATTGATCAGAATACATGTTACCGTTTTATTTTTAACATTAGGAAGTATGATCATGTATCAATTAAAATTAATAAACTAAAATGGTTAAATATGACAAATACAGTTAAATTACATTTTGCAGTATTCCTAATGAAACTCCTGCTGCAATGGTGGGCCAGCGTACTTAAGAGAAAAACTTATATTCCGCTCTTCTGTTCACGACCATGACCTGAGACATCGAGATCATCTCACTATGCCAAAACAGCAGTCTGCTTTGTTCCGGCGTTGCTTTACTTATAACGCTGTATCTCTTTATAATTCGCTTGATCAGGAGTTGAAATTGTGCAATAACAATATTTTGCGCTCGAGACATAAATCTCGGTTGCTAGGTCTACAACATGTGTAGTGCTACGAGGCTGGTTTGAAAAGCCCGTGCAAAGTCCGAGAGATGGCACCACCGGCACGTATCGAGGTCATGTTTAGTTAGTAGCATCTCTTGAATGAACGCACACCAAGTTTCAGCCATATTGGTCTACTTCTTTGTGTTTGGCATTCGTGTGAATCAAGGAAGTCGAGTGATTTTCAAGAAATGGACGAAAAAGAATTTCGTGTGGTGATTAAACATTACTTTATGAAAGGCAAAACGCCTCAGGAGACTAAAGAGAGGCTTGATAAACATTATGGTGACTCTGCAACTTCGATTAGAACAGTTTATAAGTGGTTTTCAAAATTTTCGGATTGGCGATATGGGCACAAGTGACGCTGAACGTTCTGGACGGCCTGTGGAGGTTACGACTCCAGAAATCATTGATCAAATCCATGATATGGTGATGGATGACAGAAGAGTTAAGGTGCGTGAGATTGCTAGTGCTGTGGGCATCTCGACTGAACGGGTACATAATATTTTGCATAAACATTTGGACATGAGAAAGCTATCCGCAAGATGGGTGCCGCGAATGCTCACGCTTGACCAAAAACGGAATCGTGTGAAGTGTTACAAGGATGGTTTGCAGCTATTCCAGAAGAATCCGGAGGACTTTAAGCGTCGTTTCGTCACTGTGGATGAAACATGGATACATTACTATACTCCTGAGACCAAACAACAATCTAAACATGAAACTAAAATGAGTTACCAAGGGGGAATCTACACCAAAAAAGGCGAAGACCGTTCCTTCGACCGGAAAGGTTATGGCGACTGTCTTTTGGGATTCGCAAGGGATAATCCTCATCGATTATCTGAAAAAGGGTAAAACTATTACAGGTGAATATTATTCATCGTTATTGGACCGTTTGAAAACCGAGCTGCAAGAAAAACGCCCGCAATTGGCCCACAAGAACGTCCTTTTCCATCACGACAACGCACCAGCACACTCCTCAACAGTTGTGGTCGCAAAATTAATGGAAATAGGATTCCAACTCGTTTCACATCCCCCCTATTCTCCAGACTTGGCTCCCTCGGACTACTATTTGTTCCCCAATTTGAAGAAATGGCTGGCGGGGCAAAGATTTTATTCAAACGAGGAGGTGATTGCAGACACTAATGGATATTTTGCAGACTTGGACAAATCCTATTATTCGGAAGGGATCAACAAACTAGAACATCGTTGGACGAAATAAAAAAGGTTTACCCCAAACACATAAGTAGTTTTTATTTTTGCACGGACTTTTCGAACCAGCCACGTATACCAAGGATTTCAGAATTTTTCTGTAAGCCTTGGCTATATGTGGTTTACCGATATTTATAATATGTAATACAGTGTGTAGAATTTGGATTCTTTTGTAGTTTTCTATATGTCTTTTTTTTATCTTATTTTATTTTCTTGGTATTGTGTTTTCTTTTGGTTTATTTTTTACATTTAATTAGGCTTAAACGAGGACGGAAATGGTTGAGTGTAAGAGTAGCGTGTGGCTAAACTCGGCCATTTCTTCTCCTTCTGCGTTAATTGTAATTGTATGTGTACATTCGGAAATTGTTTATTATATATATTTTTGATTTTGTTTTGTATTGATTTTGTGGATATCGAATTAAAGACCATATTTATTTATTTATAAATGGTTGGTTCACAATTTATGGCAGGTAATAAAATAATTTAATTAAAATAGATTTAATAATGGTGAATTATTTAAGTCTAATTGTTCACTTATTAAGGAATCTGAATTTTTCAATTTGTTTATTTCTAAAGATTCTAGGTAATTAAGTTTCAGGCCTTTTGTGCAAGTATGTAATATTTCAAAGTTTGGGTCGAATTGGTGGTTATTTTCAGTTAAATAATTTGCGTAATTTGAGTTATTTTTTCTTTTAATGTATGGTGAAGCATATTCTTTTTGAAAAACTTCTTCCTGTTTAACCTATATGTGTGTTTGAGCAATTTCCACAATTTAATTTGTATATTCTGGATCTACTGTCTCTATCTGCTTTAGTTTTGTTATGTTTTATAAATTTGCCAAGTGTGTTGGATGTTTTAAATGCTGTGTTAATATTTAGTTTTTTCTAGAAACTATTTAATTTAGTGCTGCATCTACCATAGTACATTATTGACTTTACGTTTTTATAAGGTTCTTTATTATTCGGAAAAACTGTACTAATAGCTTTTTGATAAAGTATTTCTTGAGAATATTATCTATTATAGATAGTGAATAGTCATTATTTACTGCTAATTGTTTTATAATTTTAAGTTCTTTTTAAAAATCGTCTTGGTTTAGAGGAATATTTATTAGTCTGTGAATCATATTATGGAAAACTGCAAGTTTGTGACTTGGTGGATGACATGACTGGTGAATTTTATATTTTTGTGTATATTATCCAAAAAATTTTGAAATGTTGCAAATTGTCTATCACTTCCTGTAAAACATCATAAGATATCATCAACATATCTATGCCAGTATAGACATTTTTTAAACAGTGGGTGTTTACTTATTTGGTTTTCTATGTTATTCATAAATATTTCCGCCAAAAGAGGACTAAGTGGATTGCCCATTATGAGACCGTCTAGGCTGCTGTATAGGTCGTTATTAAATTCAAAATAATTATGTTCTAGGCAAACCTTTAAGCAATTTAAGATGTCTTGTTTTATTATTGGGTTGACATTGATTTCAGAAAGAAGTTTTTCAATTTGTAATATAGTTTCCTTACTTGGTATCCTTGGAAAAAGATTTTGAATATCGAAAGAGATTAATTTTGAATTGTCAGGTAACTTTAAATGTTTGATGTTTTCAATTAGTTGTGAATTTTTTATTGCAAATATAGCTTTAAATTTAGTGTTGTCTATGAATATTTGAACAAGACGTAGTGATAATATGGGGCTAACACGAAAAATACTACTAGCCTTTTAGAGTAACCTGTTTTGTGAAGTTTTATTAGTGAATATAGAGTGAGAATTCTAGAATCTTTATCATTAAACAAACTTTACAAATAGAGATCGTTGATTTAATAATTTTCTGATAATTTTCAGTTGGGTTACATTTTAAAATTGGGTATTTATCTGGGTTTAAGAAATCTAATGTTCTTTGGATATAACCTACTTTATCAATCGCTACTACTGAATTACTTTTGTCTACTTTTGTAAATATTATATCTGCTGATTTATTTCTAATGTCTTTTTTTAATTGAATATCTTGTCTTGGAGTATTTTGTCGTAAAAATTCTTTTTTTATTATAGTAACTGCTCTGCGTTTTTTACTAATATTATTTGAGTAATGATTGAGAGGTATTTCTGTATCAACTGCTAATATATTTAATGTATTTGGAGAGATATTGACTTCGATATTATGTTTGAAACTTTTATTTAGTAATTGAGTTTCATTAGTCGAGAAGATTGTCTGTGTTAAAATGACAAATCTATCAAAGGATTTGTGATAGGAAAACTTTTTATTAGGGTTTATTATTTTGCTATTATTTCTTACGAGAGTCTTGAGCTTTTTCTTCTCAATTAAATATTTTTTATGTATGATATTATTTACTTCTTGTCTTGTATCATTATCCAAAGTAAAAAATTCAATATAATGGAGTCTATAAGTTAATTCTGTATGGATTACTTTCAGATAAACGTTAAAAATGTCTCTTTTTCGAAATTGAATCCTCTTATCTTCTGTTAACCATTTCTTTAGACCAGCTGAGGAACCTTGTTTCACAGCAAATCTCTTATTGTTGGTTTTTAATTGATAATACTGTTGAAACACTTTAAAATTTGGTCGAAGAACCATACATTTTGAGAACACAAACACATTTTAGTAACAATTTAAAATACATATTGGCTAGGAAACTTATTGAAGCTCCTTTTAACACTTGATTTTATATATATATATATATATATATATATATATATATATATGTATATATGTATATATATCCAAAGAACAATAGGTTTCTTAAACCCATTTTTAAATGTAACCCAACTGAAAGTTATCAGAAAATTATTAAATCAACGATCTCTAATTGTAAAAGTTTGTTTAATGATAAAGATTCTAGAATTCTCACTCTTATGAACCACAAACACCTAAACTATATTCACTAATAAAACTTCACAAAACGAGAGTCACTACAAGGCCAGTAGTATCTTTCGTGTCAGCCCCATCTTATAAACTATCAAAACGTCTTGTTCAAATACTCATAGACAATACTAAATTTAAAGCTAAATTTGCAATAAAAAATTCACAACAGTTAGTTGAAAACATCAAACATTTAAAGTTACCTGACAATTCAAAATTAATCCCTTTCGATGTTCAAAATTTTTTTCCAAGCATACCAAGTAGGAAAACTATATTACTAATTGAAAAACTTCTTTCTGAAATCAATGTCAACCCAATAATAAAACAAGACATCTTAAATTGCTTAAAGATTTGTCTAGAACAAAATTATTTTGAATTTAATAACGACCTATACAGCAGCCTAGACGGTCACATAATGGGCAATCCATTTAGTCCTTTTTGGCAGAAATATTTATGAATAACATAGAAAACCAAATAAGCAAACATCCACTGTTTAAAAAATGTGTATACTGGCATAGATATGTTGATGATTTCTTATGTTGTTTTACAGGAAGTGATAGACAACACAGAGCGACAAAAAAATATTTTTGTTTTGGTGCCTGGGATTTTAGAGCTGATTTTAACTATATTTTGGTACGCTAAATCTATACATGCAATCCGTTTTTCTCTATCAGCTCTACTTTTTTAGATACATCAACTTATCTACCAATGTGGTTTTTATTCAGTATATTCATTTATGAGAGTTCTAAAATTATTATATATTCATTAATGTAGGTACAATGGTTTTATTGTCAGTCTGTAATTGGGTAAATTCCAGGTAAATCTATAAATAGTGGAACCATTGCCTATCAGGTACCTGAACTTACCCTTTTAATCACCTAACTCGCGTAAGTCTCGTCAGTTTGTGCGTTCTTACTGATGAGAGTAGATCGAATTCGGCGTGTTATTTTATGTTAAGAAAAGAGTGTTTTTTGTGTTATTGAACAGAATTAAAATGAGTTCAGGTTCCAGTTCAAGAAGAAGTTGTGTAAATCAACCTGATGTGTTTTGCTATATATGCGGAGAATACATATTTCAACAAAACAGACAAACTATTACTAACTTTGTAAAGCGAGCATATCTTGGATACTTTGGAGTTAAGCTTGGTGATCAGGACAAAACGTGGGCCCCGCATCTCGTATGTAAAACTTGTACAGAGCATTTACGGCAGTGGACTACCGGGAAAAGAAAATGTCTAAAATTCGGCGTACCACTTCAATGATTGTTATTTCTGTTTAGTAAAATACTAATGGAATCAATCGAAATAACCGCAGTAAGTGGACTTATCACAATTTAGACTCGGCAATACGCCCTATCCCGCACTCAGATGAAATACCAATTCCAACATTTCATCAGCTACCACATATCTCTGATGACGAATATTTTCCCTCTGATCGCTCTTCTGATGCTAATAAAAGTTCTGATGCTAATGAAACTAACAGTGACTATGAGGGGACGTCATCAGTTCCTCAACGCTTCAATCAAAATGAATTAAATGATCTCACCAGGGATCTCAATTTATCGAAAAAAGCTTCTGAAGTACTGGCTTCTAGGTTGAACGACAAAAATTTACTGGAACAAGGAACCAAAATTACCTTTTACCGTACAAGAGAAAAAGATCTGCTACCATTCTTTTCTCAAGAAGACAATCTTGTATTTTGTCACGAAATTAGGGGACTCATGAAAGAAATGGGACTTTCTGAATATATTCCAGATTGTTGGCGCCTATTTATTGACAGTTCAAAGCGAAGTTTAAAATGTGTCCTTCTACATAATGGGAATAAATATGGTTCAATACCACTAGCTCACTCAACGAAACTGAAAGAAGAATATAATACCATAGCTTTGGTCTTGCAGAAGATAAAGTATTACGAACATCAATGGATGATTTGTGTAGACTTAAAAATGGTAAACTTTCTTCTTGGGCAGCAAAGTGGTTACACGAAATATCCGTGTTTCTTGTGCCTCTGGGATAGTAGGGACAAAACACACCACTGGGTTAGAAAAGATTGGCCTCAGAGAGAAAACATGGACGTTGGGGAAAAGAATGTCATTAACGACGCTTTGGTTGAAAGAGAAAAAATCATACTTCCTCCGTTACATATAAAGTTGGGCTTAATGAAGCAATTTGTAAAGGCTCTTGATAAGAATGGGTCTTGTTTTGCATATATAGGGGTAAAAATGCATCAGTTGAGCACAGAAAAACTCAAAGCAGGGATATTTGATGGCCCACAAATAAGACAATTAATTAAGGCCTTCATAAATTCAATGAATCAAGTTGAACGAGAAGCTTGGACATCATTTGTTGCAGTTGTAGAAAATTTTCTAGGCAAACATAAAGCTCAAAAATATGTTGAAATGGTTAACAAGATGCTTAATAGTTTCAAATCCTTAGGGTGCAATATGAGTATTAAAATACACTATTTACACAGCCACTTAGACCGTTTTCCAGAAAATTTAGGAGACATGAGTGAGGAACAAGGTGAAAGATTTCACCAAGATATTAAAGTTATGGAGGACCGCTACCAAGGAAGATGGGACATGCACATGATGGCAGATTACTGCTGGAGTTTAAAAAGGGACTGTTTAAAAAAACATTCAAGAATGTCGCGGAAAAGAAGCTTTCCAAGTGTTGAGTGACTATTTCATTTCTTCAATGTTTTTTTTTTGTTTGTAAGTACGACATAATATTGTATTTTGTATAACTAAAATAAAAATTTCGTATCTACTTTTGTTTACTACACTTACGGATTTGAGTTACAATAATGTAACTTATATTTCTCTAAAATTGTATATCTTAAAAATTTGAGCTCCTAGGTACAAATGAATACGTTATTTGAATTCAGGACATCAAATTGATATAGAATCAGCTCAAAAAACCTCGACACCAAAACAGCTGTTCCCCTGTGCAATTTACCATATTTCAAAATTGCTTGAATAATATCCACAAAAATGTAAAATTCACCAGTGAAGTTGAAACCAACAATAGCTTAAATTTCCTTGACCTAACAATAAAAAGACATAATAACAAACAGTGTTTATATTTACCATAAACCGTCCCATACTGACATAATTATCCATAATACCTCATGTCATCCACCACGTCACAAACTTGCAGTTTTCCATAATATGATTCACAGACTAAAACATATTCCTCTAAACCAAGACGATTTTCAAAAGAACTTAATATTATAAAACAATAGCAGTAAATAATGACTATTCACCATCCATAATAGATAATATTCTCAAGAAAAAACTTTATCAAAAAAGCCATTAGCACAGTTTCTCCTAATAATAAAGAACCTTATAAAAACCTAGTAGATACAGCACTAAATTAAATAGTTTCTTGAGAAAATTAAATATTAACACAGCATTTAAAACATCCAACACACTTGGCAAATTTATAAAAAATAACAAAACTAAAACAGATATAGACAATAGATCCGGAGTATACAAATTAAATTGTGGAAATTGCTCAAAAACATATATAGGTCAAACAGGAAGAAGTTTTTCAAAAAGAATAAAAGAACATGCTTCATCATACATCAATAGAAAAAATAACTCAAATTACACAAATCATTTAATTGAAAATAACCACCAAATCAACCCAAACTTTTAAATATTACATACTTGCACAAAGGACCTAGAATCTCTAGAAATAAACGAATTTAAAAACTCAGATTCCTTAATAAATGAACAATTAGACTTAAATAATTCACCATTACTAAATCTGTTTTAATTAAATTATTTTATTACCTGCCATAAATTGTAAACCAACCATTTATTATAATAATATTATCCTCATTTTGTAATAAACCATTTAATTAACCCGACATAGTTATGTCGGGGACTCCATTCCCCTAGCATCGTCGCTCAATTTGTTGGGCGTTAGTTTGGGAGCAAATATGTCCTGGCATGAACATGTTGCAGGCATAGGAAGGAGAGCTTCTCAAAAGTTCGGAATATTATTTCGAACCAGAAAGCTTTACACCCCACAACAACTGTTAATTCCTTACAATGCTCAAATTCGACTAACTATGGACTACTGCTCCCACACTGCATTTGTTGGATTCTGTTCAGAGGAGAGCTGTCCGTCTGATTGGAGACCCGGAATTGATCGGCGGCCTTGATTCGCTGGAACATCGAAGAACGGTTGGCGACTTGAGTCTGTTCTACAAGTATTTTCATGGAAAGTGTTCGAAGGATGTAGCCTGCTTAATTGCTCCCAAAGCGGTGCATGTTAGAAATACACGTCGAGCTGGTGCTTCACATCCGTATGAGATTCAGCTTGTTACTCCGCGTACAACGCTTTTCAAGCAGTCTTTTATATGAAGAAAATCATCCCTTTGGAATAATTTGCCCAGCGCTGTGTTTCCCACCGAGTACAATTTACAGCGATTCAAGAATAAAGGAAATTTAAGTAGTGTTTTACTTCTTTGTAAAACATCTACAGTATCGTCTAGAGTATTGGTTCGTGACCCACAAGAGGGTCGCCTTGGCTTTTTTGGGGTGTCGTCGGTTATCAATTATAAAAACCTCTTCCAAAGCCTTTGCAAGAAGTGCTCGCCTCTTTGGTGACAACTGTTAATTATATAAAATCTAGTGCTCTCAATACTCGTCTGTTCAAGGAACTATGTAAAAGCATGAACTCTGATCACGAAATTTTTCTTTTCGACGCTGCATTTCATTGGTTATCAAAAGGAAATGTTTTGGGCCGAGCCTCTCAGTTTAAAAACGAAATAAAACAATTCTTAGAAATGAAAGAACATGAGTTTATGACCATCTTTAAATGGTGAGACTTAGATCCAAAGAGTAGCTTATTTTTCTGATATCTTAGATCAGCTAAACAAGCTAAATTTAAAACTGCAGGGTAAGAACGCATATTATTTACTTGAGAGATAATATCCAGGCGTTCATTTTAAAGCTGCACAACTGGAACCGTAAAAATATATCTTGGAAACTTTACCATCTTTGAATACCTTTGCACCAAGACTGAAGGATCGGAGACGGGAATTGTAGATAATCTAAGAGAGGAAATTAATAACCCCCCTCAAGCTCTTGAATCTGAAATATAACGTTATTTCCCGAAGTTCTCTGCTCTCAACTTTAGTCCTTGGTGTGAGAAAGTCCAATTCAATATTTATTTTAGAACCGCATGCTTGTAAGTGAAGTACAGGGTGAGTCAACAATAGAGTAAAGTTCATTATCTCATTTGTTTCGGGACAAACAAATGTTAAAAACAATAGTATTAGGGAATGTTAAGGTGCACAGTTTAAAATTATTTTTGAGAATACAGGGTACTTCAAAAAAAGCGTGGCCGATATAATATATGTTTTTTTTAAATGGAAGATCCTATTTTCTAATTTATTTTTAAATTCTGCGTAACATTTTATAACTTTTTTATTGATAATTTTATATACTTAAACCTAATAGTTTTTCTAATATTTCAATTTAAAAAAAAAATACTAGTTTTCAGTTTTTTAAAAAATTGCCAGTAGAGCCATTATTTCTGAAGTTGCAATACTCATAATTGGTACGAGCGTTCTATAGAGATGCAAAAAAATATATATGTAAAGAAATTTGAGTTAGATGCTTCAGGATGTTCAAAATAAATTTGTGCATTTCGACTATTTTGAATTGAAAAATCTTAAATTTCTTAAATGGCACAGCCCGTATATTATTATTTTTTCTGTTAGATTTTACAAAACCCTCCAACTTTTATTAAGTATTCATATACCTATTTCTAATAGTTTTCGATTTATTTTGAATTTTTCAATTTTTACCCTTGTTTTTAATACACTTACGCTATTGTGAAAACATAAACAAATAGTTAGTAATAATTTTAATATACTTTAACTTATCCAATGATTAATTATTATGATGTAATAAATGTTCAAAAATATGCCCGCCTACTTAAATACACATGTATAGTCGTTTAGCTATATTTTCCGTTTTTCTTAGCATAAGGAGCGTTATTGTCGTTGTATCCTATTTTCCATATCTACTGGTGTTGTATGGGGATTCACATAAACACGATCTTTAATATAGCCCCACAAAAAGAAGTGTAAAGGTGTTAAGTCACATGATCGAGGGTGCCACTGAATGAATCCATCCTTACCGATCCATTTTTGTGGGTAACGATCGTTTAAAAACATTCTCGAACTTCCCGGTGGTAATGAGCAGGAGCTCCGTCTTGTTGAATCCACATTTGTTCCCCTTCAAAGTTATCAACTTCTTCAAAAAAGCTGAAGTAATTCGTTTCGCAAAAATTTAGAGATCTAGGCCCGTTAAGCGGTTCGCGGAAAAAATATGAACCAATAATTCGAAAATTTAATATTCCACACCATACACTAAGCTAACAATGGTTTTGGTTTTGAACTTCCCAGATCCAAAATGGATTAACTGTTGAATAATAATGCATGTTATGGCTATTAACTGCTCCATTACTGCGAGAAGTAACTTCATCAAAAAACATTATTTTGGATAAAAAATTTGGATCGGCCTCTATTGCTCCATTCATGATGGTATAAAAGTTTACTCGTCGTTCAGAATCACGATCTTGAAGTTCTTGGTGTAGTTCCATATGAAAAGGATGATACTTGTATTTTCTCGCGGTGAGACTAACTGTAGATTGGGATGTGTCAGATAAGTCAGCTAGTTGACGGCTGCTGACCTGGGGATTATCTTCAACATAAAGCAAAATCTCCATTTCTTTTTCCTCATTGGTAGCATTTTGGTTCACTACTTTCTGTTTCGTATATCCAACGCTACCACTACCATCAAACCGTTCCATTAAGCATTGAAAAGATTTTCTAGATGGTATACGTCTATTAAGGTACTTCGCTTCGTAAAGCTAAGGGGAAAAATTCAAAATAAATCGAAAACTATTAGAAATCGGTATATGACATACTTAATAAAATTTGGAAGGTTTTGTAAAATCTATCAGAAAAAATAATAATATAGAGGGTGTGCCATTTAAGCAATTTCAGATTTTTCAATTTAAAATAGTCGAAATGCATAAATTTATTTTGAACACCCTGTAGCATCTAACTCAAAATTTCTTTACATATATCTTTTTTTCATCTCTATAGGAGGCTCGTGCCAATTATAAGTATTCCACTTTCAGCAACAATGGCGCTACTGGCAATTTTTTACACAGTATTTTTTTTTAAATTGAAATATTAGAAAAACTACTAGGTTTAGGTATATGGCATTATTAATAAAAAAAGTTAAAAATTTTACGCAGAATTTAAAAATAAATTAGAAAATAGGATGTTCCATTTAAAAAAAAACTTATGTTATATCGGCCACACTTTTTTGAAGTACCCAATATACTCAAAAATAATTTTAAACTGTGCACCTTAATATTCCCTAAAACTATTGTATTTTACATTTTTTCGTCATTCCCAAAAACAAATGAGATACTGAACTTTACTCTATCATTGACTCACCCTGTACAAGGTAAATTGTTATATCTATATTTTCATTTTACGTTGTCTTCTTCAATAAAAACTTTTACCAACATTCAAATGATGCACTTGTGATTAGTTTTTAACGTAAAAAAAGGAAAGAAATTGTTACTTTTAATCTATTCTTCAGCAAACATTATTATGCAAACGGTAAAAGTTTCACGTTAGTTTATTCGGGAAATTCGAAAGTTTTAAAACTACAAGCACCTAAAATGTATTTAGGTAAATAAGTAAAGTACACGTAGTTTTCAGCAAGAGTAAGTTTAAAATTTAATACTATCTATTATATCTACTCGTACATGCTATTAAGCTAATCATAATATCTTCTAGAGGTATAGCTTTAGATGAATTCTCAAATGCAGTTTAATTAGCCCTATATTCCATATAGCATAGTTGTTAGAGGCAAATTTTGACGAGAAGCTCTCATTAAATGTTAACAGACTGCATTTTGGTATACAGGTATTTTTTTAGACGTAGAATGCGATAAAAAAAGTTTGCTGTTCTAAAGTGTACGCCAAGCCTACAAAATCGAAAATAAAATGAAAAATTCGGTTTTTTTGCAAGTATCTCGAAAAATAAAAGATATCGATATGAAAGAACGGGAAATTTTGCAAAAAACAGTATATAGATTTTTTTTTACTTTCACTGTCATTTGAAATAAAATGGCTGGTTTAACAAAAGCCTTCAGTTGTAGTCGGAATCATGCTTCCAGCCTCATCTATGATTAAATTAACGTTTCTGTATACCGCTAAATATTTTAGAATTGGATATTAAGGGGTTTCTCGGGGTGCTGATTAAGAATCCAATAGCAGATTTAAAAAATTCAATATATATACATATATATATATATATATATATATATATATATATATATATATATATATATATATATATAATATATATTGCATAATAATATATTTTTTGATACATTTTATAATGAATTATGTCATACCCACCGTCATCCAGGCATTCCGTTTGGTTTTCCTGCAAAAGTTATTTTCTCTTGAAGGGAAAGATAACCTGATATAGTGAAGTAAGCAGTTTAGAAATGAACTGAATTCCTGTTCGACGTCGGGTGCCTGGAACACATCCTTCCAGGTTTCCTCGTTCAAATGCATTCTAAAAGTTTCAACATTATTTTTACTGTAATCTCTTTTATAGAGAGTTCCTAAAGGTATCGGTTGATATAGTATTTTGAAGAGTTGAGCTGAGTGATCCGACAAACAGTTGTCCCAAACATAAGAATGCAGTTTGGAGAACTCATAACTTGTACAGATGTAATGTAATAACGAAGGAAAATCTCATATGTCGCAAACTTTTTGCCTGGTACTGTATGTATGTTAGAGTTTCCTTTTTGAGAAAAATAAGTTCCAGAGTTTTCAATTGACGATCAATTTTATCAAAAGCTTCGCAGAAGTAGATGGAGTCAACCTAGAGATCAATACTTCCAGTGATAATTTCTGAATACAAGGCAAATCTAGAGTCTATAGATCGTTGGTTCCCAACCAGTGGGTCGCGACTCACAAGGAGGTAGCCTCCGGTTTTTTTAGAGGATTGCTGGTTATCAGTTTTAAAAACCAAAATTAAAGGTTGATGTTAAAATGTTAATAATTTATTTATGAGATATACGACGTAATTAATGGACGGCTCACCCACGCACCTCTCCTTATGCCTGACGAAATCCGACTGGGGCAAGCTGGCTGGGTAGTCAGCAGCGATCGCGACACTCCGTTGCCTCTCGAAGAAAGTACTTCTAACTGATATGGAAACGAAAATTATTCACTTTAGAGATAATATCCAGGCGTTCGTATTAAAACTGCAAAACTGGCACCGTAAAGTAAATCTTGGAAACGTTATCATGTTTGAACACCTTTGCACCAAGATTGAAGAATCGGAGACGGGAACTGTAGATAATCTAAGAGAGGAAATTAATAACCACCTTTAAGCCCTTAAATCTGAAACACAATGTTATTTCCCGGAGTTCTCTGAACAAGAAGCTGCATTAGTACGAGAACCATTTCCTGTATCTTTGGATGTTACCGACATTCTCTATGAAGTGCAGGATGATTTTTGGGAGCTGCAAAATGACTCGTTAGCGCGTGATTTATTTGAGGAAAAATCAAAACTTCAATTTTGGGGTGCTATGTGTCATTCGTATCCTAAAATTTCCATGCTTTCTTTTCGAATATTAGGGCCATTTGCTTCTACTTACCTCTGCGAAAGTGGATTTTCACCTCTTCTGCAGATCACGACAAAAGCCAGAAATAAGCTGGATGTTTAAGATGACATGAGATTGGCCTTGATGAAAACTCAACCAAAAATTATAACATTTGTTAAGCAAATGCAAACTCAATAATAACATTAATACTTAATAATTATTACTTTATAAAAAATATCACTGTTAAGTCCTAAAATATGTTTTTTTCAAATGCTTTATTTTTTTTTGTTTTATTGATCCAATATGGCGGATAGGGAAGGTGGGTTGCGAACAATTTTAAAAAATCTAAAAAGAGTCACGATTAAAAATAAAAAACCGGTCAAGTGCAAGTTAAATTTGCACAATTAGTGTTCCGTACGTTAATTGCTTTTAAAATAAAAAAAATTTGTTACGGTGCACATTGGGACTGAATGCCGAAAAGGTGGCCATAAGTCCCTAAAATGAATGTTCGATTGAGGGACTTTTCAGGCTCTAGGTATGTGGGTTGGTACCTGCGCTATTCGAAACGACCGGTTATAATAATCAAATCTGCATCCGTGGCTCTTGACACCTATTGTTGTTAGAGCGTCGAGCAGGCCAGATTCTGAGCTTGTTCTGTTTGAGTTAGACAGGCAGATTCAATTGCGCTCAAATGTTTTGTACTTGAAGTTAATTTAATTTCGTGAAATAGATTCTCCGAATAAAAGTGAGTACATTTAAACGATATAAATTGAGTACAATAAAATTTGATTATCATTTGATTATTGTAACGTTTAAAATATCACTTTTTTAGAACTTTTAGTTTCAAACATCAAAATTAGTTAAAAGTCCCACGACATCCCACTGTCAAATCAATTTTATCGTGTTTTCTAACTATTTTTTAATAATATAGAAGTAAAATGAGCTGCCTGTACTTGCACATTTTTAGTGTTCCGTACGGAACACTTATAAGATCACTTCGGTGTCTGTCCGTCTGTCTGTCCGTCTGTCCGTCTGTCCGTCTGTCACACCCGATTTTCTCCGAAACTATTTGTCATAGAAAGTTGAAATTTGGTAGTAATATAGGAATTGATGGCCTCATCAGAGCCATGTAGTTTTGAAAGTTAAATTTTGACTTAAGGGGTTAGTTTTGGGGGGGTGAAATCGGAAGTGAAAAAAAAAATCTTTTTACTAGGTAATCGAGTGAGGTGTCAAATGAAAGCTTGTGAAAACACGAGTAAAAAACATATATATATATATATATATATATATATATATATATATATATATATATATATATATATATATATATATATATATATATATATAATGTAATACTTGCGCGCACTTTTCTTTGTATTATTTTTAAAAATCGCGAAAAATCGCTGTCCACCCGCCTTATCTCGGAAAGTACTTATCAAAAAATTTTGAAAAAATTCTGGAATATTCTCCACGGGGTGTAGATTGAACGAAAATTTTCACGAGTGCATTACCTGTAATAATTTATCTGATATATAAAAAAAAAACAGAAATTTCAAGGTCATCAATTTTCAGTAAAGATTGGAAATAAACTTTGTTGAAACTTATTTGGGGTGTATTTGATGAAGTCATTGATCATTTTATATCACCGTAACATAAATTTTCACTTAAGGGATTCGTTTTGAGGGTGAAATCGGAAGTGAAAAAAAAAAATTTTTTTACTAGATCATCGAGTGTGGTGTCAAATGAAAGCTTGTGAAAACACTAGTAAAAAATATATGTAATGCTTGCGCACACTTTTCTTCGTATTACTTTTAAAAAATCGTGAAAAATCGCTGTCCCCTACCTTATCTCGAAAAGTACTGATCAAAAAATTTTGAAAAAATCCTGGAATATTCTCCACGGGGTATAGATTGAACGAAAATTATCATTACCTTTAATAATTTATCTGGTATAGAAAAAAACCAAAATTTCAAGGTCACCAGTTTTCAGTAAGGATTGGAAATAAACTTTGTTGAAAACTTATTTGGGGTGTGTTTTGTGAAGTCACTGATCATTTTATACCACCGTAACATAAATTTTGACTTAAGGGGTTCGTTTTGAGGGGTGAAATCGGAAGTGAAAAAAAAAATTTTTTACTAGATCATCGAGTGTGGTGTCAAATGAAAGCTTGTGAAAACACGAGTAAAAAATATATATATAATGTAATACTTGCGCCAACTTTTCTTCGTATTACTTTTAAAAAATCGTGGAAAAATCGCTGTCCCCTACCTTATCTCGAAAAGTACTGATCAAAAAATTTTGAAAAAATCCTGGAATATTCTCCACGGCGTATAGATTGAACGAAAATTATCATTACCTTTAATAATTTATCTGGTATAGAAAAAAAAACAAAATTTCAAGGTCATCAGTTTTCAGTAAAGATTGGAAATAAATTTTGTTGAAAACTTATTTGGGGTGTGTTTTGTGAAGTCACTGATCATTTTATACCACCGTAATATAAATTTTGACTTAAGGGGTTCGTTTTGAGGGGTGAAATCGGAAGTGAAAAAAAAATTTTTTACTAGGTCATCGAGTGTGGTGTCAAATGAAAGCTTGTGAAAACACGAGTAAAATATATATATATATATATATATATATATATATATATATATATATATAATGTAATACTTGCGCACACTTTTCTTCGTATTACTTTTAAAAAATCGTGAAAAATCGCTGTCCCCTATCTTATCCCGAAAAGTACTGACCAAAAAATTTTGAAAAAATCCTGAAATATTCTCCACGGGGTATAGATTGAACGAAAATTATCACTACCTTTAATAATTTATCTGTATAAAAAAAAAAAAAACAAAATTTCAAGGTCACCAGTTTTCAGTAAAGATTGGAAACAAACTTTGTTGAAAAACTCATTTGGGGTGTGTTTTTGTGAAGTCACTGATCATTTTATACCACCGTAACATAAATTTTGACTTAAGGGGTTCGTTTTGAGGGGTGAAATCGGAAGTGAAAAAAAAAATTTTTTACTAGATCATCGAGTGTGGTGTCAAATGAAAGCTTGTGAAAACACGAGTAAAAAATATATATATAATGTAATACTTGCGCCAACTTTTCTTCGTATTACTTTTAAAAAATCGTGAAAAATCGCTGTCCCCTACCTTATCTCGAAAAGTACTGATCAAAAAATTTTGAAAAAAATCCTGGAATATTCTCCACGGCGTATAGATTGAACGAAAATTATCATTACCTTTAATAATTTATCTGGTATAGAAAAAAAACAAAATTTCAAGGTCATCAGTTTTCAGTAAAGATTGGAAATAAATTTTTGTTGAAAACTTATTTGGGGGTGTGTTTTGTGAAGTCACTGATCATTTTATATTACCGTAACATAAATTTTGACTTAAGGGATTCGTTTTGAGGGGTGAAATCGGAAGTGAAAAAAAAATTTTTTACTAGGTCATCGAGTGTGGGGTCAAATGAAAGCTTGTGAAAACACGAGTAAAAAAATATTTATATAATGTAATACTTGCGCACACTTTTCTTCGTATTACTTATAAAAAATCGTGAAAAATCGCTGTCCCCTATCTTATCTCGAAAAGTACTGACCAAAAAATTTTGAAAAAATCCTGAAATATTCTCCACGGGGTATAGATTGAACGAAAATTATCATTACCTTTAATAATTTATCTGGTATAGAAAAAAAAAAAAAAAAAAAACAAAATTTCAAGGTCACCAGTTTTCAGTAAAGATTGGAAACAAACTTTGTTGAAAACTCATTTGGGGTGTGTTTTGTGAAGTCACTGATCATTTTATACCACCGTAATATAAATTTTGACTTAAGGGGTTCGTTTTGAGGGGTGAAATCGGAAGTGAAAAAAAAAATTTTTTTACTAGATCATCGAGTGTGGTGTCAAATGAAAGCTTGTGAAAACACGAGTAAAAAATATGTATATATAATGTAATACTTGCGCACACTTTCCTTCGTATTACTTTTAAAAAATCGTGAAAAATCGCTGTCCCCTATCTTATCTCGAAAAGTACTGACCAAAAAATTTTGAAAAAATCCTGAAATATTCTCCACGGGGTATAGATTGAACGAAAAATTATCATTACCTTTAATAATTTATCTGGTATAGAAAAAAAAACCAAAATTTCGAGGTCACAAGTTTTCAGTAAAGATTGGAAACAAACTTTGTTGAAAACTCATTTGGGGTGTGTTTTGTGAAGTCACTGATCATTTTATACCTCTGTAACAAAATTTTTTATTTTAAAAACAATCAACGTACGGAACACTAATTGTGCAAGTTCAACTTGCACTTGACCGGTTTTTTTTAAATAAATTTTATGTAAAAAGGTATGAATAATGTTATATCTATCTTTATAATACATAATACTCAAATCCGTGTTAATTTTCATTTAACATTAGTCAACTGAAACATTTTGTTTTTCACATTTTTAATTTCAGATCCTTATCAGCGACATCGGAAAGCCCTATAGTCGAAATTTCATGAAAATATGACAAAAATTATCATTTTTGTACGCATGTGGGATCCACCATTTTGTTTTTCACATTTTTAATTTGAGATTCTTTATCAGCAACCTCGAAGAGCCCTATAGTCGAAACTTAATGAAAATATGACAATTATTATCAATTTTGTTCGCCATATTGGAGCCGCTATTTTGTTATTTACATTTTGTATGTCAAATTCTTAATCAGCGACCTCAAAAAACCAGATATGCAAATTTTCATATAATTCGAATAACACCTTCATATTTTCGCCACCTTTCTGGGTTTTGGTCCCAATGTGCGGTGGTATAAAATGATCAGTGACTTCACAAAACACACCCCAATTAAGTTTTCAACAAAGTTTGTTTCCAATCTTTACTGAAAACTGATGACCTTGAATTTTTTTTTATACCAGATAATTTATTAAAGGTAATGCACTCGTGATAATTTTCGTTCAATCTACACCCCGTGAAGAATATTCCAGAATTTTTTCAAAATTTTTTAATAAGTACTTTTCGACATAAGGCGGGTGGACAGCGATTTTTCGCGATTTTTTAAAAATATTACAAAGAAAAGTGCGCGCAAGTATTACATTATATATATATTTTTTACTCGTGTTTTCACAAGCTTTCATTTGACACCACACTCGATTACCTAGTAAAAATTATTTTTTTTGACTTTCGATTTCACCCCCCAAAACTAACCCCTTAAGTCAAAATTTATCTTTCAAGACTAGATGGCTCTGATGAGGCCATCAATTCCTATATTATTACCAAATTTCAACTTTCTACGACAAATAGTTTCGAAGAAAATCGGGTGTGACAGACGGACAGACAGACGGACAGACACCGAAGTGATCTTATAAGTGTTCCGTACGGAACACTAAAAATGTTGTAACGGAAGTATAAAATGATCAGTGACTTTACAAAACACACCCCAAATGAGTTTTCAACAAAGTTTATTTCCAATCTTTACTGAAATTTGATGACCTTGAAATTCCTGTTTTTTTTTTATATACCATTTTCGTTCAATCTACACCCCGTGGAGAATATTCCAGAATTTTTTCAAAATTTTTTGATAAGTACTTTTCGAGATAAGGCGGTTGGACAGCGATTTTTCCCGATTTTGCAAAAATAACACAAAGAAAAGTGCGCGCAAGTATTACATTATATATATATTTTTTTTACTCGTGTTTCCACAAGCTTTCATTTGACACCAGACTCGATTACCTAGTAAAATTTTTTTTTTTTTCACTTCCGATTTCACCCCCCAAAACTAACCCCTTAAGTCAAAATTCCTATATTACTACCAAATTTCAACTTTCTATGACAAATAGTTTCGGAGAAAATCAGGTGTGACAGACAGACGGACAGGCAGACACCGAAGTCATCTTATAAGTGTTCCGTACGGAACACTAAAAACAGACTCAATGGACACAAGTATACAAAAAATGCAACAACGGCACTTCACAAACACACAATGGAACTTGGACATAATTTCAACAAAGATTTTAAACAGGGACATTAATATTGGAAAACTTGCAATAAAAGAAATGATCGAAATTAAAAAAAAAAATGAGAAAATTACAGTCAATGATAAAAGGAACTTTCAAAACTACATGGCTCTGATGAGGCCATCAATTCCTATATTACTACCAAATTTCAACTTTCTATGACAAATAGTTTCGGAGAAAATCGGGGTGTGACAGACGGACAGACAGGCGGATAGACACCGAAGTGGTCTTATAAGTGTTCCGTACAGAATACTAAAAACTGGGAAGAACTGATATAGATCTATTTGGGTAAAACCTATGTTGAGAGCAGTAATTTGAATTTTTATTTATCAAAAAAAAAAAAAAAAAAATATATATATATATATATATATATATCTATATATATATATATATATATATATATATATATATATATATATATATATATATATATATATATATAAATACTTATTTTAAAAATCTTAACAGATATTAAAAATGGCTTTTATTACAATAAATTTCAACGGTAAACTTACCACTTCAAAACTAGCTACCTTATTTATCTGAAACTAACTTATTTTCCTCAGTTTAAATTATCCAGCTTGTTTATTGTTTCATTTCCGCAAATAGATCTCCAGTTAGTTAACAAGCTAACTGTATAATTAATGTAATACTCTAATTTTTAATTAGCACAGGCGGATATTACCAGTTTTATTTAGCTTCGTTTTAGAATTAGAAACTTTCAACGATAATTGTAGAGCTTCTATTAGTAACTTAGACAACAAATATAAAATTAAAGAACTGGAATGAGTCATTAAGGATAGATAAATTCATAAAATATGTTATCCTTACATGCATCATTTATGGCAGCATGGCGGCTGCTATGTTAGGATAGTGAAATCATGGAAGATATCGGGTAGAAACACATAGGGTAGGGTGGTCTAAGAGTGCGCATTTTTTAAACTTGGGCGTATAAGTTGATACAAAATGCATTTAGAAAAATGAGCTTTATTGTTAAAGAAATTTAACTTAATAGATAAGCAGTAATGAACAACATTAGGAATAGTTAGCGAGTATTGTTTTGTGTATAAGTGATGGAAACAATTTTGCCAAATGTGCTCTCTTATACGACCGATTGGTTAAGAGTGCGCGTTGTAGTTCGCACAGGTATGGACTGCCCTTATTAGCTTTTCTAATCCTCACAAAAGTCACAGATGAAGGCACCTTGTCCAGAATAATTGGTACATTTCTCGTGCCACCGTAATTTGCATGTGAAACATTCGATCCAAGAAATAAAGTGTCGAAAGGCCTAGAAAACAAGAGAATAAACAAAAAGACAATAAGAACCATAAAAGGAATATACAGCAACCATGTGCACTATGTAATAAAAAACAACATGAAGTCGGAGATATTTACAACATAGAAAGGTTTGAGGCTTTAGCCCAACATTGTTCACTGTATACATAGATGCAATAATCAAGAAATGCGAAATAAAAGTGAAAAAAGAATGACAACTGGATACTGGAAGCTAAAAAGAATAGAAATATTTGAAGCGGCTTTTGCTGATGATATTGTGCTGGTGGCGGAAAATGAGGGACAATTACAAGGAAACCTCGATATTTGGAATAAAGCGTTTAATGAAGAAGGTATGAAAATTAATATAGATAAAACAAAAGTAATGACAATGGAAAATCAACAAACAAACATTTACATAGAAGGAAATAAAATACAAGTGGAACAGTATAAGTATCTGGGAGTAATAATGGATGAAACTGGAAAACAAGACAGAGAAATTAATCGAATCGAAAAAACGAACAAACTTTACTAGCAATAAGTACTAAATTCATTAGGAAGAACGAAGTGACGAAACAAACAAAAATAAAAGTGTTCAAAGCAATTTTTAGGACAATCCTAACATATGCATGTGAATCATGGACCTTAACAGACAGGCGGAAAAACAAGATACAAGCCGTCGAAATGAAATACCTGAGAGCAGTACAAGGAGTTACACGGAAGGACAGAATAAGGAATACAGAAATAAGGAGAAGGCTGGGAGTACAAGAAATTATGGAATATATACAATAAAGACAGCTAGGATGGTGGGGACATGTACAGAGAATGAAGGATGATAGACAGGTGAAACACTTGTATGAAGCCCTAGTGCAGGGAAAACAGAAACGAGGAAGACCTAGATAGACCTGGAATGGGAATATTGGAGGTACACTTAAGGAGAAGGGAAAATCCTGGAAGGAAGCAGTGAAAATGGCAAAGAATAGAGACAGATGGAAGAAGTTTATATGTGGAGATTGAGAGGAAAAAAAGGAGAATGTATAACTGCCCTACACCATATGGAAGAAGGGATATATATATATATATATATATATATATATATATATATATATATATGTATATAAATATATATATATATATATATATATATATATATATATATATATATATATATATATATATGTATATATATATATATATATATATATATATATATATATATATATAATATATATATATATATATATATATATATATATATATATATATATATATATATATATATATATATATATATATATATATATATATATATATATATATATGTTATATATATATATATATATATATATATATATATATATATATATATATATAAGGCAAGAAGACCTTGCCAAATAACTACCGACCAATCGCACTACTCTCAATAATATCGAAAGTCATGGAAAAGGCTATCAATCAGCATCTTCTAAAATATCTTGAAGGATTCAACATTATTAGTGATCACCAATATGGCTTTCGTAAAAATAGATCAACAGGAGATCTTCTGACTTATGTAACACATGTTTGGAACAACGCAATTGAACACTTTGGAGAATCTCGAGCGGTTGCTCTTGACATATCCAATGCATTTGACCGTGTTTGGCACGATGGGCTGTTGGCTAAGCTACGTTCTTATGGTATGTCTGAAAAGTTCTGTTTGTGGCTCTCATGTTTCCTCAGAGAGCGTTCTTTGCGAGTGGCAGTCGACGGATTTCTTTCTAACACCTTCACTATCAACGCCGGTGTGCCCCAAGGTTCCATACTGTCTCCTACTCTCTTTCCTCATTTATATTAACGATCTGCTGGAAAAGACCGAGAATCCAATCTACAGCTTTGCAGATGACAGTACACTTATCTCTTCATTCACTTTGAACGCTCGGACATCGACTACTCAGACGAATATCCGCAGACAGCAGGAAGTCATTCAACTTAACAAAGACCTGGAAGAAATTCTATCTTGGGGTGACAGTAACCAAGTGGAATTTAACGCTACAAAAACCCAGGCGGCAGTTTTTTCTAAAAAAGTTAACGTTGCAGAACCCGACATAGTTATGTCGGGGCACTCCATCCCTTTAACATCGTCACTCAATCTGTTAGGCGTTAATTTGGGAGCAAATATGTCCTGGCATGAACATGTTGCAGGCATAGCAAGAAGAGCTTCTCAAAAGTTCGGAATATTGTTTCGAACCAGAAAGCTTTACACTCCACAACAACTGTTAATTCTTTACAAAGCTCAAATTCGACCAACTATGGAATACTGCTCCCATGTTTGGAGCCCCGCTCCCAAACATACACTGCATTTGTTGGATTCTAGCCAGAGAAGAGCTATTCGTCTGATTGGACACCCGGAACTGACCGACGGCCTTGATTCGCTGGAACATCGAAGAACGGTTGGCGACTTGAGCCTATTCTACAAGTACTTTCATGGAAAGTGTTCGAAGGATGTGGCCCGTTTAATTCCTCCCAGAGCGGTGCATATTAGAAGTACACGTCACGCTAATGCTTCACATCCGTATGAGGTTCAGCTTGTTACTCCTCGTACAACGCTTTTCAAGCAGTCTTTTATATGGAGAACATCATACCTTTGGAATGGTTTACCCAGGACTGTGTTTCCCATCGAGTACAATCTACAGCGATTCAAGAACAACGTGAATCGCTTTCTCCGCACACGTGTCGCTCCTGTAGCGCTTTAGGGACTTCCCTGTAGCACGTGTGCTAGACCCATAAAAAAAAAAAAAAAAATATATATATATATATATATATATATATATATATATATATATATATATATATATATATATATACGAGGCTGGTTTGAAAAGTCCTTGCAAAAATAAAAACTACTTATGTGTTTGGGGTAAAACTTTTTTATTTTTCGACATAGTCTCCTTTTAGGCTTATACACTTCGTCCAACGATGTTCTAGTTTGTTGATCCCTACCGAATAATAGGATTTGTCCAAGTCTGCAAAATATCCATTAGTGTCTGCAATCACCTCCTCGTTTGAATAAAATCTTTGTCCCGCCAGCCATTTCTTCAAATTGGGGAACAAATAGTAGTTCGAGGGAGCCAAGTCTGGAGAATAGGGAGGATGTGAAACGAGTTGGAATCCTATTTCCATTAATTTTGCGACCACAACTGCTGAGGTGTGTGCTGGTGCGTTGTCGTGATGGAAAAGGACTTTCTTGTGGGCCAATCGCGGGCGTTTTTCTTTGCAGCTCGGTTTTCAAACGGTCCAATAACGATGAATAATATTCACCTGTAATGGTTTTTACCCTTTTCCAGATAGTCGATGAGGGTTATCCCTTGCGAATCCCAAAAGACAGTCGCCATAACCTTTCCGGCCGAAGGAACGGTCTTCGTCTTTTTTGGTGCAGATTCCCCCTTGGTAACCCATTGTTTAGATTGTTGTTTGGTCTCAGGAGTATAGTAATGTATCCATGTTTCATCCACAGTGACGAAACGACGCTTAAAGTCCTCCGGATTCTTCTGGAACAGCTGCAAACCATCCTTGCAACACTTCACACGATTCCGTTTTTGGTCAAGCGTGAGCAATCGCGGCACCCATCTTGCGGATAGCTTTCTCATGTCCAAATGATTATGCAAAATATTATGTACTCATTCAGTCGAGATGCACACAGCACTAGCAATCTCGAGCACCTTAACTCTTCTGTCATCCATCACCATATCATGGATTTGATCGATCTTATGGAATACTTTCGAACTTTCCCTTGGATGGACATTTGTTTTCGATCCGATAACCCATCTGACTGCGCCAGGGAGGTCTCCGATGTTATTTTGGCTGGTATGGAAGCTTACATCCCTTTTTCGAAGAAATGCTCCTCCAACGGCAAGCCTTGGTTCGATCGAAAATGCAAAGAAGCTGTTGCTTCTAAGCATATTGCCTATCGACAATGGCGTGAAAATCCTAACACCGTAAATCGTAACATCTTTGTTCATGCCCGGAACAGATGCAAGGGAATTATAGACGAAACCAAGGAGGCACACAATCAACGAATTAGAAACAAACTTCTCGCTTGTCCCAACAATTCCAGGTCCTTTTGGGCAGTCGCTAAGGCAGTTAGTCAAAAATTTTACCAAATCCACCATACCACCACTCACACGGCTAGATAATTCCATTGCAACCACACCTGTTGAGAGAGCGAACTTGTTGGCTGAACTCTTTGCTTCACATTCTACTGTCGATTTCCAAGGAAAAACACCACCTACTATTCCCATATTGCAGTCAAGGATGCCCGATGTTGTCTTCAGACAGCGCATCATAAAGCGTATTTTAATGAAGCTAGACACCAAGAAGGCTTCTGGCGCTGACGGAATACCTGCCATAGTTCTCAAAAACTGTGCAAGGGAACTAACACCAGTTTTCTGTAGACTTTTTAACCTATCCTACAGAAAGGGAATATTTCTGTCCTGCTGGAAATGTGCCACGGTTCAGCCGATACCTAAAAAAGGTAAGAAGACCTTGCCAAATAACTACCGACCAGTCGCACTGCTTTCAATAATATCGAAAGTCATGGAAAAGGTTATCAATGAGCATCTTCTAAAATATCTTGAACGATTCAATATTATTAGCCATCACCAATATGGTTTTCGTAAACATAGATCAACAGGAGATCTTCTAACTTATGTAACACATGTTTGGAACAACGCAATTGAACATTTTGGAGAATCTCGAGCGGTTGCTCTTGACATATCCAAGGCATTCGACCGTGTTTGGCACGATGGACTGTTGGCTAAGTTACGCTCTTATGGTATGTCTGAAAGGTTCTGTTTGTGGCTCTCATGTCTCCTCAGAGAGCGTTCTTTACGAGTGGCGGTCGACGGATTTCTTTCTAACACCCTCACTATCAACGCCGGTGTGCCCCAGGGCTCCATACTGTCTCCTACTCTCTTTCTCATTTATATTAACGATCTGCTGGAAAAGACCGGGAATCCAGTCTATAGCTTTGCAGATGACAGTACGCTTGTCTCTTCATTCACCTTGAACGCTCGGACATCGGCTGCTCAGGCGAGTATCCGCAGACAGCAGGAGGTCGTTCAACTTAACAAAGACCTGGAAGAAATTCTATCTTGGGGTGACAGTAACCAAGTGGAATTTAACGCTACAAAAACCCAAGCGGCAGTTTTTTCTAAAAAAGTTAACGTTGCTGAACCCGACATAGTTATGTCGGGGCACTCCATTCCCCTAGCATCGTCGCTCAATTTGTTGGGCGTTAGTTTGGGAGCAAATATGTCTTGGCATGAACATGTTGCAGGCATAGCAAGGAGAGCTTCTCAAAAGTTGGGAATATTATTTAGAACCAGAAAGCTTTACACCCCACAGCAACTGTTAATTCTTTACAAAGCCCAAATTCGACCAACTATGGAATACTGCTCCCACCTTTGGGGCTCCGCTCCCAAACATACACTGCATTTATTGGATTCTGTTCAGAGAAGAGCGGTCCGTCTGATTGGGGACCGGAATTGACCGGCGGCCTTGATTCGCTGGAACATCGAAGAACGGTTGGCGACTTGAGTCTGTTCTACAAGTATTTTCATGGAAAGTGTTCGAAGGATGTAGCCCGCTTAATTCCTCCCAAAGCGGTGCATGTTAGAAATACACGTCGCGCTGGTGCTTCGCATCCGTATGAGGTTCAGCTTGTTACTCCGCGTACAACGCTTTTCAAGCAATCTTTTATATGGAGAACGTCATCCCTTTGGAATAATTTGCCCAGCGCTGTGTTTCCCACCGAGTACAATTTGCAGCGATTCAAGAACAACGTGAATCGCTTTTTCCGCACTCGTGCCGCTCCTGGAGCGCTTTAGGGACTTCCCTGCAGCACGTGTGCTAGACCCATAAAAAAAAAAAAAAAAAAAAAAGATTTTGGAGTCGTAACCTCCACAGGCCGTCCAGAACGTTCAGCGTCACTGTGCCCATATGGCCAGTCCGAAAATTTTGAAACCACTTATAAACTGTTCTAATCGAAGGTGCAGAGTCACCATAATGTTTATCAAGCTTCTCTTTAGTCTCCTGAGGCGTTTTGCCTTTCATAAAGTAATGTTTAATCACCACGAAATTCTTTTTCGTCCATTTCTTGAAAATCACTGGACTTCCTTGATTCACGCGAATGCCAAACACAAAGAAATAGACCAATATGGCTGAAACTTGGTGTGCGTTCATTCAAGAGATGCTACTAACTAAACATGACCTCGATACGCGCCGGTGGTGCCTTCTCTCGGACTTTGCACGGACTTTTCAAACCAGCCTCATATATATATATATATATATATATATATATATATATATATATATATATATATATATATATATATATATATATATATATACATATATACATTCGATCCAATCTTCCACAAGAGGTTCTGCATACATTTCTTCACAGCCGTCAAATTTACAGGTTTTCTTGCTCTTTTTCAATGGTCTTTTTTGCTTTTCTTTGGAATTTTTGTGTTTTAATATATTTTCTAATTTAATTTTTTTTGACTTTCGGCTTATTTTTCTCTTCTATTTACTTCTCAAGTGAGCTATTAACTATTTCTGATTTCTTGTGTTTTCTATTCGTGGATCTCATAACTTTCGATTTCGGAAATCGTGACAGATCAAATACTTTCATCTAAGCTTCATCTTTCGAACAACCTGGAACTGTGTCAGGTATTACTGGAGTTTCGTTTGCGTTGGCATCACGGACCGTTTGTTTGGCCAAACCGTGACTGGGAGTATCGGCCGATATCTTGTTCGCTGAACAGACTCTTCAGCTGATTTGGAGCAGTAGTGAATGTGTTATGGCTCATGCTGGGTCTGTTACTTGTTGCTGAACAGACTCTTCACTTGGTTCAGTAGTGGATTTGGGAGACTCCTCTCTTTCAGACGCATCATCCGACTGTACATAATCTTCATTTGATTCGATAGTGGATTCAATGGGATCTAACTCTCATTCTGTTACAGTACTAGCCAAGAAATCGACGTCTGTAAAAACATCGGAAACATAGAGATATGTGCCCGAACTCTTAAAAGTTTCAACAGCGTGTTGTACTGTTGCAGTCTGGTAAAAAGCTGGTGTAAATATCGACACCATTTGATAAACGGTTACAACTTGGCCTGGATTATTACGCAACCATTTTTCGCATTCACTTGCGTAGAATTTTTTCATCACTGAGTAAAATCCTCTGTCTGACTGCATCTTGTGGCTACTGTGTGGAGGCAAGGTAAGTGTAATTATGTGATTAGCGCGATAGAAGTCAACGGCCCCGATAGTTGTATGCGAAACATAGTTATCTAATATCAGTAAAATTGGGTGTTCCGCGGTTGGTTTTGCATGATCATTGAAATGTATCAGCCACTGCAAAAACAATTCTGAGTTGATAAAACTACTTTCAGAAATCATCCCTATTGATACCGTTGGAGCTCCATCCAGAAGTTCGGTACGCATCCTCTTTCAGCGAAAAATAAACCCCGGTGGAACATAGTGACCCGCAGCACTGACAGGATTTACGACAGTCACGTCCATTCCTGTTTTAGCACTAGAAATCTTGTTAACAGAACGTTTTCTTTTTGAATGAATACCTTTGGAGTCGTGTGTTAGAACCATCGATATCCCTGCTTCGTCCATGTTATAGATTGCGTTTGGAGGGAGGTTGTATTTATCCAAAAATGCACAGAGATTGATGAAAAATCGTTCCACTTGCGGTCCATTAAACCCCATAGCTCGTGCTAGACTTGTGTTTGTCGGCTTGCTCAAGGACAAGTCTGAGTGTCGCCGTAAGTAGCCACGCAGCCATTCTTTGACAGCTATTTTGGTCTCTTGGTTAAATCTATGAGGTATCTTATTTTTTTCTGCATATTTGTAGGCGAATATACGAAGAACTTTCGGAGTTAAACCATACATCTTTTTCAAGTAATTGGTGAAATCTTGTTAAGTTTCATTCTTTCCTAGTTTATTGATTATAGAATACTTTCTAGAAGTATTAGGAAAAGCCTGGGAGAAAGCGTATCTCCCTGCCACACTCCTCTTTCGATTCGAAATTTACTGGTGGATTAGTTAATTTGTATTTTAACATGAGCAGTGGCATTCCAGAAGTCTGTCACTGAATATTTCTCTCCTGGGCAGCCTTCGTTGCTTCCTCTTGCCATGTTTTCCTAGGTCTTTCTCTTCTATTTACTCCCTGGACTGGCGCCTCATATATTTTTTTTGTTAGTCTTTCTTCCGTCATCCTGTGCATATGTCCCAGTCGTCCAATTGTTTGTCCTGAATTTTTGTCACTATTGGTTTTATTTTGAATTTGTTTCTGAATACTCCGTTCCTGATTTTGTCCCTTCTTGATTTTCCCTCAATTTTCCCCAGGAATCTCATTTCCGTTGCGTTTATTCTACTCTTGTCCTTGCTTGTGAGTGTCCATGTTTCACTATCGTATAATAATGTGGGGTTACTATTCTTTTAACTACCTCAATGTTTATATCTGTTGTTATTTCTCTTTTCTCAAGAAATGTTTTTCTTCAACCATTCTTCCTACTTTTGCTATTTCATCGTTTATTTCTTTTCCAGTCTTCCATTTCCTTCTATTACACTGGTCAACAAAAAAAAGAAAAATTGCTTGTTTCCTGTGATTTTTTTTGTTTTCTATCTCAAATTGACGCGTATTTTTTAAATATGGCAACAATTTTTCTCTAACAGCTTTTGTTTTTGAGTTATAGCTAACTACCCTTATTTACTATTTTTACTTAGATTTTCGTTTTTTATTGGACACTAAAATATATTTTGTTGTTGTTTTAGCTATGGCTTCGTCAAGAAGATGTTGTGTGCTTAATCCCGATTGTTTTTGCTATATTTGTGGTGAATATATATTTGCAAAATATCGAAAAACCTATATCGGACTTTGTGAAAACTGCGTATCATCAATACTTTAAAATAAAATTGTGTAATCAGGACAAGCCATGGGTTCCTCGTATTGTATGCCAGAAATGTGTGATATGTCTACGGTTATGGTCCAGTGGAAAAAGAGATACAATAATGTTCGTAACACCCATGATTTGGCGAGAGCCTAGAAACCATCATGACGAATGCTACTTCCGCGTTGTGAAAATAAACGGAATTAACCCTGGAAATCGAAGTAAGTGGTTATATCCTAACTTATCTTCTGCTCAACGACCTCAATTAAAATCACAAGAGGTACAACCCAGCACATCTAATCTTCTGATGATCCAAATCTCTGTGAACCCGAACGAAATACATCAAGTGAAGACTCTGATTCAGACTACAAATGTAGCCTTTCAGAACTTCAACCATTTAATCAGAAAGAACTAAATGACTTAGTAAGAGATCTGAACTTACCAAAAGAAGCTTCTGAAATTTTAGCATCTCGTTTAAAAGAAAAAAATTTGTTTACTCCGAAAACCAACATTACATTTTATCGTACCCGAGAAAAAAATCTGTTACCGTATTTTTTCTCAAGAGAAGGATTTAGTTTTTTTGTAACGATGTTGGTGGTATTTTGCAGCAGATGGGATTTAAAACAGTACCAACCTAGTGATTGGCGTCTTTTCATAGACAGCAGCAAAAGAAGTTTTAAAGTGTGTTTTGCTTCATAACGGTAACAAGTACGGATCTATACCTATTGCACATTCGACGACTTTAAAGAAGAATACGTAAATGTTTCTAGGTTATGGAAAAAAATTAAGTATCAAGACCACAAATGGGTCATTTGTGTTGATCTGAAAATGATTAACTTTCTTTTAGGTCAACAAGGGGAGTACACAAAGTTCCCTTGTTTCATGTGTCTCTGGGATAGTCGTGACAAACAACACCATTGGTTACAAAAAGTTTGGCCAGTGCGGGAAGAGCTAAAAGTTGGTACAAAAAATGTTATAAACGTGCCTTTAGTTAGCCGAGACCGCATCATACTTCCACCACTTCATATTAAACTCGGCATAATGAAACAGTTTGTGAAGGCGCTTGACAAAAGTGGCGAATGTTTTAATTTTCTTTCACGCAAGTTTCCAGGATTAAGTTCAGAAAATTGAAAGCTGGTATTTTTGATGGGCCACAGATTAGGCAACTCGTGAAAGATCCTCATTTTGTCAAATCAATGACTGAAGTCCAATCCAAAGCTTGGAATTCATTTGTTTTGGTTATGAGTAGCTTTCTAGGCAAAAAAGAAATCTGACGACCATGTCGAGCTTGTTGAGTGCATGCTATCGAACTTGCAAGAGCTAGGGTGCAACATGAGCATAAAATCCACTTCCTGCACTCGCATTTAGACCGATTTCCACAAAATCTGTGTGTTTTTAGTGAGGAGCAGGGTGAAAGATTTCATCAGGATCTTCGGACAATAGAAGAGCGTTATCAGGGGCGGTGGGACTCACATATAATGGCAGACTACTGCTGGAGTTTGCAACGAGATCTACCTAAAGTCGTTCATTCAAGAAAATCTTATAAAAGATCATTTGCTAGTGTTCAATAGAAATTTTGTTAACATAATGTATTATTTTTTTGTATTTTTTTGGCAAAATACTAAAAGTGTATATTTCAATAGGTAAAGCTGTTAGCAATCTCCCAGTATTTTTTTCATAGTCAGGGCCATAGAAATACCCAATAACAGAAAAAAAATAAAGGAAACAAGACTTGTGTTGACCAGTGTTATTGATCCTAGGTATTTTTACTCTTCTACTTATTCTATACTCAGTCCATTTATTCTGATGTCGTTTTTTTTATTCTCTTGTCACATTATCATCGATTTCGTCTTCTGTATATTTATTCTCATAATTATATTATTCAATTCCTCGTTTAGATTATTTAGGTTGTGCTGTAAGTTTCCTTCTGTGTCTGCTATTATCGCCACATCGTCTTCAAAAAGTAGTTCTGATATTTCGATTTTTTGCATTCCCCAGTAACACAGCATCATCGATCTCATTTTCTGCTTGGCTCTTTTCACTGCCTCGTTTAGCACTATTACAAATTATAAAGGGCTCAGTACACATCTTAATTTTAGGCCGAAATCTCCTGACTTTCCGTTATTTGTTCTTACCTTATTTTTGTTATGTCGTACACACTTTTTATCATTTTCGTTATTTTCACTGTCTACTCCACATCTTTGTAGGCTTTCGCATACATCCTCTCGCCTTACTCTATCGCATGCCTTTTCTAAGTCGATGAAAGCTATATGTAATTCTTTATTTTTACTTATGCACTTCTCTATACTCTGTCTTAATATAAATATGGGGTCCTATGTACTCCTTCCTTTTCTAAAGCCATATTGTGATTCTTCTAGAGAGTTTTCTAACTGGTCTTATTCTTATTTCTATTATTCTAGCGAGTACTTTGGCTGGTGGAGTCACTAATGTAATGCCTCTATAGTTTTGACACTCTCTTACGTCTCCTTTTTTATGAATTGGCAGGATAATACCAGTGTTCCATTCCTTGTTTTTGTTTCTTTTGAAAGGAAAATCTCGAATTTATTTGGTAGACGTTTGAGTCGATAGTTTGTAAGGTCTGAAGGATCTCCTTTTTTATGCATTATGCCGATAGTTGCATTATTCGATTGGAAGCAACATTTTTTTATTGCGACAACTTCTGTCAACTAGACGGTCTAATTGCAGAATTATCAGACGACTCTTCCCAATCCCTTACAGAACTTAAACGGTTATTCAAAAACAAGGAGATAAAACAACAACTTTCCTTTTTTAAAACAAATTATAGCTGTTTTGTTTCTGTTCATAACTCAATGGAGGAATCTAATTTGCCATTAACCCGAAGTGTTCAACTAATAAAAACAATGTGAGGTAGCTTTTGAAAATGTCGCAGGTAAAAATTGGGAGCAAAATTTTTCAAAAATTTCGGAATGTTATGGAAAAAAAATAGTGGGTTTCAATTTGTCAGCCAAGTAGTTAATGTTTTAAAGGAGGATTTTACTGATTCCATTGATTTAGATCCTATGCTATTAAATAATTTTAAAAACGCCCCTATTACATCAGTCGATGTGGAAAGGAGTTTCTCAATTTATAAATTTTTATACAACGATAGAAGACAAAACTTTTTAATGGAGATTTTTTGAGAAACATTTAGTAGTAGTTTATTGTTTTTATATAACTAACTGCGACCTGTCTTTGCATATTTCCGCTTACTTAGTTGTATCGCCCTGTATGTATCAATTTAAAATGTATGTTTTATTATGTTGTTTACTACGTATATAAATTTTCATAATATGTACCTACATTATTATTATTATATGTTCATCTTTAAGTAAAGTCATAAAATATATTATTATCTTATTATTTATTTTTTACTTTGTATAATATTACTAGCCGGGCCCGCGGCTCCGCTCGCGTGGACTTGAGTCACTACTATCCTTACTGCTTATTCCTTATGTTACCCAACGTAATAAAATATCTCCCATTATTTTCCCCTTATCTCCCAATATTTCTCCTTATCTCCCATTATCTCTACATAATTTCCATTATCTAGGCTTATCTCTGTTCATCTCCCATTATTTCTCCTTATCTCCCATTATTTCTCCTTATCTCCCATTATCTCACCTCATTTCCTATTATCTAGGCTTATCTCGACTTATCGCGCAATATTTCTCCTTATCTCCCATTATTTCTCCTTATCTCCCATTATCTCATCATAACTCCCATTATCTAGATTTATTTCTGCTTATCTCCCATTATTTCTCCTTATCTCCTATTATTTATACTTATCTCTCATAACTCACTTACCTCCCATTATCGAGGCTTATCTCGACTTATCTCTCATTATTTCTCCTTATCTCCCATTATCTCACCTTATCTCCCATTATCTAGGCTTATATCGAATTATATAGAACATATGTATAAATTTATAAAAACACGTAAATCGGATAAGTGGTTCTCGAGTGATAAGCGCACTAACGGACAGACAGACAGAGAGACGTTGCATTTTTTATATATATTATATTCCTTGCTACATGATATTGTTCCATATTTATTGCTTTCGGCAGTGTATTGCAAGAGAACGCGTTAGCGGCAAACTTTTCTCCGACTTGATTCACTATTATCGTCACTGCTTATTCCTTATGTCACCTAACGTAATAAAATATATCCTATAACCTGGCCAGAGAACATACGTATGTTTAAAAAAAAGCACGTAAATCGGATAAGTGGGTTCTCCAGTGATAAGCGCACAAACGGACAAACAGACAGAGAGA
>CM032446.1:3209110-3221610 GCA_019049505.1 Pachyrhynchus sulphureomaculatus | reverse complement strand
AGAGGAATTTGAGAGGGGCCTGAAGAGTGGAGAAGGTTTATTTATTCGTTATGTACTAACCAATTTTACTACAGAAGGGAATGATAATTGTAGAGAGGATCGTGGAACCATGGAAAATATATACCTCAAGAAGAGACAGCCGATAATCAAACAAATGACGGGAAAGAACTGTAAAATACTGAGGAAGAAAACCAAGAGGGACATTAAGAGGAAAAGCTATGACGCGAATGACGACCCAGAGATATCATGTGGGGAAGATGTATCACAAGAGAGGAGAAAACTATATATGATGCTCAAACCGTCGAGATCGGTTATTTATTAATGTTGTGAGGATTTTCGTTGATATAACACATCTCAAGAAATTCTCTTTTGGAAAGGTTTTTTTGAAAATGAAGAATTTTAGGTTCGTTGAAATTGAAGGAATGTTCATTATCGACAGAGTGGCTCGCCAGTGCACACCTTTGTGGATGACATCTGGTGTCACTTTTATGTAATCCGATGCGGTGATTGAGAGACTGTGACGTCTGTCCGATATAGATAGAGGGAGAATTAAGACAGGAGATAGAATAGACAATATCTGACGAGTAGAGAAGATTTCAACTTACTAAAAATGCGTTTGTTTTTAAAGAAGTAATATTTGGCAATATATATATATATATATATATATATATATATATATATATATATATATATATATATATATATATGTATATATATATATATATATATATATATATATATATATATATATATATATATACAGTGAAATCTTCCTTGGGCGGACACTAACGGGACCGACCGAAGTGTACGTTCAAGAGGGGTGTCTGCTTAAAAGAAATACAAAAAAATATCGTTTTTTTTAAAAAAAATATAATTAAAAAATTTGATATATTTAAAACGTATACTTATGTAAGTACATATTTTTAAAATAAACAAAAAACTTAAAACATCGAAAAAACAAAGATTTATTACCTTTAGATACATATAAAATATAATAGGATAGAGTTATGCATATGAAATGAAAGGTCACTTTAATGACGCAAAAATTCATATATTGTTCTTTGTCTCCTCTTTTTCTTTAAAATGGCGTCCACAAATCGTATTTCTAATTTGGAAAGAAGCTCTAAAGACTCTGCATCTCTGTGATCTTCGGCAAAACTTTTAAGCTGCTTGGTTAGGGTAATAGCTTCACCATAATTTGGGATAGCATTTGTTGGTACTGGAACCTCAGCGACATCAGAATCTTCGGAAAGTCCTTGTATTTCAACTGGATTTTCAATTTCTTGTTCTGAATCTGGATTTTCAACATACAAATTTTCATCTATGTTCAAAAAATCATTAAGGTTTTCATTATCAGTCAACTCCAACAAATTCTTATTTTTGAGGATGTCTGCAAGTACGTTAAGTGGTAAGTCATTTTCTGGATCAGATGTAACCGCCCCAGTTAACTGGTCTTCACTTTTGCATATTTTCATGCTTAAATCCCGCTTTACGGAAGCAATTTTTAACTGGTTACTTGGTTACTTGTTCCCAAGCGGTTTTTGCAAAGTAAACTGCACCCAACGGCGTAATTTTCTTAATTAACTCAAAAGCTGTAACAGCAATTTCAATGTTTACTATAAGGTGTTTTAGTATTAGACTTCGGTAATAAATTTTAAAATTTTTTATAATTCCCTGGTCAAGTAGTTGAGAAGCTGATGTACAATTAGGGGGCAGAAACAAGGTTTTTATATTTTTTAAGCGGACGTCTTTTGGATGAGATCCTGCATTGTCTAAAAATAACAAAATGCTTCTTTTTTTTTCTTTAGTCATTTTCCAGTCAAGATCTTTCAACCTTTTTGTCATAATTTCTCCTGTCATCCAAGCTTTCTAATTATATTTGCAAGTTACAGGCAAGTTGTTTATGTTAATATTTTTAAATACTCTGGGTTTAGCTGCCTTACCAATAACTAAGTGTTTTTCATTTTCTCCCGCCATATTTGCACAATGCACAAATTGTAAATCTCTCTTCGGAATATTTGCCATCTATTCTATTTTTTTTAATGTTAGCGTTTTGTTGGGTAGAGCCCTAAAATACGGGCCTGTCTCATCGGCATTATAGATGTCTCTCGGTGAATATTCCTTAACTAAAGAAGGGCGTATTTCCTAGAACGATGAAACATCTTCAGCAATAACGGAATCGTTACCCACAAAAATGGTTCGGTAGGGATGGATTCATTCAGTGGTCCCTTCGGTCATGTGACTTAAACACCTTTAGACTTCTTTTTGTGGGACTACATTAAAGATCGTGTTTATATGAATCCCCCTACAACACGAATGGATATGGAAAATAGGATACGGGATGAGTGCAGGACAATAACGCCCTTTAAGCTAAGGAAACTGAAGAAAATTATAGTAAAATGACTAAACATGTGCATTCAAGTAGATGGGCATATTTTTGAACATTTATTACGTCATAAAAATTAATCATTAGATAAGTTAAACTATATTAAAATTATTATTAACTATTTGTTTATGTTTTCACAATAGCGTAAGTGTATTAAGAACAAGGGTAAAAATTGAAAAAATTCAAAATAAAATCGAAAACTATTAGGAATAGGTATATGACATACTTAATAAAAGTTGGAGGGTTTTGTAAAATCTATCAAAAAAAAATAATCTCATTGTCTTTATTGATTACTAAGATAGGCAAAGCCTCTTTCTTACAATTTTGAAAGAATAAAAAATTATTTTTTAATACTGAATGTATACTTATTCTATCTTAACCTAAGCTCTTATACTAGTGTTCCTATATTAACTTAACCTAGGAAATGAGTTTATATATACATGAGTTTTTTAATGCTAGGACTTAAAACCAAGACTAAAACTACCTTAGTCTAAGACTTACGCTAATTTAAACTAGGATGTAACATTCACTTAAACTAGGACTAATTTAAACTTAACCTAGACTGACAATCTTCTTGTCACGGCGGGCGAGGGGGGTCATCGTCTTCGTCCGAGAGCAGCGGGTTTGGACGGTATCGGGAACTGGCGGCTGACGTGAGGTGGGAGTTGGAAGGCGTCCCTGATGCACGGGTTGGGGTGCTGGGACGGAAAAAATAATAATATGCAGGGTGTGCCATTTAAAAAAATTGAGATTTTTCAATTTAAAATAGTCGAAATGCATAAATTTATTTTGAACACCCTGTGGCATCTAACTCAAATTTCTTTACATATATCTTTTTTTTCATCTCTATAGAACGCTCGTACCAATTTATGAGTATTCCAGCTTCAGAAACAATGGCGCTACTGACAATTTTTTTTACAAAGCTGAAAACTAGTGTTTTTTTTAAAAAAAAAACTTGAAATATTAGAAAAACTACTAGGTTTAGGTATCTAACATTATTAATAAAAAAGTTATAAAACTTTACGCAGAATTTTAAAATAAATTGGAAAATAGGATGTTCCGTTTAGAAAAACATATATTATATCGGCCATACTTTTTTGAAGTACACTGTATACTCAAAAATAATTTTAAACTATGCACCTTAATATTCTCTAAAACTATTGTATTTAACATTTTTTCGTCATTCCCGAAGCAAATGAGATATTGAACTTTACTGTATCGTTGACTCACCCTGTACAAACAAATCCTAAAACTAAATTTGGATTTACGGCGTGCAACTATGTCGATGCACAAAGAAATCTAATGTCAAAATAATACAAACCTATTAGAACAAAATAGTTCGTTAGCATTGTCAACGCTCCATGGTACATCAGAAATGAGGACATTCACAAAGGACCTAAAAGTGCCTACGGTCAGCGAGGAAATTAAACGTTTCACGAAAAAACATGATGAAACGAGGCTAAGTGAACGTGAGAATGTCGAAGTGCTCGACAATAGTACTCAGAGGTTCAAAACCTTTTGAACTAGTGTAGTTAAGTGAAATTAAGGGCAATTACACGTAAAACATGTGAAAGAAGTGTTTTAAACATATATGGAGTGCGCCAGTGGGAGTAACATCCATCAACCGCTAACTTGCTTGGGTTTGAGACTTTAGACTTAGATTTAAGGATTTAAGTAAGAATTATCCAAATAAAATTGCTAGGTAGTAAAAACTAGTTCCAATAATATTGATAAATTTTTTACCGATTCACGTTTTAAAATTATATAAAAAACAACACTGTTTTAATTTCCAATATATTTAAGTCACTTGACAATTGTTTCGCCATACAATGGCTTCTTCTGAAGAAGCCGTTAGCCGATACTTGTTGGAAATTCATAATAAAATTATATAAAAACACTATGTTTTAATTTCCAATATATTTAAAGTCACTTGACAATTGTTTCGCCATACAATGGCTTCTTCTGAAGCCATTGTATGGCGAAACAATTGTCAAGTGACTTTAAATATATTGGAAATTAACATAGGTTGTTTTTATATAATTTTTATTATGAATTTCCAACAAGTATCGGCTAACACAATCAAAGATTCACATTTTTTTCTTCTAACGAATTTTTTACACAATTTTTTTTGGGTATACTACTACTTTACTTAAAATATCAGAAAATGTTCCTTAGTGCCTATGCTTTCATTTGAGATACTTTTAAAACTCATTTAAACAATTAAGGCCTGAGAAATTGGCCATTTTAGTCTCAAATTTAATATTTCTTATTATACAATTCCTTTTTAAAAAATTATTTTTTCTTGAGTTTTATAATATTTTCAGTAACCCAGAGTAATTTTTAATTATTATACACAGGTTACAGTACATGTTGAGTGACTGAGGAAGTTATTTGGTCCATTTAGGCTGCAAAACTAGCCATTTTACTTCCAATTTTATAATTTTTTGTTTCAAATTTACAGTTACTTCTAAAAAAATTAGTTTTTCTTGAATCTTATCATATTTGCCGTAACGAAGATAATTTTTATTAGTTATAAAGTGATTACCATATCTCTTACAAGAAGAGGCTAGAACATTTGGGTCACCGATTTGGATGAAACTTGGTGGAGAGTCAAGTTTCCCCGATATATTAAGACCCCGCTAGAGTTAACTAAAAAAAATTAACTTACAGTTTGCAAGTACACCTATTTAATCATAAAAAATGACAAAAAAAAACGACAAAAAACGGCCAATTTCTCCCGACCAGAAGATTCAAATGACATTCAAACCCCTTTAATTTTTCATTTTTTATCTGGAATTGAAATCTGTCAGAATTTTTAGTTTATCTTCCATAAATTTATGATAAAAATTCAAAATACGCTAAAAAAAAAACCAAAAACGGGTCAATTTTTCCCATTTTTGTGGGTGTTGCCCGAATTTGTCAGCGGTCGCAATATTTTTTCCTTAATGTGCTCGTCGAGACGAGTATTTTTTTTTTTAAAAAGTAGCAGAGTATCTAACGATTTCACCTCGAAATCGTATTTTGATTAGAGTATACAGTGTGTCCCAAAAACTTCTATACAAGTGGAGAAAAAGTTTATCTTACATATTACAAAAAATTTATTCTCGATACAAATTTCTGCATTACGTTGAAATCCATAATAAAGCATCAAAGGTATAAAAATTTGATGGTAAACAGGGAAAATAAAAAATAATGGTTTATAATGAAGAATAAAGTGTGTTTAAATTTAAATTTAAATAAATAATAATTAATAATAATTATAGTAATTAATAATAAATTTTTTCAGAAAAAATATGATACAATCAAAATCAGGACATTAATTTGGTTTTTAATTTATTCAATGAATAATCCGAAAATTACTAACGTGTTTACTGGAGTTTTTTTTTAAATTTTTAACTAGGCGGGCCACAAATCTAAATGTGAGCATAATTTTTTTAGTTTCTATTAACATTTTTTTAAATAATATTTTGCTTTGTATTTAAATTTAAACACATTTTACTCTTCTTTTTTTATGGATCTAGCACACGTGCTGCAGGGAAGAGTCCCTAAAGCGCTACAGGAGCGACACGTGTGCGGAAAAAGCGATTCACCTTGTTCTTGAATCGCTGTAAATTGTACTCGGTGGGAAACACAGTTCTGGGCAAATTATTCCAAAGGGATGATGTTCTCCATATAAAAGACTGCTTGAAAAGCGTTGTACGAGGAGTAACAAGCTGAACCTCATACGGATGTGAAGTATTAGCGCGACGTGTACTTCTAACATGCACCGCTCTGGGAGAAATTAAGCGGGCCACATCCTTCGAACACTTTCTATGAAAATACTTGTAGGATAGGTTCAAGTCGCCAACCGTTCTTCGATGTTCCAGCGAATCAAGGCCGCCAGTCAGTTCCGGGTCTCCAATCAGACGAACAGCTTTTCTCTGAACATATAAACTACAAATGCAGTGTATGTTTGGGAGCGGAGCCCCAAACATGGGAGCAGTATTCCATTGTTGGTCGAGTTTGAACTTTGTAAAGAATTAACAGTTGTTTGTGGTGTGTAAAGCTTTCTGGTTCGAAATAATATTCCCAACTTTTGAGAAGCTCTCCTTGCTATGCCTGCAACATGTTCATACCAGGACATATTTGCTCCCAAATTAACGCCCAACAAATTGAGTGACGATGTTAGAGAAATGGAGTGCCCCGACATAACTATGTCGGGTTCAGCAACGTTAACTTTTTTAGAAAAAACTGCCGCCTGGGTTTTTGTAGCGTTAACTTCCACTTGGTTACTGTCACCCCAAGATAAAATTTCTTCCAGGTCTTTGTTAAGTTGAATGACTTCCTGCTGTCTGCGGATAATTCGTCTGAGTAGCCGATGTCCGGGCGTTCAAAGTGAATGAAGAGATAAGCGTTACTGTCATCTGCAAAGCTGTAGATTGGATTCTCGGTCTTTTTTCCAGCAGATCGTTAATGTAAATGAGACAAAGAGTAGGAAACAGTATGGAGCCTTGAGGTACACTGGCGTTGATAGTGAAGGTGTTAGAAAGAAATCCGTCGACTGCCACTCGTAAAGAACACCCTCTGAGGAAACATGAGAGCCACAAACAGAACTTTTCCGACATACCATAAGAGCGTAGCTTAGCCAACAGCCCATCGTGCCAAACACGATCGAATGCCTTGGATATGTAAAGAGCAACCGCTCGAGATTCATTCATTATAAATCATTATTTTTTATTTTCCCTGTATACCATCAAATATTTTAAACTTTTGATGGAATCTCATGTAATACAGAACTTTCTATCACGAATAAATTTTTTTGTAATATGTGAGATATATGGAAGAAACGGTTAATTAACTTTACTTTCTGAGTGTCGTATGCACACATAATTTATTTAAATCAAAAGTAACAACTCGGTCTTAGCTAAATTTCGTTCGAAATTAATTTAAAAAAAATTGAATAAACTTCTTGCACCATCCCATCAATACCATTGAATTACATTAATAATAGAAAAATTACTCCAGATCTTGACGGGCATCAAACATTTTAAACCAATCATCCAACCCGCAAGCCATTCTTTTTAATTTGTTTACTTGATTCTCCTAAAAGATCCTTGAACCAGTATTGACCTCCGGTAACGCAAAGTTATTCCTCAATCCAACTGAGCATTTAAACTTAGAAAGCCAGTAATCCCGGCTAGCCCGTTTGTTTACTTTCGGGTTAATGCTTGGTTATATTTGATCTCTTGGGACATTTTTAATAATATTTTTAAAACTTTTTATACATAAAAACTGAATTAAATCTAATATTCAAATAAATCCAGACCAATAATTAACAGTACAGGGTGAGGCAACGATAAAGTAAAGTTCATTATCTCATTTGTTTCGGGAATGACGAAAAAAATGTTAAATGCAATAGTTTTAGGAAATGTTAAGATGCACACTTTGAAATATTTTTTGAGTATACAGGGTATTTTAAAAGTGTGGCCGAAATAACATATGATTTTTTAAATGGAAGATCCCATTTCTAATTTATTTTTTAAATTCTGCGTAAAATTTTATAACTTTTTTTATTAGTAACGTTATATACCTAAACCTAATAGTTTTTCTAATATTTCAATTTTTTTAAAAAATACTAGTATTCAGTTTTGTAAAAAATTGCCGGTAGCGCCATTGTTTCTGAAGGTGGAATATTCATAATTGGGTTACGAGCGTTCTATAGAAATAAAGAAAAAGATATATGTAAAGAAATTCGAGTTAGATGCTACAGGGTGTTCAAAATAAATTTATGCATTTCGACTATTTTAAATTGAAAAATCACAAATTTTTTAAATGGCACACCCCCTATATTATTATTTTTTCTGATAGATTTTACAAAACCCTCCAACTTCTATATATGTCATATACCTATTCGTAATAGTTTTCGATTTATTTTGAATTTCTCAATTTTTACACTTGTTTTTAATATATTTACGCTATAATATCATAGTTGCCAAGACAAAATAAAAATGTAGGCACTGTCAAATTTTGACATGTCTATTAAGCAAGTAAAAATAGTTTAATTTGTTGTAGTAAGTAACGTATAAAGGTAATAGTTATGAATTTTCCTAAAAATGAATTAATTGAGATGGTTTATATGCTGGACGAGGCGGGAAAAAATTGTCTTTTGGCAGTAAGGCTTTACGAACCGAAGTATCCTAATAGACGTATACCATCTAGAAAATTTTTTCAGTGCTTAATGGAACGGTTTGGTGGCAGTGGGAGCGTTGAGGATACCAAACGGAAAGTAGTAAACCAGAATGCTACCAATAAGGAAAAAGAAATGGAGATTTTACTTCATGTTGAAGATAATCCCCAGATCAGCAGCCGTCAACTAGCTGACTTATCAGACAAATGCCAATCTACGGCTAATCGCACCACGAGAAAATACAAGTATCATCCCTTGTATATGGGACTACACCAAGAACTACAAGACCGTGATTTTGAACTACGAGTAAACTTTTGTACCACCATGAATGGGAGCAATAGAGGTCGATCCAAATTTTTTATCCAAATAATGTTTTCTGATGAAGCTACTTTTCGCAGTAATGGAGCAGTTAACAGCCATAACATGCATTATTATTCAACAGTTAATCCATTTTGGGTCCGGGAAGTTCAAAACCAAAAACACTGATCGCTTAATGTATGGTGTGGAATATTAAATTTTCGAATTATTGGTTCACATTTTTGCCGCGAACCGCTTAACGGGCCTAGATGTATTAATTTATTTCAAAACGAATTACCCCAGCTTCTTGAAGAAGTTGATAACTTTGAAAGAAAACAAATGTGGATTCAACAAGACGGAGCTCCTGCTCATTACCACCGGGAAGTTCGGGAATTTTTAAACCATCGTTACCCCCTAAAATGAATCGGTAGGGATGGATTCATTCAGTGGCCCCCTCGATCATGTGACTTAACACCTTAGACTTCTTTTTGTTGGGCTACATTAAAGATCGTGTTTATGTGAATCCCCCTACAACACCATTAGATATGGAAAATAGGACACTGGATGCGTGCAGGACAATAACTCCCTTTATGCTAAGGAAAGAGAATGAAAATATAGTAAAACGACTAAACATGTGTGTTCAAGTAGACGGGCATATTTTTGAACATTTATTACGTCATAATAATTAATCATTAGATAAGTTAAACTATATTAAAATTGTTATTAACTATTTGTTTGTATTTTTACAATAGCGTAAGTGTATTAAAAACAAGGATAAAAATTGAAACATTCAAACTAAATCGAAAACTGTTAGAAATAGGTATACGACATACTTAATAAAAGTTGGAGGATTTCATAAAATCTATCAGAAAAAAATAATAATATACAGGGTGTGTCGTTTAAAAAATTTGAGATTTTTCAAATTAAAATAGTCGAAATGCATAAATTTATTTTGAACACCCTGTAGCATCTAACTCAAAATTACTTTTATATATATATATATATATATATATATATATATATATATATATATATATATATATATATATATATATATAGAATATATATATATATATATAATATTATATATATATATATATATATATGTATATATATATATATATATATATATATATATATATATTATATATATATATATATATATATATATATATATATATGTATGATATATATATTTATATATATATATATATATATATTATATATATATATATATATATATATATATATATATATATATATATATACAGTCGACACTGTTTATAGTGAAACTCTATATAGTGAAAAACTCTTTATAGTGCAATTTTTTCAAGACCTAGAATATTTTAATGAAATTTCATGTAAAAAGCCCTGCATATAGTGAATCTGTAAAATAGTAACACTCTATATAATAAAATTTTTACCGGAATTTTATGTATAAATTTTTATGCATTTATTGAGATCTTGGCCATTTTGGGTTTCCCATTTTTATCTAACATTAGCACGAATTCCATTTTTATGACGCATTCTTTTGAAAAGGTTCTTAATGCGTTTATAACGCCTAATGGGTTGGCAATAAATCAGGTAGATTTCTGTGAGAAACCGGGGAATAACCCATTTTATAGAAACCCGGGGAAAAACCCATTTTATAGTCGAGGCCTAGTAATTCGCAAATTCAGGTTCAGTTTCTTTTTGTTTAAGAATCAAGTAAGATGTCCAAGCGAGTGTGTTTAAGTTTAGCTGAGAAAATTAAAGTTTTGGAGGAAGTTGATAAAGGCTGCAAAAAAATTGATGTTGCTGCAAAATTTGGTGTTTCTCCAAGTTGCGTCTCTCTGATAATAAAAAGTCGCGACAGTATCATCGAGAAACCTAGTGTTCCAAGCAGTCGAAAACGAGTACGGTGAGTACTTACGAGGATGTAAATGAAGCAGTTTTACGATGGTTTCAAGTGGCCCGTACGCATCAAAACGTTTTGCAAACAATTGCTAAAGAATTGTTAAAGAATTTAACTGCGTTAATTTTCAAGCTAGTGAAGGGTGGTTGAGTGCCTGGAAGACTCGCAATTCAATTGTTTTCAAGACGGTGTCTGGCGACAGTGCAAGCGTTAGTCAGGAGGACTGTGACATTTGGACTGAAACTATTTTAAAAAGTGCATTGAAAAAGTACGAGCCCAAAAACGTTTTCAATTGTGATGAAACCGGTTTGTTTTTTAAATGTTTGCCAAATAAAACTTTTGCTTTTAAAAGTGATAAATGTTTTGGTGTTAAAACAAGTAAAGAAAGGGTGACACTTATGGTTGGAGCAAACATGGATGGCTCAGAAAAAACTGAAATTACTGCTCACAGGTAAAAGCAAAAATCCCCGTTGTTTAAAAGGAGTTAAATCTCTGAAGTCAGATTACGCCAATAATAAAAAGGCGTGGATGACTTCTGAGATTTTCGAAAGATGGATCAAAGAACTGGACACGAAATGAAAAGCCAAAAGCGAAAGATTGTGATGTTTATAGACAATTGTCCTGCACATCCAGTTACTGTAAGTAAATAATTAAGGAATATTGAATTGATCTTTTTTCCACCAAACATGACCTCCAAATTGCAACTTATGGACAAGGGTATTATAAAAAACATAAAACATCATTACCTAAACAGAATTGTTCACAAAATTGTTAATGCGATTGATAACAACCTTCCAGTCCAAAAATTGATTACCCTTAAAGAGTGTATAACCGAAGTCGCTAAAGTATGGAGTGAAAATGTTTCTCAGAAAACTATCAAAAACTGCTTTTCTAAAGCAGATTTTACTGAAAAAATTGACGAATGGGAAGAAGAAGACGAAATGGATCTCACTACCTTAAAAAGGCAATGGGGTATTCTACGAAAAACTGCTACCATCGACGCAGATTTTTACTTGAAGATTTCTTAGAAATCGACAATGATGTTGGCACGACAGATCTCCCAACTGACCAAGACATAATTGACGATGTAGAAAGTATAGAAGATCATGAAGAAGAAACTGAAACCGAGGAATGTCCTGCTAAATTTAGTGAAAATGAAATAAGAAATGCATTTGATATTGTACGAACTACTCTCAGGGGCCAGGAAAGTGTACCTGGATCAAATCTTTATGCATTTGAATAAATGCGAGAATTTTGTTGAGCAACAATTATTTTTTAAAAAGTAATGTTCAAAAGAAAATAACTGATTATTTTTCCTAGTACGTATGTACGTAGTATGAACATATCTATTAACAGATTTTGTATTATTCTTTGTATTTCGTATGTAGTACATACATACATAAAGTCCGTACGTTATATCTTTACACGTGCGTCATAGTTTTCAGGCAATATCCCAAACGACTATTATATTTTTTGTCTCTTTTTACCAATACCTACGATTTATTGGTGAAAAGAGACAAATAATATAATAGTCGTCTGTTATATGGCCTGAAAACTATGACGCACGGGTAAAGATATAACGTATGGACTTTATGTATGTATTTAGCCCTGTACATGCTATGTACTATTTAAACTTTCAAATGTTTAATAAAATCTTTTTTAATAATTCAATTTTGCAATTTTTTTTGTTGCTTGTACCTTATAAAATACAAGTAAATGATTACCAATATAAAATACATACATAGCAATATATACGG
>CM032446.1:3196610-3201610 GCA_019049505.1 Pachyrhynchus sulphureomaculatus | reverse complement strand
ACTGCACTCTGTCGGTGACTTATTTAAAGTCTTTCCGAACAAAGCGGCCAGACCACAGCTGACACTGAATTGCAGAAGCACACCTTCTCAAGCTTCCCGCTTTAAGTCATAGATGGCGCATTGGTTAAGCAATCTGCACTTGGATAGTTCCCAAAAGTGTTCTCTGTATTTTCTAGACCATCCCAAGACACGTTTCGCCTTATAACAGCTCATCAGCTGGCTAGATATGAGAAACTGGGAACTACCAAAGTACAAGAACAACATAAGGACTACCAAAGTGCGGATTTTTCTATTCACCTTGATTGCTTGACCAATGCGCCATCTATGCCTTCAAGCGTGAAGCTTGAGAAGGTGCGCTTCTGCAATTAAGTGTCAACTGTGGTTTGGCCGCTTTGTTCGGAAAGATTTTAAATAAGTCACCAACAGAGTGCAGTATAAGCATCTATTTTGTTATGGTTTTCCGTCAGTACCCGGATAAGGTCTAAAATGGTGTTCTTTGTGTTTGCTGAACCTAGCCCAGGTAATGGATGGTCTAGCAAGTACAGAGAACGCTTTTAGGAACTGCAAAGTGCGGATTTTTGATTCGCCTTGATCGCTTCACCAATACGCCACATACATTATATATATATATATATATATATATATATATATATATATATATATATATATATATATATATATATGTGCTTTTGTAGCCCTCTATAAATTTATCACATCTGACTAGTTATCAATACTGTATCTTTTCTAGTTTTCTATCTTTGCTCGATTTTTAATAGTACTCTAGGAAATACCCTCGTAAACATATTAGACTAAAGACAGCACGACGAACTTTCGTTAGGTCGGCAACAGTGCGGATAAGTTTTTAATGTTGAGTGATAAATGTTTTTATCTCAACTCTGAACACTATTTTTAAGACGCTACATCTCAAAGCCGACATTTTTTCTGTCGTTTTTGAGTTAGAATAATTACTTAGGGAAAGCGGGGCCGAGGCCAGTTTTCAGTACCGCATTCTTCTCAAGTACTTTTCAGTACATGCAGCAGAATTGATAAGAGCTTATTCTAACAACATTTTTTAGCACCAGTTCCTCTTCCAGCTACATTTTTTTATTTTCTCTATCAAGAGATTTTATACATTTTTTGCTGCTAGTTTTTTTTTTTCTTTCCGATTGCCTCTCGTTTTTTTCCGATGTCGCTGCCAGTCCTTTTTAAACCTATTACTAAGATTTCATTCCACTGGTCTAAGCAGAAGAATTGTTTTATCCACACAGAAAAAAAATTTTTTTTAGTCACTAATATTTTGTGAAATTCGGAAACTTTTTTTGTCAGTAAGTCAAAAATTGTAGTTTTCTGTGCATTTTGATTCTAGTAAAAATCACGTAATTTCTCTACGTTTAAGTCCACATTTAATAAACAAATTTAAGAGTTTTTTATAATTATCAATAATCCTTAAGAACTATACACAATTATACTAAACTATACTAAATACACAAACTTAAATTTAACAAAAAATAAAAAATGAAAATTTATTGGTTGCTCAACAGTGGCAGTAGATACAGAAAAACTCAGAAAACACAAAAACAAAAACAATAAGGAAAAAAAAAACGTACTTTCCATTAATTATATTTGTGGCCACACTTATATCCGATGACCAATCCACTTTTAAAATTACCTCTTAATTCTAAATTTTTCAGTCTCGGAGATGTGTGTGCTCCGGGCAGTTTGTTAAACGCCTTCATAGCAGTAATCTTACTGCTCTTAAATTTTATTATTTTATTTATCTTTGGCAATAAAAGGCTTTTGTTTCTAGTTTTGCTATGAGATTCTGCGTATTCCTTTCTCATATCTGCATAATAAAAGCAACAATGACTCCAATGTAAACATCTGGGAGATATTTAATGGGACAGAATAATTAGTTTATTTTTTCAAGATTATCTTTAAGATCCTATTTTGCAAATTCTGCAACAGAATTCCTAACATTATCATATGCTCCACCCACGCAATTACTCCATAAGAGCAAACGCTATGGAAAAGAGCATAATAAATCGTTAATAGAGTCCCCATCGACATAATTCTTGATAATTTAGCAAATATAAATAGCAGATATTTTCGTTCTTTTCACTACATTCTGAACATGCTTATCTCATCTCATATGGCAATCAAACACAATCCCCAAATATTTACAGAATTCACCCTTTTTACTCTACTATGATTTATATTACTAGTTACATTATTCGGAATGCTATCACGATACACACCAAAAGTCATGAAGACTGTTTTTGAAATATTCAAAGATAACTGATTTAATGCTAACCATGTGCTTACTGTTTTAAAAGATCATTCATTTTATTTTGGGTTTTATCCCAAGTTTCTTCAGTGTTTATAATAGCTGTATCGTACGCATATGACATCAACAGACTGCTTTTCCAAAATTTGAAGCATGTCATTATATATAAAATAAATAATAAGAGGTCCAAGGGATTGTTCCTTGTGGGACTCCACATGTGATTGTTTAGGGGCACTAACAGTACTTTGCTATTTTTGACCAATTTGTATCCTATTATTTACATAACTTCTTCTAATTAGAAGTCATGAGCTATACCTCTAATAGTAATGATATAGTTTTTTTAAAAGAATTTCAATGGTTTTACTGTGTCAAAAGCTTTAGCTAAGTCTAAAAAATTTTACAATTATTGAATATTTAAGTCTAAATTATTATAAATTGTATTACTCAAGAAATTTAAGGGATCTTTAGTTCCCGTTACCCTTGACTTGGTGTTCTGATATTAATTTGTTTTTCTTAATAATTGTTTCTTTTTTTTCATTTTATTGTACAGGTCGACCAAGTAGAACCGATGGGCTTCAGAAAATATGCCTTTCAGAAAATATGCCTTTCAGAAAATATGCCTTTTGTCATACCAAAAATTCTCTTAAATTTAAGTATAAAAATATTGAGTTCCAGTGGGCACAATTGAATTTGTTATTTAAAATTTGAATTGCCCGCTATTTTATGGAATTTAAATCCAAAATGGATCTTTTTTTTTCAAAATTTAGGTCTAGACAACCAGCTTTCCGATGCCAATAAAACACATTTTTTTGGAGTCATTTAATCGCTTTTTTACATAGATTTAATAATCAAATAACAAAAAATGAGATTTTTTGTCGATCATTTTGGAAAATGAAAAATTTTTATCACATCTATGTAGAGAATCGCGAGACTTTTGTTAAAAAAAAAAATCATTTTCGTTAACTTTGTTTTTTGCAAAAATGATCAAAAAAAACTCATTTGTTGTTATTTTGATTAGTAAACAAATGTAAAGAAAAACGGTTAAAATTAGGGCCAACATTTTTTTTCTTAATTGCATCGAAAAGCTGGCATCGAGGGCCATAAATTTTGAAAACAAAATATTCCATTTTGGACCAAATGACATAAAATGGCGGGCAAATCAAATTTTAAATAACAAATTCCAATTTTGTCCACTGGATTCAATATTTCTCGTACCAAAATTCTGGGTACTTTTGCTATAACAAAAATTCATACTTTTTGAAAGTTTCAGACACGATTCGGTTTACTTAGTCAACCTGTATAATAAGATGAAAAAAAGTTTTTTTTTCCTTTGACGTAACAGCTGCCGTTTAGCATAGGTCCAGTTTAAAAAAAAAAGAACTAGCACAATAAATTAAACTACTATGTTAACACTCTATATGTATATATACAAGCTAATTTGTTAAATTAATTCTACCATTTTTAGTTTCGACTCGCATATTAAGCATTTTAATACATTTTCATGATATTAATTTTGTTTATAAATGTCTTGTATCAGCATATTAGTCGTAATTACTGCATTGACAAAAGAACAAAGAGGTGATAAATCTATTTAGAAAGTAATAAAAAGAGACATAAACAGAGTCGAATGCGGGTCACATCTCCAGTTTTCGAGTCTCATATTTTGCAGTTAACAACCGCGCAAATTCTGTAAATTATTTTGTTAGTTTTTTCCCGAGATATAGTTGTCTTAAGAATAGCTTAGCGGTCGTAGCAAAGCAAATAATATATATAGGAAGCAAGGTTTTTAAAGATTTCTGTTTCGAAAATTATAAATCACAGTTAAATCGAAATAAATTCTTTAAATATTTTGCTTAATATACAATATTAATACCCTAAATTATAGTTTAAACATACTCTCTCTGATTCAAAAAGAAACTGAAGAATTTTCAGTGTCAATCAGAGAACGACTAACTTTTATTTTAAAATTACTAATTTAAATGGGGTTACATATACCTAACCTCCTCCTTTATGCTAACGACACCGCTATCACACAATCTTGTAGAAGTAGCCCGAATCATAAACTAGCACACTCAACGCCACCTGGACAAAACTTGAATTCCTGGTATAACCACTGAAGGATCAAGCTGAACCCCAACAAGACCCAAGCCATCGTTTCGCTAAGGGCAACAGAACTCCCTGTAGCCACCTCCAAACTACAGGGCTCCCGAATCCAATGGGCAAACACCATCAAATACTTGGGAATCCAGTACGATAAACAGCTCGTCTGGAAAGACCACTTCTGCACTGCCACCAAGAAAGCTAAGCAAGTCTGGTCAAATTATATCCATTTATAATCGCTCCTGCAGGTTGCTCACCCAAACCAAACTCATAGTCTACAACACATTTGTGAAGGCAGCCTCATTTACGCCTAGTTCACATGGTGCCAGATCTCAAAAATAAGGGAGAGCACAAGTCCAGGCAGTGCAGAACAAGGCCCTGAAGGATGATCACAGGAGCCTCTTGATTCATGTGAAATAACCAATTACACAGAGACCTCGCGGTGTGCCAACCATACAGGCACACATGAGGCAAACCCAAATGAAGTACCTGGCCAAGGCGTCCTAGCATCACAATCCAATCATCAGGGATGCCTTCCTAACCTATCCTAATTCTCTCCCATGACCGCAACCAATTCCTGAGACCCATTGACTCTCTCGGACGAAGACGATGGCCC
>CM032446.1:3143884-3196510 GCA_019049505.1 Pachyrhynchus sulphureomaculatus | reverse complement strand
AACTCCTTTTTTTAAATAATTGCTTAAAAAAATTGTCAGTGACAATTAGTAGATCATTTTTTCAAAAAAAAAACTAATTAGAGATCGGATTCTGCGACCCAAAAAATCATAAAGTACACTAGATTAAAAAGAACACAGTGAAACCCTGGGTGGCTGATGGAGTATCAGTCATTGTTGTATTGGCATTAACCGAATGCGGCAAAAATTGTTGTACTCGTACGTTTTAAATATTTAAAATTTTAATTCTTGAAGTTTTTTGGATCACTCTTATTGTCTGTCATGTTAAAAATCAAAAATGTACTATCCAATATAGATACCAAAATTTTTTTTTTATTTTCATAATTATATATTAAAAGACGTTTTGGGGCTTTTGAATATAAATTTTATATAATATAATATAGGACGGGCGCGCGCGTTGTAGGACACGCGCGCGCGTTTCAAAAATACTTATGCTTGTTGCAGCAAGAAATTTAATTTATTTTAATAAAGAACCAGACTCCATGGCAGATAATGTTATCTATAAACCTCAACGAACATATTAAAAACAAATCACATTCGCTCCTCCGTGGGTTCAGGTGGGTCCATTTTTCTGTAACTTTGAATCTTTATAACTTTGAACTAACCCAATATCCGTGGCAGATATTTATTTTTCGGTCATATTTCACAGAAATGAAGCTATACCCAGAATATCTGCCACTCAGCGATGGGTTCGTCTACCAACTTTTTCATGCGGTTTTAAAAGAACAAGAACTAGACTTGAGGCTTCAAACTAGCTGGAAGAACTAAGAAGGGCATAGTTAACAAAGTGATACTATTATCTAGCACTCTTCAATAAAGTCGCATTTTGGTCGTGAGTTCCCGGACTAATATATGCAACGTACGGATCGGACTTTCTTTTAAAATACACTAGAATAAATGTGTGCCTCGTACGGGCATTTATTTAGTTCTAAATACGTAATAATTGATATATTTTTTTAAATATATAATAAAAGACTGTTTTTAGTCAATTTCCACTGGTTTATTTAAATTGCGATGACGCGTTTTCGCTGTCGATGCAGCTTCTTCAGATCTACATTTTACACTGTCAAATTAGGTTCGGTTTTCGGTTTTCTTTATTGAATTTAAGTTAGGCTATGCCTCTTACTTATATTTATGACAGATTATATTCCTATACTACTTAACCTAGGTTCTATACAGTAATCCTAATTAACTTAACCTAGGACATTGGAATTTAAAATACATTTGTTGACTAATCTAACTTAACTAGAGCTTAATTCTAAACTAATCTAGAACTTAAATCTAAACTTAATCTAGGTTACAATCTTCATGGGGGTGGGGGAGGGCCATCGTCTTCGTCGGATATGGGGTCAAAGGGTCTTGGATAGTGATGGCGGGCGTTGGCGGGCACGTGGAATGCGCTCCTTATGGTGGCGTTTGGGTGTTGTAGCGCCTTTGCGAAGAACTTGATGTTGGTGGACCTCATGTGTGCCTTGATTGTTGGCACACCGAGGTCTCTATGCAATTGACGGTTTCGGACGAACCATGGGGCTCCCGTGATCATCCTCAGGGCCTTGTTCTGTACTGCCTGAAGTTGAGCTCTGCGTGTCTTGGTGAGTTTAGACCAAGTAGGGCAGGCGTGTGTGAGTCCTGCCCTCACGATGGTTTTATAAATTAGCAGCTTGGTTTTGGTTGCAACTTACTGGACCGGCTGATGATTGGGTACAGCTTGCCCAGTAATTGCTTGGCTTTCTTTGAGGCAGCACAGACCTGGTCTTTCCAGATGAGGTGTTTGTCATACTGGATTCCCAGGTACTTGATGGTGGTTGCCCATTGGATGCGGGATCCCTGGAGCTGGAGTTGTCCATAAGGAGTGCCGTTGCCTTTGGCGAAGACGATGGCCTGTGTCTTACATGGGTTTAGCCGGATCTTCCATCGGTCGAACCAGGGGGCGAGGACGTTCAGGTGGCGCTGCAATCTACTGGTGATGACTCTGTAGCTGCTGGATTCTGCTATGATGGCTGTGTCGTCAGCATACAGGAGTAGGGTAGTCTGATCCGATTTTGGAATGTCGGCTGTGAAAATGTTAAAGAGGTGGGGGGAGAGGACGGAGCCTTGAGGGACTCCGGCTCTGATGGCCTTGACTTCGGAGGTGGCCTTATCGACTCTGACTTGGAAGGTTCTGTCAGAGACGAAGGATTGAATGAGTTTGTTAATGAAAAGGGGGTAGCCGTGTCGGATCAGTTTCAGAATGAGGCCTTCGTGCCAGACTCGGTCGAAGGCCTTTGCTACATCGAGAAACACAGCTCCAACTTTGTGACGTTTGTTGAAGCTGTTGGAAATGGTTTGGGCGAGTTTCGTGGTGTGATGGATGGTGCCATGAAGGGGCTGGAAGCCATACTGTTCGTCAGGGACAACACGGAGCGCTGTGGACTTTGCTCTGACGATTTCGAGGATGACTTTTTCAGCTATCTTGCCAAGGCCTGGAAGTAGGCTGATTGGCCGATAGCTGCTTGCCTCGTGGGATGGAGAGCCTGGTTTTTTGATCATAATGACCTCAGCTTTTTTCCAGTAGAGTGGAAAATAGCTGAGTCTCAGTATGCTGTTAATGATATTGGTGGCTTCTGAGATCTGTTTCTTGGGGAGTTTTTTGAGGGCTTTATTTGTGATTTTATCATGACCTGGGGCTTTTCGGATTGAGGTAAAACGAATGATCTCATTAACAGCGGAGGGGTTGTGAAATACGTATTGCTAGGGGGCTGGGCAAGATTTAGGGTCTGTATGGTTGTAGCGACCCTAAGATCACGGCTGGGTCGGGATGGGCAGGAGTGTTAGGAGAAAACTGTTCCTCTAGCAGATCTGCCAGAAGGTCAGCCTTCTCCTGGGTTGTGGAGGCTGTGGTGCCGGCGTGGGTGAGGGCTGGAATGGACCTTGGCTCGTCATTGGAAAGGGCTTTTGCCATTTTCCAAAGAGAACAGTCCTGGGTAGTGAGGGATTCTACTTTGGACTCCCACCTGCTGCTGTGGAATTCAGCAAGTGAGTCTTTCACCTGCTGCGTTGCTTGATTTGCGAGCCTTTTGAGGCGGGGGTCTCCCGTCCTGAGGGCTCTTCTGAGCAGCCGGTTTTTATCCCTGATCTGCTCTTTGATAGCTGGGGATAGTCTACCTTGAGAAGAGACTGGTTGGGTTCGTGACGTTGTGGCCTGGGCAAGGGCTGTATGGATATCAGCAGTCAGTTTATTAACTGCCGAATCCAGATCCTGGGTTGTGGAAATTTTTGGGATGGGACCCGTGGTCGCCAGGAGGCGTTGGAAGTGGTCCCAGTCTGTGCTGGAAGTGGTGACTGTGGCATTCATTTTGTCGGCCGGATTTCCCAGTGAAAAAATGACCGGTAGATGGTCAGACGAAAGGTCATGAATGACAGTAATGTTATGCCGGAGGTTGATATTTTTTAGAAGAAAAATATCTAGAAAGTCCGGTCTTCCGTGTCCAATGTGGGTGGGCTCGTCTGGAGCTATGAGATTGAATGGGATTTGGTTCTGAATGGCGTCGAGAGCAACACCATTAGCGTTCGTAGCTAGGTTTCCCCAGAGAACGTTTTTGGCATTGAAGTCTCCGCCCAGAACGGTCTTTTGATTGACAGTGCCAAACAGCAGATGGAAGTCTGCAGGATCGATGGATGTTGGTCACCGTTTTGTTGGTAGACCGAGAAGAGGTGGATGGTGGTGTTGTTTGCCATGGTTATGGCAATGGGCGTGGCTTCAGTTTGGACAAGAGGAAGGGGGGAGGTTGGTAGTGATTTAAGGAGTGCTTGACAAGAATCATGGTCCCCCCTAGGCGGGCCCTGATTCTGTCGTTGCGGTAAACAGTGTAGTTAGGAAGACTGAATCGGATGCCGGGCTTTAGAAAGGTTTCTTGGATTAGAGCTACGTCGACGTTATGGTCTTGTAGGAAATGGAGAAGTTCATGTTTTTTGTCGCGAATGCCGCTGGCATTCCATGACAAGATACTTGGGCGTTGGAATTAAGCAGGGGCATGAAAGTGGCGGAAAGCTTTTGAAAGTTTTGGATGTTTTTAAAGAAGGTTTGCATGGCAGAATTCATGCTATTGATAGATGTAAGGGCGTCGGTCATGTTTGTTGGAATTGAGGTCACTGGGGGAGCCGCCGTTTGACGACGGTTTGCCCAGGAGAAGGTGGCTTGGGAGTTAGCTTGGTTAGTTGCGGGTCGCTGCGACGGGTGTTTGGGACAGCCTCTGTAGGAGGCTGTATGCTCACCCTCGCAGTTTGCACATTTGGCAGGTAAGTCCCGCGTTTTTGGCATGTGGACGTGAGGTGCCCCTGCCCGCACTTAACACATTTGGGCGGGGCCCTGCATAGATGAGATGAATGGCCAAATAATTGGCAGTTGAAACATTGGGTATTTTTAGACTTGGAGTGTTGGGGTTCTGCTTTTATTTTGTTGTGCCTGACTTCAGTAATAGCAAAAATGGCTTTATCGGATTTAGGCACTAGCACCAAAACCATGGGCATTGGGTCCCCTGATTTGTAGTGCCAGTCAAATTAGGTTCACAGTTTTATATAATTTCTTAATTATAATATTACACATAATTAAATTACATTGATAGTATTGGGAAATCCACACAGATTTGGAGTTATTAGAATAAATTCAATAATGGTGAATTGCTTAAATCTATCTGGTCGTTGAGTAAGGTACCTGTAGTCCTTATCGATTATTTGCATTGTCTCTAAAGGGTTTAGTTTTAAACCTTTTTGTTGGGTGTGTAAAATTTTGAATTTCTTGTTAAATGTGTGATTTTCTGTTAAAAGATGATTAGCATATGTTGAATTAGATTTTCTATGGATGAAACTTTTTTCGTGTTCTGTAATTCTTTGTCTAAATGTACGTCCAGTTTGTCCGATGTATGTTTTAAGACATGACCCACATGTGAATTGATAAACCCCCGATTTATTGTCTTTATTGATTTGTGGTTTGTAGTTTTTAAGATATTTCCCTATAGTATTGTTAGTCTTGTAAGCTATGTTGTTATTTTTTTTGATTTAAAAATTTCCCCAGTTTTTCCGTTGGTTTGCCGAAATAGGTTAAGCATTTAAAAGTGGTATTTCTGTCCTTAAAACATGGGTATATTTCTGAGATTGCCTTGTTTCTAAGTTTTTTTCCTAACGATACTATTGATTAAACTAACCGAATAACCGTTATTAACGGCTACTTGTTTTATGTAGTTTAATTCTTTAGTAAAATTTTCTTCTGATAAGGGGATATTAGTTAGTCTATGTATAAAACTATGATAAGCTGCAAGTTTATAATGGTTAGGGTGGTGAGAACTATTGTGAATTGTGATATCTGTATGACAAGGTTTGTGATATATTGCAAATTCATGTTTTTTCATGGCTTTACTGATTGTTAAGTCTAGGAAATTAATTTTCTCTTCGACTTCTTCTTCCATTGCAAAACTGATATTTCTATGTAAAGAATTAATATACTGTAAAAAGTGAGTTAATTGTCTGTCCGTACCTGTAAAGCATACAATTATATCGTCTACGTATCGATACCAGTATAGACAATTATTACTATTGTTATTATGGTTGTTAAATATCATTGTTTCAATACTGTCCATGAAAATTTCGGCAAGTAATGGACTTAATGGACTCCCCATAATTAACCCTTCCTTACTATTGTAGAATTTATTATTAAATGAAAAATAATTTTGTCTTAGGCAAGTTCTTAATAAATTAATTATGTCCATTTTTATAACTTCATTTACTTTGTTTTTTGTTAATAGGTTCTCTATTAAAATTATTGTTTCGTCTGGGGAAACACTTGAAAATAAATTTTTGACATCGAAAGATACTAATTTAGAATTATCTGGTATTGTTATATTCTTAACTTTATTCACGAGTTCGTAGTAGCCAAGTAGATTGGACAAAAAAGGGCTTTAAGGTAGATGATGTATATCTGACTCGGGTTTGCGGATGATACTGTAGTCATCAGTAGCAATCCACATAAGTTAGAAGAAATGATAAATAAGTTAAATTACCACTCAAAAACAATTTGTCTTAACATGAATAAAAATAAGAGAAAAATACTAACCAACATAAATAGTAACAGAGTTATAAATTTGGAAGCAATAGCTCTCGAAATTATTGAGGAGCCTGTGTATCTGGGGCAAAAAATTACTACGACGAAAGACGGTGTCTCCGATCAAATTTCAAAAAGAATAAGACTAGGATGATGCGCATTCGAAAAATTAAGTTAAGTACTCAAAGTTTAAGACGTTCCAAATATGTTTAAAGACCAAAGTTTATAATCAGTGCATCCTACCCGCGATTACATATGGCGCTAAAACTTGGACGTGAACCCAGAGAGCACACGAAAGACAAATGATCGGATAAAACTTAAAGGTAGAAAAAAGAAACAAATGGATATGTAAACAAACGAACGTGAAGGGTATTATGGAGCATGCAGCAGAAAGAAAGTGAAATTGGGCTGGACATATAGCACGCAATCAAGCGAACAATAGAATGGATCCGGCGAGAGCGGAAAAGGAGCGTGGAACATTCCAAAACAAGATGGCGGGACAATAAACAGATGGTAGCGGGCATTGGATGGATGACAACAGCTGAAAGTAGATTAAGATTGAAGATCAGGGGAAAGGTCTATATTCAGCATTGGATAGAACTAGGTTTCCAAATGAGACTTTCATGAAGACTGGAATAATCACAGAAGTGTAACATAGAAATGGCACCCGAATTTACCTGGAGATCATGTGTAGATAAGCAAGTAGATTTTTATATATGGGTCATTCCATGCCAAATCGACCACTTTTGACCCTGACCCCTTTCGATTTGGCTGAAAGTTTTTTTGTCTTTTTTACCCTACGGCGCTCAGAATTTTTTCAAATTTTTTTACCCACCTAAAAAAAAGTTATGAATTTTTCAAAAAAATGGCTTTTTTTTCAAATTACCATAACTTTGTCAAAAATTAGTCGATCGAGACGTTTTTTTTTTCAAAATTTCGCAATTAAATATACTTTTTAAAAAAAAAATACAAAAAAATTTTTAGATAATAAAATCTATGAAATTTTTGCCATTTTTGAGAAAAATCGTCAATTTTTTGAAGTTCGCCATTTTTTCTTAAAAAAAAACTTCAATCAATTCTGCAGTTATCCCCGTCAATCCCAGAGTGGGCCAAATTTTTTTTCTATTTTTTTTTTAAATGAAAAAAAAAATTTCGGTTTCTCACAATTTTTTAATTTTTTTTTTTTTAGAAACTTTGTTTATATAATAAAATAAATCCAAGTAAATAATTTCATGGTGTATTATACTTAATTTATAGTCTAAACTTACAACTAATGACTAGGATTCTACGTTTGATACGATTAACATTCACTGGTTTTAATACTAATTCAACAAATAATTTATTTCATTTTTCTTTGGCGCTTGAATAATTTTGTTCACTATAATTGTGTTTCACATTATAAAATAATTTCCTAAGCATATTATAATAAATTTTAATCTCACATAAATAGTATTCAAATTCAGCACATTAATTAGATTGATAAACTAGGGCATGACAATCACAGACTTACCTACGGCCAATTCACTAGATCCACGTGAATCTATTCTATTTCAAAAGCCTACCACCACTTTATATTAAGATCCAAAACATAACCTATGTATCTGTCAAAGTTATTCAAACGCCAAAGAAAAATGAAATAAATTATTTGTTGAATTAGTATTAAAAACAGTGAATGTTAATCGTATCAAACATAGAATCCTAGTCATTAGTTGTAAGTTTAGACTATAAATTAAGTATAATATACCGTGAAATCATTTACTTGCATTTATTTTATTATATAAACAAAGTTTCTAAAAAAAATAACCGGTCAAGTGCAAGTTGAACTTGAACGCAATTAGTGTTCCGTTGATTGCATTTAAAATAAAAAATGTTGTAACGGAAGTATAAAATGATCAGTGACTTCATAAAACACACCTCAAATGAGTTTTCAACAAAGTTTATTTCCAATCTTTACCGAAAATTGATGACCTTGAAATTTCGGTTTTTTTTATATCTCAGATAAATTATTACAGGTATTGCACTCGTGATAATTTTCGTTTAATCTACACCCCGTGGAGAATATTCTAAAGTTTTTTCAAAATTTTTTGATAAGTACTTTTCGAGATAAGGCGGGTGGACAGCGATTTTTCGCGATTTTTTAAAAATAATACAATGAGAAGTGCTTGTAAGTATTACATTATATATATATATATATATATATATATATATATATATATATATATATATATATATATATATATACATATATATATATATATATATATATATATATATATATATATATATATATATATATATATATATATATATATATATATATATATATATATATATATATATATATATATTTTACTCGTGTTTTCACAAGGTTTCATTTGACACCACACTCGATTAAATAGTAAAATTTTTTTTTTTTCAATTCCGATTTCACCCCCGAAAACTAACCCCTCTTAAGTCAAAATTTAACTTTCAAAACTACATGGCTCTAATGAGGCTATCAATTCCTATATTATTACCAAATTTCAACTTTCTATGACAAATAGTTTCGGAGAAAATCGGGTGTGACAGATGGACAGACAGACGGACAGACAGACGGACAGACAGACGGATAGACAGACGGACAGACACCGAAGTGATCTTATAAGTGTTCCGTACGGAACACCAAAAATTAAAAAATTGTGAAAAATTGATAAAAATTTGTTTCAATTAAAAAAAAAATAGAAAAAAAATTCGGTTCACTCTGGGATTGGCGCAGATAACTGCAGAATTGATTGAAGTTTTTTTTAAGAAAAAAAAAATAAATTAAAAATGGCGAAATTGACGGTTTTTTCTCAAAAAAGGCAAAAATTTCATAGATTTTATTATCTAAAATTTTTTTTGTATCTTTTTTAAAAAACCGGTCAAGTGCAAGTTGAACTTGCACAATTAGTGTTCCGTACGTTGATTGTTTTTAAAAATAAAAATTTTTGTTAGGGTGGTATAAAATGATCAGTGACTTCACAAAACACACCCCAAATGAGTTTTCAACAAAGTTTGTTTCCAATCTTTACTGAAAACTGGTGACCTTGAAATTTTGTTTTTTTTTTATATACCAAATAAATTATTAAAGGTAATGCACGCGTGATAATTTTCGTTCAATCTATACCCCGTGGAGAATATTCCAGAATTTTTTCAAAGTTTTTTGATCAGTACTTTTCGAGATAAAGTAGGGGACAGCGATTTTTTAAAAATAATGCGAAGAAAAGTGTGCGCAAGTATTACATTAAATATATATATATATATATATATATATATATATATATATATATATATATATATATATATATATATATATATTTTAGTCGTGTTTTCACAAGCCTTCATTTGACACCACACTCGTTGACCTAGTAAAAAAAATTTTTTTTCACTTCCGATTTCACCCTTCAAAACGAACCCCTTAAGTCAAAATTTATGTTACGGTGGTATAAAATAATCAGTGACTTAACAAAACACACCCCAAATGAGTTTTCAACAAAATTTGTTTCCAATCTTTACTGAAATATGATGACCTTGAAATTTTTGTTTTTTTTATATACCATATAAATTATTAAAGGTAATTGACTCGTGATAATTTTCGTTCAATCTACACCCCGTGGAGAATATTCCAGAATTTTTTTTTTCGAAATTTTTTGATAAGTACTTTTCGAGATAAGGCCCGGGACAGCGATTTTTCGCGAATTTTTAAAAATAATACAAAGAAAAGTGCGCGCATGTATAATATTATATATACATTTTTTACTCGTGTTTTCACAAGCTTTCATTTGACACCACACTCGATGACCTAGTAAAAATTGTTTTTTTTTTTTCACTTCCGATTTCACCCCCCAAAACTAACACTTTGAGTCAAAATTTAACTCTCAAAACTACATGGCTCTGATGAGGCCATCAATTCCTATATTATTACCAAATTCAACTTTCTATGTCAAATAGTTTCGGAGAAAATCGGGTGTGACAGACAGACAGACAGACAGACAGACAGACAGACAGACAGACAGACAGACAGACAGACACCGAAGTGATCTTATAAGTGTTCCGGACGGAACACTAAAAAGTACATTTTGGCAATTTGAAAAAAAGAGCCTTTTTTTGAAAAATTCATAACTTTTTTTGAAGTGGGTAAAAAAATTTGAAAAAATTCTGAGAACCGTTTTCCACAGGGTAGAAAAAGATAAAAAACTTTCAGCCAAATCGATGGGGGTCGGGGTCAAAAGTGGTTGATTTGGCATGGAATGACCCATATTTACATTTAAATTTCAGACAATAATCTTTCTACTTCTTTGATCGTATATGGTAAACAATTATATATGATCTAACAGCTTAAAGGAAAAGAGAAATTGTTATTTAAGTATAAAATGAAAGATAAATATATATAGGTATAACAATCAGTTGTCTTTGTAACAAATGTTTGATATCTTCATTTCGGAAAAGCCGTGTCTGAAATGGATATAATACAAATGTCTATGAATTTTTGATAAGTACGATATTACAGCCGAAATGAAAGCTCCGGTTAAAATTTTCATTTTTGGACCCAAAACGAACAAGAAGTGTTTTATTGCTGGTTTCGTGGCGGATATTCCGTCAGCGGAATTTACTACTTAGTATTATTAAGTGATGAATTACAACTCGTTGATATAAATGTAACGTAACTTTGTATGTTGTAGGATTGTAAATTAGCAGAGGTCTACTGAGATTCCAAAACATATATAAGGTGTTATGTGCTAAAATTTTTGCTTATTAAAAAAAAACTTGAGTTTTTATTTAGTGTTAAAAAGTAGTTATTTTAAAAGGTAACAATTCTTATAATATATTTTTATTGTTAAATTTGTTAAAAAAAAACTATTTAAGCGTAATTCTTGTCCAAGATGGGTTTTTTATTAAAAAATTTTCCTAGCAGACTGGCAAAAATACCTTCACAAAAAAAAAACCAAATAATAATAGTCACTACTCGTAAGGTATAAACATCCGGAAATGACTGAAAGATTACACAACCCCACAAAAAAAAGTGGGGTATACTTTTGATGCGATATATCAGATCCGTAGTATTTTTGCCCGCTGATTACGAATCTGATGTCAGAATATCGCCATCATATCTCAATTTTTTTCTAACCTCAAAAAATTAGTAAAAATTAAGAAAAATATACTCCTAAAAAATTGATTCAAGCTTTTTCATGAATCCAAAGATGTATTAATATTGAGTAAAATGGGGTCACCGATAACGGATAAGATTAAAACCTTATATAAGGATTGTTTTAACATTGAAATACAGCACCAGGATACAGATTGGGTTCCCCACATCATTTGCAGTTCTTGCAAAATAATGTTGTACATCAATAAGAAGGCGATTAAATATTCCAGACCAGCAATATGGAATAGACCATACAGTGAAAATGATTGCTACTTTTGTATGAATGTTGTATCTAGGCATAACCGAAAAAATAAAAGCACTATTACTTATAACGATGTTTCGACAGTAACAAGACCAACTAAACTAATTCCGCCTCCTGAACCACTTGATGCTGATGTTATAGAAACAAATAATTTCACCTTATCAGTTCATGCCGAAAACATTGAGACTGTCGAAAAAGAATCAAACACTGTTACTAATGAATATTCTAGTGACAACCTATCATATACTAGTGACACAGATAAAGAATTTCTACCATACAACCGTAAACCAGAACCAATACTCGTATCACAGTCAGAACTTAGTGATCTAGTCAGAGATTTAGGCTTATCCAAAGATGGTTCAGAGTATCTTGCTTCCTTTTTAAGGAATGAGAAGAATTTCGAAAATATTTCACAATGGACGAGGAATTGTCACTTTCATATTGTACCGATGTAAAAGGTCTAATGAATGAATTTCAAAATAACTCATACGATCCTGAAGAATGGAGACTGTTCATTGATTCTTCTAAACGGAGCATTAAGGCAGTTTTGCTGCATAATACCAACGTTTACGCTCCCATTCCGATTGCTCATTCCACAGTTATGGAAGAGCAATATGAAAAAATGAAGCAGCTTTTGATGAAAATAAAATATGCTGATCATAACTGGAAAATTTGTGGAGATCTGAAAATTGTAACAATATAGCTTGGCCAACAGTCAGGGTTTACACTTTATCCCTGTTATAAATGTCCGTGGAATAGCAGAGACAGGGAACGTCATTATAAGAAAAAAATTTGGCCAACAAGAGAATCGTTCACTCCTGGTGAAAATAATGTATTGTTTCCACCATTGGTAGATCCAGGAAAAGTTCTTATTCCCCCGCTTCACCTTAAGCTTGGACTTATGAAGCAATTCACGAGAGCATTAGATACAAACGGCCCATGTTTCAAATATTTGCATAAAAAATTTCCGAAATTTTCTGAAGCTAAAATTAAGGCAGGCGTATTTGACGGGCCACAAATAAGAAAATTGTTTCAAGATTCATTATTTGTTACTAAAATGAATAAAGTTGAAAAAGCTGCTTGGCTTAGTTTTAAAGAAGTCGCAACAAACTTTTTGGGAAATAATAAAAGTCCTAAGTACAAAGAAATAGTCGAGAAAATGGTAAAAAATTTTCAAACATTAGGTTGCTTAATGAATCTAAAATTACATTTCCTGGACTCCCACATCGATGATTTCCCAGATAATCTTGGTGACTACAGTGAGGAGCAAGGGAACGTTTTTCACCAAGATCTGAAAATCATAGAAAATCGGTATCAAGGACGATGGGATGACCATATGCTAGCGGACTATTGCTGGTCGCTAAAAAGAGAAACAAGTCCTCAAAAGCGTTTGGGCAGAAAGCCTTTGAATAGGTCATTCGCGGAAAAAAGAACAAGATACAGCCAAAAAAAGGAAAGTTAGGCGCGGGTCTAACCTTCGCAATTCTAGGGCTTAAGGGTCTACTATCTGAGAGTATATGGTTTAAAAGTCCTGGTTTTGAGTTTATTGGGTCTCATTTTTAAAGTTACAGGGTTATTGAGGTCTATTTTTTGAGGTTACAAGGTGTGGGAGTCTAAGGTTTCAGGGTTTAGGGTTTAAGAGTATCAGGTTTGAGGATTCCCCAACTGTATACCAAATTTGGTAGGAATCGGTTGGTTTTCAAAAATTTTGTCCGCCATCTTGGATCCGCCATTTTGAATTTTGCAAATCCGACCTCAGATTCATGATCAACAACCCAAGAAACCCCCGTGTACCAAATTTGGTAAGAATCGGTTGAATTTTAATTTGAATTCGTTTTTGTATTCGAGAAGCACTATATCTGTCTGATTTATTGAGGTTAGAAAGAAAACAGAACTGTATGGCTTAATCCAACCGATGAATATTAGCTTAGCGTGTCCGAATACATATTAATACATCTTTGGATTCATGAAAAAGCTTGAATCAATTTTTTAGGAGTATATTTTTCTTAATTTTTACTAATTTTTACCTATTTTTTGAGGTTAGAAAAAAATTGAGATGTGATGGCGATATTCTGACGTCAGATTCGTGATCAGCGGGCAAAAATACTACGGATCTGATATATCGCATCAAAAGTATACCCCACTTTTTTTTTGTGGGGCTGTGTTATTGGGTAGATAAGAACTAGTGTACTAACTACGTAGAACACCAGCAAGCCGCAAGGCCAAACAGTGGGTGATTACACTAAAAGCACACTGTATCCACTGAACTCAAAAACTGTAAACCAAACTTCTAAATTTTATTGCGTATTAATAGAGCTTTCTTCAAATCGAACTTAACCTTCTGGTTAAAACTAGCCGATATTGTGCAGTTGTATGGTAAACCAGTGGCAGCGTGCAAAAATATTCATGACGTTATTTCTTTAGTGTCGATTTTTTCCTTTATTATTGAGATCCGCTATTTAAAAAGAATTTTCTGCAATCGGCCTTGCTACAAGGAGGCGCAAGTTCTAATATATGTTTACGTCTGGAAATAACTTGCAAAAATAAATGTTTGTTCCTGAAATATTGCAAATGGGTAATGCTAAATATGTCCTAAGTGATTTATTGGTGTTACTGAAGATTAGTGACTTTTATTTTTTTTTAACAATTTATTTAATTAAGCAAAAACAGAGGCGGAATTTTAACCAATATGTGTTATATTCAACGCATTGTTTATCAGAAAATTTTTAACTCTGAGAGAAACAAGTTGGTTGTTACTTAGTTAAAAGCATGCAAATAATAAAATATATATATATATATATATATATATATATATATATATATATATATATATATATATATATATATGTATATATGTATATATATATATATATATATATATATATATATATATATATATATATATATATATATATAAATATAATAAAATAGGTATCGGTAAGTAGTTTTAGATTTACTGTCAGACACACAGGGAAGGCAATTAAAAGTTTGAGACCTTTTTAAGTAACTTCAGGTTAGTTCAAGTTTAGGTATTATGAGGACTGCTATTTATTAATATTTTTTTCCAATTACTATTGCTACAGAAATATACCCGTTTCAGTATATCAAGTGATTTTTATAATCTATAAAGATCATCATAATCAATAGACATCTACCTAGTTTGTGTGGATTTCCACAAAGCATTTGATACTGTGGAATATTTGGCTATAAGGAATGCACTTAATCATGTCAGAATCGATTATCGGTATACCCAGATACTTAAATATATATATATATATATATATATATATATATATATATATATATATATATATATATATATATATACAAGAATGCAACTTCTACTGTTTAAAGTGAAAAATTTACGAAGCCTATTCCCATAAAAAGAGGCGGGGTGATACTCTCACTCCAAAGCTCTTTACATTAACTTTAGACGACATACTCAAAACCTTGCACTGGGTTCATCGAGGCATCTTAATTAATGGGAAAAGATGGCAGAGAATCCCGTTGAATTGTTATCGATGTCGATTTGAAGATGAATTTGCAAAACCAAGGTATTGTGTAGAGAACACTACTCTGGAGAACGTTGATGACTGTGTATACCTTGGCAATAGAATAAAATTGGGCTACGAAAATCAAACAACTGAGACTTATGGAAAAAAAAAAATTGGCTTTGGTTACATTTGGTAAAACGAGTAAAACGCCGATAAAGAAAAATATCCCTATGTATCTGCGGACTCGAGTCTGCCACCAGTGCATCTTATTAGTCCTAACTTACGGAACCCAAACATGAACATTTACAAAAACTCTATGAATCAACTGAAGCCAACACAACGTGCTATGAAACGACAACTGCTGAGTATATCTTTAAAAAATCATAAAAGCAAGACTTATATTAGGTCAATCAATAAGGCCAGAGATGTAGCAGAGACGGTGGCTGAACTGAGTTGGAGCTATGCTAGCCGTGTTGCTAGATATACAGATGACAGATGGTCCCAATCTATATTGAAATGGAGATCATACATTGGTAAGCGATCGAGAGAACGCAATCCCACACATTGGACTGATGGCATCAAACGAACGGCCGGGTTTATGTAAATAAACGGGACCGTAGAAAGTGGAAAAATTTGAGGGAGGCCTATATATAGCAATGGATCGATGAAGGCTGAAGAAGAAGATTACAATAATCAATATATATATATATATATATATATATATTGATAGAATCTCATCCATCTTTTTCAAAGCGTTGATCACTGGTCGGTGTCTTGACGTTGAATGTCGAAACTGGCTCCGAGGGTGCCGGTTTTATGTGCTCGGGGCGTGGCTCTATTGGTTGGGCGGATCTGGCCATTAGAGGATCGGCTTTGGCTGTGCGTTGTCGGTCCTGTGGTTCTTTGTAATGTTTGTGTTGATGAAGTAACATATGGTTGAATTATTTTTTCTCTTGATTGGACTTGGTACTGGGATAGAATATGTTTCCAAGAGTTCGGTAAACGTTGGCTGTCATCCCGATTATTTAAATTGCAGGGCCTCTTTTCTATTTTTATGGCTTCTTTGATTACCCTAGTGGATAGTGACATAACTAGGGTTCTAGTTATGTCAAAATCGATTTTGTGGCCGGTATTGTGTGTATGTTGTGCTAGAGAAGAGGTGGTGGATTTTTGTTTTACGGCGTTTTTGTGCTCGTCTCTTCTGACGCTAATTTTCCTGTTGTATTTTACTGTCACTTAAGCCAAAAAAAAGGGTCAACCTCGGAATGAGAGATAATAAGCTGTAAACTTGTATAAACCTTTATTTTGGCATTCTAAAAGTTGTCTTAAAAGTCTCATAAAATCTCGTGTCCGCGTCTTAAGATATTCAAGGTCAAAGGTCACAAAAATCGGTTTTTCGCAAATATCTCGCTTCCTATGCTTTCAATGATATTTGCATTTATTATGAAAATTGTAGAGCATAAAATTCTCTATAAATTTTGTTTTAAATATTTTTTTATACGCTTAACCGTTTTTGAGACAGAGCGCAAAGAGCGCGCAGCACTCAGCCATACATAGCATAATGCAAGGTCAACCGTGAGTCCCGTTAAATAATACGTCGTATAAAGTTAATTAATAACTAAAAAATCCATAATTATGAATAATTTGTGTTTTTTATTAATTAATATATTATATTTAATACTATTTTTCATTTATCAAATATATTCGTTTAATAATACTTACCTACATCGTGTAATTAAAAAATTGTTAAGTGAAATACTTTAAGTGTATTTTAATTATAAAAAAGTATGTAGATGATGCTTTCATGACAGCGGGGCTAGAAGAGAATACAGTTATTAAAATAGGAGCAAAAGTCATGTTAAGAGGAAATATTGACGTGAGTCTTGACTTAGTCAACGGTTCTATCGGTATAGTACAAAGAGTAAAGGTTGATCCTGAAAATACAAATAAAATAAAAAAAAAAAACGGGTCAAGTGCAAGTTGAACTTGCACAATTAGTGTTCCGTACGTTGATTGTTTTTAAAATAAAAATTTTTGTTAGGGTGGCGACTTCAGTGACTTCACAAAACATACCCATACAAAGTTTGTTTCCAATCTTTACTGAAAACTGGTGATCTTGAAATTTTTTTTTTTTTATATACCAGATAAATTATTAAAGGTAATGCACTCGTGATAATTTTCGTTCAATCTATACCCCGTGGAGAATATTCCAGAATTTTTTCAAAATTTTTTGATCAGTACTTTTCGAGATAAGGTAGGGGACAGCGATTTTTTAAAAGTAATACGAAGAAAAGTGTGCGCAAGTATTGCATTATATATATATATATATATATATATATATATATATATATATATATATATATATATATTTTACTCGTGTTTTCACAAGCTTTCATTTGACACCACACTCGATGACCTAGTAAAAAAAATTTTTTTTTCACTTCCGATTTCACCCCTCAAAACGAACCCCTTAAGTCAAAATTTATGTTACGGTGGTATAAAATGATCAGTGACTTCACAAAACACACCCCAAATGAGTTTTCAACAAAGTTTGTTTCCAATCTTTGCTGAAATCTGATGACCTTGAAATTTTTGTTTTTTTTATATACCATATAAATTATTAAAGGTAATGCACTCGTGATAATTTTCGTTCAATCTACACTCCGTGGAGAATATTCCAGAATTTTTTCGAAATTTTTTGATAAGTACTTTTCGAGATAAGGCCCGGGACAGCGATTTTTCGCGAATTTTTAAAAATAATACAAAGAAAAGTGCGCGCAAGTATAATATTATATATATATTTTTTACTCGTGTTTTCACAAGCTTTCATTTGACACCACACTCAATGACCTAGTAAAAAAATTTTTTTTTCACTTCCGACTTCACCCCCCAAAACTAACCCCTTAAGTTAAAATTTGATTCTCAAAACTACATGGCTCTGATGAGGCCATCAATTCCTATATTGTTACCAGATTTCACCTTTCTATGTCAAATAGTTTCGGAGAAAATCGGTGTGACAGACAGACAGACAGACAGACAGACAGACAGACAGACAGACACCGAAGTGATCTTATAAGTGTTCCGTACGGAACACTAAAAATACATATTACATTTAATAATGAACATCTTTACGAGCTTGGTCCAGTTAAAACTAAATTTGAAATTATTAATAGAGTTTATGTTCATCGCGAACAGTTTCCGATATGTATAGCCTATGCTATTACCATACACAAAAGTCAGGGGCTAAGTCTAAACAGTGCACTGATGGCCATCGGTTCTTCAGTGTTCACATGCGGTCAAGCATACGTGGCACTTTCGAGAGTGACAAGTCTGGGCGGATTACATCTAATTAATGTCGACTTCGGTAGTGTCAAAGCTCAGGAGTCCGCAATCGTTGAATATAATTGACTAAGAAGCACTTAGCGTCCAGACTTGTCAAAAATTGTTACATCATCACCGTTGAGAAAAACCAGTAGAGACAGGGAGTGGGCTTTAAGAAAATCCATAGCTGACGTACAAGAAATATTACCCGAGAAGAAAAAAAAAGAGGACTACCTACAAAAAGAAATGAGATCTCATCAAAAACATAAAATGTAAAAAAATGCCAAGTCTCGCAACGCAGTCCTTCCACCACAAAAAGTTGTGAGATCTCATGTAAAACCAAGTCATTTATTCAACTTTGTCATAAATTGTTATCTATTTAGTTACCTACCAGCATTTATAGTGACAGTATCACATAAGAATAATCTACTATTTAAAATACTCTATTCTTAAGTACACTGTTTAGACTTACTTAACATAGCAATCGAAATAGTAGATTATTCTTATGTGGTTATGTTGCCGTGCGATTGCCAAGTCATTATATTTATTATGGAAGTAAAGATGTCTAATATTGATACGGTCACTATAAATGTTGGTAGGTAACTAAATAGATAACAATTTATGACAAAGTTGTTGAATAGGTGCTTCCATAAATACTAACTAAAATAACTGACTTGGTTTTACATGAGATTTCACAACTTTTTCTTGTGGCATTTTTGTACATTTTATGTTTTTGATGGGATAGGGCAGGGGAGCTCAAACGGTCGATCGCGAGTGCTTTTTGAGTCGATCTCGAGAAAAAAATTCCGATATAGAACTATTCACAGATTTTGTTTTAGGTAACTAAAACAAAATGTAATGAATAAACCACTAAAATTTAGAGAATTAAGAAAACAAAAAGTACGTGATTTGATAACTTGTTTGAAAAAAGAACAAATCATGTTCACAAGACCAGCCAAACAATCAAAAGCTGCAACGATCGCATCATTTAAAATATCTCATATATTGGCGAAACACAAGAAACCATTTGATGATGGATTGGATGTGAAGGAAGCATTTATTGAAGCGGGTGAGACTTTATTTGGAGATTTTAAAAATAAAACAGAGATTATATCTGCTATTAGAGAACTTCAGTTATCTCGTCCGACTGTCACAAGGCGTGTTGAAGTCATGAGTCAGGACATGGCAGATAAACTAAAACATGATATCATGGAATGTACATACTTTTCTTTACAGTTCGACGAATCCACAGACACTGCCCAGCTGTGTATTTTTATTCGAATGGTATTCAATGACATGTCGGCTAAGGAAGAGTTTTTGACAATGATTCCTCTGAAAGGAAAGACCCGTGGCGAAGATATATATGACGTTTTCTTCAATTTTGTAACAAACTACAAGCTACCAATATATAAACTAGTGTGCATTACAACCGATGGAGCACCAGCAATGACTGGAAACAAAAACGGTTTTGTGGCATTGTGTCGAGCTAATGATGATTTCCCTTCAGTTTTCTCCTTCCATTGCATTATATATCAACAAGTTTTGTGTTCAAAAGTTCTAAACATGGAGGAGATTATGAGCATTGCAATAAAAATTGTGAATTCTATCCGTGCACGTAGCTTGCAACGACGGCTCTTTAAATTGCAGTTGGAAGATAGTGAGTCAGCTGAACACACTGATTTAGTTCTTCACACGGACGTCAGGTGGTTGAGTCGCGGAAAATTCCTAGAAAGGTTTCAAGAATTATTGCCCGAAATAACAGCTTTTCTGGACGAAAGAGGCGATGACACTCAGATGCTGAAAAACGGAAAATGGCTGACTGATTAGGCATTTTTGGCAGACATCACAATGCATTTAAACACCATTAATTTGGAGCTTCAAGGTAAAGGAAAAGCTATTATTGAGATGATTAGCGCAATAAACGCATTCAAAAGTAAATTGCAACTTATGATAGATCCTGAAGAAAGGATCTGAAAAATTTTCCGTCTTTGTAAGCAAGGATTCTTCAGTTGAATTATGATATTTATGAGGCAGAATTATTAAATATTTTGGGCCAATTCGAAATACGTTTTTATGATTTCAGTAAATTGGCACATATCGCATCATTTATGAGTTATCCTTTTTCGTGTAAAAACATTGAGAAATTAGCTACTGAAATAGCAAGTCAGTTTACCATGGACTCATGTTCTGTTGAAAATGAGTTAGTGCAGATTATATCAGATATACATCTCAAAGCCACAGCATCTGATACAAAATTCTGGTGTTTTAAATCTGAAGATAAATATCCGAATCTAACGTAAATCGCCCTTCAACTGACGGCAATGTTTGGGTCAACTTACTTGTGCGAGTCTGCATTTTCTGAAATGAAGATAATTAAGTCAAAATATCGCAATCGACTAACTGACGACCATATGTCATCATGCTTGCGATTAGCACTCGGTAATTACGTACAATCTTATGAAAAGTATGCTGAGGACATGCAGTGCCACGCTTCGACATCCAAAGTCACTCTTTAGTTAAGTTTAGACACTAGAACTCGTTTGTTTTATAAGAACCAATAAACTCGCAATTTTGAATAATTATGAGTTTTTTCATTGACATTTTAGAGCAGACCTACACTTACCTTGACTAAAAAAATGCATATTGTGCAGAAAACTAATATCTATGCCACGATACACCCTACCTAGACGACAATCCTGCATCACACTTACTTGCATCCTCTTAGAGTCGATCGATCGTAGTCTAACAATATTGAGGTAGATCGCCAGCAGTTCAAGTTTAAGCACCCCTGGGATAGGGTATTGCGGGGGTGAACGTTAAGAGAAAACATGGGTATATTTGTGTACATGAGAAAACGATATGTTACTAAATTTATTACTCATTTGATTATGGGAATTTAAAGGTGACAAATGCACCAACCAGTATAGGGGTGCGACTTCGGCTATTGAACTCGATTGTGGTGTATCGAGATAGACTTAGGATAACCTTAAATCAGAATAAAAAGAAGCAGGAAAATATAATGTGTTCGGAGTGAGTTTTTTCTTATTTATTTCATAATCCATTTAGAAAAGAAAACTCTGTTTGCCCCATTTAAGAGAAATTTTAAAAATCCTCAAATAATGGTTAAAGTTCTCTTTGTAAGAAAATTTTAAATTTATCCACGAACATGTTTTTATTCTTACAGCGGCCGGCAAGTTGTCCCAAAATAGTCATATCTCAGCGAAAGTAACAAAATAATTCATGGGTTTCAACGGATGTTAAGTGAAAAATATTACGCTACCCCAGAAACCGGAGATGCGACTTGCATTTATTCTTGGTTTCCGTCTTTTTATTTTTTTGTTTTACTTTTCTTGCTAAAGTAAAGCATTTTGTATTCGTGAAAATATCACACTATGAGAATTTGCTGTTCTTTCCGTTTTTGAGTTCCTAAATAACGAAAAACATACAATCTATCACAACCGCTCGTATCTATAATATATATAAAATGCAACGTCTCTCTGTCTGTCTGTCTGTTTGTCTGTCTGTCTGTCTGTCTTTATCCGATTTACGTGTTTTTTTTTTAATTCATACATTTGTTCTGTCTTCAGATTATCTATAATCTTCTATAATATATACAAAATCATCTCTCGGTCTGTCTCTCTGTCCGTTAGTGCGCTTATCACTGGAGAACCACTTATCCGATTTACGTACTTCTTTTTTTAAAACATACATATGTTCTCTGGCCAGGTTATAGGCTATATTTTATTGCGATAGGTACCATAAGGAATGAGCAGTGACGTAAAATAGTGAATGAAGTCGGAAAAAAGTTGGACGCTGGAACAATATTATGTAGCAGAAAATATCTATAATCTATAATATATATAAAATGTAATGCCTCTCTGTCTGTCTGTCTGTCCATTAGTGCATTTATCACGTGAGAACCACTTATCCGATTTACGTACTTCTTTTTTTAAAACATATATATGTTCTCTAGCCAGGTTATATGCTATATTTTATTACGATAGGTAGCATAAGGAATGAGCAGTGACGTAAAATAATGAATGAAGTCGGAAAAAAGTTTGCCGCTAGCGCGTTCCCTTGCAGCAGAGAATATCTATAATCTACAATATATATAAAATGCAATGTCTCTCTGTCTGTCTGTCTGTCCATTAGTGCGTTTATCACGCGAGAACCACTTATCCGATTTGCCTGTCTTTTTTTAAATTTACACATATATTCTTTAGCCAGGTTATATAAAAATAATAATAATCTATATCTATAATATATATAAAATGCAACGTTTCTCTGCCTGTATGTCTGTCCGTTAGTGCGCTTATCACTGGAGAACCACTTATCCGATTTACGCGCTTTTTTTTTAAACATACGTATGTTCTCAGGCCAGGTTATAGGATATATTTTATTACGTTAGGTGACATAAGGAATAAGCAGTGACGATAATAGTGAATCAAGTCGGAGAAAAGTTTGTCGCTAGCGCGTTCTCTTGCAATACACTGCCTAAAGCATTAATATGGAACAATATCATGTAGCAAAGAATATAATATATATAAAATGCAACGTCTCTCTGTCTGTCTCTCTGTCCGTTAGTGCGCTTATCACTCGAGAACCACTTATCCGATTTACGTGTTTTTATAAATTTATACATATGTTCTATATAATTCGATATAAGCCTAGATAATGGGAAATAAGGTGAGATAATGGGAGATAAGTAGAAATAATGGGAGATAATGGAAGATAAGTATAAATAATGGGAGATAAGGAGAAATAATGCGAGATAAGCCGAGATAAGTCTAGATAATGGGAGTTATGGTGCGATAATGGGAGATAAGAAGAAATAATGGGAGATGGGCAGAGATAAGCCTAGATAATGGAAATTATGTAGAGATAATGGGAGATAAGGAGAAATATTGGGAAATAAGGGGAAATAATGGGAGATATTTTATTACGTTGAGTAACATAAGGAATAAGCAGTGACGATAGTAGTGAATCAAGTCCACGCGAGCGGAGCCGCGGGCCCTGCTAGTTCTTGATAAAATGTGTTTCGAGAACATTTTTTGCCATCAATGTGTTCTTTGATGTACTAACAACGGCACAATTAACTTAGTAAGTTGTCCAATCGTTTCCTGCATTAATAATTGCCTAGCATCTTCGAGGCATGCTGTCGACGACATTTTCTGCATGCTCTGCAAATTTTTCGAATCTCGCGAGACAAATAAGTCAAAGTCCTCAGAGTCTTATCTTTGAGGTTTCTCTTTACAAGGGACCAAATGTTTTCAACAGTGTTAGCGTCCGGCAATTGTGAGGGCCACTCTAGTATCTTATCGTGGGCCCAATTGAGTCGCTTCGCAACCTGATTTTCACCCACCAAAGGTTTCTTCAACGTTCTTCGGGTTCAGATGGTCTCATGGGACACATTCAAACCTGATTTTCTTAATTTTGCTACCCCTTGTGGCAGCGTCAATTTCGGGTCCCTTGAAAACAAAGACACGATTCGTTTTTCAACTTTCCCTACCAAACCACGATTTAGCAAGTCGTCGAGATTTTTCGTCTTGTGTACCCACTTGTTCACAAACGATAGCGACTTTTTAATATATTTGGCGGTCGCGAGATGTGTAATTTTGGACCCCTGTGGATGGAAATAAAGAAAGACTTCCTCGAACCGACGCTGAAACAAGTGACCCATTTTGAATTTTACGTGATTTCGACGAAAGTTCGGAATCGACTGATACTTTTACTAAAACGTGTCGTAGACAGAGGTTCCCTCTACCAATTTTTTTTTTGAATCGCTAGAATCACATATACAAAAAATGAATTTTAGATGGTTGTAGCTTCTACTTGATGGAAATTCATTATAAATATATAATAAAAGACTGTTTTTAGTCAATTTCCACATTTAATAAGGTAGGCCTCACCTTAGTCTATAAGTCATCAGACAATCTGAGGAATATCTTAGGAAATCCCAAAGATAAGATTCCCAATTGTGAGAAAAGTGGAATTTATGAAATTAGTTGTAATGATTGTGACAAAAAGTATGTTGGGCAAACTAAAAGGTCAATTAAAACACGATTTAAAGAACATTTAGCACACTTAAGATACAATAGAACAGAAAAGTCTAGTATTGCCGAACATGCCCTTGAAGCTGATCATACTGTAACATTGGATAATCTAAGATTAATAAAGGATGTATCTGATAGGAGATTGTTGAACGCATACGAAAGTATGGAAATCATAAAATGTAAAAGTAGTTTAAATAAAGACAGAGGGCCTTCTACTTAAAAGCGGATAAAGGAAATAAGGTTGTTATATTGGATAAGAAAGATTACTTTGAACGCGTAGATAATCTTATCGAATCTGGCCCTTATGAAAAGGTAATAAGAAATCCATTACCGAAAATGATATCAGAGGTTAAAAATTCTTTTAAAAAATGTAAGAACCTTGTCTCCGATTCGCTAAAATTTAAATTAAATGCGAGTAATCCGACCATACCAAAATTGTATTGCTTACCCAAAATTCACAAACCTGGAAAAGCAATGCGACCCATTGTTTCATCGGTCGGATCACCCACATATTTAATATCCAAATGGTTATCAAAAGAACTTGAGAAGTTACCATTAAATACTTTCGCAGTGAAGAATTCGTTAGAATTCATTAATAAAACAAAAAATCTAGTTCTTAATGAAGGCGAAGTCTTAATTTCTTTTGATGTTAGTTCTTTATTCCCAAGTGTGCCAATTCCACAAACTTTACAATATCTCGAAGAATTACTTAGAATGAATGACTTTGAAGACGAAATTATTCGTGAATACTTAACATTATCTAAACTTTGCATGGAACAAAATTATTTCCAATATAACAATCAATTTTATGTTCAGAAAGAAGGAACAGCTATGGGTAATTGCTTGTCACCTTTCATAGCCAATTTATTCATGAGTAAGTTTGAAATCGAAGCCAGTCAAGAATTCGAATATTTCCCAAGGGTATGGTATAGGTATGTGGATGATATTTTCGCGATTTTTGATACAAAGAAAGCAAATATTGATGATTTTGTTTCTAAATTAAATAGCCGGTATGATTCAATTAAATTCACGTACGAAATTGAGAACAAAGGACAATTGCCTTTTCTAGATATTTTAATTATTAATAATAATAATAGATTAGAATTTGATATCTATAGGAAGGACACAGTAACAGATAGATATATTCTTAATGATTCATTTCATTGCAAACAACATAAATTAGCCTCAATACATTTTTTAGTTCATCGTTTGGTCACTTTCCCTCTGAATAGAGTAAACTTTAATAAAGAAAGGAATCGTATTAGAAATATAACTAGAGTTAATGGTTATGACGATGACTTAGTAAATAAGCTAATAAATAGACATAAATTTAGGTCTAATATTCAGAATTCCACCTTTTTTACACGCGAAGAAAATAACACCAAGTATGTCTCCATACCATATAATCCGAAATATAGCAAGGGACTCAATAAGGTATTTAATAAGGTAGGCCTCACCTTAGTCTATAAGTCATCAGACAATCTGAGGAATATCTTAGGAAATCCCAAAGATAAGATTCCCAATTGTGAGAAAAGTGGAATTTATGAAATTAGTTGTAATGATTGTGACAAAAAGTATGTTGGGCAAACTAAAAGGTCAATTAAAACACGATTTAAAGAACATTTAGCACACTTAAGATACAATAGAACAGAAAAGTCTAGTATTGCCGAACATGCCCTTGAAGCTGATCATACTGTAACATTGGATAATCTAAGATTAATAAAGGATGTATCTGATAGGAGATTGTTGAACGCATACGAAAGTATGGAAATCATAAAATGTAAAAGTAGTTTAAATAAAGACAGAGGGCCTAGTTCCACTGGTTTATTTAAATTGCGATGACGCGTTTCGCTGTCCATGCAGCTTCTTCAGATCTACATTTTACACTGCGAGTATAATTTTTTCTTTGGCTGCTTTGCTGGTGTTGTGAGTTTTAAGATTTATATACTTAGGTGTTACATGGTTTTGGAGGCACTGATTGAAAAACCAAATATTTTGCGTAGTTGTTGCACATTTTAGAAGTAACTTGAAGTAGTTTGAAGCTAGAAAGCCTATATCAGCTTGTTTTAAATGTTTGGATGGTTGTAGCTTCTACTTGATGGAAATTCATTATAAATATATAATAAAAGACTGTTTTTAGTCAATTTCCACTGGTTTATTTAAGTTGCGATAACGCGTTTCGCTGTCGATGCAGCTTCTTCAGATCCAGTGCAAATTGACTAAAACAGTCTTTTATTATATATTTAAAAAATGAATTATCGCGGACACATTCTTACTTGACAGACTGTAGTCACTCATTTCCGTCGGTCTGGCACCATATATATATATATATATATATATATATATATATATATATATATATATATATATACATATATATATATATTTATAAGTCTAGCACACGTGCTGCAGGGAGGTCCTTGAAGCGCTACAGGAGCGACACGTGTGCGGAAAAAGCGATTCACATTGTTCTTGGATCACTGTAAATTGTACTCGGTGGAAAACACAGTCCTGGGCAAATTATTCCAGGGATGATGTTCTCCATATAAAAGACTGCTTGAAAAGCGTTGTAGGAGGAGTAACAAGCTGAACCTTATACGGATGTGAAGTATCAGCGCGACGTGTATTTCTAACATGCACCGCTCTGGGAGGAATTAAACGGGTCACATTCTCCGAACACTTTCCATGAAAATACTTGTAGAATAGGCTCAAGTCGCCAACCATTCTTTGATGTTCCAGCGAATCAAAGCCGCCGGTAAGTTCCAGGTCTCCAATCAGACGAACAGCTCTTCTCTGAATAGAATCCAACAAATGCAGTGTATGTTTGGGAGCGGAGCCCCAAACATGGGAGCAGTATTCCATAGTTGGTCGAATTTGAGCTTTGTAAAGAATAGTTGTTGTGGAGTGTAAAGCTTTCTGGTTTGAAATAATATTCCCAACTTTTGAGAAGCTCTCCTTGCTATGCCTGCAACATGCTCATGCCAGGACATATTTGCTCCCAAATTAACGCCCAACAAATTGAGTGACGATGTTAGAGGAATGAAGTGCCCCGACATAACTATGTCGGGTTCAGCAACGTTAACTTTTTTAGAAAAAACTGCCGCCTGGTAACTCTCAAATAAAATGGGAGATGAATTGTGAACGATATTGTTTTAGGTGAAGGGGTGAAAAGGGTGAGGATCAATAAATTCTAAATTGATTGAATAGTAATATGGAAGTTTTTCCTGATTTTTATGGAATAACAAAGAAATTTTATGCATAAATATTTATAGTAAAACATATAAGGGTCGAAAAGGATGCGGGAGGAGATTAGAGGAGGTTATTTCCTATATATATTGTTATACATTTCTGGAATTTAGAAGCATAGAAATCTAAAAATTATGTTAGTTTTTCATTGTTTTCAAGTTTAACGGATGATTTTTGAGTGGAATATTGCATATTTAATATAAAATAGCTTGTTTGACGTAACTGATTTCAAAAGAGGGGATTGCAATTTTTTTAATCATTAAATACTGTTTGTAATTTTTTTTATTTATATTTCACCATAGTCCAACTTAGTATTTATCTTAGAACTGCAGGTCTGCAAGGAAAGTAATAGGTAAATGATTTTACAATTTTTTAAAAAATTTTCTCGGTTGAACTAGATTTATGAAAGGCCAACAAAGGTACTTTTTTCATAATTTTCGGCGTAGTTATTCCTGTATTTTTACAGTCGCACATTAATGCACAAAATTGGGCGATTTTTTTTTTATTACTGTTCACCTCCCCGCCTGAACAGGGAATTTATCTTTTTTTATATCCTCAGAATCATCAACACGTTGTTTTTTTTTGGTCCACTGTGAGCAAACGCAGTACCCATTTCGAACAGAGCTTTCTCATGCCCAAATTTTTTTGCAAAATATGACTAACATGTTCTTTTGATACCTTTGGAGTGTCAGCTATCTCACGCAATTTCACTTTACGGTCATCCAAAACAATATTGTGATTTTTTTTTATGTTTTCCGCTGTAACCAACTCGTTTGCACGTTTAAATTCAGCATACCAGTAAATGACGACTGATTTTCCAGGGCCAGAGTCCCCGTAACACTTATCAAGCCATTGCCTTGCTTAAACCGTATTTTTTCCCATCAGAAAGCAGTGTTTAATCAACACAGGAAATTCGATTTTTTCCATTGTTTTTAAAATATTAAACGTAGCGTCACTAAAACCACTGTAACTTGTAAACTAATCGTCGAAAAGTCATAAAATTTTGACTCGTATCGTTTGAAGGTTGGTACTTCCTAAAAATCTTATGGATTTTTTGAAAAGGGCGACATCTATGTCTCAGACCAAAAACTTTTCAGCCTACTTGTTACGTGGCCACGTCAAATATACTTAAATAAATTAATAAATAAAGTATACCGACCTGCCGGGATTGGAACCCGAGACCTTTGGCACCTTAAGCAGCCACGGAGCTTAGGGCCGCCACATTTGCAGTGTATGTTATGGGGTTATATACACTTAAAATTTTTAGATTTTTTTTACAGATTTTTATTTTCTATAACACCAAGTTGCAAGAGAAAGAAGGCCATCGCCATTTTTCTAGAAGAGGAAAACCGACCGGAAGCCAAGAAGTTTCGAAATAGTTTATTTGTGATGAAATTGAGCTACTTGGTCGATATATTCGAGAAACTAAATACCTTAAATCTTTAACTGCAAGGAACAAATACACATATATTGGAGACAAGTGATAAAATTAATGCTTTTTGTAGAAAATTGGAATTGTGGAGCAGAAATGTAAAGCAAAAAAACCTAGAAATGTTTGCAAATGTGAGTGACTGTGTTAAAACAGTCAAGTTTTCATCAGTGTTAAGATAGTCAGCCGCAAGCCAGCGACGAACGAACACGTTACACACGGTTATACAGAAAACAACAGAATATAATGTGTATTGTGGTCTTATATTGCTATAATTTGCGATCTTATAAAGTAATAAATATTTATAAATAATCTAACGTAACAAATGTTTATAAATAATATCAGTGGAGTGTTAAAATCAATAATAGCCAAAAAATCGCAAAAATGTCGAAGTGTGGAATGTGCAGTGATAAGATCGCACGAAAACCGAGTATCGTGTGTGCTGGAGTGTGCAATCAATCTTTTCATGCCGCCTGTGTAAATATACCAACGGACATTATTCCATTATTTTTAAACATTAAAGGTTTATTTTGGAAATGCCATGCCTGTCTCTCCATAAACCGTTTAGAAAATCAATTGCAAAAAAATATAGAAGAAAAATTTCAAACCCTCGTAGATGATTTTATGGAAAAAATTCAGTGAACTGAAAGCCGCATTGATAACAGAGGCATCAAATAAAATGTCTCAAATGGTGTCCAATGACCAGGTAAATTTTGTATCTCAAATACAAACGTACGCCCAAAACTCACGCATGGATAAATCAAGAATAATATTAAAACCTAAGAATCAAAACCAGAGGAACTCTGAGACAAAGAAAGATATTTTAAGTACTATCGATCCTATTGATATTAATATTCACAAGGTTAAACACCTAAACAATGGTGGAATTCTCCTAGGGTGTGAAAATCAAGCTGAATCTTCAAAAGTTAAGGAAATTGCGGAACGGAAATTGGCGGAAAAATATGAAATTCAACAACTTAAGGAGCTCTACCCTAGAGTTACGATTGTAGGGATGACACAGGATATCGATAAGAAGCGCCTAGTTTCCTGGATTCGAAAGCAGAACCAAGAAATTTTTGGAGACAGTAACATTGAAGTTCTGCGAATATGACCAACGAAGAAAAATGATAGTGTTTATCAAGTCACGCTGCAGTTGAATGATGAGGTATTTCGGAAGGTAATGTCCAGGGGTTCTGTATTGGTGGGTCTGGATACATGTACTGTCTATGAAGCTTTTAAGTTAACCCGATGTTTTAAATGTAATAGTTTTAACCATAGCTCTAAATCATGTCAAAGCATTTTGAAATGCCCCCTTTGTGCTGAATCTCATCTGGTAAAAGATTGCAAGGTTGATAATTCCACTCAATATAAATGTAGTAATTGCACATTAGTAAATCAAAAAACAAAATAGCAAAATTGATGCAAATCATGCTGCTTGGAATTATAAATCCTGTCATACCTATAAGCAAGCATTGGAAAGGTTTAAATTTCATGTATTGGGTCCTCAATAGCAATTAAACGCGGCCTCTAACGGCAAACCAACGACTGAGTTTTATAATAGGTCCTCAAATTCTGTTTCCCTTAGGAGGAGCATGGCTTCTGACAAGGTAGATAATTTATCTGTCTATTATCAAAATGTCCGTGGTATGAACACAAAAATTAAGGAGATTTACAATGCCGCTGGCTCTGGAAATTATCAAATTGTTGCCCTTACAGAAACATGGCTCAATGATAGTGTGATTGATTCTGAAATTTTTCCTCCAAATTTTATAATATTCCGAAGTGATAGAAAGTTCCCCTTGGTTGACATGCAGAGGGGTGGTGGTGTTGTTCTAGCCCTCGGATCTGAATTTTCCGTATTTCCATTAGATATGTCTATGTTTGACCGTCTAGAGATTATTGATATAATTAGCGTAAAGGTCTTTTTAAATAACGTAACTCTGTATATCTTTGTTTTGTATATTCCTCCAAGAGTATCGGTTCAGATATACGAAATATTGTTCGAGACTTTATTGTCTTTACCCTTTGTTATGAATAATAAAGTGCTAATTATGGGTGACTTTAATATACCCAATTTTAATGTACCTGAGAATACATTGCGTAGCAGTAGTAAAACAATAATTGAAAATTTTCCAAACTTTTCCGGTCTATCTCAAATTAACGTCATAGAAAATACCTCTGATAGACTTCTTGATCTCGTGCTCACAAATGACGATGGCAGTGTTGAGAGAGCCATGGATATTTTGACAGCGGAAGATAATCACCATCCTGCTTTAGATATTTTTTTAAAAGTACAGTGTGAATCCAAGAAACATAATCAAAAGATTTATTCAAACTATTATAATTTCAAAAGAGGGAATTTAGTAAACCTATATCTTAACTTTTCATATATTAACTGGGACTTTCTGTCACAATTTACAGATGTAAATAAAGCCTGCGAAAGATTTTATCAAACAATTTACACTACTTTAGATATACATGTTCCTAAGACACAAAAGACAAATAAATATTATCCGCCTTGGTTTACTAGTGAAATTATACAAAATATCAGAACTAAATACAGCTCTTGGAAAAAATTTAAAAGAACGGGAAATTTATTCGAATTAGAAAAGTTTAAAAATCTGAGGCGAATCATTAAAAATGACACAAAAGCTTCCTACAAAACATACTCTTTAAATATTGAAAACAACATAAAAAACGATCCTAAAAAATTCTGGCGCTATATTAATGACAAGAAGAACTCTCATGTTATACCAACCACAATGTCTTATAATAACAACATCCTTAATAATCCTAGACATATAGCCGAAAGTTTTGCATCCTTTTTTCAAGACTCTTATGTAATGTCTTCTCAGAAACAAAGAAACGTGGAGAACAATTTATTCCCATCACAGAATCCTATTAACATGGAGAAAATAACGGAGCAACTTGTTTTTAAAGTATTAAAAAAGTTAAAACCTACAGCTACTGTTGGTCCAGATAGAATTCCTGCCTTCTTGTTAAAAGACTGCGCCTCTGTTTTTGCCCATCCTCTTACAATATTATTTAATTTATCGCTTGACACATCTATGTTTCCAGACACATGGAAAACATCACGTATTACGCCTGTTTTCAAAAAAGGTGACAAGAGTTGTGTAACAAACTATAGACCGATAAGCATTATTAATAACTTTTCAAAAGTCTTTGAAATCATATTACATGATTATTTATATAATTCAATTGGCATGCAGATATCACTGCAACAGCACGGTTTCGTGAGGGGCCGTTCGACGGTTTCAAATTTATTTTGTTTTACGCAAGACCTTGCCGAATCACTTGATGGGGGTGAGCAGACCGACGATTTACACTGATTGCTCTAAGGCCTTTGATCGGCTGGATCATGGGATTCTGTTGGACAAGTTGTTCGCAATTGGCTTTTCGCGTAAGTTATTATCTTTTTTTAAATCATACTTGATAAATCGCTCGCAGTTTGTACAGTGTCTTGGTCAGAATTCTTCTAGCTTTGTTGCCACATCGGGAGTGCCGCAGTGATCACATTTGGGGCCACTCCTTTTTAATATATTTATAAATGATCTTACTCGGAGAGCGGGTGTTGAATACCTACTTTATGCTGATGACGTGAAGCTATATTGCAGAATCGGAGACCTGAATGACTGCATAAGACTACAGGATGGCTTTAATCTTGTAAACAATTGGTGTAGTAACAACAAACTCCTTTTGAATGTATCCAAGTGCAATGTAATTACCTTTACAAAAAAACTGAGTCCCATACAATTCAATTACAGTATGAACGGTCAGGTCCTGGAGCGATGTCAGTCGGTGTCTGATTTGGGTGTTTTGATGGATACTGCCTTGTCTTTTCGTGGCCATATTGCAAAGATTACGGCGGAGAGTTTTAAACTATTGGGTTTCATCATACGTAATAGTGCCGACTTTGTTGAATACGATACTCTAAAATTGCTTTTTAATAGTTTCGTGAGATCACGGCTTGAATACTCAGTTGTTGTTTGGTGCCCCTTTTATCAAGCGCACATTCAAAATATTGAAAAAATTCAAAAGCGTTTTTTGAGGTACGCTAGTTTTAAACTCGATGGAGTATATCCCGAAGTAGGTTATCCCTATGAAATTCTCTTGGATAGATTTGCGATGGAAAGTTTAGAGGCACGCCGAAACAAAGCCCAAATTATATTTTTACATAAGATAATATCAAACAAAATTGATGCCAACAAAATCTTGCAGTGTCTGCCTTTTCATGTACCTAGAACGGCGGCACGCAATGTGCAAATTTTTAATTTACCAATCCCAAGAACCAATGTCCTAAAATTTTCTCCCCTTTTCCAAATTTGCGAGAAATACAATCAAATGCAGAACCAGCTTGATATTTTCAATTGCAGCGTGACAAAAATAAAAAAAATGTAGTTTTAAAATATGTTGTTAATAAGTTATAATATAATTTTAATATATTATATAATATAATTTTAATTAGGTTTAGTACATTTCATTATGTTATTTTCCCATTCTGTAATTGGAATACTGTAGAATGTGGTAAATAAATAAATAAATAAATAAATAAATAAATAAAACATACAAGGCTGAAGAACAACATGTAAAAGTTGTTTTAGTAACCATTGAAAATCATCTAGCTATGTTGACAAAGAATTTTAAAAATGATTTTCTTACTGACGACAACTTGGTAGCAAGTTACAAGTGGGTTAGGGAACCATTTCAAAATACTCCCGAAGGGTTCTCAACTTCCGAAGAAGAAATCTTCATAGATTACAAGCCAAGTGGCGAAATCAAAAGACAATTTAATAATAAATCACTCTTTAAATTTTGGGCAGGGGTGAATGATGAGTTTGCTGCACTGAAAGCAAGAGCGTTTCGTATACTATTACCATTTTCAACAACCTACCTTTGCGAAACCGGGTTTTCTGCGGTGGCTGCTTTGAAAACAAAATATAGATCTAAACTAAATATGGACAAAGTGAGAGTGTCTATTTCTAATATTAAATCATCCTTCGAAAATCTTTGCTCTGCAAAACAGGCCCAAGGGAGTCACTAATAATTATTAGGTAAATACATTGTGCGGTACTAATACAATCCTATTTATAGGTGTATTATATCAGTGTAAATGTGTATTTTATTTTTTATTATGTCAGAATGTATTTTGTTTTGCTTTCCTTTCAATAAATTATATTAAACTAGCGAGCCGCCCCGGCTTCGCACGGGCAGTAGAGTATATTATGCCTACATGTTTTGTCTGTCGTAGGATCGCATCAGCTTGATGCGTCGAATATGTGGATTAGATTTAAATGTAATATAATGTCTACACTATTTTATTGTATTTTATTATGTAGATATTATAAACATAAAAACAAACTAAAATATTTCTTTATATACAACTTTGATAACTTCTGCCTGATCACGTGTAAAAACGAACATATTTTGTTTAGAAGTTACACGTGACAGGGCAACATACAATTGTCCGTGTGAAAAGCATTGAGTGGTTAAGTCAATTCCAGCATGATGACAATGACATTTGATAAAATTCAATGAAATAAAAGTATGTTCAGAACTATCAATTTTATTAATAAGTATCCATCTATCTACCTAAATTTTAATAATAAGTATGTAAGTATCTATCTATCTACCTATATTTTAATAAAAAGTATGTAAGTATCTATCTATCTACCTAAAGACAACAAACATAAAACAAAAATGCGACCTTGAAATTTTACTCTAAAATATCAAAACCAGCGCAACAACAATTCCAACAACACCCAAAAAGAAAACAAATACCTTCCAGTCGTCACCTCCATTCGCTCCAAAAGTCTGTTTATTATAGGAGTACGCGCGCGTTATCGCTCGGCTTATAAAGAAACAGTGGGCGACAGCGGGGGGCGCGGCGCTGCGCGGGGGTGATCGCATCAAGTGAGTCCCGTCATCGGTGTGAGAAACGCGCTTGAATTTATTTTCGCGCGCGTTAATTTTTTGCGATAATTCCTAAGATATTCATTTAAATTATATGGTGTAAAGATTATAATAATATGCATGAAATGCTTAAGGTAACTAATGTATTTAAGTTGATAAGGATCAATACTGTATCCGTCTAAATAGCTTTCGAATTACCGCATTGTACGTGACCATTTTTTTTAGAAGATAGAATGGGTATAGTAAGCTATCCTTAAAAGATAGATATACGCCATCGCGGACTTTTTTGTAGATCTATAAAAGAGGAATATCCCACCATGCATTGTTTTATTATATCTCAAAGGGATTAGGCAGCGTTTTCGATGAAAGCTCCCAGGCGGCTTGACTTTTTCCGACACTTCCAACAATTATTGTTATAAATTCGTCCAATTTACATTAAACCTTGACAAATTATATACCCAAACCTTCCTCATGAATCACTCTATCTATTGGTGAAAACCGCATGAAAATCCGTTCAGTAGTTTTTGAGTTTATCGCGAACAGACAGACAGACAGACGCGGAGGAGGACTTTGTTTTATAATATGTAGTGATGTTTTTAAATGAATATTTTTAATAATACGATTTTCGATACGCTCACGCCCCCCAATAGTGTAATCACTCCCCCCTAGTGGGGCGCGTCCCACAGGTTAAGTAACGCTGCTTTATAATGAATTATTTTCAATGATAACTCGCGGAGCAAAGAAATTTTACAGGTTAAGACTATTCAATCTAGAATAAAAACTATACATTATCGCTTAAAAAGTTTTCCTACATCCTGATTACAACTTTAGTTTCTATATCTAAGCAATAAAAGAATATTGGCATCAAAGACTGTAGGTATTAACTTTAATATATAGAACATAAAAGAGATAGCATACGATTTCCAGGTCGCTCCAATAACATCTCTTTCCTTTTCTTTTTCCATCGTGTTCCATTTTCTTAACTTCCTTCCGGTCGAGTATCTGGATTTCTGGACCGGGAGCCAGTTTTCCCACAATAGTCTGAATATCAATAAATTACTGGGTCTTTTCCATTTTCGGCGCGAGTTAGATAAATAATAAATTTCTATGGAACTGTGTATTCCAGGCCAAAAATTTCAGACGCGGATATCAGACAATTTGAATATTTATACGTTGCTTGCCATAAAGTTACTCTCCCCTTTCCGAATGTTAGAGAACAACACTTTTCGAGATTTGTCAACGATAATAAAGGGTAGAAAAAGTGTTTATATTTTTTGCTGACATAATTTCTTTCTTTTAGTGAGACAGTTCAGGCTAAGTTATGCCCTACATAGAAAAGAAATAAAGCGAGATATCGGCAGATGTCGACATAGTGGGCGTATATATACGAGGGCTATCTATTAAGTTTTTACAATGCCAAGAAAAAAAGAAATGTTTTGGTACACTGTGAGCTTAATCCTATAGAGCAGGGGTGCTCAAACTTGAACTGCTGGCGATCTACCTCAATATTGTTAGACTACGATCGATCGACTCTGAGAGGCTGCAAGTAAGTGTGATGCAGGATTGTCGTCTAGGTAGGGTGTATCGTGGCATAGATATTAGTTTTCCGCACAATATGCATTTTTTAGTCAAGGTTAAGTGTAGGTCTGCTCTAAAATGACAATGAAAAAACTCATAATTATTCAAAATTGCGAGTTTATTGGTTCTTACAAAACAAACGAGTTCTAGTGTCTAAACTTAACTAAAGAGTGACTTTGGATGTTGAAGCGTGGCACTGCATGTCCTCAGCATACTTTTCATAAGATGGTACGTAATAACCGAGTGCTAATCGCAAGCATGATGACATATGTTCGTCAGTTAGTCGATTGCGATATTTTAACTTAATTATCTTTATTTCAGAAAATGCAGACTCGCACAAGTAAGTTGACCCAAACATTGCCGTCAGTTGAAGGGCGATTTACCTTAGATTCGGATATTTATCTTCAGATATAAAACGCCAGAATTTTGTATCAGATGCTATGGCTTTGAGATGTATATCTGATATAATATGCACTAACTCATTTTCAACAGAATATGAGTCCATGTTGAACTGACTTGCTATTTCAGTAGCTAATTCCTCAATGTTTTTACACGAAAAAGGATAACTCATAAATGATGCGATATTGCCAATTTACTGAAATCATAAAAAACGTATTTCGAATTAGCCCAAAATATTTGATAATTCTGCCTCATAAATATCATAATTCAACTAAGGAATCCTTGCTTTCAAAGACGGAAAATTTTTCAGATCCTTTCTTTTCAGTCGATGTATCATAAGTTGCAATTTACTTTTGAATGCGTTTATTGCGCTAATCATCTCAATAATAGTTTTTCTTTTACCTTGAAGCTCCAAATTAATGGTATTTAAATGCATTGTGATGTCTGTCAAAAATGCCAAATCAGTCAGCCATTTTCCGTTTTTCAGCATCTGAGTGTCATCACCTTTTTCGTCCAGAAAAGCTGTTATTTCGGGCAATAATTTTTGAAACCTTTCTAGGAATTTTCCACGACTCAACCACCTGACGTCCGTGTGAAGAACTAAATCAGTGTGTTCAGCTGACTCACTATCTTCCAACTGCAATTTAAAGAGCCGTCGTTGTAAGCTACGTGCACGGATAGAATTCACAATTTTTATTGCAATGCCCATAATCTCCTCCATGTTTAGAACTTTTGAACACAAAACTTGTTGATGTATAATGCAATGGAAGGAGAAAAATGAAGGGAAATCATCATTAGCTCGACACAATGCCACAAAACCGTTTTTATTTCCAGTCATTGATGGTGCTCCATCGGTTGTAATGCACACTAGTTTATATATTGGTAGCTTGTAGTTTGTTACAAAATTGAAGAAAACGTCATATATATCTTCGCCACGGGTCTTTCCTTTCAGAGGAATCATTGTCAAAAACTCTTCCTTAGCCGACATGTCATTGAATACCATTCGAATAAAAATACACAGCTGGGCAGTGTCTGCCATATCGGTGGATTCGTCGAACTGTAAAGAAAAGTATGTACATTCCATGATATCATGTTTTAGTTTATCTGCCATGTCCTGACTCATGACTTCAACACGCCGTGTGACAGTCGGACGAGATAACTGAAGTTCTCTAATAGCAGACATAATCTCTGTTTTATTTTTAAAATCTCCAAATAAAGTCTCACTTGCTTCAATAAATGCTTCCTTCACAACCAATCCATCATCAAATGGTTTTAAATGACGCGATCGTTGCAGCTTTTGATTGTTTGGCTGGTCTTGTGAACATGGTTTGTTCTTTTTTCAAACAAGTTATCAAATTACGTACTTTTCGTTTTCTTAATTCACTCTGTGACGGAAAATCCTTTTCATAGTTTTTATGAACCGTTTTATGATGCCTCTCTAAGTTCCCACGCTTAGGTATTGCAACTGACCCACGGCAAATGAGACAAATGCACTTATCCTTTACCATACAAAAGAAAAATTCTTCCTCCCAATCGTTATTGAAATGATAAGTTTTACTTTTCTTCGCCGCACACATTTTGGACTATTTATTAATAAACTTTGTATCGATGTATCGCCTTCAAGTTACAACTCAGACTGACTCCTATTCCTGCAGGCACAATATTTATATCGGCGCGAACGAAGCCTCGAATGTTCCCGTCAAACACGCCGCCCCCGAAGTTTCTAGAAAAATCGGCGGGAATCAAAAACGCGGCTTTTCTTTGACAAGTACCGCGCGTTCCTTTGATAAAGCCGCCTTTTGCCGCTAGCAGGAGGTTATTACGATAAAAGAAAGTAATGGGGTTATTCTGGCCTAATTGTGGATCGAATAAATTTTAGTAGTTTATTCATTACATTTTGTTCTAGTTACCTAAAACAAAATCTGTGAATAGTTCTATATCGGAATTTTTTTCTCGAGATCGACTCAAAAAGCACTCGCGATCGACTTGTCGATCGCGATCGACCGTTTGAGCACCCCTGCTATAGAGTTTATTTGGGCTCAAGTAAAAAAGCGAAGTGGCTAGAAACAATGTGACCCACAAACACAGTGCAACACATAAAATGTAAACTAAATTCTGACTTCAGTTTCTGGAAGTGCCCACCCAAACTAGCAAAACTCTATTTGGGTTTTGATAGTTTAGTTCGAATTATTTTTTTTGCCATCATCAATTTTTTTGCTCGAGCTTTGGTTTTGCACGGCTATATCTCGTAAATTATTGGGAATTTCTCAATGCAATCTTCAAACGAAATATTCTTCACCCCAAAATACACAATTTTTGTAAACATGTCGAGGCCAGATTTTCACTCTTTCGGGGTGTTTTTTAGTGCGGAAAGCCCGAAAAAAAATGCCATTTTTTTACATTTTCGACCATAACTCACAAACCGTGCATATTTTAGCATAACTGTCTTCGACAAAAATGTTCTCTGCATCAACACGAGTAACTTTGCTAAACATTGCAATAACCTACAGTCGATCCTTATAGTTCTTTTGGCCGTTGTAAGGAATTTCGCCACCAAATAGTACATTTTACACTAAAATTTCAGCTTTCATCAGCAAATATATCTTTTTTTTGTGTTAAAGTTTATTTCGCAAATTTTTATCCATTTTATAGAGCTATTGAAAATTCAAAATTTAAAAAAAAGGCAAAAAACGTGTTTTCAATCGATTTCCATAACCGCCCGAGAAGTCGATGGTTTTGACCTCTTCGATGGTCCTTCTAATTCATCGTCTGAATCTGTATCATCACCATCTGAGCTCGCGCTGGATAAAATATTTAAGGGCATATCTCTTTCGGTGTATCCTTCGTCTTCTTCTTCGGTGCCTTCATCTTCATATTGGAATATCTTTTGACTCCACCAACATACTTCTGCAATCAATGCATCCAGCTGTTTTCCTTTGTATCGTTTTTCTAGAATTGTCGAAAGAAACTGGAAAAACAGATTTTTTCTAATATGACAAACAAATAACAGCTTGACAAACAACAAAGATGTTTATGCATATCACGCTATTTTTCTATTTGAGTGTGCGATTCGCCTATTTGGCTGCCGCGTGACGGACTAGTGGTCGTCTCGTGTTGGTAAGGCATATGGTCATCACGAAGGTGCTTATTCGGCGACGACAAGCATTACATATTCTGTGCTCTCTTTATTTTTATTCAATAATCACTTTTAAACACACGTATACACACACGAAAAATTGACGTTTAAATACTAAGTTCCTACTGTGCAACAATCCATACCAACACTAGTATGGAATTGGCGCGCGCTGTGCTAGTATTGGTACAGTGCCATATACTTAACATGCGCACCTGTTAGATATATGGTACTGTACCAATACCAGCACCGTGCGCGTCAATTCCATACTACACACAAGCGATTCCCCGTTCAAATGTGTGTGTATTTATTCCAGCGTGTGTGTGTGTGTGTGTGTCTACCATAGCAGTTTACAAACAAAATTTTTTTTTTCAATTTATTTTCAAAAATAGATGCTAATGGTTAGTAAACATTCAAAAGTGAGCTAAAAACCAGTTCCTTGAACGTAAAACCTGAAAAAAGCTGAAGTTTTGGTGTGAAATTCCTTACTTATAATTATGGCACATTAACTCCCAGAATCTCGACTTGTTTCAAATTATCTAGGCTTATATCGTTTTATCTGTCATTATTTCGCCTTATCCCCAATTAAGGCTTACTAACTCCCATTATCTCGACTTGTTTCAAATTATCTATGCTTATATCGACTTTTCTGCCATTATTTCGACTTATCCCCAATTATGGCACACTAACTCCCATTATCTCGACTTGTTTTAAATTATCTAGTCTTATATCGACTTATTTGTCATTATTTCGCCTTATTCCTAATTATGGCACACTAACTCCCATTATCTCGACTTGTTTCAAATTATCTAGGCTTATATTGACTTATCTGTCATTATTTCGCCTTATCCCCAATTATGGCACACTAACTCCCATTAACTCGACTTGTTTCAAATCATCTAGGCTTATATCGACCCATCTGTCATTATTTCGCCTTATTCCAAATTATGGCACGTTAACTCCCATTAACTCGACTTGTTTCAAATTAACTATTCTTATATCGACTTATCTGTCATTATTTCTCCTTATTCCCAATTATGGCACATTAACTCCCATTAACTCGACTTGTTTCAAATTATCTAGTCTTATATCGACTTATCTGTCATTATTTCGCCTTATCCCAATTATGGCACACTAACTCCAATTATCTCGACTTGTTTCAAATTTTCTAAGCTTATATCGAGTTATCTGTCATTATTTCGCCTTATTCCCAATTATGACATGTTAACTCCCATTAACTCGACTTGTTTCAAATTATCTATTCTTATATCGACTTATCTGTCATTATTTCGCCTTATTCCTAATTATGGCACACTAACTCCCATTATCTCGACTTGTTTCAAATTATCTAGGCTTATATCGACTTATCTGTCATTATTTCGCCTTATCCCCAATTATGGCACACTAACTCCCATTATCTCGACTTGTTTCAAATTATCTAGGCTTATATCGACTTATCTGTCATTATTTCGCCTTATTCCCAATTATGGCACATTAACTCCCGTTATCTCGACTTGTTTCAAATTATCTAGGCTTATATCGACTTATCTGTCATTATTTCGCCAAAAGAACTATAAGGATCGATTGTAGGTTAATGCAATGTTCAGCAAAGTTACTCGTGTTTATGCAGAGAACATTTTTGTCGAAGACAGTTATGCTAAAATATGCACGGTTTGTAAGTTATGGTCGACAATGTGAAAAAATGGCATTTTTTCGGGCTGTCTGCACTAAAAACACCCCCGAAAGAGTGAAAATCTGGCCTAGACATGTTCAAAAAAATCGTGTATTTTAGTGTGAAGAACATCTTGATTGCATTGAGAAATTCCCAATAATTTACGAGATATGGCCGTGTAAAACCAAAGCTCGAGCAAAAAAATTGATAATGGCAAAAAAAAATTCGAATTAAACTATCAAAACCCAAATAGGGTTTCGCTAGTTTGGGTGAGCACTTCCAGAAACTGAAGTCAGAATTTAGTTTACATTCGATGACCTCGAAACTGTTGCACAGTGAAATTAACAGACCTTAAAAATCTATTTGCAAAAGCAATATGTAATGTCACTCCAAAAAACGGGCAAAAATGTGTTGAAAACGTAATTAAAGAAGAAGATAAAATGTGGACCCTAGATTCATCAATGGACCAAATTGCAGAATAACTAGTTATACTAATAGGTACAGATGACGCTATGTCAGATTTTAGTTCGGATATGTCTGACATGTCGGATATAGAAGGTGTTTAAGATTAACATAGCACTAGGGCTAGATATAATAATTTTATTTTGTCATTAAATTTAAGTTATAGTTTAAGGTGTTATTTTATAAATGATAAACTTTTAATTGTTATCCTCAGTGTTAAATGGGCATGTCCCGTGGATAAATAAATAAATAAATATTAATAAAAATAAAAAGCCAGTCAACATACAGTTATTGGGTCTTCCCTGTGTGACATTTGTATTTGTTTTATTTTAGATTTTAGGCTTTAAATAGTGTTTTGTAAAGGCACATATAGGAGCATGCACCTAGGTGCGTTTATATTTTAAAACTTGTTTATATGTAATTAATTTCCTATTTATTTTTATATATATATATATATATATATATATATATATATATATATATATATATATATATATATATATCAATCGGTTTTCCGTCTTCCGATGCCTAATTTCCACTCCTCCCGGTTTCTCCATCCCTCCTCCTCCAGATCTCTCTCTAGTACTTCCTTGTTGATTCCTGCTCTCCAGCTTTGGCATGGTCTTCCTCGCTTTCTTTTTCCATGAGGGTTCCAATTTAAAATTCTTTTAGGTAGTCGGTCTTGTGACATTCTCTGTACATGTCCGTACCATACCAACTGTTGGGTTCTGATTTCGTCCACTATATCGTGCTTTATTTCTAAAGCTCGCCTTATCGTGTCATTTGGTATGCGGTCTTTTCTGGATTTTCTGGCTGCTCGTCACCAGAAATCCATTTCTGTAGCTTTTAGTATTTTTTCTGTTCTTTCCTTTAATGGCCACACCTGGGAGCTGTAAGTTATTATACTTTTGACTATTTGGTTGTAAATTCTCTTCTTATTTTCAATGGTTATGTTTTTGTCCCATACTATACTATTAAGCATTGCAATCGCTTTTCTTCCTTGGATATTCCTTTCGAATATTGCTTCTTCCAGTGTTCCGTCCCTAGATATTCTCGTTCTCAAATACTTATAAGTGGCACAGTGTTTGATGGTGTGTCCTGTGGCCAGTTTCAAGTCCTGCTGTTGTCCTCCGACGCACATGTACTCGGTCTTTTTAATATTGACTTCTAGGCCCCATTTTTCATATTCCTATCCCTATATATTCGTGTTATGTATTCCATATCATCGATGTCCTGAGCGACTACTACCTGGTCATCTGCGAATGATAGCGTGTACAATGTAGTATCGTCATCCAGTGGTAATCCCATACTGCTGTTCTTCAGTGCACTCTCCAAATAGATTTTAAATAGCGTTGGGGATATACAGCAGCCCTGTTTGAGACCCTTTGTGACCGGGAACCCTGTTGTTATACCATATTTGGTTTTCACACTACTTCTTGCATCTTGGTATAAGGATTTTACGGCTTTAATTATTTCGGTGCTTACATTACTCTGTTGTAGTGTTTCCCACAATCTCATTAGGGGCACGCTGTCGTAGGCCTTTTTTAAATCAACAAACAAGACATGGACTTCCTGATCAAAGGTGGTTTTCTTTTCTAGGATTTGTGTCAGTGAGAAGAGATAGTCTATTGTTGATCTTCCTGCTCTAAAGCCTGCCTGTTCTTCAGGTTCTACGTCCGCGTATTCCGTTTCTATTCTATTTTTAAGTATTTTTCCGTATATTCTGCTAACAGATCCTGTAACCGTTATTCCCCGATAGTTATCGCAATTATTTTTGTCTCCTTTCTTATGAATTGTTGATATGTATGATATTTTCCATTCCTCAGGTATTTCTGATGTGTTAATGCATCTTTGGAATAAGTTCCTCAAAGCGCTAACTAGCTTTTGAGTTCCGTATTTTACTATCTCTCCTGGGATGTTTCCTGGTCCTGGAGCTCTACCATTTTTTAGCGTTTTACATACTTTTTTAAATTCTGATGTTGTTATCCTTATTGGGGATCCTCGTATAACTATATTTGGATTTCCATGTTGGGTGCTTTTGAACTCTGGTCTCTCTTCTGTTAGCATATTTGTAAAATATTGGTTCCATTTTTCTGGTGTTATTGGTGAGAAGATTTCTCTTTTCCGTTCTGTTCTCATATTTTTAAGAAGTCTCCAGCTTTCTGTGCTTTTTTTCTTCCTCCTATGTAAGTGTTGAGTCTTGAGCATGTCTTTTCCCATTGGTTGTTCTTTTTGTCACTAATCATTTTGCGTACTCTAGCTTGGGATTCTTTGTATTTTACTTTGTCGTTTGTGCTCTTTGAACTTAAGTATTTGTGATAACTTTTCCGTTTTTCTTCAATTTCGTATTTAATTTCTTCGTCCCACCAATATGGTTTTTGCTGTTTTTCCCTTTTCTCTTGGTACCCTAATGCTTCCAGTGCGGCTGCGTGTAGGCATTCCATTATATGGAATTTTGAAAAGAAAAGTGAGTGAATCGATGTCAGTGTTTGCCAGTGCCGGAAAAAGTAAGTACCTGCCTATTTGTTATTCATACTTTTATTTTATAGTGTAATAATATTATATTTGTTATGTTTGTGTGTAGTAGGTACGTAATAAAAATTAAATACTGAACAGGGCCATTATTCGATACTTCTATAAAAGAACAGAAAGCCGAGAAAGATTGAACTTTTAGTACTTTTTATTATAAAATTATTTATTTACCCAACTGTGGTGATTCACTAAAGGAGAGATATATGATTGACCTGCATGTTTGTACATATTTCAGTGCCCTCGTAGTTGCTAATGCTAAATGACTAAAAACATTTTCATAAATTGTACGTGTCTTTATGTACCACTCGTAACGTACGTCAAAGTAATAAATAAATCATTAAATTCGCAGAGTTTTGATGTCAAAATATTCTTTAAAAGTATTTTCTCTCGAATTTACAGAAATGTATCAAAATATAATTAATCAAAAAATATTTTATATTTCATTAAAATAGGTTCAGCCGTTTTGTGAAAACCTCTATATGGGTCTTAGTAGTTTATTGCTTTTAATAATTAAAATCAGTTTTGCCGCCGACATTTTGGTTTTTTCATTGCAATAATTAATTAATCCTATTTTATTCTGTTAAAATAGCCATATCCTGTTAAAGCAGCCTTATGATTACTAAAACAAACATTTTTTTCTTTACAGGTAAGTAACTGATACGAAGCATGGCTGAATCTAAGAAGAAATGTCGACAGTACAATGATGATTATTTGAAATTTGGTTTTCTTCCATCAAAGGCAGGCAAACGATTGCCCATATGCCTTTTATGCAACAAAGTTTTGAGTAATGACTCTATGAAACCATCGAAGCTCGAAGATCATCTAAGAAGGTATCATCCTGATAAAATAGGTAAAGATTTAAAATATTTTCAAACATTGAAGGAAAAATATGAAAAGGGACCCACCGTGCTCAGTATGTTCGCTTCAACGTCTCAAAGTAACAATGATGGCTTGCGCGCATCTTACAATATCTCATTGCTTATAGCGAAATCTGGAAAACCGCACACCATCGGAGAACAGTTACTTTTATCCGCTGTTGAAGAAGTTTTAAAAACTGTTCTGCCCAAACCTCCATTTGACGTACTCAATAGAATTCCTTTTAGTAACAACACTGTACAAAGATGTATTGATGAAACGAGCTCTGATATTGAAAGCTTCTTGTGTAATTACCTGCAAACAACTCATTTTTCTATTCAACTGGACGAGTCAACTTTACCTGGTAATGAAGCATTATTATTGGCATATGTTCGATTTGTTATGGACGAAGAAATCCATTCGCGAAAACTCTGGAGACGGACACTAAAGGCGAATCAATATTTAATGTCCTGAGTGATTTTTTTAAGGAAAAATCCATTCCATTTACAAACATTATTTCGGTGGCAGCAGATTTAGCTCCTGCCATCTTCGGGTGATATCTTGGGTTTATAAGCCATCTTAAGAGAATTATACCAGGAGTAACTGCAATTCACTGTGTTATCCACCGACAACTCCTGGTAGCGAAAAATTTGAGTGATAGATTGCACCAATCGCTTCCATTTGTGATTAAAGCAGTTAACAAAATAAGAAGCAATGCGTTGAATACCCGCACAATTGTACGACGAAAATGATGAACACTTCCAACGATTGCTCTTACATACTGAAGTACGCTGGTTGTCAAAAGGTGCATGTTTAACAAGATTTTACTCACTTTTTGAATCAGTTTTAGAGTTTCTGGAAAGTAAAGATCCAGATTTAAACGAAAACCTGATCGAATTGACAGCAGACATCGATCGCGTATTTGACAGATTTGTTCAAAAAATTTAATGACATTAACTTGTAGTTACAAGGGGACAGCCTAAATTTAATAAAAACAAAGGGTGTGTAATTTCGGCTTTTCTTGGAAAATTGAAATTTATGAAGCAAAATATTAGTCGGCGCGAATTCTCCCAGTTTCCAAACTTGTCACAGGCAGAATGTCTTAATGAGGATATTCAGACATACGTTCAACATTTAAATGCCCTGCATGATGACTTCAAAAATAGATTTGAAGATATTCTGATGATGGAAATACCAGCATGGATCATACATCCATTCGATGAAACGGAAGTGGCGAATGTGGTATTACAAGAGGAGCTACTCGAGCTTAGCACCAATGAGGAGCTAAAGGTGAAATTTAAAAAAGGCTATCAAACATTTTGGCTGCAGGCAGAAATACCCGAAAAATATCCTGGGCTGTGGGAAATTGCGAGAAAACTTCTGATAGCGTTTCCCTCGTCATACCTTGTCGAAAAAAGTTTTAGTGTCGTTACAAACCTATTAACAAAAAAAAGGAGCAGCTTGAACATCACAGAACGGCGGTTATTCCTTACAAAACTGAAGCCAAATATTGATAATTTGCATTGTTGAAGTTACGGTACGTTATTAATGTTTAATTTTAATTCTATTAAGTCTGTAATCATATTATTTTAATAAATAGAACACAAGAAAATATATTATTTTTCTTTTTATTTTTACCACTCCGAATTTAGGGTTGGAACTCAGCCACGACGCAAATTTCCATCGTTAGATCTAATCTTCACATTTTTTGACGAGTTTTGGGATTATGGTAGAAATGTACCAGCAGAAGGTCCACCGAAACCAGTAAAATTTTAAAAGTGGTCTACGAAAAAAAAAAGTTTGGGAACCTCTGGGATAGAGTATAGAAAAAGTAATTGTTAAAATTTTAAAAAATGTTAAAATATTAAAAAATGACCGATATTTAATGCTAAATCTTTGTAATGAAATGGAATTTTCTTAATTTTTTTTGAATAATAAAGTATGGGGAATAAAAATCCGCAAAAAAACAAAAACGAATTTTTGAAAATTCGAGATATATGTAACCCCTTATACACCCACACTAAGTAATTTTTAATTCATAAATTTCAATATTTCAAATTATACTTGAAAATAAAATAACAATAAAATCTCTATTAAGTATTACGTTTAACTTATTACAAGGCATTACCAAACACGCAATCTGGTTTACAAGTTTCACAGTGGATTATTATCACAACAAAGAATTATTTTCAGGCAGACGGAGTGAGTTTATTTCATGTCACAAAAACGTAACAAAGTCGTGGTTTAGATTAGGATCTTAATACGAACACGGTGACATTAGTACTTAATGGAGCAGGCGAGTTATTATTTTAGAGTTAATGCCTTTTTGCTGTATAAAGCTAAATGAACTATAAAATACCCATTCATTAAACTGACTAGCTGTATATCGTCCCTTACACACACACACACACACACACACACACACATATATATATATATATATATATATTATATATATATATATATATATATATATATATATATATATATAATAAAGAAAGAAAGCAAAATGTTGCCGTATCTACCGACCGACTTCCATTCCTATATCAATACGTAGACGATTTAATTCTATCCATACCAGCTGATGGCAAAGAAGAAGTTCTTCATGTTTTCAACTCATTCGACCCACACCTGCAATTCACTACGGAAGAAGAAACCAACAATGCTGTTCCATTTCTGGACACAAGAGTCGTTAGAGACTCCCATAACATCATCAAACTTGATTGGTGTAGAAAACCTACCTCTTCTGGGAGATATATCCATGCAAACTCTGGCCATGATTGGAAGGTGAAAGTCAATGTCATCAAAGGCCTTTATAGAAGACTGAAGATAATAGTCCATCCTGATTTCTTACTCCAGTCACAAGAAACACTTACAAAACTTTTCATAGATAATGGATACAATCGAAAACTCTTACTAAGAACCAAAGATGAAGTCAACAAGCTTACTCATATCCATCAAATTCCCCCAGAACCCCCCTCCCCTCCACCTACCGCATATCTCCCCTCCTCCTTTAACTCCCCAGTCGAAATAAATTGGTCGTTGCTTTCTTTACCATTCATTCCTGGCCTTACAAACAAATTGGTCTACATATTGTGTGTCATTCCCAACATTAAAATCGCTAAATATTACTTCTTCAAAAACAGACTTGTCTTCAGTAAGCTGAAGGCCCCGCTGCCAGTTCTTTCCATGTCAGACTTGGTTTACTCAATTTCCTGCCTCAATTGTCCATCAATCTACATTGGCCAAACTTCTCAATCCTTGAATCGTCGTATTGCACTCCATAAAAAGTGACACTAGATGCCATTCACACCGATGTGCCTTGGCGACCCATTCTGTTGACAATGGTCATTCTTTTAATTTCAGGGAACCCAAAATTCTTCATTTCTCCAATAATCTTTCCAAGAGAGAATTTCTTGAGATGTGTTACATCCAGGAGAATCATCTTAATATCAATAAAAGAACCGACCTGGATGGTCTTAGTAACATATATAGTTTCCTCCTCTCCTGTGATAAATCAACTTCTCACAATCTTTCCCTGTCGTCAAGTGTTTTATGATCCATCTGAACCGCGTTGGTCGTCTCTTCTTTTAGCTCCGTAATTTCCAGGGTTTCTCTTCTCCTTCCTCTCTCTATTTACGGTTCTCTTTGATTCTGAGCTACACAGATTCCTTCCATTTTATCTGGGCCATCTTTTGCACCTAGCGATTACTGTCTTCCTTCCATTGACAGTACCTTGCGTCACCTCTCTAACACTTCCTGGTGCCTCGAGTCTTCATTGGTTTTTTGCCAACAATCTCTTCCTCTAATCAGATTCCAACAAGAAATTAATAAATTAATAATTAATTCACTAGATAACTTTCTTCTTCGTTGCTCCCATTATTGTCACTCTCTCTCTCGCTCCCTCGCTCACCATTTACTTATAATTAGGGTGTGTTTTATCCTTCCGCTATTACATACCGGGTGGTTTTGGTCGCTCAATTGGCTACCTCTCTCTCACTTAGGGTCCAATATTTGCACTTCCTTTTCTATCGGTTCCTTCCAGGTGTCGACCCCGCATTCTGGTTAATTGAGTTTTCTTGACTAAACCCCTTATCTCTGTCGGGTAGCGGTCTCCTGTCGTTCTTGTCATTTGTTTCTAAATGGCGGTGGCCATATGTGGTGGTCACAAGTGAAATAATTAACGATGTTTTCAACATCCAAGGTTCCCAATTACATCCATGTGTTAAATTTGTTTTTTAGAATTTTGTCTACAGTGTTTTAATGTGTATTTTGTATATTTTATGGATTAACCAACTTTTATATGTAACAACTTTTTTATGTATAACCTACGGCCATTCGGGCTAACGAAATCTTTGCACTTCTCATGTGAGTTTTTTAACTTATTATGACTAATATCTTATTCTTGTTCCACACTAATTTTATTTATTATAACAACCTAATGATAACATCATTAATTTAAAGTTGTCCCAGACACTATCAGTGAATACGCTTTGTTCTTCTTTTCAGTTCTGCCCTGAAGAAGGTCCCAATCCAGGACCGAAATATTGGCGGCTTAATGAAAATTGTGTGATCTCCTATCACGCCCAAATTTGCCGAGTTCCCCAATTAAGATTGTATTTATATATATATATATATATATATATATATATATATATATATATATATATATATATATATATATATATATATACCCTACCGTCAAAAAGTATTTGCCTACCTAGTTATTTGAGTCCCAAGACAACCAAAACCCAGATAATATATATTTTTTAAATTTTAATGAATTATTATTTATTTTCACATTATTTACAGTCTAGAAAATCAGAAAAATATTCATGATTTTCCAGGATTTATCTCATCTATGTGGTCCCCTTTGTTTTTAATTACCGCTTTACAGAGTTTTCGGCATTCTGCCCAGTAGTTTTCATCAGAGTTTTTTCGGTTATTTTAACCCATTCTGCTTTTAAAAGATACCACAAGTGATTTTCTGATATTGGATTGAGTTTTCGAACACACCTGTCCAAATGGTCCTACAGCAATTCGATGGGGTTCAAGTCGGATGATTGTGGAGGCCAAGTCATCACTTCCAGGACGTCATCGGATTTCTATTGGTCCAAAATTTCTCTAATTTGTTTAACAGATTGTTTAGAGTCGCCTTCATGCTGAAAAATAAATTTCCCCTGAAAAATATCTCTTTTAGAAGGAAGCATTTTAGTTAGCAAAATTTCTTGATACTGTTCTAATCGCTTGATTCTTTTACCATTACTGAACCTTCACCATGTCTTACTGTAGACAACTGATAGGCTTCCAACTTCCTCTCTCCAGCTGACCGCCTCACGTAAACTCGTCGATTTGAACCGAAAATTTCGAATTCAGATTCGTCGCTCCAAAGGACGGAATTCCATTGTTCTGATGTCCAATTTTCATTTTCTTGGGCCCATTCTAATCGTTTACGTTTATACACTTGCGTAAGAAGAGGTTTCCTCACTACAACTCTCCCGTGAAGTCCTTCTGCTCACCTGTTCTTCACGGTTGTCACGCTGATGGGGATGGACCGCTTCAGGTTTACTTGAGCCGTGATTTCTGGTGCGGTTAGGAGGCAATTACGTCTACTGGACATTGTTATAGCTCTGTCTTCAGCGGGAGTCGTTTTTTCGAGGCCTTTCTGAAGGTTTTTGGTTGTGATTTCCATGTCCATGTATCAAAGACAAAAGTACTGCTTGCGAATGGTTAATTTCCAAAAAAGCAATGGTATTATAACCATTATCATGTAAAACTTGGAAGTTAATTCTAATTGGTTTTAATTTGTGATTTCACCAAAAGGGCTTATCTAAATAATTTTATAATGGAGACCTGTTAAGAACAATTAAATTTACCTAATATAACAAAAGGGTTTAATTAGGTATGAAAATTTTGGCAGTTGCATTGAAATTTCTAGGTGGGCAAATACTTTCTGACGGTAGTGTATATATATATATATATATATATATATATATATATATATATATATATATATATATACTCGTATATATATGTATATATATATATATATATATATATATATATATATATATATATATATATATATATAGCTAAATTGTTGGGGATGCAGTCGTAAGAGGCCAATTAAAAAATCAATTTGTCAAGCTTTCGAAGTCGACATATTTGTTTTTTTATCAAAACATCTAGAGAAATATGTGAATTGTAAATGTATGGTGACCGAATTATGAAGGAAATGATACTTACAAACTGAAGACAAATTATTGAGGAAACATGTACATTGGCATTAGAAGACACGCCAGTTCACAGGTATTTAAAGCAGAATATATGTATATATAGAGTCAGTCCAAAAAGTCTCCATAATATACCACCTGCTTTCTATACTATTTCTCTGTTATGTTTAGCTAATTAATTGGAACTATGAAGAAATATGTTTAAATTAATATTTGAAACTTAACCAACGAGGATTAGTATTAAAAACAACTACGGAACATTTTATTTAAAAGTTACATAATTGTTATAAAAATGTAAACAAAATTAATGTAAAAAAAGTCTCCATACACTCAAGAACTGCATTGAAAAAAACACATTATAATCAGCCCCGTTTTATCAAGTCATCTATTGCTCGATGAATAATTTTCGGCCACACTCTATAATCTGTCACTTGTTGCTAGTAATTTTGCAGTGGGTTTTCAAAGTAGTATTAAAAATGAGCGAGAAACATTGTGAAATTCTATTTCAAGTCTGAAAGATCATAACTGATTTGTGGAAAGATGAAAAATCGTACAGAAATATAGGAAAAATTGTTAAAAAGTCGCAAACTACTGTTCAGTACATTGTAAACCAATATAAATCAATGGGTTCCTATAAAATTCGACCTCGGTCCGGTCGTCCCAAGAAATCGACTCCACGTGAAAAGGCCAGTATTGTTAGACAAATAATTATGGATCCCAAGAAAAGTGCACCAAAATTAAAAGGAGAAGTAAGGGAACTATTTTCGA